>CM058239.1:28879165-30087299 GCA_030180135.1 Orychophragmus violaceus
CAACGGGAATATTGAAATTCAATAAAAAGTCACTAGAGAACATTTTTGCAGTTTTTAAAAATAAAAAGTATTTTGATAATTTCACTAAAAATGGAGTCGTGAAGCTATGATGGTCCAAGTAATTTTTTTTTTTAAGATTACCTAAAAGACATAAAGCGCTGAAATCAAAATTTTAAAAAGTTTTACAGAATGTCGAGAATGGAAATTGACAAAACAAAAAAAAAACAAAAAATATCTTTTTGATATTACGGGAGCTATTGAAGGGATAAACGGATCAAATAAACTACAAGAGACATTTTAAAAGATTCAGAAAATAAAAATAAGGGTAAAAGCCATTTTGGAAGTTTTCAGAAAGTGTCGAAAATCGGCCTGAAATCGCCACACGCCACATGTCACTTGCCAATTGGCCATGTGGGTCGTGCATGAATCTTGTTGCTAAAATTCCGTTCATCTCATGTTATAAAATCAGGAGGAGACACATGGATATATATGTGTCAAAAATACATCCCACTTTGCCATTGAAGATTCATGCATCTTGGAGATTCATGCACTTTCGAAGATCAAGATTCATTGAATTACATTTCTTTTGGTGATGACATATATCCCCTATATATGTCCATTGTATGCCACCTTGCTCCATGAGTTTAATGTAAGGGAGGAAGATTCATTGCATGGAAAATGAGATTCAATACATGAGAAAGATGATCTTGGCTATTTAAGGAATTGTTTCTTCTTCATTCTTCACTCACCAAGCAAACAAACATCATAAAGCTCCCCTCTCTTCATCCTCTTCACTCGCCGACCCCCACAATCCTCCACCTCTCCTTTTCTTGTTCATCAAGTAATCACCAACACATCCCATTTAAAGCATATTAAACCTTAATTCTTCCCTAAATTATCATTAGTCCTTAAACCATGTCAATATCTCCTTAAGTGCCATCTTAATCCACGCCAGAGTAGCTTACCGTCGTTGGAGCCTTGTCGGAGTTGTCACTGGAAAACCGCTAACTCTGCCTCTCTCACCTGCCGTTCTCCTCCGCTCCCTCGCCGCCGGTTAAGCTATATCTCCGGTTCTCCTCTCTCTCGATGGAATCTTCCATCGGAGATAGCTCAGAAACGCCGGACATCTCGCAGGTGATCACGTTTCAACCGGTCAAGACAGTCCACTCTTGGTCAAACTGGTCAACACCGGTCAACCATCATCAATCAACGCCGGATCTTTTGCCGGTCCATCTCTCTCGCCGGTTAAACTCATCGAGGCCTCGCCGACCATCCGCCGATCAACTGGTCAAGCTGATCAACCTTGTGGTCAAGCCGGTCAAGACACGTTCAACGCCTCAAGTCAAAGGGTCAACAGTTTGGGGAAGCTTGGGTCTCATGGTTCCATCCATCATGATATCACTGTGAGTTGGATTTATCTATTATGTGTTGCATTTAGGGTAGATCGAGTCAGCATGTAGACCCCAGAACTAATAAACCGTATAGTTTTAGGATTTTATACCCAGAAATTTGAATACAGTAGATTCATATTTAGGTTGTTAACTAATTATGACTAAATAAACCGTATATGAATATAACTAAGCACAACACGTTTAAATACCGTTGACGCATGAATTGTATAGATAGGATTAGTTTAACGTTTAATTGACTGATTAATTGGTGCATACATATAAAACAACATGCTTAGGATTTATATGCATATATAAATGTTATACGAACTAAAATGAATGAATTTATATACAGAAATTATGAGACAAATAAAATACGAATAAAACTTAAATAACAAACCTTAGAATATTATAATCGGGCTGATGATTAGTTATACTGGGGTTTGGGTTAAAATAAATAATTAATATTAAATCAAGAAGTCAAGAGACTAGTAAGTTTATTAATCTCAATTTGACGGATTAAAATAACTAAAACCTAAAAATAAAGAATTGAATTAAAATATGTAAATAACTGGGGTTAAGCTGTCCAGGGAATTAGTAAATTTACTGATTTCAATCTAAGCGATAAAATAAAGAATAAATAAATAAATAAATAAATAAAACTAAGGAATTAAAATAATTTTAAGAAAAATGAATGAATTAAGTACCGATATGGACTATGGGGTTAGTAAGTTTACTAATCCTAAGGTAGCAGACTAAAACAAAACATGAATTTAAACTAAGAATTAAAAATTTAATAAATATTTGTATCTATCTGTTTATTGATGTGTTGTTATTGTTGTGTGATTTATTATCTACTCCGGTGTTGGGACGGGTAAACTGTATTGATGTGTGATTGTTATCTACTTTTGGTGTTGGACCAGGTAGACTATGTTGATTGATACTTACTCTGGTACGGGACTGAGTAAGTTATGGCTTGGATACATATTCTGCTACGGGACCGGGTAGGTCGGGACGAGTTAGTGAATAGTGATAAGACTTGCGGGATAGACTGGGTACTGGGATTAAGTTAGTATTACTATTTGACCTTATTTGTCTTGCGTGAGGTTGTAGAGTCCTAGAAATTATATTATTTTTATTAGGACTCTATAGGGTGCTTTAGATCCCGCAAGTCTAGTGATAGCATTCCGGTACTTCTGTCCCGATTGGATCCTCAGTAGATCCTGGTCAGTTCACGTACCTTCGGGTAGTGTTTCTGGTCATGTGTTAACCTACGAAGTGACGTCGGTAGGTGTGTAGTCCTGAGAAACGGGGTTGCGTCCTAGGGCCGAGTTGCATGGAAACTTTGGCTATCTAGGGGTAGTCTGAGTCTCCGCGTATCGATGGACAGAGAACAATGTTATAGTCGTAGGACTTTTTTTTTACGTCTAGGAGTCGTGGGAGGTTCTAGTTATCATGAGATAGCTAACTGTTCCGGTGGAAGTTTACCGAGTTAGTGTTGGGACCCATGGTGTGAACATTGCGTTAGATATATCAAGTGTAATCGAGGGCATGTGCCGCAAGGTTTTCAATTTTCTTAGTTACTATTTCCTTATAGAGAATGCTTGTGTTGTGGATCTCATTACATCTTGGTAGCATGTGATTGGCTAATTTTGATTGATTGTTATTGGTTGTTATTTTGGGTTTGGGTGAGAATTGTATAGCATGTTTAGTTTGGAGCCAATTCACTGAGTAATTTTAGATTTTTTATTAGACTCTTTTTTTGTTTTCAGGTTTCGACATAGCTCGGCGGACGTGTAGGCCACTCAGAGTAGATTCGGGTTGTCTTGGCTATAGTTTGTTTTCGAATCATTTTGTTTTACTACGGTTTTGGATTTCAGGGTACCCGTCAAAACGCTTTAGAAAACCCGTGGAATTAGTAAGAATAGACTTAAAGAATTTAAAATACTTAAAATAGAATTATTATCTGATATACGGTTAATCCAAACCGAATAACTCGTGGAAGCGGTACGGGTTGAAAAACCTTGTATCATAGAAATGAGGTAAATGGAGTCAAGGATGGTTGGGTTTGAGATATTGACTCAAACCGTCTATGGCTTTTGTATTATAGCGAACCATTCTCGTTTTGCCTGCACGTGTTCGGTGGGTCATGTTCTTGTCTGGTTGTTAGTCGGCCAGCTCGTCGATTAGAGGATAAACGGGAATGAGGCATTACTGCTCCATATCAATCGAGATATGAATTTGTTTTGGATCCAACTCAAAACAAATATGCAATTAGATTGGCCCTTACCATATATATATAATTAATTATTTTTCCAAATATTAGTCTATAAATTAGTTTCATTAACACCCCTCTTCACTATAACTTAATTTCATTAACACCTCTCTTCACGCTCAGGTGTGGCAATTGTGGAAACATATATTAGTTACTTATTTTTCCAAATATGATGTAAAACTTAGTTTCATTAACATCCTTCCTCACGTTCATGCATGGCAATTTTGGAAACAACATCCACGGCTGAACCAACATCGGATGACTCTAATACCATTAAATTTGGCTTATCATACGCTTTTAACTCAAAACAATTTGATAATTAATGGATTTTCCTATACCTCTTATATATTATGTATGATTCCTTCCAATTTTTGATGTGAGACTTTATATCCTAGATAGAGGGATGAGTGACCTACCGGAAAGTGATTCGCAATATCATGTGAATGAGGATGAAACAAGGGGAAAGATCATATGTTGATTGCGGAGTCCATAAAAAAGTATTTTGAACCTCCCAGCTTAACAAAACGGCCATCCAATGAAGGTGAGCTCACATGTAGAGAGAACGGGTGTGAAGCCCACGCATAGTGGTAGTCGTGTCGTTATAAGTGGTATCAGACCGATCCGAAAATGTGTTTGGGGTGATATGGGCTCGCATTGTCAAGCTAATGATCATGGTGTGTAACAAGGGTGTTGCACTATGTAAGAAGAGATTAATGTAACATCATGGTTTGTGGTATATACAAAGATGCTTAAAAGAATTGATTTGACTATCTATGTCATCAAAATGCATTTATTTTTTTTGGTCACTTGTCTAGAGAGAAATCTAGAGTTAACGTATATGAGATCGAGTCGTCGAAAAATGAGTGACATATTAGAAAGTGATTCATGGTATCATACGAGTGAAGAGAAAGCACAAAGAAAAATCACATGGTGATTGTATGGTCAATAAACAAATCTGTCAAACCCCTTCAATCTAATAAACCGATCGTCAAATAAAATAAACCAATAAACTAAGAGAGCAGACGTACACCCAAATACGATGACGGTTGGAAAGTTACACTTATACTTTAAATTCAAAACATCATATCGTTCCAAATATCCTCCCAACTCTCTCTCTTCTGAGTTAACGAAAAATATCGTCTCCGCTTCTCATTCGCCGGTAATTCTCGCCGGGAGTGAGACACTCTTTTCATATATTTTTTTCCTCGTTTCTTCTTCCTTTCTCCGTTGTTTCATCCGCGACTTGGTGTTATCTTCGTCCGATTTCCGTGACGCGTCGGATCTTACGGTCGCGTTGCATAGGTTCTCCGGTGGTCGATGATGGGATCCGGTGAAGCTTCCTCCAGAGCTGTCGGCGTTGGTTCTCGGTGCACCCTCTTCTGGCTTTTGGTCTGGTTTATGGCGGAGAGGTCCGGGGGTTGGAATGCGATGGTGGTTCGTCACGGAAGGTGACCTGGGTTTGTATGAAACGGCAAAGAGCTTTAGTAAGCCTAAAGGGAGGCGTGAAAGAGCTCTAGTCGGCGGCTATGTTGCGACGGGTCCTCAGGAATGATCTGCTTCCCTTTTCGGTGGATTGGCAGTTCGCGGCGGTTCTCCGGCCTATTATCTGGCGTAGTACCTTGACGCGATTTCTCGGGTCCGTGGGTTTTTGTTGGCAGCGTGCATGTCGGAGATTCGGCTCCGGTTTTGGCTCGGCGGCTCTCGTCTCGCGGTGGTGGCAGCAATTTCGATCTCTAGCGTTGGCGACATATTGTCTCTACGTGTCTAGGATTTTGCTTCTATGGGCCGGTTTTTTGGAAGTTGTTGGACTTTTAGTGATATCAAGTTGGGTCTGTAAAGATTTAGTGAACTATTCTTTTCTTTATTTATTTTAATGTCTGTATGAGAAAAAAACATTATCTAATATTATATGAAAACTCTGTGACAAAAAAAAATCATAAAGATTGATATTCATATAGTTATACTTTGTGTGTGTATAAACAGAGGAAAAGAGTTTATTATCTTAACAGTAATATGAACAACACTTTATGAGTTTGTCTTCTCTGGTCTGAAAATGATTAGACCTGGTCAAACCAAAAGCTCCTTTTCTAATCAAATTTTTGTAAGCCCCACAGATGTTAGTATTGCCTCCTGTGCCACGCCTTTTAGCACTTATCAAATTTTTGTGAGCCCCACAGATGTTAATAACATATGTTGTTCCTCCTTCATAATTTAGATTCCCATTGTTTGTCATCCGCCACTATCATTTTCTATTTTCCTTGTGTCGTCCTCTTTTTTTTTACCTGACAAATTTCAGAAAAACTACAATTGTTTGAAAGAAACATCTATTATTATAATTTATTTTTACAATATCTTTAAAAAAAAAAAATCATCATTGTCAGTTACAAATTAATTTTCACTGTGAAATAACCCAAGCTCCATAAACAATGTAAGATCTCAACTCGGTCAATCCTAAGATAGCAAGAGTTTTAGGGTTTAAATTAGGGATTCTTCAAAGTCTCTTAACCTAGTTCGGCGGAGATGATGAGATTAGGATAAAATTGGCGTTCCGGTGAATCGGAATAAAGGGAATTAGGTTTTATAGCTGAACCTTGTAAAAAGCTGCCTACGTACCCTTTAGAAAGGGATCAAGCCATTCGTAGTTCCTTTTAAAAGTTAGGTCGAATGACGAAATGGTGAGAGGGTTAGCTCGAGACCTTCGAACACATGGAAGACATCATGCAAGAGATCGAAAGGTCGTGATGAGATGGTGAGAAGATTAGGTCGACTCTCGGAGTTGTGTGTATTTTCTGTGTATATTCGATCCTCTTTAGCATGAATACCCTCATTCTCTTATATAGAGGTTTATGTCGGCTTTCGGAGTTCTGAATATTTTTTGGTCTGTTTTTCCCTCTTTTTTAGCCTGAATGCCCTCATTCTCTTATATAGAGTTTTAGGCCGGCATAAAAAGTCATATTTCTTAAAAAGAAATATATATTTTCCTGAAAAGAAAATAGATATTTTTCTTTTGTGTTTATCTTCGAAGATTGCCATTTATCTTCATCGACTTTGTAATTATCCATAATAAATGCATTCTATTTCGGGCCGATCTTATTAATATGAATGGGCCATTTGGAGGGGTGCTAAAACCGACTCCAACAGTAAGTCCCCCCACCCCAAGTCGGCGATTCGAGCGTTTGGCGCGATGATCGGTGATAGAAAACATTTTGGTCCATAAAGTATAAAAGATCGGCATGAATCTCCGGTATTCCTTTGAATGTTGTCGTGGAAGAATAATCTTTTCCGTAGTTAAGTTAATCGGGCCGTTCTGTCTTTTGATCCGTTTGTACGGATCTTCGGCGAACGACGATTAAAACGTGGATCGGCGTTGAACTGCTTTATTTCAAGGCTTACGCTCCACCGGATCTATAATTGCGAGGCTTATGCGTGCTCGGCTTACTCGTTCTAGGGACATGCGAATATGCAAGGCTTAAGTGGTCGGCTTATTTGTTATCGCCCACCTCAAAGAACATACGGGTACGGACCCGGTTTTTCAATGCGAGACGGATCTCGGATTTTCCTCACCGCGATGTGCACCTCGCGTGCAAGGAAGACCACACTCCTGGCCAGGGAGCATGATGCTAATAGTGCGAGTCTTATTGGATGCTCGGCTTAAAGTCAAGGCGTGTATTGCTCGACTTTTGCGAACTAAGGAGCTCGGCTTTCTGCGAGCTTTTAACTCGGCTTTTGCGAACTAAGGAGTCCGGCTTTCTGCGATCTTTTAACTCGGCTTTTGCGAACTAAGGAGTCCGGCTTTTACGAACTAAGGAGCTCGGCTTTCTGCGAGCTTTTAACTCGGCTTTCGCGAACTAAGGAGCTCGGCTTTGATTTTGCGAGTGAAAACTCGGCTTAAGGTTAATTAGATTGAATAGAATAACAAATGAAATACTTACTTGATGAGTTCATATATAAAGTGGTCGAATGCCAGTTCATGACCTTGTTGGTATTAATGCCGTCTACGAGCTCGTCTTTTTCATTAAATATCCTAGAAAGGATTCGAGGAAAAATTAAAAGTGTAAGTCGACGACTTTTGAATATTATATCGATTTAGAATATTTTGTAGAGAAATATATTGGTCTACGTGATTTGATGAATCATGCATTTCTTCAACTGCCAAATCATGCGATGCTATTGAATATGTTATTAATTTTATAGGAGGGTAAACTTATCTTTTGATATGGTGATCTGGTGTAGACGACGATGGCCTCTGTTATTCTATTTTTCTTTCTTTCTCGAAGTGATGTTGTTTTAGGAGATAAAGTGTTAACAAGGAGCCAACTAAGACAAGCTTAGGACGGTGAGCCGACTTTGGTTCCCGTGATGAAAATGACGAGCCGTGATGAGTTGACCAGCTGTTTTCCAAAAGAAAACTCGGTGGGTTGCCTAAGGGCTTCAGACTCACTCAAAGATGACGGGCTAAAACTCCATGGGTCTGGGCAATGATAAGTCGAAAAGGGAGATGATTGAATTTGGAGAGACCAAAAGAGATGGAAGAAGGGTCGATGACGACGTCGTGGCGATGATGCCGATATGACGAGATTATGAAGGTGCTTTAATGAACACATGCTCATGAAGGCTTTGTTCTTTCCGTCTCATCTGAAGAGTGTGAGCTTGCCATGTCTCTTTTTTATGAGCTTGGGACTGTAGTATCCCCCAACCGGCCTAAGGAAGATGGGACGGCCATGGGACCAGAAAACATGAACATGAAGTCCGGAGAGACTAAACCAAGTGTCCCATAGGCGTTTTAGAGCTGAGACTCAGCTGGAAGGAGCTCAGCTAAGTGTGGGAGTGAGGAAGTTAGCTCAGCTGAGCTGAACAGTCCAGCTGGTCAGCTAGGTCAGCTGGCAACCAGCTCAACTCAGCTGGCCGGAGTGTTAAGCTCTTGGGCCAGCTAGGTCAGCTAGTGACACTAGCTGACTAGCGGTTACCAACCGAAGGGGCACCACCAAGTGTTGCACCCATTCGGACCACAACACACACCCCTTCTCCCAAGAGAAGTTGGCGCCAACATAGCCTATAAATAAGGCTCTCCCATGCCATTTTTGCGCACGCCTACAAGGCACAAAAACACACAAAATTCTCCCAAAGGCACAAGGCCAAACCGAGAGATTTTAGAGAGAGAAAGAAGCCGGAAATCTCGAAGAGAAGGCCGGCGGTTTGAGAAGGTTTTGGTGGTGGTTTAAGGCGCAAGAAGAGGAGCAAGGATGGCTGGAGAGGCATCGGCTATTCATGGCAAAACCGCAACCATATCTAAGGTTAGAGACCGGACCATTTCTTCTCGGCCTTGGCCCAAGCCCTAGCGGTCACGGCCGGTTGTTCTATGGCCGGAAAACTCTCTTTTCTTCTTGTTCTGATTATGCCACAAACGCTTATTACACGACCGGCCATAAGGCCTTGGTCGTGGCGATATGGCTTGGTGGTTAGTCGCGGTTCCAAGCGCTCACATGGCCCATGGGATCGTACCGCTTCGAACGGTTCAACGGCCCGTCGAGAGGACGGTAAGCCGAGGACCGAGAAGCCAAGGATACGATCGGCCTAGAAGCGTGAAACGGGTCGAGGGAAAATGACCGTGGAACGTTCGGCTTAACCGCACGTCCATTCGTCGGTGTATGATGCGCGCGATCGCGGATAGCCCACGGGTTGTCTCGAGCGATCGTTGGCCACGGTGTATCATGCGGACCGAAGGAACGGTTGTAACCGTCCGCGGTAATGATCGCGTCCGTTCGCATGAAGGGTCGCGTCCGTTCGCGGATACGCGACCATACCGCAAGACCGACCGCGTAATGTTCGTGGATCGATTCCCGTTGACGCAGCGCATAGACGCGCGATCGTTACGTCAAGCCGGCAGTACGCGCACGTATCGATCCATCCGCGCGACCGTAAGGTCTAGCGCGCGTTGGAATGATGCGTCCGTCTCGGTACGCGATACGGCCGTGCAACTATCCGCGCGCTAACATCCGGTAGATCACGATCAAACGCCACGGCCGTAAGTCCACGCATCCGACCATGAACCGTACGCCGAGAACGCGTGATTACACGCTCACGTCCGTGAGCCGAGTGTGCATGCGGTTCGCGGTTGGTGTAACGAGAATTTAAGCGGCCTATATCGGGAACTTAGGAATTATAAGAAATTGCGTGTATAATATATAGTTCATGGGATCATATAGAATATCATTGCTAGGTTGCATGAAAAACGGATATAAACTATTATGGAAAACTCATGAACTTGTTTTGGCTTTCAGGTGATCATGATAATGATCGGGCTTAGGCGCGGACAAGACTTGGGGCGAGTGGTGTTTAGTTTGGTAGACATTGTTATAGGACCGAATACTTAGCATAATGCGAATTGAACCACATTTGTATTTGGTACCTTTTTATAATAATAAAATGTCTATTTTGCCTTAGTCTATATATGAATCGAATCGTGTTGAATGAATGAATGGAAAATCGTTTAAGTATGAATAAAATGGACTTGAGGTTCTTAAGAAACCTCAAGATGAATTTGGTTAAGTAGTGGCAAACCTTACCGGCCATATGGCCGGGATAGGCCTTGTCAAGTTGGTATCAAAGCGGAGTTATTTCCTAGGCTGGGGGTTAGGGGCTACACCACTCGTCCAAGTCCGAATTGTCCGCATAGAAAAGTTAGACTTGTTTAGGACTTGAAGATTTGATTGGATATATGTATTGTCTTGATTGAATTTTCAGGTTGGAAAAAGCAAGTCCAAGAGGACAAAGGACAAGGAGACGTCTGCGACCGGCCACGGCCCGAGAGTCCAGACCACTCATGTCACGCCAAGGGCAACCGGTCCTGATGTTGACCCAACGGCCACTGGCCCCAATGCTACAGTGATTCCCGACGGGACTAGGGTTGGACAACCGCACGTCCAAACCGGGAACGATGAGCATATGGGTGAGTCTTCATCTCATGCGGCTCGAGATGAGACCGGCCATGAGATGGATGACGCCACAGGTGGTGGTGGCGGTGAGCCTTTGACGGCAGTCCCGAACATCGGTCAGATGTGGGCTGTGTTAAAGGACGTGATGGGCCAGCTCACGGTACTGACTCAGAGCCTTTCTGGGCAGAAACCGGCTGAGGGTGAGCCGCGGGTCACGGTCCCTGAGACCTCTGATCCGAGTGATGAGGATCCGGACGTAGTTGGGCTAGAGTCACCGGTCCCTAAAAAGGTCCGTAAGGTGGACTATCTCAACGTCCTTGGTCACATCACCAAGTTGGGCACAAAGCACTTCAAGGGAAGTGCTGACCCACTTGAGGCCGATGAATGGAAGTCACGGCTTGTCCGGAACTTCCGTTCCACCCGTTGCCCTGAAGATTACCGCAAGGACATAGCGATCCACTTCCTGGAAGGGGACGCTCACAACTGGTGGCTTTCTGTTGACAAGCGCACCAAGGGCCTCATCAACTCCTTTGCGGAGTTTGAGGTAGAGTTCAACCGGAAGTACTTCCCGGCGGAGGCTTGGGATCGTATGGAAGGTCGATACTTGAGCTTGGTCCAGGGCCGCAGGACGGTCCGTGAGTATGAGGCCGAGTTCGACCGTCTCAGACGTTACGTGGGACGGGATGTTGAGGACGAGCCGGCTCAGGTGCGTCGCTTCCTTCGCGGCCTGCGAGTGGAGTTACGTACCCATTGCTCGGTTTGTACCCACAAAAATGTTTCCGAGCTAGTCGAGAGGGCAGCTACGGTGGAAGCCAATTTAGCTGAGGAGAACCGCGTTGGCTCAAAAGACAAGGTGTCCAGCCAACCCGGGAAGGACCTAAAGAGGAAGAGAGATCAGACGGCTGATGCCCTCTCCTCTGACCACGCGAGATGTACCACATGTGGCAAACGACACTTGGGGAAGTGTTGGAAAGCTGATGTTGCATGCGCGAAGTGTGGTGGGAAGGACCACGAGTCACAGAGCTGTCCACAGAACAAGGGGCGTGAAGAGGTGACCGAGAGACCAGTGACATGCTATCTCTGCGGCCAAGCTGGGAACTACATCCGAGAGTGTCCCAAGCGCCAAGATGGGAAGAAAATGGCACCAGAAGTGAACCGGGGTCAGGGAGACCGCGCGGCTACGGCCAAGGGTCAAACTGTGAAACCTCGGGTTTACGAACTGGTGAAGGACTCAGGGGAGGCCGGCTCCTATGACGCGATCACTGGTACGTTACTGGAACCCTGACCTTTCTTCAATATTTGAATAATGCATTGCATCATATTGGGGGAAAAAGCGGGATGCGCTTACACATTTGAGGGCGATGTGTAGGGACCGTTTTGATAGGCGGTGTAGAGACACTGACCTTGTTTGATTCCGGGGCTACACATAGCTTTGTGAGTCCCGGGATGATTGGAAAAGGCTTGTTACAAAGTGAACAAGTGGCCGGCCAAGGTATTGTGAATGCCGCCGGTGGGCAAGTGATGCCTATGTTAGGGTTAGTCCGAGATGTGCCAGTCTCCATTGGAGGCGTGAGCATGCCGGCTGACTTGGTTGTGGTTCAACTCAAGCATCATGAAGTGATCTTGGGTATGGACTGGCTCGGCCAAAACCGAGCCACCATCGAATTTCACCGGGGAAGGGTGAAATTCGAGAAACCTGAGGGCAAGGTAGTGTTCCAAGGAATACGGCCAACCTCGGGAAGTTTGGTCGTCTCTGCTATCCAAGCAGAGAAGATGTTGGCTAAAGGATGTGAAGCATACTTGGCCACCATCACGATCAAGGAAGTAGGGCCAGAGGCTAAGATCGGGGAGATCCCAGTGGTCAAGGACTTTGAGGACGTGTTTAGACCATTAGAAGGCTTACCGCCTGACCGGTATGATCCGTTCGTCATTGAACTTGAGCCCGGAACTAAACCCTTGTCTAAAGCGCCTTATAGGATGGCCCCAGCCGAGATGGCTGAGTTGAAGAAGCAGTTGGAGGAACTGCTAGACAAGGGCTTTATTAGGCCGAGCAGTTCTCCTTGGGGAGCGCCTGTCTTATTCGTCAAGAAGAAGGACGGGAGCCTCCGCTTGTGCATAGACTACCGGGGCATCAAACGGGTTACTTTCAAGAACAAGTACCCATTGCCTCGGATAGACGAGTTGTTAGACCAACTCAAGGGTTCTACCGTATTCTCCAAGATCGACCTCGCTTCGGGATACCACCAAATCCCGATAGCACCAGAGGACGTGAGGAAGACTGCGTTTAGGACTCGGTATGGACACTACGAGTTTGTAGTCATGCCGTTCGGTCTGACAAATGCACCGGCCGCGTTCATGAAGATGATGAACGGTGTCTGTAATGGTTAGACAGTTTTGTCATCATATTCATCGATGACATTCTTGTCTACTCCAAGAACCCTAAGGAACATCGGGAACATCTTAGGATCGTGTTGGAGAAGCTGCGGGAACAGAAGCTCTATGCCAAACTAAGTAAATGTAGCTTCTGGCAAGAGCGGATTGGCTTCCTAGGACACATTGTGTCGGCGGAAGGGGTGGCAGTTGATCCGGAGAAGATCCGGTCAATTGAGGAGTGGCCAAGGCCAAGGAACGCGACTGAGGTCCGAAGCTTCCTAGGTCTGGCCGGCTATTACAGACATTTTGTCCATGGGTTCGCTAGCATGGCCAAGGCCATGACAAAGCTGACCGGGAAAAACGTGAAGTTTGAGTGGATTGAGGCCGCGGAGAAGAGTTTTACGGAACTCAAGGAGATGTTGACTAAGGCGCCAGTCCTGACTCAACCCCAAGATGATGTGCCTTACGTGGTTTACACGGATGCGTCAATCAATGGTTTGGGATGTGTGTTGATGCAAGAAGGGAAAGTGATTGCATATGCTTCAAGGCAATTAAGGAAACATGAGGGGAACTATCCCACTCATGATCTTGAGATGGCCGCAATAGTTTTTGCACTTAAGATCTGGAGATCTTATCTCTACGGAGCAAAAGTGCAACTATTTACGGACCATAAGAGCCTAAAGTATGTGTTCACCCAACCTGAGCTCAACCTTCGTCAAAGAAGATGGATGGAACTAGTTGAAGGAATTTCTAGCAGTTCTAATCAGGATTAGCAACCCTAGTCTGAATTCCGAGCCTAGGATCTAAGGTTCATATAATTGAATCTATGGGATCTTAGATTTACCTGTTGATTTGCAGAGGAAGTATTAGCAGATAATCGAGATCACGAAGCGCCTCAAATGCTGCGCCTCTACTGGTATCCACACGCACACAAACTGGACCACAGGGATGCTAATGCCTTACAGAGATCTGATCTCCAGAGAGGTTTCTTTCTGTGTTCTGGTGGCTGTGAATTAGGTTAGGAGTCAGTTTAGGTCGACCATATATCTTATATATGTCGGCTTAAACCATAACGGAATTAACCAACGATTAAACCGAATTAATCTGATTAATCCGCGAGTGCAACGATCGATGCACTCTATGCAACGATCGATGCTGTCCCAGAACATTGATATCGAATGCATATCATATATGCATTCACTGGATCATTACATTAATGATCAACCTCGTCTTTAACGCCCAGTTTGCTTAGGTGTGTGACCCTGTAGGATCATATAACACTAGCAATGAGTTCTCAACTCATTGATCATAAGTGGCTTCTAGCAAAGCATTATGACTACCTAGTGTTATGTGATTGTCTTATCTCGACTATACGACTTTCACTTAGAGCAAGTACAATAGATTTCAGGACATTCCCAACAATCTCCCACTTGTACTGGAATCGTCTATTCCTTTAATCCCTTTGTAGCTATATCTCAATCTAGCATAAGGCAAGCACTGTGTCATCCTTATTCAACCAGATTACGTTTATCGAATCCCGATTTGTACTGATGAAAAACAAACGACTGACAATCACCTCGTTTGAGCGCGGCCACGCATTTCCAGTATCAAATCTTCGATAGGCCCAGAGATATTTAACTCCTGTTATATAGGAGGTACAAATCCCATCTTGTTCCATCCATGTCTCTTTCATATTTCATGATACGCCTAATCAGTGTCTTTATAATCACCAGTTACGGCTGACGTTTGACAAAGTCAAGACGAACCAATCCATATGAGAGAGGACATGATGAACTCAGGTCTTAGGACTAAACTCTTTTGTCGTAATGAGAAACTCTTATGACACTAATATAACATCTTGTAGAGTTCTCATTGACGGGTCAAGTCCGATCATGTGTTCTCTAACACATATCTATGTGATTGACTTTAATACACTTATTAATGACTCCATGAAACATGGTCATCAGTCACCTCACATACTAGTCTCACGTGGTTGTTAATGTCCCACGTTAACAACCTCGACCAGGGACCATTATAATTTATGTCATTTATTGCTTATAGGGTTTCATGATCAAGTCACATACTTGATGGCCTATAAAATGTCATAAATTACTTTGGGACATTATATATATTTAATTAACACAATTAAATAATGCTGAAACAATTTCATTAACATAACTATTATGTCTTTGTGAACATCATGTCATAACTAAAACAAATACAACTCCCACTGAAATCAAGATCATATCTTAAGAAATCTAATGCCTATAGCAGTGGTATGAAACTCGTGCTTAGGCCTTGGGAGAGGCTTGGTCAGTGGATCAGCAACGTTCTCATCTGTCGGGACTCTGCTGATCTTCACATCTCCTCTATTCACAATATCACGGATAAGGTGATATCTCCTTTCTATGTGTTTGGATTTCTGGTGTGATCTAGGTTCCTTTGCTTGCGCAATGGCTCCATTGTTGTCACAATACAGAGCCACTGGCTCAGAAATACTAGGAATCACACCAAGTTCAGTGATGAACTTCTTGATCCAAACAGCCTCCTTTGCCGCTTCAGAAGCAGCGAGGTACTCAGCTTCAGTTGTGGAATCTGCTACAGTGTCCTGCTTGGAACTCTTCCAGCTGACTGCACCGCCATTCAGGCAGAAGATGTAACCAGATTGCGATCGGAAATCATCTTTGTCTGTCTGGAAACTTGCGTCTGTGTAACCACTTACTACCAGCTCATTACTTCCTCCATACACCAAGAATTTATCCTTAGTATTTCTCAAATACTTCAGAATATTCTTGACTGCTGTCCAGTGACTTTCACCTGGATACGATTGGTATCTACTCGTCATGCTTGTAGCACAAGCAAAATTTGGACGAGTACAGAGCATGGCATACATGATGGATCCCAACGCCGAGGCATAGGGAATCCGACTCATGCGATCTCGCTCAGCAGGTGTCTCAGGACACTGCTTCTTGCTGAGACTTATGCCATAAGACATTGCTATGAAGCCCTTCTTGGAATCTTGCATTCTGAACCTGTGTAAGACCTTATCGATATAAGTGTCTTGACACAGTCCAATCAACTTGTTTAATCTATCTCTATAGATTCTTATTCCAAGAATATACGCGGCTTCTCCCATGTCTTTCATTGAAAAACAACTTCCGAGCCAAGTCTTAACAGACTGTAACAACGGAACGTCATTTCCGAGAAGAAGTATGTCATCTACATATAACACGAGAAATGCAACTGCGCTCCCACTAGTCTTCTTGTAAACACATGGTTCTTCTTCGCTTCTGATGAAATCAAACTTTTTGACTGCTTCATCAAAACGAAGATTCCAACTCCGAGATGCTTGCTTCAATCCATAAATGGATCGATGAAGTTTGCATACTTTCCTAGCTGCATTTGGATCGATGAAACCTTCGGGTTGTGTCATGTACACATCCTCTTCCAGAATTCCATTAAGGAAAGCTGTTTTCACGTCCATCTGCCAGATCTCATAATCATAATGAGCAGTTGTTGCTAGGAGAATTCGAATGGATTTAAGCATGGCGACAGGTGAATAGGTTTCTTCATAGTCAATACCATGAATTTGTTTGAAACCTTTTGCCACTAGTCTTGCTTTATATATCTGAATATTTCCATCCACATCAATTTTCTTCTTGAAAATCCATTTACACTCAATGGATCCCATTTCGGATTCAGCGGCTTTCAGCCACTTTTCGGAGTCAGGGCTCATCATCGCTTCTTCGAAATTCGTTGGCTCGTCACTGTCAATGATCAACAAATCATGGCAATTGGTTACGAGAAATCCATATCTCTCGGGTTCGTGACGGATCCTTTCGGATCGGCGAATTTCAGGCTCCACAAGCACCGTCTCTACAACTCTTCGTAGATCCAACTGTTGCTCTTCCTCTACGGGTTGAGCATTTTCCTGTGGTTCTCGAACTTCTTCGAGTTGTACTTTACTCCCACTGTTTCTCTTGGAAAGAAATTCTCTCTCAAGAAAAACGCAGTTCCGAGCAACAAACACTTTGTTCTCGGATTGGTTGTAAAAGTAGTATGCCTTGGTTTCCTTAGGATAACCAACGAAGTAGCATTTATCAGATTTGGGTTCGAGCTTATCTGTGATTAGTCGCTTGACATAAGCTTCGCAACCCCAAATCTTCAGGAAAGACAAACTCGGAACATTTCCTGTCCACATCTCATGTGGTGTCTTTGCAACTGATTTTGACGGAACCCTATTAAGTGTAAACGCAGACGTTTCTAGAGCGTATCCCCAGAAGGATAATGGAAGAGTTGAGAGACTCATCATTGATCGAACCATATCTAATAAAGTCCGATTCCTCCTCTCAGACACGCCATTCCATTGTGGTGTTCCAGGAGGAGTGAGTTGTGAAACAATTCCACAATCTCTCAAATGATCACTAAATTCTTGGCTCAAGTATTCTCCTCCACGATCTGATCGAAGAGCCTTAATACTTTTGCCAAGTTGATTATGTACTTCATTTTGGAACTCTTTGAACTTTTCAAAGGATTCCGACTTGTGTCTCATTAAATAGACATAGCCATACCTGCTGAAATCATCAGTGAAGGTAATGAAGTATCGAAAATTTCCTCTGGCACTTGTGCTCATTGGGCCGCATACATCTGTATGTATAAGGCCCAATAGGTCACTCGCCCTTTCATTTTGTTTGTTGAAAGGGGCCTTAGTCATTTTGCCCAGTAAACAAGATTCACATTTCTCACATGATTCATAATCAAATGAGCCCAGAAGTCCATCACTATGGAGCTTTTGGATCCGTTTCTCGTTTATGTGGCCCAAACGACAATGCCAAAGAAAAGTCTGATTCGTGTCATTTGATTTGAATCTCTTGGTGTTAATGTTATAGATTGGTGCAGTCTGCTTTAAAACATAAAGCCCATTCTCTAATGGGCTGCTAGCATAAAATATATCATTGTAATCAAAAGAACAACATTTATTCTTAATTGAAAACTGATATCCTTCCACATCCAAAATAGGAATGGAAATAATATTTCTGCTTATAGCAGGTACATAGTAGCAATTATTAAGCTTTAAAACCAAACCAGAAGGTAAAGACAAGTTATATGTTCCTACGGCTAATGCAGCAACTCTTGCTCCATTCCCCACGCGCAGGTCCACTTGTCCCCTTTCCAACTTCCTACTGTTGCTTAGGCCCTGCATATTTGTACAAATATGAGCACCACAGCCGGTATCCAATACCCGAGAAGTAGAACCAGAAGTAGTAACATTTACTTCTATAACATAAATACCTGAAGATGAAGTCTCGAAAGTCTTCTTCTTCTTCTTCTTCTCTTCCAAGAATTTGTTGCAATTTCTCTTCCAATGCCCATGCTCTTTACAGTAATGGCACTTATCAGTCTCAGATGGGCCCGGCTTGGGCTTCTGGGATGGCGCAGGCGTGTCCTGGTTCTCAACCGGGACTGCCTTGCCCTTTCCCTTGCCTTTGCCAAGTTTCTTAAACTTCTTACCTCCTTGTACCATAAGTACATTTGGAGTGCCCTTCTTGATATTAGGCTCAGCTGTCTTGAGCATCCCATGCAGTTCAGTCAACGTCTTCGTCAAGTTATTCATGTTATAGTTCATAACAAACTGATCATAACTTGATGGCAGTGACTGCAGAATGATGTCAGTAGCCAACTCTTGGCTAATGGGAAAATCCAGCTTCCCCAGGTTATCAATATAACCCATCATCTTAATGACATGAGGACTGACTGGACTGTCCTTTGGCAGCTTGCATTCAATGAGAGATTTAACCGTCTCGTATCTCTCAGTTCGTGCTTTCTCCTGAAACATACTTTTCAGGCTAGTGATCATCTCCACGGGCGACTCCACGTTCTCGTATTGCTTCTGCAAATCCGAGTTCATGGTAGCCAACATGAGACAACTCACATCGACCACATCATTAGAATGCTTATCCCAAGCATTCCTTTCTGCATGTGGAGCATTGGCTCTCGGTTTTTCAGGGAGAACATTTTCAAGGACATAGTCCCGCTTCTCCTGCTTGAGAACAATTCTCAAGTTCTGATACCATTCGAGAAAATTCGATCCATTTAACTTGTCCTTATCAAGGACGGATCGCAGGGAGAAAGAATTATTATGAGTAGTAGTCATAGCTGAGAACATAGAAAAGAAAAAGGTTTAGTTATGATGTTCAAGAAATGAGAAATCTTAACTTTTAAGAAAACTCGCATTATATTCAATCAATGCTTCCTCAGATGAATATAATGATCCAAGACCCATATTTTACTAAATTCAAGTGAGCCACTGGCTATCACTCAACTTTAGCTATTTAGGTAAGCAACAACCTTGCTAGTTATATCCAATATAACTCTTGGTTGTGGATCGACATCTTATGTCCAATCCACCTGATGTCTCTGAGCCCAAAACGATTTTGATGGCCCAGTCAAGTAAACCAATCTCTTCAGTCACGTAATTGTCGATGTCTTGCACTGCAAGTCCATCAACACGATTACCTCTGCCTTACTCATGAAATTGTGGACATCTTGCACTGCAAGTCTATCACACAACTAAATGGGTCTTGACAGTTGACAAGATTGGAAAGACATCAAGTATCACTTGATATTTGGTTGAGGAACGGAACCATTTAAAACGTTCAGTTTTACTATGTTTTAATTCTTATAATTAATCCGCGATGACCAATCAATCCAATTGATCCGGTTTTGAATACCGGTCAGCGTCGATCGATGCTACATTAGCATCGGTCGATGCCAACCTAATCAAACCAATCGCATTTAAACCATTCACAGTGTTCGATCATTATTAACCAAGCTCGATAACCGGTCCAATCCAATTGAACCGATCCAACAATCTCGCGAGGCTGTGTCGATCGATGCAACAATTGCATCGATCGTCACTAGGCGAAAACTAGGTTTATTCGGGTTTTCGCCCTGCATCGATCGTTGCCGGATTGGCAACGATCGACACCATGCGAAAAACCCTAAATTTTATTCGGTTTTTCGCTCTGTGTCGATCGATGCCGGATTGGCAACGATCGACACTATGCGAAAAACCTTAAAACGTTTTCGAACAAAACCCTAAACTAGGTTACTTTGATCAAAAAGAGTTTTAGCATGCTTGTATCACTTATACAAAGATCTAGATTCAACTAATCTAATCATCATGCTACATATTCAATGGAACCCTAAGGCTCTGATACCACTGAAGGAATTTCTAGCAGTTCTAATCAGGATTAGCAACCCTAGTCTGAATTCCGAGCCTAGGATCTAAGGTTCATATAATTGAATCTATGGGATCTCAGATTTACCTGTTGATTTGCAGCGGAAGTATTAGCAGATAATCGAGATCACGAAGCGCCTCAAATGCTGCGCCTCTACTGGTATCCACACGCACACAAACTGGACCACAGGGATGCTAGTGCCTTACAGAGATCTGATCTCCAGATAGGTTTCTTTCTGTGTTCTGGTGGCTGTGAATTAGGTTAGGAGTCAGTTTAGGTCGACCATATATCTTATATGTGTCGGCTTAAACCATAACGGAATTAACCAACGATTAAACCGAATTAATCTGATTAATCCGCGAGTGCAACGATCGATGCACTCTATGCAACGATCGATGCTGTCCCAGAACATTGATATCGAATGCATATCATATATGCATTCACTGGATCATTACATTAATGATCAACCTCATCTTTAACGCCCAGTTTGCTTAGGTGTGTGACCCTGTAGGATCATATAACACTAGCAATGAGTTCTCAACTCATTGATCATAAGTGGCTTCTAGCAAAGCGTTATGGCTACCTAGTGTTATGTGATTGTCTTATCTCGAGTATACGACTTTCACTTAGAGCAAGTACAATAGATTTCAGGACATTCCCAACACTAGTGGCCGATTACGATCTGGACATTACTTACCATCCAGGAAAGGCCAACCTCGTGGCCGACGCCTTAAGTAGGAAGAGGACCGAGGTGGCTATTGGACGGGATGCAGAGACCTTGGTCGGAATGGTCTGTTCCTTGCGTCTCAATGCATTGACCGTAGGAAGGAGCCAGTTGGCTTAGGGGCAGCGGACCAAGCAGATATTCTGACTAAAGTCCGGCTTGCTCAGAAGGATGATGAGGAGTTGGTGAAAGCCGCTGAGAACAACCATATGGAATACCAAATCTCCAACAATGGGACGATTGTGGTAAATGGCCGAGTCTGTGTGCCAAACGTATGGGAACTGAAGGAAGTCATCTTACGAGAGGCTCATCAGTCTAAGTTCTCAATTCATCCCGGCCAAACCAAGATGTACCATGACCTCAAACGGTACTATCATTGGGTTGGGATGAAGCGTGATGTAGCTGATTGGGTGGCCAAGTGTCCGACCTGTCAGCTAATCAAGGCTGAACGCCAAGTCCCGAGTGGTCTGCTACAAAGTCTTCCCATTCCGGAATGGAAATGAGATAACATAGCTATGGACTTTGTGACCGGTTTGCCTACGACCCGGAACAGGCGAGATGCCATTTGGTTTGTGGTAGATAGGCTCACAAAATCCGCCCACTTCTTGGCCATCAAGAAGACGGACGGAGTGGGGAAGTTAGCTGAGTTATACATTGATGAGATCGTGAGACTTCATGGGATCCCATCAAGTATAGTTTCAGACATGGACGGCCGGTTTACTTCTTATTTCTGGCAAGCCTTCCAAAAGGCCCTGGGAACGAGAGTGAACATGAGTACGGCTTACCATCCCCAGACGGACGGTCAATCCGAAAGGACCATACAAACCCTAGAAGACATGCTAAGGGCGTGTGTTCTTGAATGGGGCGACTCATGGGAGAAGTTTCTACCCTTGACCGAGTTTGCGTATAACAACAGTTATCACACAAACATCGGAATGTCGCCTTATGAGGCTTTGTATGGACGGCCTTGTCGAACTCCACTATGCTGGACTGAGGTTGGAGAGTCAAGTATAGTTGGACCAGACATAATAGAGGAAACCACGGAACGGATCCGATTCCTCAAGGCCAAGATGAAAGAGTCTCAAGACCGTCAAAAGAGCTATGCAGACAAGAGAAGAAAGGACCTTGAGTTCGAAGTAGGCGACCAAGTCTACTTGAAGATGATCACCTTCAAGGGTTGCGCCAGGGTTTCCAAGCGTGGTAAGCTTGATCCTAGATATTTGGGGCCGTTTTGAATCATTGAACGGGTTGGGGCGGTCGCCTATAAGTTGGATTTGCCAAGTGAGATGGACGCATTTCACAACGTGTTCCATGTCTCACAGTTGCGCAAATGCTTAGGGGATCAAGACATAGTTGAACCTGAGATTCCAAGGGAACTTAGGCAAAACTTGACCATCGAAATCCGGCCACTCCGAATCCTAGATAGGATGGTAAAAGCAACCCGAAAGAAGGTGGTGCAAATGGTCAAAGTGGAATGGATCCATAACGGGATCAAGGAGATTACTTGGGAAACCGAGAATCGGATGAAGGCTGACTATCCAGAGTGGTACAAAAACCTTGACGCGGATTCGGGGACGAATCCATTTCAAGGGGGGGAGACTTGTAGTATCCCCCAACCGGCCTAAGGAAGATGGGACGGCCATGGGACCAGAAAACATGAACGGGAAGTCCGGAGAGACTAAACCAAGTGTCCCATAGGCGTTTTAGAGCTGAGACTCAGCTGGAAGGAGCTCAGCTAAGTGTGGGAGTGAGGAAGTTAGCTCAGCTGAGCTGAACAGTCCAGCTGGTCAGCTAGGTCAGCTGGCAACCAGCTCAACTCAGCTGGCCGGAGTGTTAAGCGCTTGGGCCAGCTAGGTCAGCTAGTGACACTAGCTGACTAGCGGTTACCAACCGAAGGGGCACCACCAAGTGTTGCACCCATTCGGACCACAACACACACCCCTTCTCCCAAGAGAAGTTGGCGCCAACATAGCCTATAAATAAGGCTCTCCCATGCCATTTTTGCGCACGCCTACAAGGCACAAAAACACACAAAATTCTCCCAAAGGCACAAGGCCAAACCGAGAGAGTTTAGAGAGAGAAAGAAGCCGGAAATCTCGAAGAGAAGGCCGGCGGTTTGAGAAGGTTTTGGTGGTGGTTTAAGGCGCAAGAAGAGGAGCAAGGATGGCTGGAGAGGCATCGGCTACTCATGGCAAAACCGCAACCATATCTAAGGTTAGAGACCGGACCATTTCTTCTCGGCCTTGGCCCAAGCCCTAGCGGTCACGGCCGGTTGTTCTATGGCCGGAAAACTCTCTTTTCTTCTTGTTCTGATTATGCCACAAACGCTTGTTACACGACCGGCCATAAGGCCTTGGTCGTGGCGATATGGCTTGGTGGTTAGTCGCGGTTCCAAGCGCTCACATGGCCCATGGGATCGTACCGCTTCAAACGGTTCAACGGCCCGTAGAGAGGACGGTAAGCCGAGGACCGAGAAGCCAAGGATACGATCGGCCTAGAAGCGTGAAACGGGTCGAGGGAAAATGACCGTGGAACGTTCGGCTTAACCGCACGTCCATTCGTCGGTGTATGATGCGCGCGATCGCGGATACCCACGGGTTATCTCGAGCGATCGTTGGCCGCGGTGTATCTTGCGGACCGAAGGAACGATCGTAACCGTCTGCGGTAATGATCGCGTCCGTTCGCATGAAGGGTCGCGTCCGTTCGCGGATACGCGACCATACCGCAAGACCGACCGCGTAATGTTCGTGGATCGATTCCCGTTGACGCAGCGCATAGACGCGCGATCGTTACGTCAAGCCGGCAGTACGCGCATGTATCGATCCATCCGCGCGACCGTAAGGTCTAGCGCGCGTTGGAATGATGCGTCCGTCCCGGTACGCGATACGGCCATGCAACTATCCGCGCGCTAACAACCGGTCGATCACGATCAAACGCCACGGCCGTAAGTCCACGCATCCGACCATGAACCGTACGCCGAGAACGCGCGATTACACGCTCACGTCCGTGAGCCGAGTGTGCATGCGGTTCGCGGTTGGTGTAACGAGAATTTAAGCGGCCTATATCGGGAACTTAGGAATTATAAGAAATTGCGTGTATAATATATAGTTCATGGGATCATATAGAATATCATTGCTAGGTTGCATGAAAAACGGATATAAACTATTATGGAAAACTCATGAACTTGTTTTGGCTTTCAGGTGATCATGATAATGATCGGGCTTAGGCGCGGACAAGACTTGGGGCGAGTGGTGTTTAGTTTGGTAGACATTGTTATAGGACCGAATACTTAGCATAATGCGAATTGAACCACATTTGTATTTGGTACCTTTTTATATTAATAAAATGTCTATTTTGCCTTAGTCTATATATGAATCGAATCGTGTTGAATGAATGAATGGAAAATCGTTTAAGTATGAATAAAATGGACTTGAGGTTCTTAAGAAACCTCAAGATGAATTTGGTTAAGTAGTGGCAAACCTTACCGGCCCAATGGCCGGGATAGGCCTTGTCAGGGACGGTGAGCTCGTCATGTTTTTTTTTTTTTTTGGAGCTGTGATGGTGAGCTCGTCATGCCATGCTTTTGTCTCCACGGTTCCTTTGTGCAAACGATTTGACGAGATGCTTTAGGATTTGTGGAGAGGACCATGGAGATAGCATTGATGCTCCGAGTTCTTTGAGGTCGGCGTTACCGAGTTCGTTGTCGAGAAAGATACTGTCGACAAGCTTTTGTGCTTTGTTAGCCATTTATTGACTCAGGCTGTGGATTTTGTCGCTGCAAGTACTGGTCGCTTCTATGGCGTGACTTGGAGATCGGCGAATGGACTACGTCGAGCGTAAGTCGGTGTGGAGGTCTGGATTGTCTTCTTGTTGAGATAGATGATTCATGAAGATAATACAATGAGCTGTTGATTCTTTAATTGGTGAAGGTAATGAGAGAGAATTGACACGCTTGACGAGCACAAGCGTCTTTCGCGATGATTGGAGCATAATGAAGCTAGAGAGGATCCATTGAGCTGTCGATATTGCGTGATGTCCAGGCTTGTCGGATCATGGCTGCTCGAGATCGTCAGTTGACGAGCTAAACAAGACCAAATGCCGATGCGACAATGTAAGCTGGCGAGACGAGTTTGTGAAATTTTTCTTTTGCTGATTTAGAATAAAGGTCATGACACGGAAATGTCTTCGTGTCAAGTATGACATGCTATTTCTAGATCAGAAAGCGGCATGAATTGTACTTGTCGCAATAGATAATGAAGGTGTAGCTTTGATATGGTGGTCGGCAAGGACATTAAGAATATTGGATTCAATGTCGCCGTTGGTGAGCGGAGACTTGATCTAGGGGCTCTTTCGGATCGAAACAAGGCTGACAAGGATGCGAGAGCAAGTTCCAAGGGTGTTTTCCGATTGACCAGCTAGTTTGGAAGCGAGATAATAAACACGAGCTGCTTCCGAGTGGGTTATGAATCGAAGTGTTTCGTGAAGACTTCTCTTTTCCTGTTCACGGAGTCAGAGAATGGTCAAATTGTCGTTCTTCATAATCGGTACATGATAAAGTCATATGGTCGTATTAACTTATTAGATAGTGTTTATACTATTTGAATAATTGGTTTTGATGAGAACTATCCAAACAGTTTTAAATAATATGTAATAGATGTGTTCGATAACCTATGAGCGAGCGACTTGAATCAGAAAAGATGTTTTTATGATGGTAAAGCAAACGTGAATTTGATCATAAATTGTAGATTAGATACTTATCTTAACGATTTTGGCGAAGCCGTGACGTGTGATATAGATGCCGATAACAAACTACGACCGTGTTTAGGGCTTCTCTCTTTTTTTTTGGACGCCGATCATCGTTAGCATGGTGTATAAAGATCTTTGAAGAAATCCCCACAGTCGGCGCCAATTGTAAGATCTCAAATCGGTCTATCCTAAGATATCAAGAGTTTTAGGGTTTAAATTAGGGATTCTTCAAAGTCTTTTAACCTAGCTCGGCGGAGATGATGAGATTAGGGTAAAATTGGCGTTCCGGTGAATCGGAATTAAGGGAATTAGGTTTTATAGCTGAACCTTGTAAAAGGCTGCCTACGTACCCTTTAGAAAGGGATCAAGCCATTCATAGTTCCTTTTAAGAGTTAGGTCGAATGAAGAGATGGTGAGAGGGTTAGCTTGAGACCTTCGAACACATGGAAGACATCATGCAAGAGATCGAAAGGTCGTGACGAGATGATGAGAGGATTAGGTCGACTCTCGAAGTTGTGTGTATTTTCTGTGTATATTCGATCCTCTTTAGCCTGAATACCCTCATTCTCTTATATAGAGGTTTAGGTCGGCTTTCGGAGTTCTGAATATTTTGTGGTCTGTTTTCCCCTCTTTTTTAGCCTGAATGCCCTCATTCTCTTATATAGAGTTTTAGGCCGGCATAAAAAGTCATATTTCTTAAAAAGAAATATATATTTTCTGAAAAGAAAATAGATATTTTCCTTTTGTGTTTATCTTCGAAGAGGCCATTTATCTTCATCGACTTTGTAATTATTCATAATAAATGCATTCTATTTCGGGCCGATCTATTATATGAATGGACCATTTGGAGGGGTGCTAAAACCGACTCCAACAAACAATATGTATAAAAAAATAATACACATATGATAATATAATGTTTGGACAAAAAAATCCAACATAAATAATCAACCGTTTACACAATTTCACAAATATATTTCACCATTATTTTTCTAACGCTGAAATTTAATTTTAAGAAAAAAATGTTAGACAAACTAAGCAAATATACCACTAGGTATCATACAAAGATATAAACATCCCAAAAAGATATAAACATCCCAAAAGAATAAAAGAGGTCATATTAGTGATGAAGATTAGCCTTTTAGACGTTTTCTTCTATCTTAAGTTGTGAAAGAAGCCATGAGATTTGCCAGAAGATCCAATGGAAACTCCAACACACCTCTTCTGCAATCTTCATGTTCCGACTGCAAACTAAGAGATAGTGCATATTTAAGACAACAAAGTTCATGGAGAAACCTGAAGGAAGTGGTGGAATATTTGAGAGAGATCAAACTTCTTTGGTTTCTTCACATGTGAACATGAGGTGACAAATGCTCTCTGGAGCTTCACCCCTCGCACTACAAGTAGTATATGTTGATTCCACGAGATCGCAGACTATCTTTCACTACAAGCACTCCCGATAATGCTCGCTAGAGGAAATGCCTTAGCTTGGGTAATGTTCTTCTCTTCTAGAGGGTTGGACCATAACTTCTTCTTTATAGGTGGCAACGGGTTCTGCAACATCTAGATAGACTTGAACTACTGGTTGAAAGTTTATTGATTTCCTTGATCCTCAAATGTACAAGATTACAGGTCATATATAGCGAATCCTGTTACAATCTCATCTCGAACTAAGCCAAGAATATCTCAACAATATAAACCGAATTGAGCTATTATTTAGGAGATGATATCTCAGCTTTTACCCTCCCTCAGTTCGAACGTTGGATGATTGAACGTTCAAACTGTTTCTGAAATCCAAGAACAATGTCGTGGGCAATCCTTTCGTAAATATATATGTATATTGAACCGAAGAGGGAACATGCAGAACCTTGACTTGGCCTAAAGCAACCTTTTCTCGAACAAAATGAAGGTCTATTTCAATATGCTTTGTCCTCTGATGCTGGACCGGATTGGTAGACATGTAGACTGAACTTATGTTATCGCAGTAGACCAAAGTTGCTTTCTTGATGGGAAGATGAAGCTCTAGTAGGAGATTTCGTATCCAGCAAGTTTCAGCAACAACAATATTAGCAATTCCTTGTATTTTGACTCAGCACTCGAGCGCGAGACTGCAGCCTGACGCTCGGAAGTCCAAGTTAACAAATTATCCCCAAGATAAACACAAAAACCTGATGTAGATCTTCGTGTATCGGGGCAACCAGCCCAATCTACATCTGAGTAGGATGTTAACTGAGCAGAAGCTGATCGATATAGCTTATGTCCATGATCCATAGTACCTTGAATGTAACGAAGGATCCTTTTTAAAGCACTGAAGTGACTGACCCTCGGATCATGCATGAATAAACAGACTTGCCCCTGCCAATCTTCTGTACTCTGTTGGATTATCTATGAGGTCTTCTATTTCAGCTGACAGCTTCGAATTTGCATCTACCGGAGTTGATATCGGTTTGCAATCCCGCATTCCAGATAGCTCTTTGATTTCTCTAGCATACTGACCTTGGGACAAATGTAATCCATCAGCGTAGTACTTGACTTTGATACCTAAGAAGTACTTTAACATGCCCATGTCCGTGATCGGGAATTCTCGCATTAGGAGAGAAGTGATGTTGGCGATGAGCAACTTAGATGAATCTGTCAGAATAATTTCATCAACGTAGAGTAATAGGTATGACACATATTCACCTTTCTTATAGACAAACAGGAAAGGATCGCACTTGCTGGTATTAAATCCGATCGATGAAATGAATGCAGAGAATCTTGCATTCCAAGCCCGAGGAGCCTGCTTTAACCCGTAGATTGCTTTGTTGAGCTTGCAGACATGATGTGGATATGTTTTGCTCACAAATCATGGAGGTTGATACATGTAAATGTCTTCCGTGAGAGTACCGTGTAAGAATGCGTTCTTTACGTCCAATTGATTGATTTCCCACGATTTAGACACTGCAATATGAAGAACAGTCCTTATCGTAGCAGGTTTGACCATTGGAGCAAATGTTTCTTCATATTCAATTCCCTCGGCTTGTGTTTTTCCAGTCGCTACAAGTCGTACCTTATAACGTGTCAGCACTCCATTTGCATCATGCTTATGTTTAAACAACCAAAGAGAGTTAACAATATTAGCTCCATAAGACATAGGTACTAGACTCCAAGTCTTATTGTCAATCTGAGCACCATACTCATCTATCATGGCATGCTTCCAAGAAGGATCTAAAAGAGCTTTTTGGTATGTAGTAGGAAGAGGAGAGACAACATTGGTCAAAAGAGAAACAATTTGTTTAGGCTTTGCGATACCACTACGGCTTTGTGTGTGTGGTCGAGCCGTAATGGGAGGAGGAATAGGACGAGTCTGAGCGACAGGAGGAGCAATTGACGACGTAGCATGAGCATTGTTAGATGGTATAGTTGCAGGCTGTCGTTGGAAAGGAGCCTACAATATATCATGAAACATGCTGCATGGTTCATCAAAGCTATTAAGGAAGTCATAAGAAGTAGAATATTGTTTAAATGCTTGAGCTGAAGGAAAAATAGATTCATCAAACACAACATGTCTGGATATAATTATCTTGTCAGAAAGAGTATCAAGACATCTATAGCCTTTATGTTGTGAAGGATAGCCCAAAAAGATAGAAGGAGAGGAGCGAGACGAGAGTTTATGAGAGGTAGATCGATTGAGGTTACACCCAAAGGTCCTAAGATGATTATACAAAGGCTGCTTTTTAAAAATAAGGAAAAAGGGAGTTTGATTACCAATCGAAGAAGAGGGGAGTATGTTGAGCAGATGAGCTGCGACATGTAACGCCTCAACCCAAAAGGAAGCCGAAAGAGAGGCATGAATAAGCATTGCTCGAACGTAGTTGTTTATGGTTCTGATCATCCGCTCGGACTTGCCATTTTGCTGCGAAGTGTATGGACAAGAAAACCGAGCTTGGATGCCATGAGTGTTGAAATGCTTTTGGAACTGAGCATTGAAATACTCACCACCATTATCACATTGGAAGGCTTTGATAGTGGTTTGGAATTGAGTTTTAACATAAGCACATAAGTGAAGAAACTTGGAGAAAGCCTCAGATTTCCTACGAAGAGGATAAACCCAGAGAAAGTGAGAAAAGTCATCAATAAACAGAATGTAATAACTAATGCCACTAATGTTCGATATTGGAGATGTCCAGATATCAGAATGAACCAAATCAAAGGGCAAAGTAGAAACTGAGTTTGATTTAAAGAAAGTAAGTTTCAAGTGTTTCCCAATTTGACAAGCATTACAAGTAGATGAGAGCTTATCATTATTACATGAAAGTTTAAAAGACAAAAGAGACCGAAGGATTTCATTATTTGTGTGACCTAGACGACTATGCCACAGTGAAGGAGAAACCGAGACACAAGCAATAGCATTATTGAGCGAGGGATGAAGAGTTGAAGAAGGCAGCAACGGACAAAGATCCCCATCACTATTACTGCGGTGAAGCATTTTCCTGGTTTGAAGATCCTTCACAAAAAACTATTCGGGTCAAACTCAACAGAACATTTATTATCTCTTGTAAATCGACGCACATAAATAAGATTTTGATAATCAGAGGCGTTAAAAGAACATTAGAGAGATTCAAAGAGCGATCAGAGACAAGAATAGATGCAGAACCAGAGAGTAGAACATGAATAGATGAGCCATTACCAACCATGACAATTTTTCCGGTATTGAGATTGACAACATAATGAAGCATACCTGACGATGAAGCTAAATGAGCCTTGGCTCCAGTATCCATATACCACCCAGCACCATTTGGTTCGGACAAACTCATCATGTTGAAGGCTTCAGCAAAGTCTCTTGTTGGTTGAATCATTTCTGCAACATTTGATGTTCCTATGTTTTGAGTAGATGGTGCCGATCCAAGTATTCCACGGTTTTGTGAGTTGTGGAATTGTTACCACGGGTTGGGTTGCATAGACCAGTTAGGACAACCACTCCAAAACGGAGGAGGACCCCAACCATACGACGGTCGTGGCTGATAGTACTGGTTCCGACCACGTCCTATGTTTCCATTCCTTTTGTTCCTATTGTTACCATACCGCTGTTGTTGTTGATTGGCAGTGGTCGTTGGTGTTGGGGTGGATGCAACCAAAACAGAAGAGGATGACGAGTGATCATCATGAGATGCGACAACCCTGTTTGATTTCTTCAGTCGAGACTCCTCGTCCAGCAGCATAGACTTAGCATCATCGAACGATGAGAACGGTTTTTGGTGCTTGATTACGTTAATGATATTGTCGAATTTTTCATTCAACCCGTTGAGCATATACATCACCAAATTCCTCTCACTGATAGGCGATTCGAGATTGGAGAGCAGATCAGCTAGAGACTTGAGACTTTGGCTGTACTCCTTGATCGATTTATCACCAATTTCCATTGTCTGAAGGTCATTATCGAGCTGCATGATCCTAGCATGTTTATTGTTTCTGAAGAGATTTTCAATCCGTAGCCAAACATCACGAGTAGTACCTCCAGTTTTAAAGACCGCTTCGAAGAGAGGGGGTGCTAACGTCCCGTAAATCTAGAGCTTAAAAAAACCATCTCGTTTAATCCAGTTTGATCATCACCCGCAACAGGTATGACTGTGCCATCAACATGACCAAGAACTTCAAAAGCAAGGCAATGCATGAGAAATATTTCTCTCCATGCATCATATTTATGATCATCAATATCGAGAATCAACGGAATGTGTGATTTGATATTAGTCACACCGAACGCTCGTTCTTGAGGAGGAAGAACATGTATAGCAGCCATTGATACTGACGCAAGGAAACAAGGAGGAAGAAGAAATAAGAAAGAGGAATAGAGGAGGCAACATGAGATCGAATGAGAAGAGAGAGAGAGAGAGAGAGAGAGAGAGAGAGAGAGAGAGAGAGAGAGAGAGAGAGAGAGAGAGAGAGAGAGAGAGAGAGAGAGAGAGAGAGAGAGAGAGAGAGAGAGAGAGAGAGAGAGAGAGAGAGAGAGAGAGAGAGAGAGGAAGCGTGGGATCGAAGAGAATCGAAAGATTGGATCAGAAGCGATTATCGCTCTGATACCATGAAAGTTTATTGATTTCCTGGATCCTTAAATGTACAAGATTACAAGTCATATATAGCGAATCATGTTACAATCTCATCTCTAAGACTCTAACAAAGCCAAGAATATCTCAACAATATAAACCGAATTGAGTTATTCTCTAGGAGATGATATCTCAGCTTTTACTGGTAACCATTCTTAACATAGTATATCCCATCCTTAGCGAAACCCTAAATATTAGCATCCAATCGAAGCATATTTGGCTTCGTACCCAGAACACAATCGACATCATCCTCAGAAATAACATTACAAATCTTCTGCACATCCCAAAGATCCGTGTCTCCTAGAAGGAGATCAAAGATTCAAAATCTGGTTTGTTCATTTATTTAATTGATACGTATTCAGTTTAGGAGAATATGTTGTTTGAAAAATTGTAATTTAAATTGGCATATTCCGTATAAATAATATTTTAACCCAATATTGTATGTAAATGGAAAATATCAATATGATTTAAAAAAAATAAAGTATATTAGAGACTAATTTTTTCCATGTGTTATATTATAAGTTATACCATTGCACATTAATATTTTAACTAATTTTTATTAAGAGTAATTAAAGAATATAATATTTTCTCAAATGTTCATGTCTCTCAACAAGACAGATTATTAACCATATAACCAAACAACCTAAATGTAATAATCCTACTTTCCTAATTAATTAAACAAATATATATAGTCATCAAACTATTAAATTAATTAATAAATCTAATTAATAATTTATACATAAACTATTTTGTACATATAGGTAACATTCTATAATTTATTATTTAGTTCAAAATATATTTATAATATATTTATAATATTTTATTTATTATTTCAAATATCTATTCTTATATTATAACAAAACCTTATAAAAAATGTATGAGAAATAACTATTGAGTTCGAAGTTATTTAAAAATTTATTATAAAATTATTTTAATTACATTTCAACCTAAATATTCTCTAATTTTTTATTTTATTCAAAATAAATTCATAATGTCTTTTAATATCTTTTTGTTTGAAATATAAATATGTATTTAATATTGTAACAAAATATTACAAAATATTTTTATAATTTATTGATTTCTTAAGAAAAATAAATAATAAATTCCTATTTATTAAAATTTACAAATAATAAAATATTACAAAATATTTTTATTTTATTGATTTCTTAAGAAAAATAAATAATAAAGTCATATTTATTAAAATTTACAGACAATAATTTAATTACAATTTTATCTATAATAAACAAAATTCATGTATTTTAACATAATTAATTTTTAAAGTGAATATTATAAAAATAAATAAATGACAATAAATTACAATTTAATTTATAAATTAAATTGTTGAAAAATTAGAATACTAAAAATTATATTGATATATTTTTATTTTGATAAAATATTAAAATGATACAATCTTTTTTCATTGTTCAAATATATAATAGGTCATATTATGCTTGATGTTTTTACGATTGCAATTTTTAACAGTTCGTTCCATCAAATTTCAAAGTATTTAAATAATTACAAGAACGGATCGAAAAATAATTAGCAAATTTTGATTATATGTTTTCTAAAAAAAAACTTTGCACGAGTTTAAAATATATAAATTGACTAATTTGAGTTATAGATTTTAAATTTAATAAAAATATTAAAATTATTCAAAATTTATATTATTTAAATATTTTATGCGTTAAATTATGATTCATGTTTAAATGCAGTTTTTAACGGGTTGTTCTATCAAATTTGCAAATCATATATACCCCTACAACATGTGTTAAAAATAGATTAGCCAATTTCGTTATATAATATTAAAATCGAATTTTGCTCACTTAAAAGAGTTAAAAAGATGAATTAACCAATTTTAATTATATAAACATAAATAAATTAAATAAATACAAAAATATAAACAGATTCTTTTGTTTCTACTTCGTAAATAATTAATTATTAAAATATTAATATAATAATAAATTATATATATAAATATATGTTTTATAAAAGAATATTTTAGATAAATGCACCAAATATTAAACTTATATCACATGAGTTTTACAATGGTTATTTTCAATAAAACTACTAAAAAATAATTCAAAACCATGATCATACGATACAACGCTATTTAAATTTTATAATGTAAAATCGTTATTTTAATCTCTTTATCTTTACAATATACCTTTTCTCAAACGACACACAATTCATTTTTTTTAAAACCTAAATTATTAACTCACTTTTCATAATACAAATTAAACAACTATAGTCAAATTTAGATTACATAATTTAAAAATATATAAATTACTAATGAAAATATATAAAATTTTACATTGTCAAGAAAAATAAACATGCGCTTTCTAAGCGTGGGTCAAAACCTATTTCTAGTTAATATGTTGTTTGGAAAGTAGTTATTAAGAAAATTCAAAATAATCAAGTGCGTGATTTTGTGCGATTTGTTATAATGCACCACACGATTTGTTTAAAAAATTTATATACACTTTTGCAATTAATTAGTTTTCAGTCTAACAAAAAAAATCAGTGGATCTTGTAATTAAATGAAAACTAATGACATGAACTTATTTGTGCTTATATTTTAATAATATAGATTGTTTGAAAACATTTATAGCAGAGATAATGTTATATTCCATAGTTTTCCTTAATGAAATTTAATCAAGTCATTAATATACAATGACATGTCATATAATATAACATATAAGTAAAGGTTAATTTCATATTGTTCTTCAGTTTTAATATATTAGATAAGGAAACCATTTTTTTCTCGACAAATAAAATATATTGATATTAAAAAGAATTTGCAAGGTACAAAATCATTCTCTTTACAATCGTTGACATAAATAAGGGAAACTGGAACAATTTTGATGAATCAGCGGAGAGTATCCATGCTTTCTTTTTGAAAGTGTTATAAGCTAATATATAACCCTTCTTCACACACTTTCTATTTGCTATATCTATTGGATGAAACTCCAAAATGCATTCCGCATTATATTAATATAATAAATAACATACAGTGTCGTTGATAATGAATCTAAACCTTGTCTCCTTCTTGTAATCTTCATATTTATCTTCGCCATGTCTTACGAGTATCCATAATCCAATACCAAATATACTGTAAGAGAATATGAGTTCGAAAAGATAACTTCATCATCGAAATCGGGAATGATTTCATGTGTACTTATCCCGTCTTTAAAATATTATATCCATTGTGTTTTCTGAGCCGATCGCACAACAAATCTGATAAGATTTGTTTCAAACTTCGAATAATCACCAAAAAGTTAAGATGATACCGAGCAACAACCCTAAAACTAACAAAATATGTTAGTACTGACAAATACTCGTCAAAATTTGGCATAATAACAACAGCATGATTTTGCAAATAACATTTGACGCAGTGGGCAAGGAGAACTGATTAATGAGACAGTGAACGATATAAACATTCATAGAATTTGTTTTTTGTCACGTTTATGACATAATCGATTCATGATGATGGACAGAAGTAACAGCAGAGGCGGCACCACGAGAACAATAGAGTAGAGAAATTTGATCGCTAACATCACCATAAATATCTCTTTCTTAAGAACTTTTGGTTCATGACTCTTCGCTTTCTTCAAATGGTCACCTTACGGCCAATAGATGCTGAGTTCTTTGGAAATGAAGAGAAAATTGATCTGATATAAAACATAAATCTCTTCATCAATGGATGATGTTATCTTCTCCAACTGAAATGTATTTGCGAATAAATAAAGGAAATGAGAAAATAAGAATACAACCGGTGCCCGGAAGTGACGCCGTCCAGAGTTACATGCCAAAAAAAACTTTCTCGGCTGGAACAATTATCTTGACTATCACCTTCTTTCGTTCGCAAAAAGAGACAATTCGATTTTCAGGTTGAGGGAGGAACCAATGGAATAATTCCCTAGAGGTGAACCTTTGTGTACACCTCACATTGTTTTAACCAATCAAAGTGACATATTATTTTATAAAATACAAATAAATAATTACAAATGAAAACTAAATAAACTATATATTTTCTTTTAAAAATGGTATAGAGCTAGAGCTTGACGGGGTTTGCCTAACGCCGTTGACAAGTAAAAAAGAGTAATATTGAAAACTGTTTGTAATTAAATGTACTTTTTTCAACCAACTTATGGACTTTGTGACCTTTACATATTTTTAAATCATGTCATACAGACTTTTGAAATACTAGTGTCTGATTAAATTAAGCAATTCGAAGGAGTTTCTATGCATAATTATAGGATAATCGATAAAAGCGGGTGCAACAATGGTGAACGTCGTACACACAGTAGGAATCAACATGCTGGAAGACTATGAAGAACTCATGAGCTACCTCAAAGCAAAAACTCTTGGAATTGATGATGTTATCTTCAGCGCCGACACAACACTGTTAAGAACAAAGATCCCAACTATGAAAGAAATGAAAACTTTATTCAATCAAGTAATTCGAATCACCAAATCCGAATTACAACTAGCTACAGGATGATTCCAATCACCTGAGAAATTCGATCATAAGATCGCCAAGGAGAAGATCTCAGCTCAAACTCACGTCCAGAACGAAAATACAAGATAATGAACTAAAACTCATTCGAAAAGTATTTAAAGGATTAATCAATTCAACGGCAAAGCTTCTGACTCAGCCCGAGTCTTTCATCTTTGACTTCTTCCAGTCGTGGTCAACACTCCCAGTAACTTGTTCTGTCTTCTTAGCTCGATATCTCTTTCTATAGTACGTCTGTCGAGGCTTATCAATACCCGCCCCAATAAGACGAAGCTTGTCCTCAAGTTCGAACTCTGGAAACTGCAACTCCATGTCTCGACAGCACCCGATCTAGTGTCAACACGAACTGGCCAGTATCCGAAAATGAATCTGGCAACCGTGTTGCCTGCAAATTAGAGCCCAGTGCAGCACGCAACTGTGACACATGAAAAACTGAATGAATCCGGGAACCTTCAGGCAGTTTTAATCGATAGGCAGCTTTGCCAATCTTTTCCAACACCTCATATGGACCATAAAACCGAGCTGCCAGTTTCTGAGTGACTCGTCTTGTCACTGAATGCTGTGTAAACGGACGTAGCTTCAAGAATACCATAGCTCCTACTTCAAATGTCACATCTCCTCTATGTTTGTTAGCTGAAACAGTCATCTTTGATTGTGCTCGGTTCAATGACCCTTTAATATCCAACAACATCCGATCTCGTTCTTGTAACATCGCTTCCAACTCGTAATTGTTTGTAGAGCCCTTCTCAAAATGCAACAAGGACGGCGGATCTAGGCCATAGACAACACGGAATGGGGTAGAATTCAAGGCAGTATGAAAATATGTATTGTAAGAATACTCTGCCCATGGTAAGAACTGGGCCCAAGTCTTCGGATGAGCAGAAGCGTAACATCGCAGATATGTTTTCAGGCAGCGGTTAAGTACCTCGGTTTGGCCATCAGATTGAGGATGGTACGCTGAGCTGTACTTTAAATGTGTTTTCGCCAATTTGAATGCATCTTTCCAAAATGTGCTTAGGAAAATGTTGTCACGGTCTAACACTATTGTAGCCGGATACCCATGTAAGTGATATATCATGGTTTTTACTAGTTTTAGACCATGATATAGTTGTGTTTTTAGTGTCTTTTACTATGTTTTAGAGTCTTTTCAGGTGTTTATTAGGTACAAGCACATTTGGAGCATATTTGGTGATTTAGGCACTTTCTGGAGCTAATTGGAGTATTTGGCCGAGAGATAAAGTTCACTGTTGATATTTCCGAGTTGCAACGATCGTCACACTTGTGGCAACGATCGATGCACCAGCGAGATGGGCCAAACGACGGTTTGATGAAGAATGATAAAATTGCAATTCTGCCCAGAAGTTCCAAATATTTACAAAGAAGCCCCAAAACGTGTTTTAGGTTATAAATAGAGTTTTTAAGCCAATGTTTAGGCTACGCTTGATACGCTTTACTTTAGTTCTATTTTTATTTCAGAAAGCCTGAGGGGCTGATCCTGATCTCGAAAGAGACTTGATTTTGAACCCCAGTTCTTATTTGATTTTATGATATTTGGTTTTCTACTTATGATATCTTCTGTCTCGATGAACATGTCTGAGTAGATTACCTGTTAGGTTGAAGGATTCTCATTAGGGATTTCAGAGAATTATAGTTTAATTAAGCTGTAGAGATCCATACCTGCTAGTTCTTTATCTAAGTTGTTCTTAATGCCTAATCTGAAGTAGCTAATCAGAATTATGATGTTAGGTTGATTAATGCAGCGGAAGTTGGTTAATTTAACTAGAAAGAATTTAGATAAGCAATTAAACTGTTCGCAAACGAAAGTTTGGTTCAGGTTAATTGTGAACATATCAAACTTGGAATTAATGCTAGTTTAATCTGTTAGTTCTCGCAAACGGAAGTTTGGTTTGCTGCACTTAGACTTAGAGAATTATCGCAAAGGAATTTGGTTAATTCTATATCAGTGTTTGAGTTCTAGAATAGTTATTGATTGGATCTAGATAGATTGATTGCTTGCGTTCCTGATTTCCTGAGAACTCCTGAAACCTAACGCCTCGCCTTCTTGCTCACAAACTCACTTGATTTACTTTGCTATTTCGCTTACTGTTTTCACATCTGCTTCGCTTAATTTAATCTGAACTGCTATTAATCTATTGTGTGACTGAGAGTCCTCGTGGGATTCGATACCTTATATACTACGATTGCATTAACTGTGCACTTGCAGTAGAATAGGGAAAACTATACAACCTATCAAGTTTTTGGCACCGTTGCCGGGGACTCTTTGAGTTCACCTATATATTTAGTACTAGGATTTAGACTAAGCATCCTTTTTAATTATCTTGTTTACTCACGTTTTTGATTTTTGGATTCGCAGGGATTCGCACTGCATCGATCGTTGCTCACCTTGCATCGATCGACACAAGGCGAGAACAGCGATGCTGAGATCTGAGACGTTCAATGGGTTCCGCACCATGGAACCTGTTATTTTGATTCGCGGTGAAAACGGCGTTCTACGAGACCATGAGGGTCACATATGCAACGCAAAAGGTCAGAAAATAGATGGGGAAGGAAATCCCATCTTACCAGATTACCATGTATTGGTTGGGCAAGTAGCTGAGATGCAGAGTAAGATAGATGACATCCACGACATCTTATTTAGGGAGAGACAGTTCCGAGCAGAGGCAAAAACTGATAAATTTGCAGAGGTACATTATATGGCTGGAGCCGACTCTTATGGACATACATTGGGACATCAGCACAGACAAGGTTCTATGCATGCTCAAGGATCAAGAGACCAGAACTATACTTCCTATCTAGCGCCTCCTACACAAAGGAGCAAACTAGAGATGATGATAGAACAATCGATTGAAAAGCAACAGCAGAACACAGCTTCTTTCAGCTCGAAGCTAGAGAACCTGTACACTAATCTGAATGAGAAATTTGAATCCTTGAGCACTCGTATGAAGCAGCTAGACACACAGATGGATCATGGATCATGTCTAGCAGTTAAGGCTGTTGAATTTGTGGAAGACAGTGGGGAATTTGATGTTGAATTGCCTGAGTTTGAAAGCTTCAATGCACCCGACTCAACAGAGATTGACATGGATCTCTTGACTTGGATAGTTCAGATCGAAGTGGGACCAAGCCAAGAAGAGAAATTTGAGTCTGAGATGGCTGGAATGGATCAAGAAGCGGATAAACCCGAGACCATAGTTGAAACACGAGCTGAGATGACAGCATCGATCGATGCTCCACACGCACCGATCGTTGCACCCCGAAAGGAACCAGTTTCACTCATATCTCAAGGACCTGCTAAGGAAAGAACCTATAAACCTCCATTGCCATTCCCGAAAGCTCCCGTTAAGTCTAAAGATGTGGTTCAGTGCACAGTAGTGGTTGACAAGAAGATGGTGGTTCCACAAGGGCTTATTCTAGTATCTTCAAGGCCTAAAACTACACATAAACAAAAAGCTCCGAACATCAAAACTTTGCCAAAGGTAAAGCATAAATCCTCTAAGTTTAAACCTTCTGACTCCACTATTTTTAATGCAGGAAAGAGCGTTAAAACACCCAAGTGTCAATCTCACCCTACATTCATCCCGACGTTCCTTGGACGACATCATGCTGCTACTGCTTACACACCACCATGGATGATAAGGCATTCACAGAGACACTCAAAGTCTCTGTTGAAACCTCCATGAGTCTGACCTCTTTCCAAAAGTCAAGCTAATGACTTAAAACAAGCGCTGAGTGGGAGGCAACCCACTGTTAGGTTTAAATTATTTTCTTTCTCATTTTTTTGTGTTTTTCTTAGGATTTCACGTTTTTGGTTGTTTTTGTTAGTTATTAGATACAGAACACAAGTCTGGAGATGTGTGACGATCGTTGCTCTCATGTGCAACGGTCGTTGCAATTTGTTTAAATCGAAAATTAAGGTACGTTGAGCTAAACCGGAATCAATCTGGTTCAACCAGCATCGATCGTTGCCCCTAAAGCAACGATCGTTGCACCCACGACCAGGTAAGTCACCTTAAACCCTATTTTCTCTTCTTCTTCCCCATTTCTGTTGGTCGACACACCGAGAACCTCCACCCAAAATCTATATTTCTTCGCCAAATTTCTTGTTTCTAAGCACTATTTTACTTATTTTTACGCTCCCAATCCATTTCCCCAACCCATATCTCAAGAAATCAAGGTAATGTTCTTCAAATTTTCGAATTTTCGGATTGGGTTTTTAGGGTTTTAGGGTTGTTGATTTTTGGACCAAAAACTGATGATGCATGCGTAATTAAGACGATTTAGGGTGATGGATGATGATTTTGAACTGATTTGAGACAATGTGGCTTGGATTTGACTGATTTTCGATGATTTGTTGCGGCAAAATCGCCCTGCAACGGTCGTTGCTCTCGAGCAACGGTCGTTGCATTGCGATTTTGGGAAATGTTCGATAACGCGAAATCGCCTTGCAACGATCGATGCCTTAGATGCAACGGTCGATGCTTCGCGATTTCACAGTGAAATTTTGTCGAGACTTGATAAATGTTTGAACTTTGTTTTTGCAGATGGCGTCTCAAAGGCAACCCCGCAAGAAGCGAGCCACAGCTTCCACAGCGACAAGACACTACACCCCACCGCCTCAATGGTTTAACAGGGAATCAGAGTCACCCGCACCATACAACAGATATGGGCCACCAATTGCTTTACCTTGGCCCAGGGAGGACGCCACACCATTTCAGACGACCAGACAGTGGCCGGAGGACCTCATACGTTTCTTAAGGTCCGCTGAGTTCACAGAGCGGCCATTGCTCTCTTCATGGGACGAGTATGACTCGCTTCTCTACAGTGGTTGGTGTGGGATGATCATCAAGCCGACCAAGTTCGCGGACTACTCCACCTGCAGGATTCTGGGGATCGATGAGCAGGTGCTAGCTGTGTGCAGAGGCATTGGTCTAGGGACAATGCCGATGCGACACTATGACCTCTATCCTGAGCTGGTCAGGCAGCTATTGGCCACTTGCAGAGTGGTTTACTCGGATCCCGACCACAGGAGCGCTACAGTGGGTGCTTTCACCTTCATGAGTTGGGGAGTCAGGTATCGGATTCCTCTACTTGATCTCTGCAGGATCTACGGGTTCAGTACTGCGCCGAGGCGCATAGCCATGCCACTCGAGTGGGATCCGGTGGAGGCTCGCACATTCTGGGAGAGTATTGGCAGCGGTCGATACAACTCCAGGACCACACCAGTAGTGCAGATGAGACATCCGGTGCTGCGATATGTCTCGCGTATCTTGTGTTGGAGCTTGCTTTGCAAGTTTGAGGCCAACAAGATGCGCAAACTTGAGATGGAGTTGCTGTTTATGGGGCTGAGAGATCAGTTTAGAGGTTCTGGCGTGAGAGATCCGACTGCGGGTCTCAACTTGGGAGCTATTTTCGCACAGTATTTGGTTGATTTGCAGCTGAAGCCGTTTGATGGAGCTGGTACAGAGACGGTAGGGAGCTTACTTACTCCCATTTTTGAGTATTGTGGGATTCCTCTTCATGGCACAGAGCGTGATACGGCTCGAGAGTTCCTGGATCTCAGCCATCTGCAGAGCGCTACCTGGCTCAAGGAGGGGCGCATTTGGGTTTACACTGATCCGACCACTGGGAGGACTGGTATCGAGCTTCCCGCTACCAGATGGACACAGATTGACACATTAGAGGCACTGAGATTTCAGCCTCCTGAGTCTGCGCAGCGTGGGATTCCGACCATGGCTCATCCACTGGGAGAGCCTTCCTCACGAGCTTCGACATCTTCTGCCCCTGCTCCTGCGCCCGCGCCTGCCCCAGTCGACATTTTGGGTCCCTTTCCAGAGCCTGCGATGCCTTACGGTGCATATTCTGAGGCAGAGTGGAGAGAGAGATCCGATGGTATGTTTCAAGTTCTTTGGAACTTCATGCGTACTTGCAGCTGCAGGAGGCCACCACAGATCCATCAGCCCGTACCTGAACGACGTCGTCGACAGCGATCTCCGACTGATACTGATCCCGCACCCGAGGCAGCCGATGACGATGCACTGTATGGTGGGATAGACGATGAGAGCGAGTGAGAGTAGTCTCCATACTTTCGGTTCTGTATTCTGACTTTTTCTTTTCTTATGCACTTTTCTTCTTTTGATTTTTAGGATTCTACTTTGTTTGGATGATGTGTACTTTATTCGATACATCTTTTGCTTCGGTTTTACTCTGTCTCTAGTGTTTTCAGCCTGCAGGGATCAAAATTGACAAAAACAGACGGATTAACCTGCTAACTTGCTAACTGTTCGTGAAAGCGCAGTGCGTCGATCGATACACCATTGTGTCGATCGTTACAATACGAAAGAATCGCGCAGCAACGGTTGGTGCACTTAGTGCAACGATCGATGCTTGTGCGACAGAGGTAAAACCCGACAGAACTAAAACATCCATTAACAATCTTTCTTTCTTTTTACCGATCCTTCGCTGGACACTACTGGGGACAGTGTGTCTTAAGTGTGGGGGAGGTGCTACTGACTTTTGTTTTCTGTTTTCTTAAGAGTCAGTCCGTTTTTCAAAAATTTTTGTTTTATTGAGTCAAAATTGTTTAAGTAAGAAACTATGATTTTCTGAGAAGATTTACAAGACTTGCAGGAACTTAAGTAACCATTGGGATGAAGTTGCAGGATCTATCTCTGACTGTTAGAAAACCCCATCACAGATCAACCTACTGGGAACACCCACATCACTTCAGGTATCAGAGGATCCTTTACTGACTTCAATTTAATACTGACTTAGATTTCTCACCTAAGGGCTTGGTATACTTTGTGTCGGATTCCCTTGTTAGTTCTGACACTGCCTGTCAACCTATCCTATTTAGTTCCCTTCTCCCCTTCTATAAAGTAAAAAAAAAAAATATAATAATAAACTGAGGATGAGTTAGTAACTCCGAAGTGGTCATGGGAATAGTAGCAAACACTATTATCTCTCATGTGATCCATGGAATGTGTCCAAAGTACACCCCATAACGGGAAGAACACTGATAAAAAAAATAAAATGATACCCAGTGGGGAAAAATCAGTTGTTAAAGAAGGGAAAGAGAAGAAAGGGACTAGAGAAAGATAGTATGGTGGTCTAGAGCTGATAAGGTAAGAATCCATGTGCCCTTTGATCGATACTCCTTAGGTGAGACCGCACTTAAATACTTGCAGAAGTCAGTAGGGAGAATTTGAATGCTTGAATGTGATTGTGGAGTTTACCTAGGACAGTTGCTAAGTGTGGGGGAAGTACATGTTGATCTTGATATTCTGTGATTAATTCTTTCAGTGGTTTACTAAGGGGAATCTGAGTATTGTAGCTTCTAGGATGAAATGAGTTTCTGAAGAGTTTTCAAACCTCTTCACCATGTTTTAGTTCTCTGTTTTGCTTGAGGGCAAGCAAAGGCTAAGTGTGGGGGAGTTGATATATCATGGTTTTTACTAGTTTTAGACCATGATATAGTTGTGTTTTTAGTGTCTTTTACTATGTTTTAGAGTCTTTTCAGGTGTTTATTAGGTACAAGCACATTTGGAGCATATTTGGTGATTTAGGCACTTTCTGGAGCTAATTGGAGTATTTGGCCGAGAGATAAAGTTCACTGTTGATATTTCCGAGTTGCAACGATCGTCACACTTGTGGCAACGATCGATGCACCAGCGAGATGGGCCAAACGACGGTTTGATGAAGAATGATAAAATTGCAATTCTGCCCAGAAGTTCCAAATATTTACAAAGAAGCCCCAAAACGTGTTTTAGGTTATAAATAGAGTTTTTAAGCCAATGTTTAGGCTACGCTTGATACGCTTTACTTTAGTTCTATTTTTATTTCAGAAAGCCTGAGGGGCTAATCCTGATCTCGAAAGAGACTTGATTTTGAACCCCAGTTCTTATTTGATTTTATGATATTTGGTTTTCTACTTATGATATCTTCTGTCTCGATGAACATGTCTAAGTAGATTACCTGTTAGGTTGAAGGATTCTCATTAGGGATTTCAGAGAATTATAGTTTAATTAATCTGTAGAGATCCATATCTGCTAGTTCTTTATCTAAGTTGTTCTTAATGCCTAATCTGAAGTAGCTAATCAGAATTATGATGTTAGGTTGATTAATGCAGCAGAAGTTGGTTAATTTAACTAGAAAGAATTTAGATAAGCAATTAAACTGTTCGCAAACGAAAGTTTGGTTCAGGTTAATTGTGAACATATCAAACTTGGAATTAATGCTAGTTTAATCTGTTAGTTCTCGCAAACGGAAGTTTGGTTTGCTGCACTTAGACTTAGAGAATTATCGCAAAGGAATTTGGTTAATTCTATATCAGTGTTTGAGTTCTAGAATAGTTATTGATTGGATCTAGATAGATTGATTGCTTGCGTTCCTGATTTCCTGAGAACTCCTGAAACCTAACGCCTCGCCTTCTTGCTCACAAACTCACTTGATTTACTTTGCTATTTCGCTTACTGTTTTCACATCTGCTTCGCTTAATTTAATCTGAACTGCTATTAATCTATTGTGTGACTGAGAGTCCTCGTGGGATTCGATACCTTATATACTACGATTGCATTAACTGTGCACTTGCAGTAGAATAGGGAAAACTATACAACCTATCAAGTTTTTGGCGCCGTTGCCGGGGACTCTTTGAGTTCACCTATAGATTTAGTACTAGGATTTAGACTAAGCATCCTTTTTAATTATCTTGTTTACTCACGTTTTTGATTTTTGGATTCGCAGGGATTCGCACTGCATCGATCGTTGCTCACCTTGCATCGATCGACACAAGGCGAGAACAGCGATGCTGAGATCTGAGACGTTGGGTTCCGCACCATGGAACCTGTTATTTTGATTCGCGGTGAAAACGGCATTCTACGAGACCATGAGGGTCACATATGCAACGCAAAAGGTCAGAAAATAGATGGGGAAGGAAATCCCATCTTACCAGATTACCATGTATTGGTTGGGCAAGTAGCTGAGATGCAGAGTAAGATAGATGACATCCACGACATCTTATTTAGGGAGAGACAGTTCCGAGCAGAGGCAAAAACTGATAAATTTGCAGAGGTACATTATATGGCTGGAGCCGACTCTTATGGACATACATTGGGACATCAGCACAGACAAGGTTCTATGCATGCTCAAGGATCAAGAGACCAGAACTATACTTCCTATCTAGCGCCTCCTACACAAAGGAGCAAACTAGAGATGATGATAGAACAATCGATTGAAAAGCAACAGCAGAACACAGCTTCTTTCAGCTCGAAGCTAGAGAACCTGTACACTAATCTGAATGAGAAATTTGAATCCTTGAGCACTCGTATGAAGCAGCTAGACACACAGATGGATCATGGATCATGTCTAGCAGTTAAGGCTGTTGAATTTGTGGAAGACAGTGGGGAATTTGATGTTGAATTTCCTGAGTTTGAAAGCTTCAATGCACCCGACTCAACAGAGATTGACATGGATCTCTTGACTTGGATAGTTCAGATCGAAGTGGGACCAAGCCAAGAAGAGAAATTTGAGTCTGAGATGGCTGGAATGGATCAAGAAGCGGATAAACCCGAGACCATAGTTGAAACACGAGCTGAGATGACAGCATCGATCGATGCTCCACACGCACCGATCGTTGCACCCCGAAAGGAACCAGTTTCACTCATATCTCAAGGACCTGCTAAGGAAAGAACCTATAAACCTCCATTGCCATTCCCGAAAGCTCCCGTTAAGTCTAAAGATGTGGTTCAGTGCACAGTAGTGGTTGACAAGAAGATGGTGGTTCCACAAGGGCCTATTCTAGTATCTTCAAGGCCTAAAACTACACATAAACAAAAAGCTCCGAACATCAAAACTTTGCCAAAGGTAAAGCATAAATCCTCTAAGTTTAAACCTTCTGACTCCACTATTTTTAATGCAGGAAAGAGCGTTAAAACACCCAAGTGTCAATCTCACCCTACATTCATCCCGACGTTCCTTGGACGACATCATGCTGCTACTGCTTACACACCACCATGGATGATAAGGCATTCACAGAGACACTCAAAGTCTCTGTTGAAACCTCCATGAGTCTGACCTCTTTCCAAAAGTCAAGCTAATGACTTAAAACAAGCGCTGAGTGGGAGGCAACCCACTGTTAGGTTTAAATTATTTTTCTTTCTCATTTTTTTTTGTGTTTTTCTTAGGATTTCACGTTTTTGGTTATTTTTGTTAGTTATTAGATACAGAACACAAGTCTGGAGATGTGTGACGATCGTTGCTCTCATGTACAACGGTCGTTGCAATTTGTTTAAATCGAAAATTAAGGTACGTTGAGCTAAACCGGAATCAATCTGGTTCAACCAGCATCGATCGTTGCCCCTAAAGCAACGATCGTTGCACCCACGACCAGGTAAGTCACCTTAAACCCTATTTTCTCTTCTTCTTCCCCATTTCTGTTGGTCGACACACCGAGAACCTCCACCCAAAATCTACATTTCTTCGCCAAATTTCTTGTTTCTAAGCACTATTTTACTTATTTTTACGCTCCCAATCCATTTCCCCAACCCATATCTCAAGAAATCAAGGTAATGTTCTTCAAATTTTCGAATTTTCGGATTGGGTTTTTAGGGTTTTAGGGTTGTTGATTTTTGGACCAAAAACTGATGATGCATGCGTAATTAGGACGATTTAGGGTGATGGATGATGATTTTGAACTGATTTGAGACAATGTGGCTTGGATTTGACTGATTTTTGATGATTTGTTGCGGCAAAATTGCCCTGCAACGGTCGTTGCATTGCGATTTTGGGAAATGTTCGATAACGCGAAATCGCCTTGCAACGATCGATGCCTTAGATGCAACGGTCGATGCTTCGCGATTTCACAGTGAAATTTTGCCGAGACTTGATAAATGTTTGAACTTTGTTTTTGCAGATGGCGTCTCAAAGGCAACCCCGCAAGAAGCGAGCCACAGCTTCCACAGCGACAAGACACTACACCCCACCGCCTCAATGGTTTAACAGGGAATCAGAGTCACCCGCACCATACAACAGATATGGGCCACCAATTGCTTTACCTTGGCCCAGGGAGGACGCCACACCATTTCAGACGACCAGACAGTGGCCGGAGGACCTCATACGTTTCTTAAGGTCCGCTGAGTTCACAGAGCGGCCATTGCTCTCTTCATGGGACGAGTATGACTCGCTTCTCTACAGTGGTTGGTGTGGGATGATCATCAAGCCGACCAAGTTCGCGGACTACTCCACCTGCAGGATTCTGGGGATCGATGAGCAGGTGCTAGCTGTGTGCAGAGGCATTGGTCTAGGGACAATGCCGATGCGACACTATGACCTCTATCCCGAGCTGGTCAGGCAGCTATTGGCCACTTGCAGAGTGGTTTACTCGGATCCCGACCACAGGAGCGCTACAGTGGGTGCTTTCACCTTCATGAGTTGGGGAGTCAGGTATCGGATTCCTCTACTTAATCTCTGCAGGATCTACGGGTTCAGTACTGCGCCGAGGCGCATAGCCATGCCACTCGAGTGGGATCCGGTGGAGGCTCGCACATTCTGGGAGAGTATTGGCAGCGGTCGATACAACTCCAGGACCACACCAGTAGTGCAGATGAGACATCCGGTGCTGCGATATGTCTCGCGTATCTTGTGCTGGAGCTTGATTTGCAAGTTTGAGGCCAACAAGATGCGCAAACTTGAGATGGAGTTGCTGTTTATGGGGCTGAGAGATCAGTTTAGAGGTTCTGGCGTGAGAGATCCGACTGCGGGTCTCAACTTGGGAGCTATTTTCGCACAGCATTTGGTTGATTTGCAGCTGAAGCCGTTTGATGGAGCTGGTACAGAGACGGTAGGGAGTTTACTTACTCCCATTTTTGAGTATTGTGGGATTCCTCTTCATGGCACAGAGCGTGATACGGCTCGAGAGTTCCTGGATCTCAGCCATCTGCAGAGCGCTACCTGGCTCAAGGAGGGGCGCATTTGGGTTTACACTGATCCGACCACTGGGAGGACTGGTATCGAGCTTCCCGCTGCCAGATGGACACAGATTGACACATTAGAGGCACTGAGATTTCAGCCTCCTGAGTCTGCGCAGCGTGGGATTCCGACCATGGCTCATCCGCTGGGAGAGCCTTCCTCACGAGCTTCGACATCTTCTGCCCCTGCTCCTGCGCCCGCGCCTGCCCCAGTCGACATTGTGGGTCCCTTTCTAGAGCCTGCGATGCCTTACGGTGCATATTCTGAGGCAGAGTGGAGAGAGAGATCCGATGGTATGTTTCGAGTTCTTTGGAACTTCATGCGTACTTGCAGCTGCAGGAGGCCACCACAGATCCATCAGCCCGTACCTGACCGACGTCGTCGACAGCGATCTCCGACTGATACTGATCCCGCACCCGAGGCAGCCGATGACGATGCATTGTATGGTGGGATAGACGATGAGAGCGAGTGAGAGTAGTCTCCATACTTTCGGTTCTGTATTCTGACTTTTTCTTTTCTTATGCACTTTTCTTCTTTTGATTTTTAGGATTCTACTTTGTTTGGATGATGTGTACTTTATTCGATACATCTTTTGCTTCGGTTTTACTCTGTCTCTAGTGTTTTCAGCCTGCAGGGATCAAAATTGACAAAAACAGACGGATTAACCTGCTAACTTGCTAACTGTTCGTGAAAGCGCAGTGGGTCGATCGATACACCATTGTGTCGATCGTTACAATACGAAAGAATCGCGCAGCAACGGTTGGTGCACTTAGTGCAACGATCGATGCTTGTGCGACAGAGGTAAAACCCGACAGAACTAAAACATCCATTAACAATCTTTCTTTCTTTTTACCGATCCTTCGCTGGACACTACTGGGGACAGTGTGTCTTAAGTGTGGGGGAGGTGCTACTGACTTTTGTTTTCTGTTTTCTTAAGAGTCAGTCCGTTTTTCAAAATTTTTTGTTTTATTGAGTCAAAATTGTTTAAGTAAGAAACTATGATTTTCTGAGAAGATTTACAAGACTTGCAGGAACTTAAGTAACCATTGGGATGAAGTTGCAGGATCTATCTCTGACTGTTAGAAAACCCCATCACAGATCAACCTACTGGGAACACCCACATCACTTCAGGTATCAGAGGATCCTTTACTGACTTCAATTTAATACTGACTTAGATTTCTCACCTAAGGGCTTGGTATACTTTGTGTCGGATTCCCTTGTTAGTTCTGACACAGCCTGTCAACCTATCCTATTTAGTTCCCTTCTCCCCTTCTATAAAGTAAAAAAAAATATATATAATAAACTGAGGATGAGTTAGTAACTCCGAAGTGGTCATGGGAATAGTAGCAAACACTATTATCTCTCATGTGATCCATGGAATGTGTCCAAAGTACACCCCATAACGGGAAGAACACTGATAAAAAAAAATAAAATGATACCCAGTGGGGAAAAATCAGTTGTTAAAGAAGGGAAAGAGAAGAAAGGGACTAGAGAAAGATAGTATGGTGGTCTAGAGCTGATAAGGTAAGAATCCATGTGCCCTTTGATCGATACTCCTTAGGTGAGACCGCACTTAAATACTTGCAGAAGTCAGTAGGGAGAATTTGAATGCTTGAATGTGATTGTGGAGTTTACCTAGGACAGTTGCTAAGTGTGGGGGAAGTACATGTTGGTCTTGATATCCTGTGATTGATTCTTTCAGTGGTTTACTAAGGGGAATCTGAGTATTGTAGCTTCTAGGATGAAATGAGTTTCTGAAGAGTTTTCAAACCTCTTCACCATGTTTTAGTTCTCTGTTTTGCTTGAGGGCAAGCAAAGGCTAAGTGTGGGGGAGTTGATATATCATGGTTTTTACTAGTTTTAGACCATGATATAGTTGTGTTTTTAGTGTCTTTTACTATGTTTTAGAGTCTTTTCAGGTGTTTATTAGGTACAAGCACATTTGGAGCATATTTGGTGATTTAGGCACTTTCTGGAGCTAATTGGAGTATTTGGCCGAGAGATAAAGTTCACTGTTGATATTTCCGAGTTGCAACGATCGTCACACTTGTGGCAACGATCGATGCACCAGCGAGATGGGCCAAACGACGGTTTGATGAAGAATGATAAAATTGCAATTCTGCCCAGAAGTTCCAAATATTTACAAAGAAGCCCCAAAACGTGTTTTAGGTTATAAATAGAGTTTTTAAGCCAATGTTTAGGCTACGCTTGATACGCTTTACTTTAGTTCTATTTTTATTTCAGAAAGCCTGAGGGGCTGATCTTGATCTCGAAAGAGACTTGATTTTGAACCCCAGTTCTTATTTGATTTTATGATATTTGGTTTTCTACTTATGATATCTTCTGTCTCGATGAACATGTCTGAGTAGATTACCTGTTAGGTTGAAGGATTCTCATTAGGGATTTCAGAGAATTATAGTTTAATCAATCTGTAGAGATCCATATCTGCTAGTTCTTTATCTAAGTTGTTCTTAATGCCTAATCTGAAGTAGCTAATCAGAATTATGATGTTAGGTTGATTAATGCAGCGGAAGTTGGTTAATTTAACTAGAAAGAATTTAGATAAGCAATTAAACTGTTCGCAAACGAAAGTTTGGTTCAGGTTAATTGTGAACATATCAAACTTGGAATTAATGCTAGTTTAATCTGTTAGTTCTCGCAAACGGAAGTTTGGTTTGCTGCACTTAGACTTAGAGAATTATCGCAAAGGAATTTGGTTAATTCTATATCAGTGTTTGAGTTCTAGAATAGTTATTGATTGGATCTAGATAGATTGATTGCTTGCGTTCCTGATTTCCTGAGAACTCCTGAAACCTAATGCCTCGCCTTCTTGCTCACAAACTCACTTGATTTACTTTGCTATTTCGCTTACTGTTTTCACATCTGCTTCGCTTAATTTAATCTGAACTGCTATTAATCTATTGTGTGACTGAGAGTCCTCGTGGGATTCGATACCTTATATACTACGATTGCATTAACTGTGCACTTGCAGTAGAATAGGGAAAACTATACAACCTATCAGTAAGCGTACAATCTCTTGTACAGACTTTTTTGCAACATCCGCAGCTGTAAAAGGATGTTTCAGACCGATGAAGTGGCCATACTTACTCAACCGGTCTACAACGACAAAAATGACATTGACGCCAGCTGAAGATGGTAATCCCTCCACAAAATCCATACTAATATCCTCCCATATCTGATTAGGGATTGGCAATGGCTGAAGAAGACCTGCCGGAGAGAGTGTCGAATATTTGTGAGTCTGACAAATCATACACTCTGCCACATATTTTTGAATTCGAGCCTTCATATTCTTCCATTGAAACTGTTGCTGAATTCTCTTTAATGACTTCAAGACCCCACCATGACCTCCTGTCACACTATCATGATACTCATGCATGATTAAAGGGATGTATGCAGACGCTAATCCAATCATTAAACGCCCTTTATACCATACTCTGCCATTAATCAACTTATACCCTTTCTTAACTTATTCCCCTGCTTCCAACTGTTTCTTTAACTGTTGTATGTATTCATTCTGCTCAATTTCCGCCAAGATATCCTGAATTTGTATATTCTGAGGAATGGTTAATGCCAACAACTTAGTATTTACTTCCTCTAACTCAGGCGCCAGCATTCTCGAAAGGCCATCGGCTGCCTTATTCTCGCTTCCTGGCTTGTAAATAATGTCAAACTGGTAGCCCAACAAACGCGTTAGCCATTTCTGATACTCCATAGAAACCTCACGCTGCTCCAACAAAAACTTAAGGATCTTCTTATCGGTGTGTACCACAAATTTACGACCAATCAGATTGTGCTTCCACTTCTGAATTGAATACACCACTGCCATTAACTCCCGTTCGTAAATCGGCTTCAACTGCTCTCTAGGAGTTAACCCGCAACTGAAATATGCAATGGGCCTTTTGTTTTGCATCAAGACACCACCTAGACCAAACCCTGAAGCATCGGTTTCCACAATGAACAACGCACTGAAATCTGGTAAGGCCAATACATGTGCAATAGTCATAGCTTGCTTCAAATCATCAAAAGCCTTTTAAGCAATATCAAACCAACTGAACTTATCCTTCTTCAAAATCAGTGTTAACGGTCTAGCAATTACACCATATCCCTACACAAAACGCCGATAATAGCCTGTCAAACCCAGAAATCTGAAGGATTATGTGTGTTCATGGTGTAATTGTCAGGTTACATCCTAGCACATAATCATCTAGGATCTAGGTGATTGCAGTTGAATCATAAACAGATCAGGATCATTACCTTATGATTGCAGCGGATTAATCAATGGAATATCGAGATCTGCAAGAGCTGATGATTACCGGCTCCTCCTCAGGTATCCACACGCTTACAAGCTTCGGATCAGGCTGCTAGACCAAGTCGGAACAACAGAGAGAGAGAGAGGAAGAGTGGCTGTGAAAATCGCAGAGGCATAAGCCTTAGGGCTTCCTGCGCCTATTTTCTTCCTTATATGAGCCCAAGTAATTAAACTAATGGCTCATAAGGCTTTTGGGCCCAAGGCCCAAATCAGACAAAAGACTGTCTTTTGTCTGGCCCAATTCTCTGTACAAATACAGTAAATGCCTTGCATCTTACTGTATTAATTCCATGTTAACTTTCCCGTTAGCTATGGTGTGTGACCCTTAGGGATCATACAATACTGGTAATAAGTCCTAAACTTATAGATCAAGAACGGACTCTAGCAAGCCATCATGATCACCCAGTATTTATGACTTATGTCTGATCTCGACACTTATCATACTTTCTAGAGATAGTACGGTAGATTTCAGGACATTCCCAACAATCTCCCACTTGTACTGGAATCCTACACAGGACATTCCCAACAATCTCCCGATTGTACTGGAATCCTACATTCCCTAGTCCTTTCGTCTCAATATCTCGATCTGGCATAAGGCAAGATGCGTGTCATCCTTATATAGCCAGACCATTTTAATCGGACCAGATTTGATACTGACAATTCAAACGACTTGGGCAAGTCCGTTTGGGAGTGGCCACTCTCTTACCAGCTATCAAGTCTCCGATTGGCCTAGAGATATTACCTCCGTTAAACGGCAGGGACAAATCCCATCTTGTTCCATCACTATGAACTACACACTTCATAATACACCCAACCAAGGTCCTTATAGCTCCCAGTTACGAAACAGCGTTAGACAATGATCAAAGTGCATCACTCCATGTGCAGCCACATGCATGCGAACTCACTATACTCTATAGTCGTATATGAGAACCTCTTATGACACAGATATTAATATCTTGTAGAGTTCTCATCAGCGGGCCATGTCCGGTCATATGCTCCCCTACATATACCTATGTGTCGACTTTGATGCCGCGCATCTATGACCCCTCGAAACTTGGTCATAAGTCTCAACACAATCTAGTCTCAAGTGGTTGTTGGTGTTCCAATTTCAACAACCTTCGACTATGGACATTATGATTTATTTCATCTCGTTAAATATGGGGTTTCAGGATCAAGTCTACTCATGTACTTCGATGACCCATATATAATGACATGAATCATTTTGGAACGATTATTTATATCACAGTTAAAATAATCCAGAAATCATAGATTTCATAAACATAAAACATTATGTTTACATGAACCTTTCAAAACAACCAAATAAAGCCCTTTATAAACTCCCACTGAAATTAAGACTACATCTTAATTTCACTTATCCTACAGCTACAGTCCGCGACTCGTGCTTAGGCCTAAGGAGTGGCTTCGTTAATAGATTAGCAACGTTCTCATTCGTTGAAACTTGCTGATCTACTTAACACCTCTGTCATTTATCTCATGGAATAGGTTATATCTACCCACAAGGTGTTTGGACCTCTGATGTGCAGCTAGTCTCATCTATGCTGGGAATCACATCAAGTTCAGTGATGAACTCTTCTTTCCAAACGACCTCTTTCGCCGCTACCCAAGCTGCGAAATGTTCAGCTTAAGTCATGGAGTCAGCAACAGTGCCTTGCACTGCCAGACAGACACAAGATATAACCGGACTGTGACCGGAAATCATCTTTGTCTGTTGGAAACTTGCCTTTCAGACTCTACCGACTTGTAGCACCTCACTTTCTCCGTAAATCAAGAACTTATCCTTAGTATTCCTCAGATACTTTAGGATATTCTTTACGGCAATCCAGTGATTCTTTGCTGGATTTGACTGGTCTTTACTTGTCTTGCTTAACATTAAAGCAACATCAAAACAAGTACGTGTCATGGCATACATGATAGATCCAATTGCCGACGCATATGGAATCCTATCCATGCATTCAAGCTCAGCAGATATCGTAGGATACTGTTTCTTGCTTAACATATTGCCATGTGACATTGGCATAAAACCCTTCTTGGAGTGCTGAAAACGTGTAGGACTTTGTCAATTTAAGAATCCTGACTTTGTCCTACCAGCTCTTTTGAATCTCTATCTTTAGATCCAAAATCCAAGAACATACGTGGCTTTATCCATGTCAATCATAAAACCAACTCCCAAACCAGTCCTTTACCGACTGCAGCATTGGGACGTTATATCCGAGAATCAGTATGTCATCGACATACACTATGAGAAATGCAATATTGCTCCCACTTGTCTATTAGTAAACGCACAGTTCCATTTCGTTCCTGTTCAAGTCAAAACCTTGACTACTTTAACAGAACGAAGATTCCAACTCCGATATGTTTGCTTCCATCCATGAATGGATCGATGAAGCTAACTTACACAAAATGTAATTTTTCGGAGTCCGGGCTCACTTTCGCTTCTTTGAATTTCGCAGATTCGTCGCTTTCAATGATCATCAGATCATGCGAACTTTCTATGATCATCAGGTTCAACTAATGACGAGAAATCACTCTCGGATTAGTGACTGATTCATTCATATCTGCGAACTTCAGGCTCTACAGGTGTAGATTCTACAGAAATCTGTAAATCCATCCGTTTCTCTCCCTCAACAGGTTGAGCAGCCACCTGTATTTCTCGAATTTCTTCGAGTTATACTTTTACTCCCACTGTTCTTCTTGGAAAGTAACTTCCCTTCTTAGAAAACAGAATGGACGTAAAAGTAACAAGCCTTGGTTTCCCTAGGACAACCAGTGAAGTAGCACAACTACAAATACTCAGTAAAGACGAATTTGGATCGATTCCATTCCACATTTATGTGGTGTCTTTCAACTGATATTGGTGGAACTATTTCAGCGTAAACTTAGATATTTCTAGAGCGTTATTCTTAAAGAATATCATGGAAGATTCGTGTGACTCATCTTTAATCATTTCTAATAAGATCTGATTCTTTCTCACAGAAACACCTCCAGGTTTTCAGGAGAAATGAGCTGTGAAACGACTTCACACTCATTCAGATGATCACACCATCAATGACTTAAGTATTCTCACTCGTGATCTAATCCAGAGTCTCAATACTTCTGTCACTCAGGTTCTATACCTCATTCTGGAACTCTTTCGACCATTTCAAAGAATTCCGACTCGTGTCACATCAAATGAACACAGTCATACTCACTGAAGTAATCAGTAGAGACAATGAAGTACAGGAAATTTTCTCTGGCATTACTGCTCATTGGGCCACATACATGAGTATGTTCAAGGTCCAATAAGCCTTTGGGCCTTTCTCTAGCTCGGATAAGATGGGCCCTTTGTCTTTTGGTCCAGTAAGCAGAATTCAAGTCTCATAAGATATCCGATCAAATGAGCCCAAAAGTCCATAACTATGGGGTTTCTGAATCCGACTTACTCTATGTGACCAAAACATTTACGCCAAGAAAAATCAGGTTTAATTCATCAGATTTAAACCAATTCGGTATTTATGTTACATTTAGGCACTCTTTGGTTTAAGATATAAAACCCATTCCTTGAATAGGGTGCTACAATTAATATTTCATTAAGATCAAAAGAACAAAACTAGTCTTTTATCAAAATGAAAAACATTCAAATTCTTACAAGAAAATGAAAGACAACTCTGCTTAAAGCAGGTACATTGTAGCAATTACTCAATAAAACCAAGCCTCAAAGGCATCTACAAGTGAAAACCCTATGGCTGAGGCAGCATCCATAGCTCCTTCCAGACATGCAGTTCCACTTGTCCTTCCTTCAACGTTCTACTGTTGCTCAGGCTCTGCATATTATAACAAATATCAGTGCCACAACCAGTATCCAATACCTATAAGGTATAACTTGAAGTAATAACATGAATACCTGAGGAAGTAGTCTCATACATCAACTTCAACTCCTCATAATCTTCCATGAATTTAATGCAATCTCTTTTCCAATGCCCAGTCTCTTTACAGTAGCAGCACTTACCAACGTAAGAGGTATCTGACTCGGGCTCAGAAGACACACGCTTGCCATGATTCAAAATCTGGACAACTTTGTCTTCACCCTTGTCAGCATTAGGTTTAGTAAACCTACCCTTCTCATTCATGAGATTGTACAGGGTACTCTTCACGTTTGGCTCAACTGTCTTGAGCATATCATGCAGTTCAGTCAACGTCTTCGTTAAGCCTTTCTTGATATAGTTCCTTACGAACTTATCATAGCTTGACGGCAGTGACTGCAGAATGATCTCAGTTGCCAATTCCTGGCTAACTGGATAATCCAGTTTCCTCAGGTTATCAATGTAACCCATCATTTTACTGACATGAGGACTTACTGGATGATCATTTGGTAGCTTGCAGCTAGTGAGAGATTTAACCAACTGGTATCTCTCCACTCTTACATGCTCCTGAAATTTCAATTTTAGGCTGCTGATCATCTCTATTGGCGACTCCATGTTCTCATATTGCTTCAGCAAATCTGAGTCCATGGTAGCCAATATCAGACCACGCACATCTACCGCATCATTATAATGCTTATTCCAAGCATCATATACTGCATGAGAGGCATTGGACCCGATCCTCACGGGGAGAGCTTTCTCAAGGACATAGTCCTTTCAGGACTAGCCTCAGGTTCCGCGACCAAGTCAAGAAATTTGATCCGTTCAGTTTGTCCATCTCAAGGACATACCGGATCGAGAAAGTGTTTTGATTGTTTGTGCTCGTCATAGCTGAAATTTAGAGATAAATAGAGTTTTAGTTATTTAGTTCATAAAAGAGTAATCTTAATAACTTATAAGAAAACTCGCATTGCATTCAAAATTTCTTTGTTTAACCTCATAAGAATGCAATGATTCCGAGACCCATGTTCAGCTAAATCCAAAGTGGGCCACTGGCCGTCACCCGGAATTAGCTTTACTTGGTAAGCATACACACAGCTAGTTATAACCAATAACTCTCGGTTGTGAATTGGGCCCAAGGCCCAATACACCAGATGTCTCAAGGCCCGGGACTCCCGATGGCCCAGTCAAGGAAACCAATCTCTTACAGCCAAATAATCACTAAAGTCTGGGACTCCCAATGAAATTAGTGACTATATACTACTTTACTTACGCAAAAACAGACACCTCACACTGTAAGCCATATCTGTAATTAAATAAGCGTTAAGTAGTTGACAAGATTGGGCAAGACATCCAAGCTTGATATTGGTTTTGAGGATTTTAAGTTTTATTTCCAAAAATAGAAGATTACTATTTTGGGAAACTTACTTGTTTTAGAAACTTTCTAAATTTAGTAACATACTAAAAATAGAAATTTCTAATTTAATATTTTATAAATATTTTCGGGTTGGGTCACAAATTATAGGCCCAATTCTTGGCCCAAGACCATAGAATTCCAGTTGGCCCAATAATTTGACATAACCGATTCGGTTTATTAATTCTGGTCCAAGACCAAATTAACTATCAAAACCATCGGTTATTTACTAAACCAGACCAGCTCTAAATTATTTGGTCCAACCAAATCAAACTTAGACCAGCCTTCGGTTTAGGTTAAATTCAATTTTGAATTTCAATCCGGTTTAACCAGAAATTAAATAATACCAATTGTATTAAATAATTTCCAGCAAACCGCGATTTGGGTTAACCGCTTAAACCATAAATATTCAAAATATTGAAACGATTTTGTCTTAACAAACTTAACAAATGGAATCTTAACAATACGATCGAGACCATCACATAAGACAAAACAAACGATTTTGACATTATCAAATTATATAATCACATGATCCAATCACTTTTCCAAATCGACAATCGATTTGATAATTAATTCAGCAAAGTCAAAAAGCGATTGACAATAACAAGTGTGACACCAAGTGATCGATCATGTGAATTCAATTATTGAATTTGATTTTTCCAAATCGATCATGTGTAATTCACATAAAGACAAACATCGATTTTGACTTATTCTTATGGAATGAAAATTAATTCAACTTCGACTTATCCAAATCATGTTAACAATCGTTGTTGTATAATTAATTAGATAAACAATACAATCGAGATCGAACATCGACAAGACAATTAATTATACCACTGAAGGTTTTTACACATGCGACCTAGGTTTTACACAATCGATTCATACCAAGCGCAAGAAGACAAAATAATTTTGTCATCTATCAAACCAAGTCAAACCTTAATTCAATTATTCAATCGCTCATGACAATCCATATCACTTAATAATTCTAACAATCAATTCTGACTTTATCAAGCCATTCACTTTACGATCATGTGAATAAGCGATTCTCAACCTCAAAAGCGATTGATAATTAATTCAATAAAATCAACAATCGAATCATCAACTATCGTTTGATAATTAATAAACAAACGATTTGCAAAGCAAAGTCAACTAGCAACAATTACTTCTTACGATCACAACAATTGATTACAACAATTGATTCCAAAAGGCAAAAACCTAACGACCTAGGCTCTGATACCACTGAAGGATTATGTGTGTTCATGGTGTAATTGTCAGGTTACATCCTAGCACATAATCATCTAGGATCTAGGTGATTGCAGTTGAATCATAAACAGATCAGGATCATTACCTTATGATTGCAGCGGATTAATCAATGGAATATCGAGATCTGCAAGAGCTGATGATTATCGGCTCCTCCTCAGGTATCCACACGCTTACAAGCTTCGGATCAGGCTGCTAGACCAAGTCGGAACAACAGAGAGAGAGAGAGGAAGAGTGGCTGTGAAAATCGCAGAGGCATAAGCCTTAGGGCTTCCTGCGCCTATTTTCTTCCTTATATGGGCCCAAGTAATTAAACTAATGGCTCATAAGGCTTTTGGGCCCAAGGCCCAGACAAAAGACTGTCTTTTGTCTGGCCCAATTCTCTGTACAAATACAGTAAATGCCTTGCATCTTACTGTATTAATTCCATGTTAACTTTCCCGTTAGCTATGGTGTGTGACCCTTAGGGATCATACAATACTGGTAATAAGTCCTAAACTTATAGATCAAGAGCGGACTCTAGCAAGCCATCATGATCACCCAGTATTTATGACTTATGTCTGATCTCGACACTTATCATACTTTCTAGAGATAGTACGGTAGATTTCAGGACATTCCCAACAAAATCCTCTCAACTGTTTAACCGTTTTGGGAGTTGGCCAGTTTCGCATTGAATATGTCTTGCTTAGGTCTGTTGCTACTCCATCCTCAGAGATTATGTGACCAAGATAATCCACCTGTTTCTGACTGAACAAGCACTTTTCCTGTTTGCATATAACTTGTTGTCAGCAAAGATCTTCAATACTTCCTGTAAATGTCGTACATGTTCTTCTACCGATGAGCTATACACAAGGATATCATCAAAGAAGACCAGTATGAATCTGCGTAAGAATGGCCGAAACAACTCATTCATTAGTGCCTGAAAAGTGACAGGAGCGTTGGTCAATCCGAAGGGCATCACCAAAAATTCATAGTGCCCTTCATGTGTACGGAAAGCTGTCTTTTCGATATCCTTTTCTGCCATTCGTATCTGGTGATAACCAGAACGTAAATCCAATTTTGAAAATACTTTGGCCCCATGAAGCTCATCTAGTAGCTGGTCAATCACTGGAATCGGGTATTTATCCGGTATCCTAGCTCTATTGAGAGCTCTGTAATCAACACAAAAGCGCATTGTATTGTCCTTCTTCTTAACTAGCAGAACCGGACTTGAAAAAGGGCTTCTACTTGGCCTGATTGTCCCACTAGCAAGCATATCCGTCACCATTTGTTCCATTATCTCCTTACTAGCATGGGGATATCGGTAAGGTTTAACCGAGATAGACGTTACTCCTGGCTGTAAATGAATGGAATGCTCGTTTCCTCTCACTGGCGGTAATTCTGTTGGTACCACAAATATATGCTCAAACTGCTTTAACACTTCTTCTACCATATGAGGAACTACTACCAAGTTGTTACAAGTGACCGAGTTGTTGCCAAACTCCAATGAAACTCCCCTGCTTTTGACTGAAGCAGTTTTTGTCATTGTTTTTAATGAAAAAGTTTGTATATGCAGAGCATGATCACCTTTCAACGAGATCACCTTTCCTTGATGTTGGAAAACAAATTCATGTTGTTCCCAATCAACCATACACTTGCCTAGTGTCCTTAACCATTGAATCCCCAAAATGATATCAGCTCCACCAAGCTCTAATGTGATGAAGTCATTAACAAACGGAACTCCTTGTATAGAAAACTCCACCTTTGGACATACTCCATGTCCCTCTACTGTAACACCAGTGCCCAACAGCACTTCTAACCCACAGGTCTTGACCATTTTCAATTTAGACCTTTCTACAATCTTGGGTGCTACAAAGTTGTGGGTAGCCCCACTATCCAGCATAATCACAACATCACTCTTTCCAAACTTTCCTTTCATCTTTGTAGTAGTTGGTGTATCTACTCCCAAAAAAGCATTCAAGGACAATGTCATTAATTGTTGTGTGTCTGGACAAGGTTCTTCTTCTACTGTCTCTTCCATAATCTCATCCAAAATCTCCATAGACATTCCTTCCACAACCGTAAGAACTTGCAAAGTCTTATTAGGACAGTCATGCGTAGGTGAGTATTTCTCTGGACATTTGAAACACAGACCCAATCTTCTTCTCTCTTTGATCTGTTCTTTTGTGTAAGTCTGCTGCGGACGAGCTTGTTGTGGCACAATAGCGGTTTTGTTAGGTTCTATTGGTGCTTCAGGCTGTCCCATTTTCTGACCAAACCTCAATGTACCTCTTTCCCCATAATGATATGGTTTACGCCAGCCACTTGCAGTCGTGTTTTTCTTAGTTGTGTCTTGCCCAGCAGTGCTCAACAGTTGACACAAAGCACTAGACTTCATTTTGATCACAGCTTTTTTTTTGTTGCTTAATCCCCTGTGGCTCTTTAAGCTTGATCACTTCTTGCATTTCTGGTTTGAGGCCATTATAAAACACATCGACCAGATTCTGCTCATCCATATTAGTCACAATGGATGTCAACTCCTCAAATTCATTGATGTATTCTGAGATCGAACCAGTTTGTTTGATTCCAAACAGTCTCTTACCCGGTTCCTCCTCCATACTGACACTAAAACGGTCAACCATCCTCCTCTTAAATTGTGGCCAGTCTGTAAACGGATCAGTCTCCATCTCACTATTAAACCAGTTAATAATCGGTCCTTCAAAACTCAGTGATATCAACTGTAATTGATCATCACCCACATAATTCCCCAAACGAAAATACCTTTCAACTCTAGATATACAGCTGAATGGATGAGTACCATCAAAAGCAGGTAAGTCCACTTTCTTCAGCAAGTTATTACGAGTAACAAAAGCATCAGCCACATTTCGATAACCTAACGGTTCCTCACTTCCGGTATGTTCCTAAGATGGTGAATGTACCTCAAATGGATGTGATTGTGAACCTTCTGGTTTCTTGCCCTGAGCCTTCTCTGCATAATAGACTTTGTCCAATTTACTCAAGACTTGTTGCAATCCTTGTTCAATGGCTGATAATTTACCTTCGGAAACCTTGTACTCTTTCGTTAATCGCTCCCAACCAAGGTGAATGAAATACACTTGTTCCGATAAGTCTCCCATCGATCCTTTAAGCTCGATTAATTGTTGTTCTGGACTTGTAATCGACCCCATTGCACTCGATTAAAACGGACTTGATCGTACGAAGAGAATGATCACCGGAATCGGTTCCAAAAGCGACGATATCTTCTTCTCCGACTTCAAGAATCGCCGGAATCTTTCCCGATTCTTGACGTGACCACTGCAAATCTGTTGATCAACCGAAATTAGCTTCGGATTCTGATAATTATCCAACTCCGCCACCGAAAACGTACCAGAATCGTGGATTACGGCTTCGCGTAAATCAATCGAGCCAGTCACCGCACCAATTTGTTAAGAACAAAGATCCCAAATATGAAAAGAAATGAAAACTTTATTCAATCAAGTAATTTGAATCACCAAATCCGAATTACAACTAGCTACAGGATGATTCCAATCACCTGAGAAATTTGATCATAAGATCGCCAAGGAGAAGAGCTCAGCTCAAACTCACGTCCAGAACGAAAATACAAGATAATGAACTAAAACTCATTCAAAAAGTATTTAAAGGATTAATCAATTCAACGGCAAAGCTTCTGACTCAACCCGAGTCTTTCATCTTTGACTTCTTTCAGTCGTGGTCAACACTCCCAGTAACTTGTCCTGTCTCCTTAGCTCGATATCTCTTTCTATAGTACGTCTGTCGAGGCTTATCAAACACATATAGGGTGTATGTGCGGGAGCACGACAATTCAAGTAAAGGTTAACGGAATTTTCAAAAGAAGTGGGATTGCACCGCTTGAAGAGGTAATATATACTAAGAGTTCCACAATGAAATGCATAATAAGATAACAATGATATTGTTGTAGTAGTCGTCGTTACCATCCCCATTTCATCATCGAGATTAATATTTGTTTGGATCTACGTCGTGATGATGGCTTTGAAATGTCGAGGAGCATGCGTGATGGATGGTGTCTACACAAGAATAGACACACGCCAAACCATGAGCAAACCTTAAATCAACCTTTTTACTTCTCTTGCCCCCCTCTTCTTCCGTGGGTTTCTCCGGTATTTGCTTAGTTTCTGTGGCGGTCTTCTCTCTCTGGTGGTGTCACAGCGGCTCAGCGTGTATCGGTGACGGCGGCTTCGTAAAGATCCAGATCTAAGGACGGGATCTGGTGATTTTTTCCTCCGGTGTCGTCTTCTCTTGCTTCGTCGGTGCCCTCTGCAGTTTGCGGTTGGGTTGCATGCGGTGGGGATCAATGGTTGGTGGGTTGCAGACTCGGCGGCGAAAGGGTTTTGGGTTGGATGAACTGGTGGCGTCTTCAGTAAGCCTAGAGGGCGGCGTGAACGAAAAACCACTGGCGGCTATGTGGCGACGGTCTCTTGAGGCTGTTCTCCGATCCTTTTCCACCGGAACCTCAAAATTCTGCCTCTCACCGGCATGTATTCCGGCATAGTTCCATGCGGTATGTCTCTTGTTCCTTTTCTTCAGTGGTGGCAGCTTCAGCGGGTTGCGGCTCCAATTCCTTGCAGCGGCGGATATGCTCAGTTTTTGGCGGTGGCGGCACGAAGTTTCCAGCGTTGGCGGCTTCCTCTCGCTGAGAATCTAGGGCTTTCGTCTTTGTTGGGCTGGCTTTTGAGGGTTACTGGGCTTGTATTTTAGGGTTTCCCAGCCCATTTGTTGGGTTTTATATGGTTTATGTTTTAGTTTAGGTCTTTTTTGGGCTTGTTGGTGTTATTTTTTTGTTTTTTGTAGATTATTTTTCTTTTTCTATATTTTTTTGCTAATCCATGTATTCTGTCACAAATTGAAAATTGGTAATAATATTTTAACGTTTTACCAAAAAAATAGAGGCTGCATTTTATTAAATAGGTTAAAGAAGGAAGAGACTAAAAAAAGGGTTTTCAGCAAATAAACCCTTCAGGTGGTCACATATTTCGGAAACTCATCACCTCTATTAAATGCAAGTTAACCCTCAACGTCACGGTCAACCCGCTATATAAGACTCATGTATATCGATGATGTGGTAATTTAACGGTTTTCGAAACACCATCCTTTTAGACCAAATAAAACAACAAGATTTTTTACCTATCATGCAATTTTAAGATAGAAAAACTGCATGTTGTTTAAAAAAAATTATTAAAAATTTATAAAAACACAAAAAATATTTTTTCTGTGATTAAGACTGTATAGTTCCCGGCCAAAAGATTCTGGACATTGATATTACTCGAATCAGTGCACCGGTCTTTAATAAAGCGGAGGTCCCCAAAAAAAAAAAACAACAACACGTTTTTTGATGTTGGTGAAGCATAGATTCGAGCTCCATCTGGAATCGATCCTCGAGATCCACATTAGATCCATCCAAAAGTTTTCTAAAGAAGAAATGATAAGAGAATCTCATCCCGATCAACAGTAAACACCTCTCGATTTCAAATGACGATCATTGTTGTCGGGGAAAGTGAGAGAGCGAGTGAGAGATTTTAAAAAGAAATCTCGTGAAGAAGATGAGAAATTGAGTAGAGGGATCGAAGAATGGGAGACGACGGTAAAGACAAAGAAGAAGCTTGCAAGTCTGATGAGATCGCCTCCCTCGTCTTTTCTCTGCTAATTTTTCTTCCAAACTGTCTGTCACTTCTATTAAAATATTATATAGAGAAAAAACATAAAATAACACAAATACATACTTTATCATAAATAGAGTATATAACAAAGAAAATAATTAACATTCTTAGCATTATTTTAATTATAAAGACTTTTATAACATTATATAGTTTAGGGTTTATGATTAATTATTTAGGGTTTATTATTTAGGATTTAGAGTTAGGGTTAATTTAGTGACAAAACATATTTTGTGCTATTTTATGATTTTTTTTCTTTGGTGCTATATTTGTGACAAGACATGTTTTTGTGCTTTTTTGCGATTTGTCCTATTATATCTCTTTTTGTTTTTTTGTTAATTTTTTGTTATACTTATTAACTCATCCTTAATGATTATTACGAGACTCGTATGATCTCATCTGTTTTTATTCGCTAAAAGATCAGTGAATAATTGATTGAGGTTCTTATTGAAACCAAGATTCTCTTGTATGACACAGATGCCCCAAATCGTTTCTGATAAATGAGATGTATCAGTAACTACATCAGTTTTGTGAGAGAGAAAAAAGACAGCAAAAAACATGTTGTTTTTTAGATTCCTCAAAACGACACCGTTTGAAGATCCGTTAAAAAAGTTAACGATGCCACGTCAATTATACACGGAAGTTCTATATTACGGGTTGACCGAGACGTGGAGGTTTAACTTGCATTTAATTGAAGTGGTGGATTGATTCGAATTATGTGAACGCTTGAAATGTTTATTTGCAGAAAACCCAAAAAAATATGGTTTTGTCCCTTATTCAAAGAAAAAAAAATGACCAAAAGGACTAATGATATTCGAATACTAATGCTACCATATTTGTTGACAAAAAATGCTACGATATTAAAATCACTCGTAAACCATCTGAGCCAATCGTGTTTTATTGCATTCTCAATATATATATGACCAAAAAAAAATTATATATATAATATTTATATATAAATATAAAAAAGCTCCGTGGAAGCTTCTTGGCCCAGTAGTCAAAGGTTTAAAGGCTTTTACACTAAGTCTGGAGTTCGATTCTCAGATAATGCAGTTTAACAAGATTAATGAATTTAAACTTATACAAAGTCCAGAGTTGCAGGTAACAACCAGACGTCATGGTCTCATATCTTGCGAGAGAACTGTCCATTGTACGTGTGAGAACTGAACCATGAAGTCATTGTTCATAGAACTGTTAATCGTAATCGTAGGTGTGAAGGTAGTTGATTATGGTGTTGATCTTAATTAAAAAATCCTTAGTGTTAGGATTAGATCAAATATCATTCATGATTTCATGATTGTAATAATGTTCTAGACGATAAAAAAATATGAAAAAACTCAAAAATTAGTTATTTAATTAATTTTTGATTTTCGATTAGTTTACTAAGAGCTTGATTGGTTCACCCGCTGCCACCCGCAAACGCTACGTTTGCGGACGGTTGCGGTTGATAGCGTTTAGAAACAATCATTACAACCGCTTTGTACCGCTTCGAATCGCTCCTTACCGCTAGAAATCAAAAGCTCCTTCCCGCAAGCGTTTGCGGTTGCAGGCGGTTGCGTTTACAAAAAAAAAATTAAAAATAAATAAAAATACGTATAAATCTAATTTTTCTAGAATATAAGACGATAACTATTATCACCATATCACGTATGTATAACTACTAATATCATTATCTATAACTATCACATCCCGTATGTATCTTATTCTTTAACACTATATATTTTAAATCACATGACATACATATCATATCAAATCACCGATAATATCTTATTATATACATGGAGACATGGCTGGATCTTTTTCTCGCGTTTTTCTTTTGGTGTTTTTCAAACAAGAAGCTATGTTAGTGTTTTGGAATTTTTCATTTAGTTATTTGAAAATCTATTTTGGACTTTTTCTTTGAGAATCAGTTTTAATTTTACTTTTTCGATCTCTGTTTCTTGTTCTCCAACACGTTTAGAGGGTGTTTGATACAATAACACGTCTTTGGGAAAGTTAATTCATGTGGCTCTTTTTGGTCGAAATAATATGCTTGTCCTCTACAGTTGTCCTGCAGCTTCCTCGCCATTGTAGTGGCAATGTAGAATCTGAGATCAAACTTTCTTGAGAAATAGAATTGATTCATTTTTTTCTTGAGAAGCATCCCAAGCTTGATTCTATTTAACACATTATTTTTACTTTAGTATTTTTATCCAACTGCTATTAACCGCAACCGCTTGTCAACCAGTCAAGAATATTCCGCAAACAAAGCCGTTTCCAATTGTTAAACCAGTCATATAAAACGTTTACAAACGCTACTAACCGCAACCGCCCGCTTCCGCAAACTCTCGCAACCGCAACCGCAATCGCCGCGTTTGAATCAGTCGAGCCCTAAGTCTCGATCAACCGCATTCGATTCGTTGTACTTACCGCATTTCCGAATAAAGGTTAAAATATAAAATAATATGAAGTAATGAGCAGTAGAGTAGTAATGAGCAGTAGAGTCGCACTACCGAATAGACTAGAAGACTGAGAAGAGACAAGTAGACGAAATACACAAACATGTAGATAAATAAAAAGGGACTTCGCAAATCTGATGTTCGTTTTAAGAGTTAAAGGCCCATTTTGTACAACAACAACAACAACACAAAGAGTTTTTTAACAACATCAAACCAGTTCTCTCTTCTCGAAACAAGAAATCAAGAGGTAGTTCGCCACTCAAGCTCGATTTGGATCTTTCCGTTCTTAGAATCGATAAGGTGAAACTTCTGGTTCATCCTTTTGTTGTTCACCACGTCCACCACCGGAATGTCCACGTACCCCAGTGTTTCCTGCCCATCAAACAATTTAACCACATTTTTAGCTTTAGAACACTTGTTAGTGTTACTGTGAGTTTTGAATTTGTTACCTTTGGATGCAAGAGACCTATCCTGGAAGAGGTGCTCAGCACTTCCACGTGCAGCTTCTCGCGCACTGGAGGCTCCTCCAGCATGAAGGTGAACTCCTCTTCCCACCTCGGGTCTCTGTTTTTCTTCACGTGCTTGGTTTTCCTCTCCTCTCCTTTGAAATAGATGCGCACGTAAGGATTCGTATGGTGTTTACCTTCAACGTCTTCAGCCGAATGCACTATCACCGCTAGCACTCCTCCAGCAGCCGGTGTGCCTTCTGGAGCCTTCTGCACTGATTGCGATTCTTCAAAGCCTTTTGGCATTTCTTCCTCCGTGAATGGCTTATACATGAGCTCAACCTCCAGCTTCCCCCTATCCTTGTCAGGCTGCCCTCCTTCTTCACCCCCATCCAGAGTCTTACGGAGTTCCAAGGTGAAGCTTTTATGTTCGTTTGGCACCATTTCTTTCAGCGGTAATACATTCATTCCCATCTTATCGTGCTTCCCAACCTATCCCCATCGGAAAAAACAAAATATTAGCAGACAGATACATTATATGTATCCTCTACTCCCATGCCACATTGTCACTCAGGATAGCTTCTTTACCTGTTCCCAGTCATACACACTGAACTCTAAGACCTGAGTCTGGGGATCTCTGACCGAGAATTTATGATCCTCATTCCATTCAGGATTCAAATTCTTGTGCTTTACAGTTGTCTTCTTAGACGGAATCTTGTCTTCAGAGAGCTTAATCTTCACGTATGGGTCTGCCCCACCCATCAGATCTTTTTTCCTCAGCCCAACAGCCCTCACGACTTTCACATGGACGATTCCAACAGGCCTTCTAAACGCTCTGTAGATTATATTACAAAATTAAGATTTGGTCAGCAACAGTAAAGGTTTAAGACATGGATCGATTATTTAAAGGAAAAGAAAAAAGACAGAAAGGCATACTTCGCAGGGTCAAGGATTGGAACTACAAGGGTCTTAGGCCAGAGATACATGTTCGCAACTTGATCCTTAATTTGCTCCTGAAACAATTAACGCAACCATGGAACAGCAAATGAAAATTGGATCCAGCAGAAACGTAAGACAGCTAAAAGATCAAACCACTTTTCCAAATATGAGATTGAATCTCCAAATCTACATATACATATATTTGTCCACACAAGATTGAAACAAATTCTCTTCAGGGAACTGGAAGAATAGAGTGGGGAGTTCCTAGGATGATCAACCATCTCACAAATCAATTTCAGAGTCGAACATGTCAGGAACCTGAATGATGTAAGAGAAAGATATTAACCTGGACAAATCTGTAGAGGCCAGGGATTGACATAAGATCTGCTCCACCAAGCTTAAGCCCAAAATCAACGTGTGGCTGCCATAGTAGCAAGCAACGCTCAAAAACACAATAGCACAACCCAAGATCTGATAAAGTAGCTGACTACTACCACACAAAAAATAATATATAAAGAAAACGGTTGAATCACAGACCTTCTCCATAAGAGACACATAAATGGTGGCAAAACAAGGAAAACTTGGCACTAATGGCTTGAGAGTGATACGAGGCTGGGCAAAAACTTGCAGATCGACCACCTGAGAAAATAGTATTGGTAAGTGCAAGCACCGGTTAAGGGAAAATAATGATTGCTTATATATGCTATTACCTGAACTGTTGCCTTGAGGCCAAATGCTTTGATAGCAACCAAGATATTGGGATTTGCAGCCCATTTCAAGCATGGTTCCATAATCAACTCTTTCTCATCCGTGAGATAAACTTTCATCCCTGCCAAGAGAAGAAAAATGCTGGTAAGTCTCGAATCATAGTCATCTTTAGCAAGTGGTTCACCACCAATCCGGCTCCAGCTCTTAGTTAGTTCCAATATGAAAGAAGAGAACATTGAAGTAGATACCTTGAAAGGTAGGAGGTAAAGAACCAAGTGTAAGAGTTTCAAATTCAACAGAGTCAATCTTGTACTTAGGTATCTGCTCCTCGATGATGGGCTTTGCTATATTCTTTGCAGTCTTACAGATGGCCTACATGGATAGATAATAGGAGATACACTAAAATTTTCAACAACAAAAAAAAACTAGAAAACGAAAGAGAAAAGAAGATGAGCATGAGCAAGTTTAGCAACCTTGTCGAGATAAGGCCACATGTACTCGATGAATCTGTTAATCCAGTCAACCTGGAAGAAGATAGAAGGGAAAGCATGAGAGAGTGAGAGAAGATAACGAAGTAGCAGTAAGAAGAATGATGACATACACGGTCGAAGTCGGGATTCTTGACCCATAGCGGTATCTCTGGAAGCATCCGGAGCATAGCTTTGGGATCTTGGTCAGCTATGGATTGAATTTGAGGATCCTGTAAGTGACAAAAGCATATATTGTAAATGAGCACAAAACAGTGTCTAGACTCGGTAAATCCTCGAGTAGAGAGAGCAATAGGTTCATTCAATTTTGGTAATCCTAATGTAGGATCTTGCGACTAGCACAACAACAACAAATAAGTCAGTAGAAAGCGAACCTTGACATCGTTGGGCTGCAAGTAAACGAAAAGAATGTATCCAATGACAAGTCCCATGGAAATCCCAACTCCAAACCCGCAAAACCCTAGAATAGTGCTGAAGAAACCCATCCTTGTTTGACTCTGATTGTTTTGTCGTTTCAGATCCAAATCAATAGCAAGCAGACTCCCAATCACGAATCGACCTAACAAAAACCTTCCTTCCGTGTGTTTAAAACGAAGAGACGGAGCTGCTTAACAGTTGTCCTTCCTCTCGCAATCGATCTGTGGCGGAATTACAGATGACTGAATTCTAGTGGGGGACTAATCCGTAGAGACGAAGGAGCATTGAGTGAGATCCATGGAGGACGTGGGAAGTGGTGGAGATGAACAGATGTCGCGATAAACGTGAAGCGGAGGAGGCAGGAGGCAAGCAATGTGTGTCTGTGCGCGCAATAGACACGGATGAGAAGAAAGGAACAAGTACGCCTCCCTTTATTATTTTTTATTATTTCTTTTTTTGTCTTCTACTTATAATTTTTTTTAAATATATATATCAGCAATTAAGTTTTTTTTTATTTTAAATAGTAAATATATAATCTCTTCGAATCTGAACTTTCGCCTCTTTGGGGAAACCAATCTCTTTCGTCCATACGTTTCTTTTGTATAATAATTGAAGAATAATCTCATTCCTTTCTCTTAACTTTCAACATTTTTTAATAACATGTTTGATCCTATCACCACCAATCACTTACATGAAAATGAACTAATTAATACGACACTCTTATGTTTTTTTTTTTAATTAGGGGGGAAGGGTTCGAAAAAATCATTACAGAAAAGTAAAGGATATATATAACTAACTAAAATGAATGATAGAAAAGAAAAGAAAAAACTAATATTTGGAAATGTTATTGAAATTAAAGGGTTTGGACTAAAACATGACATAAATATGGATAAGGTTAAAGCTTACCATGTCGATGGGGAGGAAACCCATAATCAAATGACGTGTTACGTTCTTAGTGGATGTTTGTTGTTGGTTGTGTGGTCCACGTCGCATCGAAACAAAATGGCATTGCCGACACTCCGTATTCGTTCGGTTTAACCATTCAACATCTCTTTTGTAAACCAGCCATGGACCAAGGACCCCCACATAGACACAAATTAATGGTCTCTTCTTTTCTTTTTGGCAACAAAGAAATTAGTCTCCCGCCCAAAAGAGATTTGTTTGTTAGGGCATCTCCAACCATACTCCATTTCCCACTCCAAAATGGGATTTGGAGTAAAATCCTCTCCAACCCCACTCCATTTTCCACTCCAAAATGGAGTAATGGGTGAGATTACTCCATATTTGGAGTAACTCCATTTTCTACTCCATTTTGGAGTGGAACTTTTTTATTTGCAAAATGGTCCTTTTAAGTATTAAATTTTTTAAATTTCTATATTCTATGAATATAATAATAAATACTATTAAAAATATATGTTTATATTGTTTAGTGACAGTTATAAATATTTTTTAACATTATAAAATAAAAATTTATTATTTTTAATACTTTTTATTATTCATAAAAATTATAAAAGTGGAATTATTTTATAAATTATAAAAACAATTTACGAAAAATAAAATATATAGGGGTCAATTTGTAAATTTTATAATTAAAATGTATAAAAAGCAAAATATGAAAGAATCTATATAGAATATTCCATTTATGGAGTAGAAAATGGAGTAATACATTGGAGCAAAACACTACTCCATTTTGGAGTTACTCCATTTTGGAGTGAAAAATGGAGTTATACATTGGAGATGGTCTTAGTGTGTCTGCTTCGCAATTTTGTAAGTTATGGAAAACAACAATCAAGAGGATCTGGATCTGTTTCTGTCTCTTGACGATAGGGTTCTCGAAACCCCACCCGGTTCTCCTTCTGCCCCAGCCGGTAAGCCATCCCCCTGATAAACAAGAAGATGTAATCTTCAAAATCAAAATCAATAGAAATGCAATGAGATTCTAATGTTTCATTAAACACCGTATTTATACCCAAAACAACGAGAATCAGGATTGTAAAAAGATTCTCGACGAACAATGAGCTAAAATCCAAAGGAACTATAAAGAAAAATTGAAGAAGAAGATATAACAAATTTTCGAAAATTAGAATGAATTGAAAATTTTTTGTTGACTTCAATGTTTATGCATTCTCTTGTCTGATATGGCACACTAACATGGCTTCATTATGATATTGTTATATCAAATCCTCCTTGTTCAAAGAAATTTGTATTTTAAGGTTTAAACTCTGAATATTTCTTCAACAAATCAAAGAAATTTCCATGTAGCTTCCTCCTTATGCATGTTTAACCATTTCACCACCACCATTCTAGCGGCTCTACCCTGACGTTGCACTATCTTTCTCTGAAGAATACACTCATGTTCTTTCTTCAGCACATCAGAGACAACAACTGGCAAAATCTGTTGAAGTAGAAATAGAACCGACCACTTGCTTCAATTGAGAAACGTGAAAAACATGATGAATGTGAAAATGAGCCGGCATGCAGGTTTATAAGCAACTTATCCACACTTCTCCACAATCTTGTAAGGACCAAAGTACTTCGGGAAAATTTTCTTATTAGATCTTAGGACCACCGATTTCTGCATGTAAAGTTGAAGCTTCACATATACAAAGTCCCCAATATCAAAGTAGCAATCAGTATAATATTGATTCTGCAAATTGATGCATACGGTGTTGAGCTCGAAGAAGATGAAACTTCAAGATCAACAACATGTCCTCACGATCCTGTAAGCATTTATCTACCACAGCTACCTTTGATTCGCCAGACAAATAAGGTAAGTGTTGAGGTGGAGGTTTTCCATATACAGCCTCATACGGAGTCATTTGTATAGCTGAGTGAAAGTTAGTATTATACCAAAACTCAACTAAAGGTAACCGCCGAATCCAAAAATTTGGTCTATCACTGATCATTCACCGCAAATAAGTCTCCAAACAGCGATTAACGACTTCCGTATGACCACAAATTTGCAATGATAAGCACTGGAAAGGTTCAAAGAAACTTTCTGCAAACGAAACAATTCCTACCAAAAATTACGCAAGAAGACTGCATCTCAATCACTAACAATAGAACATGGGAAACCATGGAGCTTGAAAATTTTATCCAAGAAAGCCTGAGCCACAAAAGAGGCATAATAAGGATGAGATAAAGTAATGAAATGAGCAACTTTGCTCAACCTGTCCACCACAACTAGAATGACTGATTTCCCAAAATACACAGGTAAACCATCAATGAAGTCCATTGAAATGTCGATCCAAACATTATCTGGAATAGGCAATGGCTGAATCAAATCCGGTGATGCCACATTATCATATTTGCATTGTTGACAAACTCCTCGAATGTAAACATGGATGTCAGTTACCATACCCTTCCATTATAAAAATCCTTTTAACTCGTTGGCGTGTAACATCCCTACCTGAGTGACCACCAGTGCCAGAGCAACAATTGAGGCGCTCTTGATCTCAATTACATGTAATATAGTATTATTGATTAGGGTTTGTTGGCGGATTCCAGCTTGTGTGCGTGTGGACTGAAGTAGAGGCGCAACAATTGAGGCGCTCTTGATCTCAATTACATGTTCATCATTCCGCTGCAAATCTCCAGGTAAACACGAGATCATTCGTTAAGGATTCAATTAAATAAACCTTAGATCCTAGGCTATCTGAAACTCGTGAGGATTCAATCTGATGATAGAATGGCCCAAGTTCCAACACAAACTCATCTTTCTCATATGCTTTTTATATATGTTGCAAAAGGTCACACTCCAACACAGTAAACGCCATATGCAAAATATCAAATTCTTCGACTCTTGACAAAGCATCAACCACCAAATTCTCCTTCCCTAGCTTATATTGAATTTCACAATCGAATTCCAACAACTTCGGTAACCATGTAATGTTATTGTATATGAGTGTTCAGATGTTATTCAAGTAGATACTTTAAGCTTTTCTGATCTGTTTTGATTAAAAAATGGCCAGTCAACAAGTAATGTCGCCATTTTTGTACTATAAATACTACTGCCAGCAATTCTTTTTTATAAATGGAAAGATGCAGTAGTTTCTCCTTAAAATGTATACTTATATAGGCAAAAGGATAACCTTATTGCATTAAGATGGCCCCAATACCCTGACTACAAGCATCCGTCTCCACAACGAAAGGTTTGTCAAATTGTGGAAGAGCCAAAACATGAGCTTCACATAATGCATTTTTCAGTTTCAAAAATGCAGCTTGAGCTTCCTCTGACCAAACAAAACAATACCTCTTAGTCAAAGCAGTCAATTGCCTAGCGATAGTGTTAAATTGCTTAACAAAGCGTCAATAATACCCAGCCAAACCCAAAAAACCCCTTAACTGCATCAAACTACTTTGTATTGGCCACTCAAAGACAAACTTAATCTTATTAGGATCAGTAGATACTCCCTTGCCTTCAATATAATGACCCAAGTATTATACTTTATCTGTAGCAAACGCACATTTGCTCCTTTTAACAAACAAACAATTTGTTCTCATAAGCTCAAAAACCTTCCTAAGATGACTGATGTGAAGTTCCACAAAATAACTATAGATTAATATGTCATCAAAGAAGATAAGAACGCACTGTCTTAGCAAGGATTTAAACACATCATTAATCAGTCCTTGAAATGTTGTAAACGCGTTTGTCAAGCCAAAAGGCATGACTAAGTATTCATAGTATCCACTATGAGTCTTAAAATTTGTCTAATGCTGATGATAACTAGCTCTTAGATCAATCTTTGAATACACCGTAAATCCTCCTAATTTATCCATAAGACATTCAACAAGTGGTATAGGAAATCTGACTTTGACTGTCAAATTGTTCAAACCCTTGTAGTCAACACAGAGACACCATGATCCATTTTTTTCTTAACCAAAGCCACTGGTGAAGCATATGGACTAGAGCTTTGTTGAATACTACCAGCATCAAAGACCTATATAAGCAAAAGAAGAGAAGCTTATTAGGGTTAGAGCTTTAGAATAAGAACGACTGAACAAAGAGTTTTGATTGTTCTTGGTGAGTGAACAAAAGAGTGTGCGCAACTGTGTTGTACGGTAATGTTAGGTAACTTAGGATTTGATTAGTATCGATTCATTGGGTGAATTGAAAAAATCTGTTTGAACAAGATTCATGTGTAATTGGTTCAACAGAATTCTAATAAAGGCTATTATTTGAGTTATACAAAAAGTTTTGTATATCCTCTGCGTTTTCATACTTTATTCAGACCTTGAAATCCTGAACCCATGGGGATTCCAATTCTGCGGCTTTAGCCATAGGCAGAGTATCTGCCTGCTTCTCTGTTTGTCTCCCTCGCTCATTTTTTTTAATTTACATACAACCCGTCTCCCTCAGACTTTGTATCCACGTTACCTAGTCGTCGCTCATGATGTGATATAAGCGACGAAGTAACAGTATCCAGACTTATCGTGGTTTTGTTACACGTTAAGGCTGTTAATAGAGTCTCATAAGACGAGGACAGAGAACACAACATAATCATGGATTTATCCTCATCATCAATATCCTCACACACACGCGTCAGATCTGTGATGATTTGATTAAACGCGTTTACGTGCTGAACCAAATCTCCACCTTCAGCCATCTTAAAACGGTATAACTTCTGCTTGAGGAATAACTTAGAAGACAACGACTTTGACAAATACAACTTCTCCAACTTATCCCATATAGCCTTCGGAGTTGTAAGATCCATTACCTGATTAGTAATCTCGTCTGAAAGACACAAACGAATTGTCGAGGTCGCCCTGTCTGTCATCTCCTCCCAATCATCATCCTTGATCGCTTAAGGTTTCGTCTCTAACAACGCTTTTTTCATCCCCTGATGCGATAACAGGTCTTTCACTCGAAGTTGCCATAGACCAAAGTTTCCCTTCCCATCGAAACGAGGAACGTCGAACTTAAGAGAACTTCCGGTCATCGTAACCTTGTGCTCTGATACCACTTGTTGTGAAAACTCGAGTGAACCTAGAAGAAGAAACGTCTTGCGGAATACTTAGAGAGAAACAATATTGAGGCAAAAACCCTTTAGTCTAGGGTTTCTATATTTTGTGAGTGATAATATTTTCAAACCCTTTGACCCCTTTATATACTGCCCCAAAACCCGATACAATAGACAAATAGAAACCCTAACGAGATCTTTTCATTCTCTCGATACAAGGAGAAACTAAACTGCCATAGTGTACCGTCCTTCGCCCCCGCACCCCCATATGTCATTTTCTGTCGGGCCCGTGACCCATTGATCTCTACTGGGCCTTGTCTTGAGCTCGCAAGCCTGTCACGTAAAAAAAAAACCCCTTTACAGTATCTTAAGATTTAAATCACCTTAGAATAACAAGACGTATATGTTTAGAAGCAAAATTAAGATATTTTGTTACTAAAACCAAACAAACTCCTTAAAATATAATCTAGGAAAGAGACAATGAAACCAAATCATACAATCTGATTGAAATATAAGAGAGGAAGGGAGGCAAGATAGTCGGCGTTGTCCTCATCCCATTGCTGCATCCGTGCATCCACCAGTTCCACCGTTGCACGAGAATGCTCCTCCGCAGCAATCTCCGCCTCAACCGACATTCTCCGCACTTGCTCCCTCAGCTCGACAAATCCCTCAACATCCTCCCCTCTTATCATCCTGCTCTTTTTTTGGCCTTCTTGGTAGGTCTCGTCGGCTCTAGTCTTCGCTTCTTTAGCAGTTTCTTGGATGGCAAGGTAGGTCTCGTCAGCTCTAGTCTTCGCTTCTTTAGCGGTTTCTTGGATGGCAAGGTAGGTCTCGTCGAGTTGGTTTGCTACCCCTTTCACGTTTTTGATGCAATCTTGTCCCAAAGCTATGATATCCTCGGCGACTTTAGATCTCAGGTCATCTAGGAGACCTGCACAGATCTCATCAACACTGAGGCGCATGTCGTCTCTCACAAAATCCACTTGTGTCATCATCTCCTTCTTCCAATCATCACGAAACTCTCCCAACTCTTTTCTAAGAGTTTCAAGAGCTAAGTGGATCATGTGCTCCATAGATGTCATCATCTTCTTCCCATCTTCCACTAACTCCTTCACCTTGCTCACATCACCTTCATCTCAAGTTAGTCAGAGACAGTGTACATTAGCATAAAAGAAACGACAATTGAAAACAATAGCTAGTTTGGTTGAAACATATATAATCACCGGTAGAAATGGGAGTCGGTAGTAGGGGTTGATGAGATCTAAGGAGGTGGTCGGCGATGTAGATGGAGTGGATGACGAGGGAGAGGGAAACGGTGAGACGCCAAAGGAAGGTGAGATCAAAGCCTCCAGCCAACAGTTGAGAATACTCAAGGCATAAGTAAAACATGGAACGGTCCAATAGAAACAACCAGAATCCTCCAATACCCTAATCAAACATGTGAGAGAGTATTAATTGTGCACACAACAAGTAATTAATTACAGCGAGTATATATGAACTTACAGAGGGTCCAACGGAAGAGAGATTAGGGCTGAAGAATAAGAAGAAGGGTAATGCCAAAAGAGTAGTGGAGAGAATGAGAGGGACGATGAGATCAAAGACTTGTGTGGGAAACACGAAAAGTAGAAAGAGAAACAAACGCTCTATCCAAAACAAACAATTTATTCTCACATCCCAGCTTTCTCCTTTGATGCTATTCATCTTCCTCCTAATATCTTCTATATTCATCTTCTAATCTATATATTAAGAATTTAAGTTCCAAGATTTAAAAGAATACTACCTACCTAAGTCCTATAAAGTTGGGATTTTTGAAGATCAGATTTCGCCGGTTTTACTAGATTTTAGTACGAGTTCAAATTTCAAATGAAGTTTAAAGTTTTTGGACATAGATTAAGAAATTAATATTTTTTTTAATAAACTAAAACATCATTTATTATTTGTTTAAACACAATATTCAAACCAAAGATAAAACAGTGTATAGAATATAAATGGTCAAAAACAATAAAATGCTAAATGCTAATTAATTTTACATTAAAATTTGAAAACATGATCTAATTTGAAACATAAAAATTTATCCAAAACATACTAATATATTTTAAAACAGATGAGTACTAAATTTTGATTATATAACACACGGCTGTCTAAATTTTCATCCCCTATGAAGTTTATAGATAATTGGTGTTTTTTTTTGGAACATTTATATAGATAATTGGTGTTTAGAACTGAAAGTTGTATATGAAATTTGGTCAAGAAAAGATTGTCTCTTTTTTATGTGATTTTTTTCTTTTTCATTAAGACATTTATGTTTTTATGAGATTTTCTTTTTCTTTTCATTAAGAGATTTTTTTCTTTTCATTTATCATACTGTTAAAAAGACAATACAAAAATTAGATGTTCGCGTATCTACAGACGGACTTCTAATAAATTGTACAAAAACACGATATGAAATCCCATAATTTTAGCATGGAAAAACCATTGGCTTGTGTTTCAGATCAGATTTAATGAATAAAGTGTAAAAAAAAATACTGTTAAAAAGAGATATAAATATATATAGAGAATCACACACACGCTCTAACCAAAGGCCAAAACAAACCGCTAGTTACAGTACTTGTGTTTTGCGGCTAGCTATGCTCTCTTGTCATGATGAACAAAAGAATTTCCGGACGCAAACGCAACGCCATATGAACAACTAATTGGTTGGTCACAAGATGCCTTGAAGAACAGATTTACCCTGAAATTTGTCCACCTTGGAACCCAGAAACGCCAAGCTCTTGTCAAGACGTGCTCTTCTCATATCAAGATTCCCCAACTTCCCAGCCATCTCCGTCGTTCTCTCTCTCCACTCCTTCAACTTCTTCTCCTTCTCCCTTAGCTCTTTCACCTCTTTCTCTATTTCTTGTCTCGCAAGCAACACATCCCCTTCCCAAATCTCTTTCTCCATTATGCTCGTCTTATGTCGGTCGTAGTTCTTTACCGCCTCAACTATTTCCTCCAAGACGGGTTTGAGCCAACCTACCTTGATTTTCACCGACTCAACGTCTCTAACAATCGCTAGCATTTCCACCACGCGGCTCTCCTTGAGATGCTTCAAGGGCGTCGTCTGGAGTTCGTAAACAACGGAGGCAAGCATCTCGAGGTAGTAGGAACGCGTGGCAATCGAATGTAGTGTAGAACCGGATGCAATATCACCGTGCTTGTCAAGAATTTGATAAAGAATGGCCGAGACGCTCGCTCGGACTTTGTAGTCTCCCACAGAAACAATAGAATCAGATAGAATGGACTGGAGCTCGTCCCTTGGTTCATTATTTTTAATTATTACTTTCATGCGAGAGATTTCTGAGAGACTGAAGCTCTGTGATTCATCTGGTAGCTCCGGAGGCTCCTTGTCTTGCTTATCTTGTACCTCTTGTTTGCTTGGCAATCTACGTGATTTGTAATGAGCGGGCTGCAAAAAGATGAGATGAACTTTTGTGTCAATACCAGATCTTTGGTGAGCTTTGAAATTAACATGAAAGCCTTGATGAGATGAGGGATATGCATACTGTGTTGCTGCCAGATTTAGGTGTTGTTTCAGGGTAAAGCCAAACAGAGTTATGGTCGTGATCATCCACAAATGAAAATCTATCGTCATCTGTGCTCGCGGGCTCATCCAGTTGATCGAAATATTCTTCCTGCTTGGTGGGAGTTTCATATCCCCGGCGACTAGGCTGAGGTAAGAGGCCAAAACTGTTATTAGCATGTGAAAAAAACAATGAAGATGTGAAGGTAGAGGTTAGAGAGCAGTACCGTAATAGGTCTAGAGAGTGGCCTTTCTTGAGGTGACAAAATAAGGTCTGGAAAGAGTAGAACTGATTCATCATCTTTCTCAATGTAGACCGACTCAGCTTTGCTCCCAAGATAAATGTAGGCCTGAGGTGATCTTTGACCCATCTCACAGGACGTATGTTGATATTGTGAGATCGTCTCCCTATGATCAGGTGATCTTCCTTTATGGACTGCAGTCTTTGGCCTACTATCATATATTCTTGGCCTTGTTTCTATAGTCCTGGTCTGGTGTTTCGGCGTCCTAGGCCTAGTTTCAACTGTCCGAGGTGTTTGCATAGCAGCAGCACTGTCAAGAGATCTGTGGGATATGGGCTGCGTACGTGGCATCATAGGGCTGGGTTCTGGCGTCTTGGACCGTGGTTCTGGAGTCCTTGACAATGGTTCAAAGTAGGTAGGTTGAGGCTCTGGCGTCTTGGACCTTGGCCCGGGGGATCTTGCCATGAACTCAGGTGACCTCCCCCTATGTTGTGCAGCCCTCGGCCTAGTTTCTGGTGTTTGGGGCCTCCTTCCTATCGCAGAAGACTCATGTATGGGCGTCCTTGGCCTAGTATCAGAGGTGTTGGATCCGCGTTCAGGAGTCCTTGGCCTAGTTTCTAGTGAAATTGGGTCCTCTTGGTACGCCCACGGCCTAGTACCAGAGCGGTGTTGGGGTGTGCGGGGCGTCCTAAGAGGGTGTTCAGGCGTCTTAGGCGGAGTTCCAAACGGCCTTGGAGAGTACATATCAGCATCCTCACCACCACGCTGATCAGTCTGGCAGGAATACAGAGTAAGAGTCTCAATGGAAGAAAAGAGAGTGCTTAGCTATTCTTGATAAAAAAAAGCTATTCTTAATAAGAGGTGGTCCTTACCCTCCTTGCAAAATAGTCTCCCCCTGAATATCCAGCCAGAGTAGGCGACATGGGGAGCGAGTCCACACTGTTTGCAGCCTCGTTCTTGAGTTGGGATGGGCGTCCACGTAGTGGGGAAAGGCGGCTGAAGAAGTTACCATTGGTGTGATCAGTGGAAGGTGAACCGTCTGACTCAACCTTCTTCTTGGCGAAAAAGCTGGGCAGAGGCGATCTGCTTCCACGTGCGGGGCTGCCTGAAGGAATGTCCCTGCTTGGAGTTCTATTACCAAACCCTTGACACAACAAAACATGTTTCATCAGAGATTCTTGATGACAACTTGGACCCAACTGTAGTAAACAGAATTAAGAGAAAAAAACAGTTTTTCTACCAAAGAGTTTCTTCTCCTTCTTGTGGACATCTACGGAGTTTAATCTCTCGAAACAGAAAGCAGTACACTCATGGAAAGGATTGCCTGCGTTGGAGCAACCTGGAACTACTTTTCCAGACACCAATTCCATCTCACAAACTTAAAAGCAACTCTAGAAGATATCTTTATTAAAAAGGAACCTATCATACAAAGAAAAAAAAACTGGTCAGATCTAAGTAAACAGGAGAGACACAGCAAAGTACATCATACAAAGAAGGGAGTCAACGTTTTTGATATGGTGCAAAATTACAGAAAATGATTCATGTTTTTGTTCTTAGTTATGTTTCTACAGAGACAGACAGGATTGACCATCCATCTTCCATGAGTTGGATTAATTAGCACACAGATTGGAGTCAAACATGAGACAAGACGAATCAGATCGACTGTGATGTTGATGATTTGCAAAATCTCACCATCCTATTCTCAAATTTATCTGCAAATAAATATGCATGCCAAAATGTATAAATGATGTATAGAAATGGGTCAAGTCAACCAAGAGATGGATGGGAATGGGATACCTGTGGGGGTTTTTGTGAGGAAGATTGAAAGATGCCAGTTGTAGAAGAAATGGAATGATTTTAATTTGTATCTTATCTTTGGACTTTAGAGAGATGGAGAATGAAGCTTAGCTTTTGCTTGTGTTTATTTATATAGGCAGATACCTCAATCATCTATCGCTGACTTTGATCACCACTAAAATACTATTATTTACAGATATAAATTTTTTTGTCATCAAGTTATAAGTTTCAGCGGAGACTTGGTCAAAAAAATTTGACCACCTCTCTCATTACCAATCAAAGCTTATTTTTTTCTTGTCATTCGAGTTAACAGTATAAGAATAAAAAATTCAGAGCGAAGACAGCGGCGGAGCCCAGACCCACATGTATTTTTTTGTATATGCTTAATTAGTGATACATAATGGATGCTTTAGTTTAACCATTTTTTGTTTAACAATTTTACTTACATTTGATATGTTTATATATTTATAATAATGAATGTCTTCCTTCGTACCTATATATATATTAGCATAATTCATCTACACCATATGCAGATATAATTATTTTAATATTAATATTAAATTTTTCATCTAAACTATATATTAAAACAATTATTTTTTTAAATTAAATATTAATAATAATTATAAATTTATAATATAATTTTTTTTAAAATCAAATAGCAAATATACTATATAAATTATTTGATATTTTAAGATTTTATTATTAGATTATGTATATATATTAAATATAATAAATTAATTATTTAAATCAATATAATAAATCGATATATATTTTAAATTATTAATAATTTGTCTTATATTTTTAAATTTTAATAATAATAATTATTATAAATCTATAATATAAAATTATTTTAACAAACATATATAGTAATATATTAAAATCAAATAACAAATATAATATAAATTATTATTATTAGCTTTTTAATATCGAGATTATGTATATCTACAAAATATAATAATATAACTATTTAAGTCAATATAAAAAAAATAAAAAGTAAAAATTAATATTTTCGTATTTATCATTTTATATTTTTATTTTTATTCACGATCATTTATATCTCTAAAATAAATAAAATCAACTTTTAAAATTAATATAATAAGTAAAAAGTTATCAATATAAGTTAATGTTAACATAGTAAAAACATAATTTCATTAGAGTAAGTAATCAATCATTTTGAAAGTGAATAAAACTTAAAAGCACTTTTCAATTAATATAAAAACTATATTTTGACCAACGTTAAAGAAGCGCAGATATTTTTTTCTTAAAAAAAATAATTTTTAGACCAGTTATTTTATAATAGGTTTACTAATTATTCAACACAATGTTTAGTAACTGAATATTATGATGATTATTTGTTCAATGCAGGAATGCACTATTTAAGTTATTTTTATTTTAAAATAGTCATTCTAAAAACTATGTGATATAAGTAATATGTATTTTGTTGATTATTTATTTTTTTTAAAATACCATATGCTCATATATATAATTTATTTATATTTTAATAATTTAATAATTAAATTTCGTAATTTTATATAAATATAATGACATATTTATGAAAATAATAACATGATAATCCTTTTATTTAACATTTGTGCATTGATTTAAGTTCATTTTAGAGGGTTTATTGGTAGATAATTTTTTTTTTAATTTCGAGATTCCATTATTAATTGTTTATGAATTTTTAAAATCTACGTAAAATCCATTTTTATTGGTTTGAGGATTTTTAGATTCCATTCAAAAAAAATTATTATTCATTTTTTATTTACTATATATTATTTGCGAAGTCGAATTATTAAAATCGGTGATGTGGATGATTCTTTTCCAATCAAAACTATAATGTCATTGATGACATGACTTTAATAAAATGTTTTGATTGGTCGAGAATTTTTTCAACCTTAAAATAAATCAAAATTTATTTGGGAATAAATTATTTTTATAAAAATAAAAATCAACAATTAATCTAATCAAATTTAATGACATTTCCTAAAAATTCGATTGTAATATTAACTTCTTACCTAAATTTTATATTACAATTAATTAATATTTAGTAATTAACAACTTACCTTATTTTAAAATTTAAAATGGCACTCCACCGAAATTAGATAATAATATCACCAAAAAATGTGCAAATAATAACTATCCATATTAATTAGCAAATTCAAAATTTAGGCAATTACGATGAATAAACATATCAAGTTTTATGTGTAACCGAAAATCTTATAGCATGAAATATTTCAATTTAGTTAAAACACAATATTCTGTAAACTAATTTGATCTCATCCATTAATACTCCAAACTACTATATATATTTTTCAACATTTAACCTATTATACATTCACTTTCAATCATCACTTTCTTTTATATCGCTACATTTTTTAATATGGGAGAATTAGTAGAAACCACAAAGAACGTCCCTCGAAGACGTCGGTCGAGTTATGTTTTGCTTAAAAACATAGATACAAGCCTCGAAATCGGAAAAAAATCCAGGTAAAGCTTTTAGCACAATGGACTTTGTTTAACGCTAAGTCTGGAAATGTAATAGAGATAATTTGGTCCGGCATAAAGGTACGTTTCCAGTATCTAATTTTTGGGTTTTTGTTCGGTTCTACATTGTTAATTCATATAGTTCTATTTTTTTTGTTTTATTTTCTCTAGAGAACAAGAGTACAAGCATCATATGATGAGTCATTATTCAAAAAAAAAAAAATGATGTCTTCAATTAGGTAACAAAATTTATGGTTAATGCTTTTTCTCCCAAGGAATATATTGGTGACTTCCGTCCAAGTGATCTTCCTTACAAGTTATCAATCACCCGTACTACAAGAATTAAACCATTGGAAGATTTTGAGATTGAGAATCACGATAAGTATTGTTATCGTAACCTATCCCGGCCGGATTCATTTCCGAACCCATCGATTTACAAGAATATGGACTTTATGTTTTTGAAAATAAAGGAAGTATATAAAAAGACCAAATTGATACATTTATGTGGATATTATGGTGTATAGTAGGCATGGGCTTTCGGGTACCCGTTCGGGTTCAGTTCGGGTCTTTCGGCTTTTCGGATTTCCGGTTCTAGGCAAATAGGATCAATTCATGTATTTTAGAATTTTGGTTTGGGTTCGGTTCGGTTCTATTTGGATTCGGTTCGGTTCCGGATACCCGAAAAATCATAAAATAATAATAAAAATTGATTACATTTGAAGAAAAATTTGCCAAATTTTTACTATTATAACAAGAACTTTCATATATTTTCTTTATTTTGGGTAATATAATTATTTTTGTCTAAAAATAATCAATATATTTGGGTTTATAATTTTAATTTTGGATAACTTTGCTATATTAAGTCTAAATATATAATTTTTGGGTATAATTATAATTTGGATATTTCGGATACCCATTCGGTTCTCGGTTCGGTTCGGTTCTTCGGATATATGAATTGAGGATCTGTTCGGGTATTTTGTCGGTTCGGATTCGGTTTCTCTTTTTTGGTTTGGGTTCGGTTTGGTACTTCGGTTCCGGATATTTTGCTCAAACCTAGTGTATAGGAAAAGGAAATAAAAACGAAAAAATTTTAAATGAAAATGATATTTCACCTTTGAAAACCTTACACATTGCTATTTTGGAAGAAGAAAGGTGGAGGTTAGCAACCCAAACCGAACTGAGAAAGAATTAGAGACTCAATGTGATTTGGGAGACACTTTTGACTCCTATGGATACTCCAACTCCGGTATTTCAAATTGATACAACTTAAATTGATCATATATCTATCAGTAGTTTAGTGTAGTATTATATAATCATAGGGAAAACAATATTTTGGGATGTAAAGTGGATGTTGAAGTCTATCAGTGTTTTACGTCGAGATGGAAAGATTTTTATGGGTTATATCGTGTTTCAGAGAAAATATTCCAAAGACTCACTCATATTAAGACGGATTGTTTAAATTTGGTGAAAATGATGAATGATCAGAAAAACTATCCAGTTTTCTCGTTAGAATTAAATGAGATTATCCTTGTAAGATCTATATTATTAAAACATGTGACTCTTTTAGAAAATAACATTTAGTCATATGTTATATTACGGTTTGTGCCAATGCATTTGATAAAGATTTTTTGGTTTCATTAAGGGTATTTTGAAATTATTATATTTTGGACTATATGTGGGCCACAATAAATATTCTCTAATTAATAATTTTGTTCAAAAATATATTCATAATATCTTTTAATATCATTTTATTTTAAATACAAATTCAAAATTAGAAAATATTTCGAAATGAGATAATATTTATGGTAAAAATATATTTATATTTTAAGATTAGAAAATATATTTATATTTCGAAATTAGAGAATATATTATATATATATATATATAACAGGTGACCCTTTATTTTGAAATTTACTAAAAATAAATATTAGTTTCTAATTTATTATTAAAATTATTATAAAATAATTTTATTTTTATTCTAATATAAATATTCTCCATTTATGATTTTATTCAAAATATATTTTCAAAATTTGCATAATATGTTTTAGTATCTTATTTTTAATTAATTATATATATATATATTTATTATACCAAAATTTTAGAAAAATATTTTTAACTCCTTAATTTAAGAAAAATAATTACTGAATTCATACTTATTATTAAAATTTATTAAAAATAATTTTAAGTACATTTGTTTCTATTAAATTTACATAAAATCTTTATATTTAGACCATTACAAAACATAAAACAAATTTAAAATAGATTGACCGATTTCAATTATCTATACTATTAAAAATGAGTTTTGACTACTAGAAGACGGGTTAAAAATATATTTACTAATTTTAATTGATATATTTTAGTTTCATAAAATATTAAATATTTATATTATTGGAAGATATGATGAGTTTAACTACATCTGATGTTTTACGATGACAATTTTTAATTGATTATTTTATTAATTTTTAAAATACTTAGACTACTATAAGAATGGTTGAAATATAGATTAATTTATTTTGATTATAAAAATAATTTTAAAGATTTATGTTCATTGGAAGATAACTTAGAAATATGAATTAATCTATTTTAATTGATATATTCTTAATTTTATTATAAATTTATATTCACGGTTAAAACTATACTATTTTTTTGTCAACACTATACTATTTAAAACAAACAATTATATATAATTAAATCGAAAACCTAGCAGATCAAATGTAACATCTTATATTACTATGATTGCATTCTATACAAAGATATTGATTTTAAAAACTTTTTAGTAATGAAATAACTGGTTGAACTAAGTTAAAATTAACTTAGATAAAAAATTAACTGATTTCAATTATCCATACTATTAAAAATAAATTTTGACTACTAGAAGACGGGTTAAAAATAAATTCATATTCACGTGTTAAAACTATACTATTTGAAACAAGCAGTTACATATATATAATTAAATCCAAAACTTAGCAGATCAAATATAACATCTTATATTACTAAAATTACATTCTATACAAAGATTATTGATTTTAGCAATTTTAGCAATGAAATAATTGTTTGAAATATGTTAGAATTAATTTAAATAAAAATTATCAAATAAAATATAACTTAAGACGGGTTAAAATATAACTTAAGACGGGTTAAAAAAGTTAACCGACTTCAATTATCCATACTATTAAAAATAAATTTTGACTATTAGAAGACATGTTAAAATATATATTAACTAATTTCAATTGATTTTAGCAATTTTTTAGGTTTTATCAATGAAATAATGGGTTGAACTAAGTTAAAATTAAATTAAATAAAAAATTATAAAATAAAATACATAAACATTTTTACAGCAATAAAGTTAGCTAAGCATCTACTAAAAATAACAAGAAGTCACGAATACTAAAAATATAATAAAATAATATTAAAAAAAAATCTCACATTTAACATCATATCATCATATTTTTCACTTAATATATATTGGATTAAATAATTATTAAATTTATTTTATAAAAATATAAATTTAAGATAAAAAATATTTAAAAACATAAATCCGCGCTTCTTTCATCGCGGATCATTCATCGCGGATCAAAATCTAGTAAAGTTTTAAAGTTTTTGACCTTATTCATATTACATGCCGATTAAATGGGATTTCGGCTTATTCATACCTCAACAATGAGCCACGGTCCCAATCAATATCTCAACTGTGTATATGTGCAATTTCATACACCAATTCGTTATAATTTTAAATATCATACCCCAATTAAAAAAATTTAGCATTTTCATGCTTTGACTAACGGAACGTTAGTTTGACCCAGGCGGTGTTTAAAGGCTCGGTTACGGAGGATGACGTGGCAATTACCGAGTATTACGTGGTAATTACGTGTAATTTTTTTAAGATTAAAAAATAAAAATAAATTATACGAGTTTACGACGTTGTTTTGTTAAGTGAAATAACAAAAAAAAAAAAATTAATTAGAACTTCCTAAACACAAAGTCGTGTCCTAAGAACTCTGAAATTGCGAGAGTGAAAGGTTCGACTTGAGGGAAGTTCTTTCGTGAATCAGGTGTAGACGAAGAAATTTCTCGAATCAGCTTGAAAAATCGTGTTGGGAGTGCTTCAATTGTTCAAAAATGAGGTTAGTGGGGTTGATCTTGGGGGTTGATCTTCTTATATATGGTTAATCGATTTCAGTGTAGATTGTACATCGATTTTGTGTTTGATTGTTTGGGATGACTAATCGATAGGACTTAGAGACATGATTTGTGTTGGTTTATGAAATGGTCAAGAAGATTTTATATAGCACAGAAGGTGCTCGATATAATGTCTCAGTGAGTTAATTTTTGTTAATACTAACTGATTTTTTGTTCTATTTTGTTGTCTTAGTGATGACAATGACATTGAGTTTGTCATATACTACGGAGGGAAGTTTGACTTACTGAATGGAGAGACAATCTATCTCGGTGGTAAAATCCATTTTCTCCACATTGAGCTGAATGGACTATTCAGAGGAATCACTGAAGCTCGAATTGTCGATATATATAGACAAAGAATCTGGTATAAGCTACCATACGAAGACTTGAATCAGCTGAACTAGCAGTCAACCAACTCAGACTTCTCCAGTTCTGGACTAGCTTTATGTTCGATGCTTTCTTTTAGGTGAAATAAGCTTGTGTCTGTTTTTGTGGGTGTAAGAAGCTTGTGGTTCGGTCTATGTAGTACGTTTTGATGAAATTGTCTATCTTTTTTTTATGGATGTTTTAATGAAAATCAGAAGATGTTTTTTGGTATTAAGCTAGTTGCTTACTTGTTCATACCAAGCACAATTACATTAAGTTGTTCATACCCGAGAAGCACAGATACTTGTTCATAAAGAACATTACTACATAACCCGACAACATAAACACTCCCAACCATGAATCTTGTCTCTGACATCTTTTATTTCATTCTCTAACCCAACAACAATAGTCCCAAGTTCTTCAATCTTTTTTCCGTAGTCGGCGATCAAATTTTGAGTTGTGCGAGTCTCAAGCTCCAATTTCTCAAAGTTTTCTTCAATCGAGCTTTTGATATCTTCGATTTCTTCTACATCACCTTCATCTGTCCATTTGAACAAATGGTTCTTCTCCTACAAGACAAATTAAAATCTCCTACTAAAAAACGAGCTTCATATCTTTTTCTGATCCATTTGGGCAGCAGTAAAAGATACTTCCAAGATTATCAACAGTCCTAGACGTTCTCATCACCGAATTCTCTCCACACCAATTACATAATTTAGGAAATCCCCTTTCACTACCTCACTTTCTCAATCCTGTCCAATTTTAAAATTGCTCAAAACTATCATCTAATATAACAAACAATCAAACGATCTTTTAACAAAAACGAATTACCTGATGCAGCCGATTTAAACCCAGATGAAGAAACACAGAACCCAGTCGATTTGTATGATTTGTCCATGGAAGCCATGAACCCTATTTCTCTGATTTTTTTTGTTGTTGTCTATTTCTCTGATCTGGTCGTGAAAGAGATGAAACAAAATTCATTATTTTGCCTAATAACTTACATGACGACGTTACAATAAAAGCGTGACTGGATGTCTACGTCATCTTCCAGCCTTTAAACACCGTCTGGGTCAAACTAACGTTCCGTGAGTCGAAGCATGAAAAGACTAAATTTTTTTTGTCGGGTATGAGATTTAAAATTATAACGAATTGGTGTATGAAATTGCACAGATACACAGTTGATATATTGATTGGGACCGTGGCTCATTGTTGAGGTATGAATAAGCCGAAATCCCCCGATTAAATACCTGAGTGGAATCTATTACGAAATAAACACATACATAAAATATTGAGAAAAGTCATAAAATAGCACAAAAAATATACCTTATCATAAATATAGCACCAAGGAAAATAATTCACATTTTTAGCATTATTTTAATTACAAAGACTTTTATAACATTATATAATTTAGGGTTTATGGTTAATTATTTAGGGTTTAGGGTTTATTATTTAGGGTTTAGAGTTTAGTATGTAGGGTTTAGGATTTATTATTCAAGGTTAGGGTTTAGTATTTAGGGTTTAGGGTTTAGTATTTAAGATTTAGGGTTATGGCTAATTTAGTGACAAAACATGTTTTTGTGTTATTTTTATGATTTTTCTTCCTTGGTGCTATATTTTTGACAAGTCATGTTTTTTGTGCTATTAATGCGATTTGCCCTAAAATATTCGATAGAAAATATTATTCAAAAGGATAAAATATAGTTTAGCGAATCGAAAGGACAGAAAATATTAATTTCATATATTCGTCTAAAAATAATTGTTTGCAGATCTAAAACATACACAGTTTTGAATCTTTTGGATTCTAAATTGATTTAGACCTCGACGAGGACAGCGTCGCCTTCAAATTTATCGACCTTGCTCTGGAACAGCTCCAGCTTCTTCTTCACGCTCGAATCCGTCATCTCTAGCTGCCCAAGCCTACCCGCCATCGCCGTCACCCTTTCTCTACAATCCTTCGTTTCCTTCTCCCTCCTCCTCAGCTCCTCTCTCAGCTCTTCCATCTCCACTTTCGCCTTCGTCATATCCCTATTGCACTCCTCTTTCTCCATCTTCGCCGCGTCGTACCGCCCGAAGCACTCCACCGCCTCCCCCAGTTCCTTGATGGCTGTTTGGAGCCACGACACGTCGATTTTGACCGAATCCATGTCTTTCACCACCGCTGCGATCTCAGCCACGCGCGTCTTCGTCAGATCTCTCAGTGCCGTCGATTTTAGCTCCATCACTGCCGTGGCTAGGGATTCCAGGTAAAACGACCTTGTTGATGTGGATTGCAGCTTCGACGAGGCGGCGATGTCTCCGTGTTTGTCCAGGATCGCCTGGAGCGTGGCGGAGAGGCTCTGCCGCACCTTGTAATTAGCGACGGAGACGTAAGCCTCGGAGATCGCCAACTGTAACTCTTCCTTGCCTGCCTCCTTGTAGCTCTCAAGCCCGCGCATTTTGGTGATCTCCTGCATCGTGAAGCTCTCATAATCGTCCGGCAGCTCCGGCGGCTCGAACGCTCTGTCTTGCTCGTAGGTTTCGGCCGCGGTGATCTGGTACTTGTAATGAACCGGCTGCACAACGGAAAGAAATCATTATTTGGCTTTTAAGCATATTTTCTTCGCACACTGTACTTTGGTATTAAACAGATGTGCAACTACAAGAGTAAAAACGCACTGTGCTGCTCCCTGAGACACCCCTGGAACGATGTCCAGAAGCAATCTCTGGAAAGAGGTAGGTGGTGGAATGGTTGTCTTCGTCGTCGCTGGACGAGTAAAATGGTGGTGGTGGAGTGCGGCTTGTGGCTCCATGAACAGGACTCATGGGAGGGCTGCTAAGCGGTGTGACATCTGCATCTGCCTCGTACATTCCCTCGAAATGATCTCTCTCGTTGTTGTATCTGTCAGGCTGCAACTAATTACGAAGAGAAAAATCAAAGACTGGGTTAATTAACAAAGGCATAAAAGAGTTTGGTGTACTCACCATTGTCCTCGTGTGTGGCGGGCTTCGGGATGGATGAAATGGGCTCGAAGGAGCGCTCCTCCGCGAAGTTACATGACCCTCTGCCTCATATCTTTCTCTACTGTAGTCTCTCCCTCGAAATCCTTGCTGCAAATACAAAGAGAACATCTGATCTTTGGTTCGGAATGAGAAGAATGTAATAAAACAAACAATTTTTCAGGATAAGTACCGTCTTGTAGGGAGCTGGAGAGCGGCTTCTGGAGGGGTGAAAGGGGCTCACATTGGCCTCTGCCTCATATATTTTCTCGTACAGCTCTCTGCTAAAGTCGGTAGATCTCCTACGGCGATCAGGCTGCAAGTACATGCCAAACAACCAACAAACATTTTGTTCAAATGGTTTCTCATCTACGGAAGAATCATCAAGAAGCAGAAATGAGTGAGTACCGTGCGGGTTCTGGCTGATCGAAAGGGGCTCAAGGAAGCGTCGCTCCTTGGGGTCACGTCCGCATCAGGTTCATAAGAAATGGTCTCTGTTCTTTCTTTCACATGCTCTCTAGGACGCTCGGGCTGTAGTAGAGAACTATGGATCAAAACCATGAAAAGAGGAAAGAAAACTGTAACGAGCGTAGTACAGTACCGTGCTATATCTGTAGACAGGAGGCCGATGGTGGGAATTGGGGACGCGTTCAGAGGCTTGTTGTTGTTGTTTCCAATGAGTGGTATTGTGATCGGAGATTGGGAACGCATGCTCTGATTCAGATCTCTTTATGCCGAAATAAGAAACCGGCGGAGATGATCGACTCTCGGTGGGATGAGGAGGGCTCGAAGGATTGCTCTTGCTAACACTTTTGTGACCGAACAATCCTGGAGACAGAGACAGATACCACTTCAGAATTGTTGCCGACATCTAATCTAAAAACAAAGAAAACAGAAGCAAAACTCCAAAATTCACCTGCTCTTTTGCCATACTTCTTATCCCTGTTTGAATTGAAGAAATCCATCCCAAGATTGGTATGTAAGACTGCCTGCGTATATGCCGGAAAACTCGTACCTACACTTTGTACCTGGAATTAATTAAAAAATTCTAAGTTTTTTTTGGGGTTATGAACAGCCTCTGGAGATCCACCAGACAGACAAGAAAGAGTGTCTAACTACTCCACTCTTAATAGCAGACTCTTAATCAAAGTTGAAAGAAATGGCTTGGGTTGGTCTTGCTATTTAATAACTTGACCATGACAGATATAACTCACACTGACTTGGTCAATTCTGGCAACCTATCCCTTTTATCTATATTTTTAAAATAAAATGATATATTAAACAGTTGCTCACGCTATACATGGGTTATGCGTTTATTTGGTTTATATTATACTTTTGTTTCGGTGTAATTTATGGTTGTGACAACATTATGTTGATTCTTTGTTGTTTATAGAATGAATTCATCTTATATTGCATATACTATAATGTTCCTACCGACACTGTCCATAGATCCACATAATGATCGACATGTCTAATTTTAAAAATTTCCGATCGGCTAGTTCCTATTTAGGACAATTGTTCCTCTCTCTTCCCTCTCTTTTATCTCTCTAGGTTACCAAATTAAATCTTTGCTTTCCCAGTATCATCGGATCCGCCTCGGCTGCTTAAATTTTGTGCCCATATTCACAACTGTGGTGGCTGAATCGATCTAAAGTTGTTATGCTTTCGGAATCGCGATGCGGTTGCTCCTTGTTGCGACGGCGCAACATCAGAGATCTGAGATTCAAAGCATCTTTATAAGTCTCTGCTTTTTATCCATTTGAGGACATGCGGTAGTTGAGGTTCGAGCAAGGACGGAAGAATCGAGGCGATTTGGGTTTGTGTTCGTTGGTGAGCAGTCAAGAGGGGAGCGGTGCGCTCCAAGAAGATGTCTCGGAGGCGGTGGCCACGCCAACGAGACTACAGTGGAATCGGCAGTGAAGTGCCTAGTTGCATGCCGGTTGCATCAGAGAAGTTTTTTTGGACAGAAGTAGGACCAACTGGAGACAACCAGAGAAGATAGGCTAGTTCGAGTCAGAAAAAGCTGCGGAGGAGATGTCGTCAGCATGAGCTTGCTGGGAGCGGCACCACCAGGTGAGACTAATAGATTCCGAAGCTAGGGTCGTATGTCGGGAGGCAGAGAGAGGAGGTCTGGGCTTGCGGAGCTCTAGAGATGTCAGACGGGCTAACCCAAGGTCAAATAGCCCAACCTAACGCAGTTCAATTTTTTTCCGGATCCGGCGGGTTGGTCCGCTCGGGCTGCGGTCTAAAATTTAATGGCCCAAACCCAATCCACATGTATTTTATGGATTAGCGGGCTGGTCCACGGGTTTCTATACAAACTTGTTTTTTCGATTTCAACTTTATAATTGACTATAAATAAACTTGTTTTCTAAGTTTTATATATGTTCTAAAAAATTATATTAAAACATTGATAAAAAAGATAAAATTTTTAAACAACATTACAACAATCCATAAAAAACAATAATTTTAAAGAAATAATTTTACCATTGGACAATTCTAAAAAGTAAGAAAAGCAACAAATCCGATAGCACTATTAAAAAAATAGCAACAAACACCAAAACACACAAACTTGTTTAACTTTTATTTTCGTCCTCCTCATCAACAACATCTATAAATACATATCAATGAGCATAGTGAATGTGAAGTAACAAATTTTCTTCTAATCATTTGACGAGAAGAAAAAACTGAATAAATAGTGCTTGTATTTGATCATAGTTGTATTTATATCATAGAATCTAATCAGAGATCAAAGACATATAAAAAATCGCAAGTAAACAAAAGCAAATTTTACACTAACTTTGAAATGCTCGCATACTTATGTTCTAGAACAAATATTACAAAGCTAGACAACAAAGCACACGCATATACAAATGTAGATTTTCACAACATATATGTTTGTAATCTTCTTAAATAAAACAATTATAATAAAGACTAGAGAGCATGAGAAGGTTGAAAATGAATGTTTTTCCGGTAAATTTAGAAATGTCCGCGGGCTAACCCAAGTTCAAATAGCCCATCCCAATGCGGTTTCAAGGTCTGAATTCCATGGCCCAACCCCCCCCCCCCCCCTGCAGCGGATCTATTTGGGCTCAAACCGCGGGTTACAACCCATTTTGACATCTTTACGGAGCTCGAACGTCGGTTGGGATCGATCTCTACGCCGTGCGAGAAGGCTCCATCAGACGTCGTAAATCTCTCTGGTTTCGCTTCCGCCGGCAGAGACATCGAACTTTGATCTAATTTTAAAGAGTGACGATGGCATTTCTATAATTATCTATCCGGTTTGGAAACTCTTCTTCGGTTAATTAGGTTTTCTTTTGATTCGGTTGAGTTCGGTTGTAAATCCGATTTATCTCCGGTTTGGATCAGTTATTTTAATATAATATAATATTTTATTTAAAAAAATCCGATCGGCTAGCTTGGTTCGTGCGGTTAAAAATTGCACGTCTAGTCTTCTGAAAACGTAATGTCTCTTTCTAGTCTATATAAATGAGATTTGCAGACACAACAACAACACAACAAACGTATAACAAAGATGGAAGTGTAGGATTAAAAGTGTCAAAATAGATGTACTGTCCATATACTATATGTGCTTAATCATTATTTACCGGTTATAGACAAGCATATATATATAACGGTTTAGATGGGCTAGATTCATTTTTTGCCCACATGTAAAATATGGTTGGCTCTACTAACTAGAAGTGCAACGGGTTTTAATTTTGGTTCTTCTGATAGAAACTTCACTGTCGGGGCTTCTGGTGAGCAGAGGCGTCGTAACATGCCTCCATCTTGGAAACATAGATTTGAGGAAATTAGTTGATGCCCCCGGCTCAAACAAACATCCATGGTTGGTACAGAAGGGACTGATGCTTTGCTAAAAGGAAAACATAAGGAAACAACAATGACTTGACAAAGAAAGCTAACAACTCAAATCAAAACATTATGGTGGCTTCCGATTTGAAGTCGCTGCCATCCCAATGAACCTACTGAGTTGGAGGTGTCAAGGTGCTGGTAGCATCTAGACAGTACGTCATATCCGGAAACTTATGCAAAAATAATTTTCGGATTTTTATTTATAATGAAACAAAAAAACAATTTGGTACGTACGCAATTTACAAGTCAGTTTAGGGTATGATGAGTTAGTTACGGTTTGAGCCGAGATATCTTAGTGGAGGCTTAGAGGTAATGTGGAAAGTGTTATGATGTCAAGATTCTATCCAAAATATATAGTGGAATCACTGATTTTATTCATCTCTTGTGTCTATGGTGATCCTGGTCGGGAGAAGCAGTATTTGGTATGGGATCAACTGATCCAAATTAGATTGTTACGTGATGAGGCTTGTAAGTTAGTGGGTGGTATTATTTATCTAATGTGCAATGATGAAAAAAATGGGAGGTGCAATACTCCATGAGTCTACCTTCTAGAACTTCCGCATTATGTCTGAGAACTATAAACTAAGAGAAGTTAGATGTGGTGGTAACACGATGTCTTGGGGAGGTTAAGGAGACAAGTCATGGGTACAATGTCGCCTTGACACAATTTTTGGGAACGCATAATGGTTCACTCTTTTCCCCCGAGTGCATAACAAATATTTAGACACGTGGGCATCATATCATCAACCTATATTTTTAAGCTTCGTTTATGAACTTGAAAGCCAATGCATAAGACATTTCTACTTTGATAAATACATGATCTACAAACCGGTTTTTGAGGTTGTTATTATGTAGGGCTGGTGTGGGGACAATGCATAGGAAAACATGAGCCTAATGGACAAAGTATCACGCTGCATAACCGAGATATCAAATTGGAAGCGGCGATCGGATATAAACGCCAAATATCGCACCTCTCGATCACAACAAGATATGGAGTGTGAAATTACTAAACTCTTACCAAGAGCGACAACATTAAAGCGACTGAAAACAAAGCTCTCAATTTCATATAAAGACGAAGAATTGTTTTGGAGACAAAGATGTGTTGATCAATGGCTAGAATCAGGGGACAAAAACACTCTCTTCTTTCATAACAGTGTGACATGAAGAAAGATAAAAACAGTCTTTATGTTGAACGAAAAATTGGACAGAGAACCATTTTCTGAAGGGGCCAAAGGTAGTATCACTATTGATTACTTATATGAACTCTTCATGAGCTCGAACCCCTTTGATCTTGAATCACTGTTTGAGAGTTTCACAAGTAAGGTCACTGAAAAGATGAATGTGGGTTTGACATCTCTGATATTTGACATTGAAATCTGCTTCAACATTATAGGAAGTAGTTGATGGAATTCCTAGCAGTTCCTAATCCGATTAAGCAACCCTAAGTCTGAATTCCGAGCCTAGGATCTAAGGGTTTGTGTTATTGAATCACGGATCTCGCGTTTACCTTGTTCTGGCAGCGGAATGAATGGTAAGACGAGATCAGGAGCGATTCAGATGCCTCGCCTCTATCGTAGTCCACACGCACACAACTTGGAAAGCTGGGATGCTAGTGCCGGATCTGGGAATCGAAGAGAGAGTTTTTTTCTGCTTTTCTGATCAAGAAAAATGAACGGCTCTCTTTTCCAGGTCGATCATATAAGCCTATATATACGACCTGTTATGACTAAACCATCTTTCGGGTTTAACCAAAAAAGTCTATGTCATAAACCGAAACATCAGTTTCGGAATCGACCCCGTGTCGATCGATACACCTACTGTGTTGATCGACACACCTCTCTTTAATCGATATTGATATGTATCCAATACACATCATCTTGATCACCACCATGATGATCATTCCCATATATATGCTTCCAGATTGCTTAGGTGTGTGACCCTATAGGATCATATAATACTGGCAGTAAGTATACAACTTACGGACTGCAAGAGGCTTCTAGCAAAACATTGCAACCGCCCAGTATCATACAACATGTCTGATCTCGACACACAACTATCGTTAGAGTAAGTACAATGTGATTTCAGGACATAATCCCAACAATCTCCCACTTGTACTGGAATCACCTATTCCTATAATCCCTTCGTCTCTATATCTCGATACGGCATAAGGCAATATCATGTTCATCGAACTCCTGATCTATACTGATAAAACAAACGACTGACAATCACCTCGTTTGAGCACGGCCATGCATTTTCTCAGTATCAAATCTTCGATGGGCCTTGAGATATTTATCTCCTGTTATATAGGAGGGACAAATTCCATCTTGTTCCATCCATGTTCCTTCACACACTTCATGATACACCTAAGCAATGCCTTTATAGCCGCCATTTACGGATCGACGTTTGACAAGATCAAAGTGCACCAATTCATATGCAAGGAAGCATGATGAACTCAGGTCTAAGGACTATACTCTATAGTCGTAATGAGAACCTCTCATGACACTGATATAACTATCCTGTAGAGTTCTCATTAGCGGGTCACGTCCGATCATATGTTCACCAACATATATCTATGTGATTGACTGTGATAATCATATCATTGACTCCAGGAAACTTAGTCCAACAGTCACCTCACATGCTAGTCTCGTGCGGTTGTTGGTGTCCCACTTCAACAACCTCGACTAGGGACAATCATAATTTATGTCATCTTTTACTTATAGGGTTTCATGATCAAGTCCTCAACTTGATGACCTATAAGATGAACATAAAATACTTTGGGACCATTATTTAATCATCCAATAATTAAATAATACCGATGTCAGTTTTAACTTACACAAACATTGTCATAGCATGTCTATGTAAAGATTATAACATAACTAAAATAACTCCCACTAGAATCAAGATCATCTCTTCAGATATCTAATACCTATAGCAACAGAATAAATCTCGTGCTTAGGTTGTGGGAGAGACTGCGGTGTTTTTGCTTGAAACAATTCCAACAAACCACACCGCCATTCAGATAAAAGCACTATTCTACGGTTCTCTGCTTGGAGCCCTTCCAACAGATAGTACCGTTATTCAGACAAAGAGACATAACCAAGTGGGAACCGGAAATCGTCTTTGTCCGTCTAACTACTCTCAACTGGTTCGTCACTTCCTCAGTTCACCACGAACCTATCCTTAGTGTTCCTCAAACACTTGGGATATTTCTGGCAACTGTTCAGTGAATTTTACCGGAACAACTTGGCATCTACTCGTAATGCGTAAGCTGCATCTGGATGAGTGTAAATTATGGCATTCATGATGGATTCCATTGCAAAAGCATAAGGAATCACACTCATACATACTAGCTCAGCCAGTGTCCAAGGCACTTCGTCTTGCTAAGATCATTGCCATAAGACTTTTGGTATGAAGCCATTCTTGGAATCATGCATATTGGAACAATCCATTACCTTATCAACATAAGGATCTTGACACGATCCAATTAGCCTACCCAATCTATATCAATAGATTCTTATTACAAGAATTCACGCGGCTTCTTCCATGTCTTTTTGATGAAAATGACTCCCGACCCAAGTCTTATGAGACTTAAGCGACGGAACGTCGTTTATGAGAATGAGTATGTCATCTACATACAGAACGAGAAATGCAACTACGCTCCCACTAGTCTAATTATAAACGCATGGTTTCATTTCGTTCCTGATCAAGTCAAAACTTTTGACCACTTTATCAAAATGTTGATTCCAACTCCAAGATGTTTGCTTCAATCCAGAAATGGATCGGTGAAGCTAACATGCATACCTAGCCAATTTTCGGAGTTGGGGCTCACCATCGCTTCTTGAATTTCGCAGACTCGTCACTTTTCAATGAACAAAAGATCACGGCAATCGGTTACGAGAAATCACTCTCGGGTTAGTGACGGATCCATTCGGATCTGCGAACTTCAGGCTCCACAGGTGTAGGTCCTACAACACTTTGTAGATCTCACCGCTGCTCTCCCTCAACAGGTTGAGCAGCCTCCTGTGTTTATCGAATTTCTTCGATGTGTACTTTTTCTCCCACTGTTCTTATTGGAAAGTATAATCTTTCTCAAAAGACACAGTTGCGGACAACAAAACTTTGTTCTCGGATTGGTTATAAAAGTAATAAGCCTCGGTTTCCCTAGGACAACTAGCGAGGTAGAACTTATCAGATTTGGGTTCAATCTTGTTAGCTATCATCCCCAAATGATCAGAAACAACATACTTGAAAAACTTCCAGTCCACATCCAATGTGGTGTCTTTCAATTGATTCTGATTGAAACCCTTTTCTGCGCAAACACAGACATTTTAGAGCGTATTCTTAAAGGATTTTGGAAAATTCGTGTGACTCATCATCGATCGGAACATATCCAATAAGGCCCGATAACTTTTCTCAGAAACACCATCCAGGTATTCAGAAGAACTGAGTCGTGAAACAACTTCACACTCATTCAGATGATCACTTATTTCTTGACTTAAGTATTCTCCTCCGCGATCCAATCGAGGATTTTCAATACTTCTGTCAAATTCAAAAGATTCTGACTTGTGTCTCATCAGACGAACACAGCCATGTTTACTGAATTCATCAGTAAAGATAATGAAGTCCTGAAGATTTCCTCTGGCATTAATGCTCATCGGGCCACACATCAGTATGAGTAAGGCCCAACAAGCCTCTGCCCCTTTTCTTTAGCACTGCTAAAGAAGCCTTAGTCATTTGGCCCAGTAAGCAGAATTCATATCTCATATGATTTATAATCAAATGATCCCAAAAGCCCATAACTATGGAACTTCTGAATTTGCTTCACTTCTATGTGGCCAAAACGACTATGCCAAGGAAAGACTGGTTCGAGTCATCAGACTCAAACTTTTAGTATTTATGTTATATTAAAACTCACGCTGGTTTAAGATATAAAACCCATTCTAAACGGGGAGCTACCATAGAATATTTCATTAAGATCTAAAGAACAAAACTTGTCTTTTATCAAAATGAAAAACATCCAAATTCTAACAAGAAAATGAAAGACATCTTTGCATATAGCAAGTACATGGTGGCAATTAATTAATTTCTAAAACCAAGCTTGAAAGGCTCCTACAAGTGGAGAATTTCTACGGCTAATGCAGCAATCATTGCTTCATTCCAGACGCACAGTTCCACATGTCCTTTCTCCAACGTTCTACTGTTGCGTAGGTCCTGCATATTTCAAAAATATCAGTACCACAACTAGTATCCAATACTCACGTAGAACTTGAAATAATAACACAATACCTGAAGAAGAAGTCCCATACATCTTCTCCATCTCTTGTGTATCTTCCAAGAATTTAATGCAATTTCTCTTCCAATGCCCAAACTCTTTACAGTAGCAGCATTTACCAACATCAGATGGGCCTGACTTGGGCTTAAAGGATGACACAGGCTTATCCCGATTCCAAATCTGGACGTGTTGGATCCCTATGGATCTAGGGTTTGTTATATTGAAATTTAGAACCAACCTCGTTCTTACCTTTGGCAGCGGAAGAAGATGGTGAACGAGATCAGTGGAGCAACGCAACGCTTTGCCTCTACCAGATACACACGCACGCTCGCTGGAAACGGGATGCTAGTACCGGATCAATGGGGATCGATGGTGTCTGGTGTGTCAAGTGTTTATGTCAAGAAAACTAGACGGCTCTCTTGTTTAGGTCGAACTAATATGATTTTATTCGACCTAAACGTGCTTAACGGGCCAGACTCAATTAAGCCATAACCCGAAAAGCCTGTTCGGAAAATCCGAACTGTGTCGACCGACACATAAGCTGTGTCGATCGACACAACACCATTATATCGATTCTTATATGTATTTCAATACACATAATATGATCATTACCACAATGATCATTCCCATGTCGTAGCTTCCAGTTCGCTTAGGTGTGTGACCCTATAGGATCATATAATACTGGCAGTAAGTCCACTACCTACATAATGCAAGAGGCTTCTAGCAAAGCATTGCAAACGCCCAGTATTATACGAATGTCTGATCTCGACACACAACTATCACAGGAGTGAGTACAAGTGTGATTTCAGGACACTATCCCAACAATCTTCCACTTGTACTGGAATCATCAATTCCTATAATCCTTTTGTCTCTATATCTCGATTTGGCATAAGGAAAGATCTGTGTCATCCTTATTAAGCCAACATCGTGTTTATCGAACTCCTGATCTCATACTGAATATTACAAACAACTGAACTACAGTTCATTTGAGTGCGGCCACACATTCTCTCAGTATTCAATCTTCGATAGGCCCTGAGATATTTATCTCCCGTTGTACAGGAGGGACAAATTCCATCTTGTTCCATCCCTGTTTCAACGCACACTTCATGATAAACTTGAACAGTGTCGTTATAGCCGCCAGTTACGGATCGACGTTTGACAAAGTCAAAATGTACCAATTCATATGCAAGAAAGCATGATGAACTCAGGTCTTAGGACTATACTCAATAGTCGTAATGAGAACCTCTTATGACACATATATTACTATCTTGTAGACTTCTCATTAGCGGGTCATGTCTGATCATATGTTCATCAACATATATCTATGTGACTGACTGTGATAATCATATCATTGGCTCCATGAAACTTAGCCAACAGTCACCTCACAATCTAGTCTCTAATGGTTGTCAGTGTCCCAATTCTACAACCTTGACTAGGGACAAAATAATTTATTAACTTATAGGGTTTCATGATCAAGTTCTCAACTTGATGACCTATAATATGTCATAAACTTATTTCGGGACCATTATTTAGATCACAATAAATAATGCTGAAATCAAATTTCATTAAACACTTCTAAAAGAATGTTTACAAGGGCGTCTTATTATAACTAAAACAAAATCCAAAACTCCCACTAGAATCAAGATTACATCTTAAGATCTCTAATGCTTACAGCAGTCGTATGACTCTCATGCTTAGGCCTTGGGAGTGACTTGGTTAGAGGATCAGCGACATTCTCGTTTGTCGGAACTCGGATGATCTTCACATCACCTCTATTGGCAATATCACGAATCAGATGATATTTCCTCTCAACGTGTTTGGACTTCTGGTGTGACCTGGGTTCTTTCGCCTGAGCAATGGCTCCATTGTTATCGCAGAACAAAGCCACTGGCTCCAAGATACTAGGAACCACACCAAGTTCAGTCATGAACTTCTTGATCCAAACAGCTTCCTTTGCCGCTTCTGAAGCAGCAACATATTCAGCTTCCGTTGTGGAGTCAGCTACGGTATTCTGCTTAGAGCTCTTCCAGCTCACCGCACCGCCATTTAGACAGAAGACATATCCAGACTGTGATCGGAAATCGTCTATGTCCGTCTGAAAACTCGCATCGGTGAATCCATTCACCACAAGTTCATCACTATCTCCATACACAAGGAACTTATCCTTAGTATGTCTCAAATACTTGAGAATATTCTTGACAGCTGTCCAGTGAGCTTCACCTGGATCAGATTGGTATCTACTCGTCATGCTTAACGCGTAAGCTACATCTGGACGAGTGCAGAGCATGGCATACATAATAGATCCTATTGCAGAGGCATAAGGAATCCTATTCATGCGTTCTCGCTCAGCAGGCGTCGCCGGACACTGCTTCTTGCAGAGACTCTTGCCATGAGACATTGGTATGAAGCCCTTCTTGGAATCGTGCATCCTGGATCTGTGCAACACCTTATCAATATAAGTGTCTTGGCACAATCCAATCAGCCTGTTAGTTCTATCTCTGTAGATTCTGATTCCAAGAATGTATGCGGCTTCTCCCATGTCTTTCATGGAAAAACAACTTCCTAGCCAAGTCTTAATAGACTGAAGCAACGGAACGTCATTACCGAGGAGGAGTATGTCATCGACATACAGTACAAGAAATGCAATTTTGCTCCCACTTGTCTTCTTGTATACACATGATTCTTCTTCATTCTTGATGAAACCGAATTGTTTTACTGCTTCATCAAAACGAAGATTCCAACTCCGTGATGCTTGCTTCAACCCATAAATGGATTTATGAAGCTTGCATACCTTCTTAGCGTTTTTAGGATCGACAAAACCTTCAGGTTGTGTCATGTACACATCCTCTTCCAGAATGCCATTCAGGAATGCGGTTTTGACATCCATTTGCCAAATCTCATAGTCATAATGAGCAGCAATTGCTAGAAGAATCCGAATAGATTTAAGCATAGCGACTGGGGAATAGGTTTCATCATAGTCAATACCATGAATTTGTTTGAAACCTTTAGCCACCAACCTTGCTTTGTAAATCTGTACATTGCCATCCACGTCAATCTTCTTCTTGAAGATCCATTTACACTCAATGGCTTTTACACCATTAGGTAAATCGACCAAGGACCATACTTGGTTTTCTGACATGGATGTCATTTCGGATTTAGAGGCTCCAAGCCACTTTTCGGAGTCTGGGCCCATCATTGCTTTCGCAAAGGTCGCTGGTTCGTCACTTTCAATGATCATCAGATCATTTGAATTGGTTACGAGAAATCCATAGTATCTCTCGGGTTCGTGACGGATCCTTACGGATCTGCGAACTTCAGGCTCCACAGGCGCCGGTTCCACAGAACTTTGTGGTTCCAACTGCTGCTCCTCCTCAGCAGGTTGAGCAGTATCCTATGCATCTAGAATTTCTTCAAGATGTACTTTACTCCCACTGTTTTTCTTAGAGAGAAACTCCATCTCAAGAAAAGAACAGTCCCGAGCAACAAATACTTTGTTCTCAGATTGGTTGTAAAAGTAGTATGCCTTGGTTTCCCTAGGATAACCAACGAAGTAGCATTTATCTGATTTGGGTGCAAGCTTGTCGGAGATTAAACGTTTGACATAAGCCTCGCAACCCCAAATCCTCAGGAAAGACAGACTAGGAACATTCCCAGTCCACAGTTCATGTGGTGTCTTTTCCACTGATTTAGATGGCACCCTATTTAGTGTAAACGCAAACGTTTCTAGAGCATATCCCCAAAAGGATAGTGGAAGATTAGAATGACTCATCATAGACCGAACCATATCCAATAAAGTTCGGTTTCTCCTCTCCGACACTCCATTCCATTGGGGTGTACCAGGAGGAGTGAGTTGTGAAACGATTCCACACTCGCTCAGATAGTCGTTGAATTCTTGGCTCAAGTATTCTCCTCCGCGATCCGATCGCAGAATCTTGATACTCTTGCCAAGTTGATTCTGTACTTCATTCTTGAATTCCTTGAATCTATCAAAGGAATCTGACTTGTGTCTCATCAAATAGACATAGCCATACCTACTGAAATCATCAGTAAAGGTAATGAAGTACTTAAAGTTTCCTCTGGCAGCAGTACTCATTGGCCCACATACATCAGTATGAACAAGGCCCAATAAATCACTGGCCCTTTCATTTGGTTTGTTGAAAGGGGCTCTAGCCATTTTGCCCACCAAACAAGACTCGCATTTCTCACATGATTCAAAATCAAATGAGCCCAAAAGCCCATTTCGATGGAGCCTCTGGATGCGTTTCTCATTGATATGGCCCAAACGACAATGCCATAAGAAAGTCGGGTTTTCGTCATTGGACTTAAACCTCTTTGTATTTATGTTAAAGACAGGCATTTCTTGGTTTAATATATATAACCCATTATCTAATGGGGCGCTACCATAATAATTACCATCACGATTAAAAGAACAAACTTTATTCTTAACAGCAAAATCAAAACCTTCCAAATCCAAAACGGAAACTGAAATTATGTTTCTGCTAATCGCAGGTACATAGTAGCAATTATTCAAAATTAAAACCATGCCCGAAGGTAAAGACAACTCGTAGGTGCCTACGGCCAGTGCAGCAACCTTAGCTCCATTCCCGACTCGTAGCTCTACTTGTCCTTTCTTCAGCGTCCTACTGTTTCTTAGTGCCTGCACATCAGTACAAATATGAGCACCGCAGCCGGTATCCAATACCCACGAAGTAGGACTAGAAGACATAACATTAAGTTCGATAACATAAATACCTGAGTCAAACGCATCATACGTCTTCTTCAGCTTCTTGTAATCTTCCATGAACTTCTTGCAGTCTTTCTTCCAATGCCCCAACTGCTTGCAGTAGTTGCACTTATCCTCAGGAGAAGGCCCGGATTTGGGCTTCGGCTTGGGCTTGTCCTGACTTTCAGCCTGGACAACCTGGGCCTTACCCTTACCCTTCTTAGGTTTCTTAAACCTTTTACCCCCTTGTACCATCAGGACATTGGGAGTAGCCTTCTTGAGATTCGGTTCTGCTGTCTTCAGCATACCGTGCAACTCAGTCAATGTCTTAGTCATGTTTTGCATATTGTAGTTCATGATGAACTGATCAAAACATGACGGCAAAGACTGCAGAATCATGTCAGTGGCCAGCTCCTGGCTAATGGCACAGTCCAGTTTCCCCAGGTTATCAATGTAACCCATCATTTTAAGGACATGAGGACTTACTGGACTGTCCTTAGCCAGCTTGCAATCCATGAGAGATTTAACCGTCTGGTATCTCTCTGTGCGAGCTTGCTCCTGAAATAAAGCTTTCAGGCTGTTAATCATCTCAATGGGTGACAATACGTTCTCATATTGCTTATGCAGCTCAGAGTTCATGGTCACCAGCATTAGACAAGTAACATCTTTGACATCCGCTGAATGCTTATCCCAAGCATTCTTTTCTGTCTGCGGAGCATTGGAACGTGGCCTCTCGGTGAGAACTCTTTCAAGGACATATTCCTTGTTCTCTTGCCTGAGAACTATTCTCAGGTTCCGATACCATTCCAAGAAATTAGATCCATTTAACTTGTCCTTCTCAAGGACGGATCTTAGTGAGAAAGTGTTGATGTGATTTGAGACAGACATAGCTGTAATTCAAAAGAGGTAAATTTTAGTTATAAAGCACAAGAAATGAGAATTCTTATCTAATAAGAAAACTCCCATTGTATTCAAACTATGTTTCCTCATATGAATACAATGTGCCAAGATCCTCAGATTACTAAAATTCGAGTGGGCGACTCGCCGTTACTCAAGCTTTAGTTATCTAGGTAAGCAAATCATTGCTAATTGTACTCAGTACAACTCTTGGTCGTGAATGAGACAAACTATGTCCAATCCACTCTGATGTCTCTGGGCCCAGAACTTCTGACAGCCCAGTCAAGTATAACCAATCTTTTATCTGTCTTGTGATCACTGACAGTTGCACTGCAAGTCTGTCATTGACCACCTGTCTTACCCATGTTGCAGTGGATATCAAGGACTCCAAGATATCCAACAAACGACACGAGTCTTGACAGTAGACAAGATCATGCAAGACATCAAGATCACTTGATATTTAGTTGAGGAAAAGAACTAATCTTATCTTGATTTATATTCACTATATATATCAAAAATAATAACTTTTAATTAAAACATTTAGTTTTATTAAGTTTAGATTCATCTAATACTTTTAGGATTAAATTATTCTGGTTCATGCAAATTTGTGGTCAAACCAACAAGTCTGCGGATGTTGTGTCGATCGACGCCAACCATTGGCATCGATCGATGCAACTCTATTTAAACCGTTCTTCGATAACCGGTCAAACCGGATCGAATTTACTTAACCGATTCAATCCAATTGAACCAGTTCGGTTTAATGGTCCATGTCGATCGTCACACACTGTGTGTCGATCGATATGACCAAACCAGAATCAATTTTGGTTAATAAAATTAACCGAGCTAGATAACCAGTTCAATCCAATTGAACCGATCTATCTAATTGTATTGCCTGTGTCGACCGACACACCCAGTGTATCGATCGACGCAGCACGATTACGGGTACTCGATCTCAGATCGAAACCCTAAAGATTATTTGTGGATTTTCGCTTTGTATCGACCGACACACGCTTTGTGTCGATCGATACTGTGCGACAAACCCTAAATTTTATTCGCGAGTTTTCGCTCTGTGTCGACCGACACATGCTTTGTGTCGATCGACACCCTGCGACAAACCCTAAAAATTTTATATTTTGCGCCGCGGCGTGTCGACCGACACACGCTTTGTGTCGATCGACACAGTGCGATTTCAGCAATACCATCGTTTTCAACAGAGACAAAAATCCGAGATTTAATCAATGAAAAACGATTTCAACAAGTAATATACAGATCAACAACATCAAGTTTCGATTTTATATCACCATTTTCAATAGCTAAACCCTAAGCATGCTCTGATACCACTGTTGGATCCCTATGGATCTAGGGTTTGTTATATTGAAATTTAGAACCAACCTCGTTCTTACCTTTGGCAGCGGAAGAAGATGGTGAACGAGATCAGTGGAGCAACGCAACGCTTTGCCTCTACCAGATATGTTGGGATTATGTCCTGAAATCACATTGTACGAACTCTAGAGATAGTTGTATTATCGAGATCGGACAATTCATGTGATACTGGGTAATCATAATGTTTTGCTAGAAACCAATTATGACAAATGAGTTGTAACTCGTTTCCAGTATCGTGTGAACCTACAGGGTCACACACCTAAGCAAGTTGGATATACTCTGCATGGGAATTGATCATTGGCATATGGTCTGATCGATATGTATTGGATACAGATCGAATATAAGTTTCAAAGGGGTGTATCGATCGACACCATTGAGTATGTCGGTCGATACAGGACGTGTGTCGATCGACACCAATAAGTGTGTCGGTCGACACAATGGTGAAACCAAAAACTAATGTTTCGGTTCACCTCGAGGTCAGGATATATGTACGTTTTATATCTCGACCTAAGGTTGTTGGTTCTGCGCCGCCCACAGTGTTGTCTCAGGGAGAAAACACAGAAACCTCAGAGAAACTCAGTTCCCAGGGAGATCCGAGTCCCGGTACTAGCAACCCGGCGGATTCCAGCTTGTGTGCGTGTGGACTACGATAGAGGCGCACCATCTGAGGCGCAATAGATCTCGTGATACCTGATCAATCTTCCGCTGCCAAACACCAGGTAATCACGACGTGAGATCCAGATTCAATTAACTAGACCCTAGATCCTAGGCTATCGGGAACTCGTGAGAATTCTGAATCTGTTAGAATTGGCTCGGATTCCCAACAGTGGTATCAGAGCCTTAGGGTTTTATCATTGAATCACACCTGTTAATCGAATTTGATGATTTAGATTCGTAGACTAGGTTTTTTGAATTAGAACAGGTGAGATCGATTTGATCGATCTGCGAATCTGTGTTTTCGCACTGTGTCGATCGACACACGAGGTGTGTCGGTCGACACAAGGTGGCGAAATCGACAGATTCGGCGGCTAGGGTTTTTCGCGAAGAAAAACCGAAAGCTTTCTGTGTCGATCGACACAGGTTGTGTATCGGTCGACACAGAACAAATTCGGCCACGTATCGATCGACACAGGTTGGTGTCGGTCGACAAAGACCGATCGAATGGTTAATCGGTTCAATTAGATTGGACCGGTTATCATGCTTGGTTAAGTCCGAATTGATCGGTTTATATTGGATGAATTGGTTCAATTGGATTGAACTGATTATCTCAATTAGCATGAACCGGTGGGTTAAATCAGTTTGATTGGATAATACGGTTCAATAGAATTGGACTGGTTATCGCAATCAGTTGAAACTGATTAAAACGGTTTAAATTGGTTAAATTGGTTCAATTGGATTGAACTGATTATCCCAATTAGAATAAACCGATTGGTTAAGATCAGTTTGATCAGACAAGTCGGTTCAATTGGATTGGACCGGTTATCAAAACGATCTTCGGTTTAGGTCTATGTCGACCGTCACACATGGGTTGTGTCGATCGACATGACCGGTTCGATGAACCGGGTTAATTGAATTAACTGGTTATTGAAGTCCGGTTTTGTTTGGTAGTGTCGATCGACAGACATTGTCTGCGTCGATCGACACAGTATTCGAAATTCTGGTTATTAAACCTTGAATTTGCAGAAACCAAACTAGACTTAAACATTGATCGAAGATTAGCTTCAATATGGTCAACTGTCAAGACTCGTTTCGTTGTGTGATGTTCTGGCCAAGAGCTTGGTGTCCACAATTACGTGAGTAAGGCAGGTAGTAATGTTGATGTATTTGCAGTGCTTAACATCAACAATTACATGACCCAAGAGATTGATTTGCTAAACTTTTGGGTTTAGTTTCCTCAACTAAATATCAAGTGACCTTGATGTCTTGCCCAATCTTGTCACTGTCAAGACTTGTTTCGTATGTTGGATAGTCTTGGAGTCCTTGGTATCCACTGCTACATGAGTAAGGCAGGTGATCATTGATAGACTTGCAGTGCGACTGTCAATGATCACAAGGCAGAAGAGATTGGTTTACTTGACTGGGCTATCAGAAGTTCTGGGCCCAGAGACATCAGAGTAAATGAGACATGGATTGTCTTATCTACGACCAAGAGTTGTACTGAGTACAATTAGCAATGGTTTGCTTACCTAGATTGCTAAACTCTGGGTGATGGCGAGTCGTCCACTCAGGTTTTAATAATGTATGGGTCTTGGATCATTATATTCATAGAGGAAACATTGTTTGAATATAATGCGAGTTTTCTTATTTTGATAAGAATTCTCATCATATACATAACTAAATCTCTGTTTTCTTGGATTTCAGCTTATGTCTATGACTACTTTCTCGTTGCGATCCGTCCTTGAGAAGGACAAGTTAAATGGATCCAACTTCCTGGATTGGTATCAGAATCTGAGATTCATTCTCAAGCAGGAGAGCAAGGACTATGTCCTTGAAAAGGCTCTTCCAGAAAGGCTTGGGACCAATCGCTCGCATGCAGTGTATAATGCTTGGGATAAGCATTATACTGATGTGGTAGATGTGCGTGGTCTGATGTTGGCTACCATGAACTCAGACTTGAAGAGTCAGTATGAGAACATGGAGTCGCCAATAGAGATGATCACCAGCCTGAAACTGAAGTTTCAGGATCTGGCACGAGTTGAGAGATTCCAGATGGTGAAGTCTCTCACTGGGTGCAAGCTACCAGAGGATGCTCCAGTAAGTCCTCATCTCATTAAACTGATGGGTTACATTGATAACCTGGGGAGACTGGAATGTCCTGTCAGCTTAGAGTTGGCTACTGACATCATTCTGCAGTCACTGCCGTCAAGCTATGATAAGTTCATTAAGAACTATATCAAGAAAGGCTTGACGAAGACGTTGACTGAGCTGCATGGCATGCTCAAGACAGCAGAGCAAAACATCAAAATGGGTAAAAGATTTGAGAAATCTTGTATAGACAAGGGTGAAGGCAAGGCCATCCAGATTTGGAATCAGGATAAGCCTGTGTCATCTTATAAGCCCAAGTCAAGCCCATCTGGTGTTAGTAAGTGCTTCTACTGTAATGAGTCAGGGCATTGGAAGAGAGATTGCATTAAATTCTTGGAAGATTCACAAGAGATGGAGAAGATGTATAGTACTTCTTCTTCAGGTATTGTGTTATTAATTCAAGTTCTACATAAGTATTGGATACTTGTTATGGTACTGATATTTTTGAAATATGCAGGACCTAAGCGATAGTAGAACGTTGAAGAAAGGACAAGTGGAACTGCGTGTCTGGTATGAAGCAATGGTTGCTGCATGAGCCGTAGAGATTCTCCACTTGTAGGAGCCTTTCCTACTTGGTTTTTGAAATTAAGTAATTGCCACCATGTACTTGCTATACGCAAAATGTCTTTCATTTTCTTTTGAGAATTTGGATGTTTTTCATTTTGATAAAAGACAAGTTTTGTCCTTTTGATCTTAATGAAATATTTAATGGTAGCACCCCGTTTGGAATGGGTTTTATATCTCGAACCAACAAGAGTTAGAATATAACATAAATACCAAACGGTTTAAGTCTAATGACTTGAACTCGACTTTTCCTTGGCATAGTCGTTTAACCACATAGAGTGAAGCGAATTCAAAGGTTCCATAGTTTTGGAATCATTCGATTGTTAATCATTTGAGATATGAATTCTATTCACTAGACCAAAATGACTAAGGCCCTTTTAGCAGAGCTAAAGGAAATGGGCCAGAAGATTATTGGGCCTTACACATACTGATGTATGCGGCCCAAACGAGCATTAGTGCCAGAGGAAATCTTCTGTACTTCATTACCTTATTGATGGCATCAATAAGTATTGCTGTGTTCATTTAATGAGACACGAGCAGGAATCCCTTGAGGAGTTCCAAGATGAAGTGTAGAACCGATTTGACAGAAGTATTGAGATCCTCGATTAGATCGTGGAGGAAAATACTTAGAGTCAACAATTGGGTGATCATCTAACAGAATGAATCAGATCTTATTGGATATGCTCCGATTAATGATGAGTCACAAGAATCTTCCATGAACGATTTAAGAATACGTTCCAAAATGTCTGTCTTTGCGCAGAAAAGTGTTTCTATCAGAATCAGTGAAAAACACCACATTGGATGTGGACTGGGTGATTTCCAAATTTGTTTTTCTGATTAATTGGGATTGCAAGGTTTGTGTAAGACAGTAGTCAACAAACAAACTTGAACCCACATATGATGAGTTCCACATCGCTGGTTGTCCTAAGGAAACCAAGGCTTAGTACTTTTATTGCCCAGAACTGTGTCTTTTAAGAAATATCATACTTTCAAAAGGAACAGTGGGAGTAAAAGTACACATCGAAGAAATTTGATAAACACAGGAGGCTGCTCAACCTGTTGAGGGAGAGCAGCGGTGAGATCTGCAAAGTGTTGTAGGATCTACACCTGTGAAGCCTGAAATTCGCAGATCCGAAAGGATCCGTCACTAACTCGAGAGTGATTTCTCGTAGCTAATTGTCGTGATCTGTTGATCATTGAAAAGTGACGAACATGCGAAATTCAAAGAAGCGATGGTGAGCCCCAACTCCGAATAATTGGCTGGGTATGCATGTTAGCTTCACCGATCCATTTCTGGATTGAAGCAAACATCTTGGAGTTGGAATCAACATTCTGATAATGTAGTCAAAAGTTTTGACTTGATCAGAAAGAAATGAAACCATGCGTTTACAAGAAGACTAGTGGGAGCGTAATGGCAATTCTCACACAGTAACATACATGAATCTCATAAACGACGTTCCGATGCTAAAGTCTTGTCAAGATTTAGGTCGGAAGCCAAATTTAAACGATAGACATGGGAGTAGCCGCGTGAATTCTTGGAATAAGGATCCATTGGAATGGATCAGAGTAGCTAATTGGATCGTGTCAAAATCCTTATATTGATAAGGTATTGGACAGATCTAATACGCTTGATTCCAAGAATGGCTTCATACCAAAGGTCTTATGGCAACAATATTAGTAAGAAGAAGTGTTTCTGAACACTGTCTGAGCTAATATTAATGAGTGTGAGTTCTAATGCTTCTGCAATAGAATCCATCATGAATGCCATATTTTGCGCTTGTCTAGATGCAGCTTACGCACAAAGCATGAAAATACCAAAATATTCCGGTAAGAGTCACTGATCAGTTGCCAGAAATATCCCAAGCGTTTAAAGAACTCTAAGGATAGTTTCGTGGTGAACTGAGGAAGTGACGAACCAGTTGAAAGTAGTTAGACAGACAAAGACGAATTCCGGTTCCCACCTGGTTATGTCTCTTTGTCTGAATAGCGGTACTGACTGTTGGAAAGGCTCCAAGCAGTGGACCGTAGAATAGTGCTTTTATCCGAATGGCGGTGTGGTTTGTTGAAATTGTTTCAAGCAATGACACCGCAGGCTCTCCCACAACCTAAGCACGAAATTTATTCTGTTGCTGTAGGTTTAAGATATCTAAAGAGATGATCTTGATTCTAGTGGGAGTTATTTTAGTTATGTTGTAAACTTTACATAGACATGCTTTGGTAGTGTTTCTGTAAGTTAAACTGACATCAGTATTATTTAATTATTGGATAATTAAATAATAGTCCCAAAGTATTTTATGATCATCGTATAGGTCATCAAGTTGAGGACTTGATCATGAAACCCTATAAGTAAGAGATGACATAAATTATGATTGTCCCTAGTCGAGGTTGTTGAAGTGGGGCACCAATAACCGTGCGAGACTAGTATGTGAGGTGGCTGTTGGACTAAGTTTCATGGAGTCAATGATATGATTATCACAGTCAGTCACATAGATATATGTTGGTGAACATATGATTGGACATGACCCACTAATGAGAACTCCACAGGATAGTTATATGAGTGTCATGGGAGGTTCTCATTACGACTATAGAGTATAGTCCTTAGACCTGAGTTCATCATGCTTTCTAGCATATGAATTGGTGCGTTTTAACCTTGTCAAACGTCGATCCGTAAATGGCGGCTATAAAGACATTGCTTAGGCGTATCATGAAGTATGTGTAGAAACAGGGATGGAACAAGATGGGATTTGTCCCTCCTGGATAACGGGAGATAAATATCTCAGGGCCCGTCGAAGATTTTATACTGAGAAAATGCATGGCCGTGCTCAAACGAGGTGATTGTCAGTCGTTTGTTTTAATCAGTATAGATCAGGAATTCGATGAACATGATGTTGGCTATAATAAGGATGACACAGTCTCTTGCCTTATGCCATATCGAGATATAGAGACGAAGGGATTATAGGAATAAGTGATTCCAGTACAAGTGGGAGATTGTTGGGATTATGTCCTGAAATCACATTGTACGAACTCTAGAGATAGTTGTATTGTCGAGATCGGACAATTCATGTGATACTGGGTAATCATAATGTTTTGCTAGAAACCAATTATGACAAATGAGTTGTAACTCGTTTCCAATATCGTGTGAACCTACAGGGTCACACACCTAAGCAAGTTGGATATACTCTGCATGGGAATTGATCATTGGCATATGGTCTGATCGATATGTATTGGATACAGATCGAATATAAGTTTCAAAGGGGTGTATCGATCGACACCATTTAGTATGTCGGTCGATACAGGACGTGTGTCGATCGACACCAATAAGTGTGTCGGTCGACACAATGGCGAAACCAAAAACTAATGTTTCGGTTCACCTCGAGGTCAGGATATATGTACGTTTTATATCTCGACCTAAGGTTGTTGGTTCTGCGCCGCCCACAGTGTTGTCTCAGGGAGAAAACACAGAAACCTCAGAGAAACTCAGTTCCCAGGGAGATCCGAGTCCCGGTACTAGCAACCCGGCGGATTCCAGCTTGTGTGCGTGTGGACTACGATAGAGGCGCAGCATCTGAGGCGCAATAGATCTCGTGCTACCTGATCAATCTTCCGCTGCCAAACACCAGGTAATCACGAGGTGAGATCCAGATTCAATTAACTAGACCCTAGATCCTAGGCTATCGGGAACTCGCGAGAATTCTGAATCTGTTAGAATTGGCTCGGATTCCTAACAAGATACACACGCACGCTCGCTGGAAACGGGATGCTAGTACCGGATCAATGGGGATCGATGGTGTCTGGTGTGTCAAGTGTTTCTGTCAAGAAAACTGGACGGCTCTCTTGTTTAGGTCGAACTAATATGATTTTATTCGACCTAAACGTGCTTAACGGGCCAGACTCAATTAAGCCATAACCCGAAAAGCCTGTTCGGAAAATCCGAACTGTGTCGACCGACACATAAGCTGTGTCGATCGACACAACACCATTATATCGATTCTTATGTGTATTTCAATACACATAATATGATCATTGCCACAATGATCATTCCCATGTCGTAGCTTCCAGTTCGCTTAGGTGTGTGACCCTATAGGATCATATAATACTGGCAGTAAGTCCACTACCTACAGAATGCAAGAGGCTTCTAGCAAAGCATTGCAAACGCCCAGTATTATACGAATGTCTGATCTCGACACACAACTATCACAGGAGTGAGTACAAGTGTGATTTCAGGACACTATCCCAACAGGACGGCCCTGCCTCTACCCTTGTCTACACAAGATTTCTCAAATCTTTTACCCTTTATGATGTTTTTCTCAACTGTCTTGAGCATGCCATGCAGCTCAGTCAACGTCTTCGTCAAGCCATTCTTGATATAGCTCTTGATAAACTTATCATAACTTGACGGCAGTGACTGCAGGATGATTTCAGTAGCCAACTCTAGGCTAACAGGACAATCCAGTTTCCCCAGGTTATCAATGTAACCCATCATTTTAATGACATGAGGACTCACTGGAGCATCCTTTGGTAGCTTGCACCCAATGAGAGACTTAACCATCTGGTATCTCTCAACTCGTGCCTGATCCTGAAACTTCAGTTTCAGGCTGGTGATCATCTCTATTGGTGACTCTATTTTCTCGTATTGACTCTTTAAGTCCGAGTTCATGGTAGCCAACATCAGACCACACACATCTACCACATCAATATAATGCTTATTCCAAGTATCATATACTGCATGTGAGGCATTGGTCCCAAGCCTTTCGGGAAGAGCTTTCTCAAGGACATAGTCCTTACTCTCTTGCTTGAGAATAAATCTCAAATTACGATACCAATCCAGGAAATTTGATCCATTTAACTTGTCCTTCTCAAGGACGGATCGCAACGAGAAAGTAGTTTTAGACATAAGCTGAAATCCAAGAAAATAAAGATTTAGTTATGTATTCCATGAAATGAGAAATCTTATCTAATAAGAAAACTCGCATTATATTCAAACAATGTTTCATCTATGCATATAATGATCCAAGATCCATACTTCACCAAAATCTGAGTGGACGACTCGCCATCACCCAAAATTTAGTTATCTAGGTAAGCAAATCATTGCTAATTGTACCCAGTACAACTCTTGGTCGCGGATAAGACAATCCATGTCTCATTTACTCTGACGTCTCTGGGCCCAGAACTTCTGATAGCCCAGTCAAGTAAACCAATCTCTTCAGTCTTGTGATCACTGACAGTCGCACTGCAAGTCTATCAATGATCACCTGTCTTACTCATGTAATTGTGGATACCAAGGACTCCAAGACTATCCAACAACGAAACGAGTCTTGACAGTAGACAAGATTGGGCAAGACATCAAGGTCACTTGATATTTAGTTGAGGAAACGAAACTCTAAAAGGTTAGCAAATCAATCTCTTAGGTCATGTAATTGTTGATGTCAATCACTGCAAGTCCATCAACATAATTACGTGCCTTACTCACGTAATTGTGGACACCAAGCTCTTGGCTATACCATCACACAACAAAATGAGTCTTGACAGTTGACCATATTGAAGCTAAGCTTTGATCTAATATACATCCAATGTGTATCAAAATGGATTTAGAACATTTAATCTTGATGCATATACAATATGCATCCAAGAAGTGTTTTAATTGTTCTTTATAAACTAGGTTTACGTCGAGTTTGGTTTTGCAAATTCAAGGTTCAATAACCAGAATTGTGAGCACTGTGTCGATCGACGCAGACCATGTCTGTCGATCGAAACCACCAAACAAAACCGGAATTCAATAACCGGCTAATCCAATTAACCCGGTTCATTGAACCGGTCATGTCGATCGACACAACCCATGTGTGACGGTGGACATATACCTAAACCGGAGACAATTTTGATAACCGGTCCAATCCAATTGAACCGACTTATCAGATCAAACTGATCTTAACCGATCAAATCGGTTTATACTAATTGAGATAATCAGTTCAATCCAATTGAACCAATTCATCCAATTTAACACGATGTGATCAGACTTAACCAAGCATGATAACCGGTCCAATCCAATTGAACCGATCAACCAATCGCAAGGTCTGTGTCGACCGACACTCAACCTGTGTCGATCGACACAGTAGGTATTCAGGTTTTCTTCGCGAAAAACCCTAGCCGCCGATTCTGACGAATTCACTATTCTGTGTCGACCGACACACCTTTTGTGTCGATCGACACCATACGAAAAACATAATCGTTTTTGATCAAAATCGATCTAGCCTGTTCTTATTCATACTATCTTATGAGCGAATTTAAATCATCAAATTCTATTAAACAGGCTGATTCAATGGAAAACCCTAAGGCTCTGATACCACTGATGGTGTTCCTAGCAGTTCCTAATCCGATTAGGCAACCCTAAGTCTGAATTCCGAGCCTAGGATCTAATTGTGTTATTGAATCACGGATCTCGCGTTTACCTTGTTCTGGCAGCGGAATGAATGGTAAGACGAGATCAGGAGCGATTCAGATGCCTCGCCTCTATCGTAGTCCACACGCACACAACCTGGAAAGTCGGGATGCTAGTGCCGGATCTGGGAATCGAAGAGAGAGTTTTTTCTGCTTTTCTGATCAAGAAAAATGAACGGCTCTCTTTTCCAGGTCGATCATATAAGCCTATATATACGACCTGTTATGACTAAACCATCTTTCGGGTTTAACCGAAAAAGTCTATGTCATAAACCGAAACATCAGTTTCGGAATCGACCCCGTGTCAATCGATACACCTACTGTGTCGATCGACACACCTCTCTTTAATCGATATTGATATGTATCCAATACACATCATCTTGATCACCGCCATGATGATCATTCCCGTATATATGCTTCCAGATTGCTTAGGTGTGTGACCCTATAGGATCATATAATACTGGCAGTAAGTCTACAACTTACGGACTGCAAGAGGCTTCTAGCAAAACATTGCAACCGCCCAGTATCATACAACATGTCTGATCTCGACACACAACTATCGTTAGAGTAAGTACAATGTGATTTCAGGACATAATCCCAACAGTAGTGCGCCGGGTGAATATGGTTTGACTGGAGTTTTTACAAGAAATTTTGGCACATCGTCAGACAAAAGGTAACATCGTAGGTACAGGATTTCTTTGACACAACAGTCTTGCCCGTGGGTTGGAATCATACACAAATTTTCCTCTTGCCAAAAGTTTCAAATCCATTCGAAATGAAGGACAAGAGACGTATTAGTATTTACTCAGTCCATTATAAAATAATCTCCAAGTATTCTATCAGATAAGCATGTTGCGTTTGTCTCGGGTTGTCTGACAATTGATAATGTCATTGTCACACATGAAATTGTGCATAGAATGCGAACCAAGGACAATGTCATTGAGACATACATGATGGTGAAAACGGACATGTCGAAAGCCTATGACCGAGTGGAGTTGTGCTTTCTTGAGTCATTACTGGAGAATATGAACTTTGATAGACGGTGGATACGATGTATCATGACCTGCGTATCCTATGTCTTGTACTATGTCCTATTGAACGAGAGATCTCATGGATTTATCAAACCATAAAAGGGAATTCGGCAAGGTGTCCCACTTCCTCCTTCCTATTCATACTCTGTGCCGAAGCCTTATTTAATTGTTTAAACCAATCTGAAAAGAATCAAAGACTGCACGGAATCAGGCAAACTACATCTAGTTTCGCTGGTTCATCATTTTCTTTTTGCGGACGACAATCTCCTAATGTGAAAAGCTTCTCCAGATGAAATCTTGGAGATCATGCTATGACTTAAACTATATGGAGATTCATATTGCCAACTAATATGCTTTCAAAAATATTCTATTATGTTCAGGGCTAAAATAGACGAAGCTACTAAATGCGAAGTGAACATAATCCATGTAATTGATAAGGAAGGGGGGGGGGGTATGGTTCCTATCTAAGCCTCCCTGATTTTTTTCAAGGTTCAAAGTAAGACATTCTCAACTTTATCAAGGAAAAGATTCATGGCAGATTGAAAGGTTGGTTCTCTAAGGCATTATCCCAAGGAGAAAAGTAATTTCTCATAAAGTTGGCGTGCCTTGCTCTACCTATCTATGCCATGAATGTGTTTAAACTTCCCAAAGACCTTTGTGATAAGCTCATAAGTGCCTTGATTGTGTTTTGGTGGAGTAGTGAAACAATAGAAAGAAAATATCGTGAATAGCTTTGCAAAAACTATGGAAAAGGAAGAAGGAGGCTTGGGATTTCATGATATATGTCATTTCAGCCAAGCCCTAATGGGAAAACAAGCTTGGTAATATGGCACAACTCCAATTCACTTGTGGCTCGAGTACTAAATGCACGATACTTTCACAATATTAGATTTCTGGAATGTGGAACCGGAACATGATCCTCTTATGCTTGGAGAAGCATACTTCACAGCAGAGAAGTGTTGCAACATGGCCTGGTACGAGCTATTGGTAATGGTGTAGTCACAAATATTTGGTCCCATAATTGGATTATAGACAAGCATCCTCGGTCACTCATATACCACACAAATAATGACATCGATCTGACGCTTACAGTTGCAGACCTACTGATTCCGCATATGAATCTTTGGGATGTCTCCAAGGTATGCCAAACATTTTCTGCAGATGATGAAGAACATGTCCTTTGGGTCTGAGCATCTCCCCTGCAAAGAAATTCAAATATATGGGGTTTTCCCAAAACAAGGCAATATACAACTCAGAGTGTTTACAAAATAATGGACTCCCTAACGGTTGATCCCACTACCCTTGCATCTGGTCTACCTCATGTGGAAAAACAATTTTGGCGTGGTGTATGAAAGATGAAAACTCTACTTAAGATTAAGCATTTAGTCTGGAAATCATTAGCAGGAGTTCTGTCGATTAAGGATTAACTAATATCTCGCAAGATACATGTGTATACAACATGCCAAATGTGTGTTTTAGCACCGGAAACCATCAATCACATGCTATTCACTTGTAATTCACGAAAGAAGCATGATCGAAAGCACATTTGATCCTCCTTCGGCAGGTTTTTCAAATAACTTAGTGTTCCTAAACACACACTATTTGCTGGGGAAAATGAAGAGCACACAACTGAATCAGCTCAACAGCCGTGCTCATCGTTTGATATTGTGGCAAATTTGGAAAGCAAAGATTGATTTAGTCTTTTAAAACACTTGTTATAGCCCATCGGTGGTTGTGGAGAGAGCTCTAGCGGATGCTGAAATTTGGTTTAAAATCATTTTTTCAGCTAGAGATACTTTGCACAATCAACCTTCAACCCAACAAAGCCTGCGATGGAGGACTCTGCCACACAGCACCATAAAATTCAATATAGGTGCCTCGTGGTCTGTCCCGGACAGCAATGGTGGTGCCTCGTGGATCCTCAGATATCACAGACATGAAACTCTTTGTCATAGCCGTAGAGCGTATGCTAATGTCTGATCAGTTGACGAAAATGAAATGCAGGCAATGTTCTGAGCAGTGGAAAGCATCAAAAACTTGTGCTGTACGGAAGTGATCTTTGAATGAAGATTTAAAAGAGTTTCAGAAAATTCTGCTTCAGCCTTATTGCTTCCCTCACATGCAAGGTTTAACCTCCCTCGCTCTCTACATGCTGCTTTCTTTTGAAAGCTTTAGTTATGAGTATGTAGACCCATAAAGACACAAGACATCTGCAACGATTGAAATAAGTGTCAGTAGAGATAAGAGACATCAATCATACATCGTAGAGTTGGTCCAGCACGACTCTGGAATCTATTAAAAAAAGAGTACAAAGGGTGGATGCACAATATACTAGCATGATGAGAAATTGTTTAATCATGACTATTCTCCCATACCTCTTTTGAAAATTTGGTTGTTTCATCATTTCAAATTTCAATTTCTGTGTACTTATTAGTCTTGCTTTTATTTATGTTCTAAGTTTGATTGTATCATTTCTGAGACATTGCTTTTGTTTAATTTTTTTAAACTTAAATTTCAATGACAAACAACACTAAATAAAAGACTAAAATTGGCCATTTTAAAAACTTGTTTTATTTAGAAAAATGATTTATTGGACAAATAATTTGTACATAGTTGTTAATGCATTAAGAATTGTTATTTGTCTCAAATTGGTTGATATAGACATTGACAACCCATTTGATAGTTCTGAAGATATTGCCAATTATTTGATTCCTATTGCTTCAAAATTAAAACTTATGCAAAGCTTTTTTTTTGGTTTGATGCATTTGCGCATAATATCAAAAAACAAAATACAACTAGGAGATGATATCAGTGCCTAAACAGAATCCTGGCTGGGATCAGTTGGGAAATATCAAAAGTTAGTAGTAGTCTATTGAAAAAGCCCAAAAGCTATTATTATGTGGATGATACAGCCCGGCCCATAAGAAAGTGGATTCCGTCAGACTCGTGAGAATTTCAGGATCTATCGATCGTTCGTCTGAACTTTCAATTTTGGAGATCTGGAAAGGAAGAAGAAGAAAGGACGAAGATGATCGTTTGCGTCTCCGTCGTCGGCCACCAGGTAAGCATCTGACTTTACTTTCCGATTTCTGATTTGATGTTCATTGTCTCTGACTTGGATGGATCCACAAGCAGAACAATCCGCTTTACATACAGAGCTTTACGGATGCCGATGATGCCCTCAAGCTCCACCACGTCGTTCATTGCTCCCTCGACGTCATCGAAGAGCGAGGTCATTTCTTTTATCTTTGCTCATCTTTTCTTTTGAGATTTATTCTTTCCCGTTTGGTTTTTGTCTGCATTGCTTGGTCTTATGTCCTTGAGGTGTATAGACTTAAGAGTGTTTATCTGTTTCTTCAGTGAACAATCCAAAAAAGTCTGGTACGACACTGAACGAGGCATTTCTTGGCTTACTCTATCCTACAGTGAACTACAAAGTGTAAGCACTAAGCAGTGTCTCATTCCATTCACTCTCTCTGATAATACTCCTTTCATGGCTTCTTCTTCTCATGCAGGTATGGTTACTTGACTAATACCAAAGTGAAATTTATACTGGTCACTACTGATTTGGATGTCAGAGACACTGATGTGAGAAATGTAAGCAGTTTTTCATCTGATCAGATACTTCTTAATTTGCTTGCAACACAACATTTTCATGCTCTTTCTCTCTCGGTTCATGCTCTTGTTGTTGTGTTTGTTGGCCGGTAGAGTAATTCTTAGCTGAAGAAGAGTTTCATTCTTTGTGTTTTTATACAGTTCTTCAGGAAGTTCCATGCTGCCTATGTAGATGCAGTCTCAAACCCATTCCATGTTCCTGGCAAGAAGATAACCTCAAGAACCTTTGCACAAACTGTAAGCAACATTGTCGGATCATACGGTTTGAACTGACCCTCTTACTTGTGTCTACTGAGTATTGAGGAATTACTTTTCTTTATCATTTTTGTTGTTGTTGATATCAACACTGGATTGTTGTAACAAAAGTTATTGGTTTGCATGAATGGAAATTCAGGTTTGGTCTTTGATAGGTTGATTTTGGATTCACATCATAACGAAATAGAGAAATATCAAATATGAAAATAGTTTGATAGAGACTGGTTGATTATGGCAAAGTATCCACTACCAAACTAAACCAGCAACTAAATGTTACCAAAACCAAACTAACTTATATATCTTAGGCAAGTCTTTATGATGATCTCGATAAAATTGTTGCGTAGCACATGTCGAGAATACGACTCCATTGTCACTATAAGCCACTGAAATTAGGACTTGGTGAAATCTCCATGTGCGTGTAACCTGTTCATCCTTCTCATTATGGGGTGTGAATTAACCAGTCAGAGTAGCAGCCATCCGTTGGCACATAAATGGCATCATCTCTTTAACTTCATCAACTTCAAGCCAAACGAGATTGTTTCCGTCTTGAGATGTGACACAAATGTGTTTGTACTGGGATCAAAAGTGAACCAAGTTCCGTCTGCATGAATCATTTACATAGCAGATCAATCAATCATGCTGCAGCCGCATGTCACTTTATTATATGGGCCTCCGAAGGTCTCTGTGAACACTTGAGCAACAAGTGATCAGAAAGATTGGCCGACAACAGACATAATAGTAATTGTTGTCTTCTTCGATGCAATGCCAACATAAATTACCCGTGGCGCCTTATTTAATTTTCCCGTGTCCATATTTGTTCCAAGATCTGTTAAATTAATCTATAGATGTCGTAGCTGTATTGATCATTGCATGGGAAGCAAAGCAAAAGGTAAATGCTAGTGTTGTGTTTGTTAGCTGTTGGTTAGCAGGGCAAAGAATAATGACGAGAGTCATCAGTCTCCTTAGTTTTTTCTGTTAGTATTTTACAAATCTGCTCTTTGATTTGGTTTACACAATAGGAAACTTCAAATTTCCAAGGAATCAATCGATGTTTAGGACATGAGATTCCTGAATTGTTGTCTACTTTGGGTGTTCTGTACAAAATACGGAGAGGAGAAGACGTACATATACCAATGTCACAGGTTTTGAGCTAAAGCCAATATCTAAAGTAGTTCTACCGTAAGCATAGAGACACCAAGAACTGAGAGAAGACTATGAATTCACTCACAACTGCGGCTGGGGAGTGGAGACCAAGAAACGGGACAACATCAACGTGGAGCCAGCTCTCTACGGTCGACCCGACCACTGCACCTACCACTAGTCCTCCTGCCGTTATTGCAGCAGCTTTCCCTGCAACAAACCAAACCAACACATGAGAGAGGTGGTCACCTTCGCTCAGAAGACCATGGAAGTAATAAAGAAATCAATTACCTAGCTTGACGTTCCTTTTGGTCATGAAGTATAGAGAAGCTCCAAAGCTGGTGGCCAAGATAAGGCCTGGCACATCAGCACCGGCATAAGGAATACCAGAAGAGTCTGTGGAGCTCCCGTTCACGTAAGTCAAGACCATCATAGCTCCATAGACTCCGGCTTGAATTCCCAGATCGCTCGTGGATGGCATATCAATAGAGACAGGTGGATTCTTCATCAACTGAGACACCTTACTTGTTCCCAGAGGGTTGCTGGATTTAACATCGGCGTAGCGAATGTTGTTGCTCACAACTTTGCCAGCTCGGCGTTGGTTAAGGCTCTGCATCAGCAGCATGTCATATGCAGCCTCCGCCTGAGACAAGGAAAATCCACAGTGAGGGAAAAGAACTATCTAACTTGCGAATTTGTTGATATTATTAAAGCAAATACATATAATTCTAGAAAGCTGATGAAATTGAGAAAGTTTAAACCTTCGATTTTAAAAAGATTCAGTCACCTGGGAGATGGCGTTGTCGTCCTTCCGGGAAGCGATGATCGACTTCTTGGCGCGAAGTATTTCGTCGAAGGAAGCTCCTTCAGAGACACCGAGTACCTTGAGAGCCGTCTCCAGAGACATGTCGAACGGCGGAGAATCGTCAGCGCGAGAACTGGCTCTAGGCGCGGCCGCGCATAGCCGCCGTGTAGGCAGGAGAATCGCGGCGGAGCGCCACAGCTGCTGAGTCTTCCCGGAAGGAAAGAAAAGGGAATTGAGCTTGGTGGGAAGATGGAGCGGGTGGAGAGGAATATCCGAGGCTGAGCTAAGGGGGTTGGGTCGGGCGGAGAGAGCTGCGGCTGCCATTTCTTTTTTGGTTTGGGTTGATCGTTGGTTCGTCTACAGACAAACAGAACAGATGTTAACCACGACAACTGTTAGATTTGAGGGATTGTGTGATCTTTTTTTTTTCTACCGTTAGATTGAGTCTAAATTGTACAACAGCCGTCGGATTGGAACGACTGTGACTGTTGGCTGTAACTGTAAGTTTTTTGCTGTAGAGATTTTGGCTGTGAAAACTGTAACTGTTTTTTTTTTTTTTTTTTATCATCTGGTGTTTTATATATAATAAAAGGCCACCGACCACTTGGTACAAACTTGTATATCAACTAAGGCGGCAAGGAACACACTCCTTCCGCAGTCTAGAGCCCACAGACGGGCAACAAAACCCAACAACGGGTGACTAAACCACAATGAACCGAATCCGACAGTGACAGCGCTCAAAAGACAACAAAGCGGAACAGAGAGATAGACGCGGCAACTACAGCTCCTTAGACCTACAGACAACGGCAAACCGCACAAACTAAACCCATAAACGACGACTAGAAGAGACCATAAAACCCGATACGCGAATCAAACTCCTCTGCACCTAATCTTAAAACAACTAAGTCTAAATCGAGATCTATGCGTCCCCACATGAGGTTAGCCTTACTAGAACCGATAAACGACGACTAGCTGATAAGACTGATTATTCAACTAAACTAAAAGCGGTACAAAGGAAACTAACGGTAAAGACTCAACGCATAAAAAGAAATCCTAGTCGAAGTAGAACCAATGCCTATAACGAAGCCTAAGACCACCCCCCATCTCCCAAGAACCACACTGCAGATGTAGAACAAAGGGCCACAACTAAAACCCAACAAAGACCTCAAACCACCGGAGGAAAGGTAAAACCCAGCCTATAACCGTCGTAGAATGAGCCGTGAACTAAGCTGAAACCAACTAAAGCCGTGAACTAACCGTTTTAGACTTTGAGTTCTAGTATTAAATAAAATGTAAAAAGCCAAATGGGCTACTCGGCCCAATACAACAGAATCAAAAGAAAGGATTAACATGAACGGTTCTAGATTGCTCCGTCACTGCTACGTGTCAAGCGTAGAAACTCTGACGCATGCAGACCGCCGAGACTCCGTTCCGGAGACTGTTGCTCATGCTTCGTCGCAACACCGTCAGTCTCCTGCCGATCAAATCCACTAACACCATCAAAGATCGCCGCTTCTTGGGTTGTACCTCCGCAATCCACAGCCAAATCTCCGATTAACGCACCTCAGTGCTGCAAATCCGAATGGAATGAAATCGCAGGGAGGTGGAAGAACGAGTCAGCCCGTTCAAGACGTGGTGAAGAAAGGAAGAGCGCTCTGGCATCTTGACAGTACCGCACCGTAGAAGAGATCGGGATGATTCCGAAACTGAAACAAACGAAACCTCTTCCTTATAATACAACAAAATCGGAGAGGCATCAATGACAAAAGAAGAAAAGAACGGGAAACGGACCGTCGTCCGAAGCCGAAACCGACGGCCAAAACGCGAGTGAACTTGTTCGAGGTTTCTAGTACTTTTGTGTCTTGAAAACTGTAACTGTTAGTTTTAAAAATTTTGAAAGTCTGATTGTTAATAAAAACTATTAAAGTGTGACTATTACTTTAATTATTAATTTCTTGGAAAAATAATATTCAAAATAATTGAAATTGTAAATTTATTAAAATAATAATTTATTAAATGAATATTTTTTGAATGTACAGTTTATAAAAAAATTAATGTATATAATACAAAAACTTGTTGAGGCTATTAATATTTGGCTGTGAAAAAAATAAAAGTCAAAAATTGTGGCTTTAAGAAAAACCCACGTTTATATGAGTAAAAGTAGTTATATTGGCTGTGAGATTTTTTTTTTTTTTTTTGACTGCCATTTCATTAATTATTAAGATCATTGTTTACAGACGTTTGTAAGAACATAGGACAAACATTATACAACTTATATTGCGATGTAGAAGTAAGAGCATATTTTGCTAATTTATCCGCAACTGAATTTCCTTCTCGCTTCTGGAATCTAAAACAGACATTAGTAAACATCGCTTTCCAAGAAAGGATGGTGGAAATGTAGTGTTGTAGTTTGTAATTCCTTGTCGATCCATTAATTGCCGCAATCACATTTTGACAATCGCCTTCAAAGATTATATTATCTAAACCACTTGACCAACAACATTGTAATGCCCAGATTAGTGCCGTACATTCTGTCTCCGCAGCGGTGAAACGTCCTTGAAATTTACCGTAACCTGCTCCTTGGAAAATGCCATTGTCTGCCCTGATTATCCATCCTAAACCCGAATTAGAATCACCGGTAAGGTGAGCTCCATCAAAATTACATTTGAGGAAACCCTGTGGAGGTTTTCTCCAATGATGACAACCATTGGGATTATTAGCTCGTGATGTCGAGCTTACATCTGTAGTAATCCGATGCCATTCCGTCGTATCCTCATAAGCCTTTCGAACTGTATCGTCAATGGAGTAATCCTTATGATTAAAAATTAATTCGTTCCTATTCTTCCATAGACGCCATAGAATCCATATAGTGTAATGTACGAAATTGTTCCGGCGTTGAATTACTCTGAACAAGATTTAGAATGTTCAGCAGTTTCTCATTGTTTGAAGAGTCAATAGGTAGTAGACGTTGTATATCAATACCGACGTGCCTCCAAGTGGCCTGGGCATAGGGACAGGCGAACAGGAGGTGCTCCTCTGTTTCATCAGCTCCAGAGCATCGTAAGCAAGTCGCATCAGTTATTATCCGACGTGATTTAAGATTAGTCAAAACCGGTGTTCCTTTAGATGCCACACGCCATAGATAATGTCGTAACTTCGGTGCAATAGGAGTCTTCCAGATAGCAGATGCGAGTTCCGGGTAGTCCTTAAGAATAGGTCGGATTGTTGTATCAGCACATGCTTCATTGTTTGCAAAATGGTAACCGGACCTAACTGTGTATCTTCCATCTTGTGTATATGGCCAAATAAAGGTGTCTCCAGTGGGTATAGGTGGCTTGTAAATCTTATGGATTAAGTAATGATCCTTCGTAGCAATTAGATCGTATATCCTTCCTTGGTCCCATTGTTTCGTTTCCTGGTTAATAAGGATAGAAACAGGTAATCGGGGGTTCGTATATGGCAATAATGTCGGTGCTCTTGGTGGATCAGTGGGGAGCCAAAGATCCGAGAGAGTAGTTGTTTCACCATCACCAATGCCATGTAGTAAACCCTTAATTAGTAGATCTCTTCCAAAACATAGAGATTTCCAACCAAAAGAACTACACGAACCTGTCCGTGCCTCAATAATCGTACCCTGACGAAAGTAAAGATGTTTTAGTACCCGGTAGAGAAGACAGTTTGGTCTTTCATGTATTTTCCAAACTTGGTTTGCCAACAGCGCCTGGTTGAAGAGATGTAGGTCACGGAAGCCGAGGCCTCCTTCTTTTTTAGAAAAACTCATTTTCTTCCAAGATGTCCATGCCATTTTCCGTTTTCCATTAGATGTTCCCCACCAAAATTTAGACAGCAGACTATCTATCTCAGTACATATCTCCTGGGGTAATTTAAAACACGTCATCGAGTACACTGGCATTGCCATGCCCACAGCCTTAATAAGTACTTCTTTCCCAGCTGGAGATAGAAATTTATTCTGCCATCCTTCAGTTTTGCGTTGTACCCCATCCTGAATATATTTAAACATCTCAGTCTTCCGGCGCCCAAAGTGTTCGGGGAGACCTAGGTATTTGCCACCTCCCCCGACATTGAAGATTTGTAGCTTAGCTTTGATATTCTCGCAAGTGTGGTGGTAGACTTTAGTACCAAAAGTGATCGTTGATTTTTCATAATTGATCACCTGTCCGGAAGCTTTCTCATAAGTAGAGAAAATATGTTGAAGATTGGTACTATTTCTAATATCATATTTAAGGAAAAACAAGGAGTCATCAGCAAATAGAAGATGCGAGATGGCTGGTCCTCCAATACTTAATCTGATCGGTTGGATTAATCTTTGCACCTCAGCTTGATTAATAAGCGAACTAAGAACATCTGAGCAGAGGATAAACAGATAGGGAGATAGGGGATCCCCCTGTCGAATTCCACGGGATCTAGAAAAATGACCATAAGGGCTTCCATTAACCAAGACTGAAAAACTTACAGTTTTGATGCATTCCATGATCCAGGAGATCCATAGTTCAGAGAAGCCCTTTTTGCGCATTACTTCTTCCAAGAAAATCCATTCAATACGGTCGTAGGCTTTACTTATGTCCGTTTTAACGGCCATGTAAGATGTCGAAACACGTTTGCGTGTTCTTAGAGAATGAAATATTTCATGGGCCAATAAAACATTGTCCGTGATGTGTCTTCCATGTATAAAAGCTGCTTGTTGTTCTGATACGATCATAGGTAAGATATTTCGTAACCGTGCAGCTAGGATCTTCGTTATAACTTTGTATAGAACATTGCATAATGCTATAGGACGGAGATCCTTAACTGTACGTGGAGGAGTAACTTTCGGTATCAAACACAAATTAGTATGATTGAGACCCTCAGGCATCATGGAGGAAGCAAAGAAACCCTTAATCTCGTCTACCACCGAGTCACCAACAATATCCCAGTAGCATTGATAAAAACGAGCCGTAAAACCGTCAGGTCCCGGAGACTTTGTTGGACCTATTGAGAATACTGCTTGACGGACTTCTTCGTGTGTGATATCCTGCGTGAGATATACATTCATCTCAGAGCTTACTGTTCTCGGTAATGCAGAGAGAACATGGTCGACATTTGACGGTGTAGTAGATGTGAAAATATTTTTAAAATAATTCTCTGCTTCCTTTGCAATTGCCGTACTACCATTAAAAATTGTTCCCGACTCATCAGAAATGGAAACCATCTTATTCCTGGCCCGTCTATTTTTGGTTGAAGCAAAGAAAAAATGAGTATGGCGATCCCCTTTAGTGACCCAGTTCACCCTACTCTTAAGATGCCAGAAACTCTCCTCCTCTTGATAAGCTTTAAGCAATTCATATCTCTTGTTCCGGAGATCCTGTGAGATTTTTAAGGGGACTTTTAAAACTGTAAAGAATTTAAAGTGTGATTGGAATAAATCTGACTTTAAAAACTTTTAAAGTTTCTACAGTCCCTACAGTTTAAACCCCAATCAGTACCTTAAACCATAATCATCCTAATTCCTAAATTAAGGTTTAATTTGGGTCAAAATTTACTGCAATGCACACACAATTAGAAGCAAAAGAAATAGGCATATTTGTTTATTTGTTTGATGCAAATAATCATTTTTCGTCTGAGAAGTATGTAAAATGAATATATCTTTGTTTCGTTTTTTGAATGCAAGTTATTTATGGTCTTCGTCTTTTTTTTTTTCCTTTGGATCAACGATTTTTTATATTAAAAAAACTAATCTTTCTAAACGGAGTAAGTGTTCACAGAAAATATTGTCATATAAATATAAAGAGCACAAATGCAATACGATAAATGAAAAAGTTTTAAAATATAGTGAATACAAAACACTTAAACAAATTAAAGTCCCGAAAAAATCCTTAGATCTCATCAACAATGAAATTGTTAAGTAAGATGAAACTTAAGGTACTAAATCGAACATCTGTGAGATCCGGGATTCACACTAAGAATTTGTATTCGTGGATTTGGACTTTAGGATATAGAAATGGTATAGTTTCCTATGAATCAAATACTTTATTGAGATTGATCGTCGAGATAGAACAAACATAGTCGAGAAGAGAGTACAAAGTATAAAATCGAGCTATCTAATCGAAGTGTTCTTAGCCTAGGTTGGAATGTCCTTTATGAGTCGCCACTTCTTATTTTTAAATAGTCTCGCCCTTGACCTCTTCGTTCCGATATTTCGGCCTCGTCGTCGTAACGATCTCCGAGATTCTCGCGGGTCAGTTGAACTTGACAAGACCGAGTTGCTCTATCTCCACGTCATCTTCTGCCGAGCTCGAGCTCGATCGTCTCCGGCTTCGGCATCGTCCGGGCTTTGCCAAGATGTTTATTCGCTTGGGCCCAACAAAGGAGTCGGCTCTCCTCTTTCTTTGATTCTGGAACGGGCTCGTAATTACGGGCCTTTGTCTTGTTTGTTAATGGGCCGGATTTCCTAGAGGGAAATCCAGTACCAACAATAGCCCCCCAGCCCATTGATTTCGAGAAGTCGAGGTTAATGGGCGGTGGACGTTCTTGGGAAGACGCGTGCGTGTCTCGGGCGTCGAAAGATCTAATGATTATTCTTGCCTCGTCCGTAGATCTTGTTTTGACGGTCGAGATCGCGAGGAACTGTAGGATCCTAACTGTCTCAATCTTTTTCGTAATCATTTATAAATTTCGAATTGAGCGGTTGGGATTGTGAGATACCAAAGATCCCACGGATCTCGAGCACGAGATAGTTTAAAAAGGGAAGTTACCTAGCACGATTCCCATTACTGCTCGTACTACAAATCGTCAAGGTAACTTCTTCTCCCTCATTATATCTTTTTTTTTTTGTTTGCCTCTTGCTCTTATTCCTCTTGCCGTTTCTCTGAGACTTTCTCCTCCAGAGATTTCGTTTTTCTTCTTTTCTCAAAGAAATTTCCGATATACCGAACTATCATGGTTCGAAAGAGTGCAGCCAGGACAGGTCCTATTGTGGCGGCGGGACCGGTTGGTTCTCATCCACCGTCCAGTCTGACTGTCGACCAAATACAGAAGTTGCGGACGAAGTGCCGGATTCCGTCGGAGGTGGAGATACTTATCCCATCACCGGACATGTCCCCGGAAACTGTCGTCGAGGGTCATTGCTGTGCTTCTTATACCTATTTCGATAAATGCGGATTGTTTTTTCCAATCCCTCGCATTATCTCATGGGTTTTAGCTCAGCTCCAACTGGCCTTTCACCAGATGACTCCGAATTTCGTTCGGTATGTCATCGGGCTCGGGGTCAGAGCAGTCGAGGAGGGCATCGACTTCGGGGTCAAGGAGCTGATGAGGGTTTGTTCGGTAAAACATAACACTCGTTTTCCCGGAACCTACTACCTCTCTCCTCGCCATGGGAAGATCCTTGATGAGATCCCGACAAGGGATGTGTGGAAGAGTAAATACTTCTACTTCAGGATCAATCACCACTCGGTCGAGGATTTTGATTATTCGGTTATCCCGACAAGATGGGCGGCCAGCGTTGGTTAGCTTATAGGGTTTACTAGTTTCTCTGGTGTCCTTAATGACATCGAGCTGTTTGCTAATAACCTTTTTGGTTTCTTTGCAGAGGCTCCTGAGTTATTACCTTTGAACCCAAATACATCGAGTTTGATAGCTCGCCTTCAGAGAGGGGATATCCGCTGGTGTAACTTTACGGACCAGCGAATCCGATCTGCTTTAGGTCCTGCGGCCCGACAACCTCTTTCATACCAACCTCGTCTTTCGCGAGACAAATCACGCCTCCCTCGCCAGCCCACTTCAACTCGAATCGTTCAGGCTCCGCTTCAGATTGTCGAGCGGACCGAAGAGAGTAAGTGTTCTGGTTAGTCTGTCCGAGGGTCGTCGCGTCATATGCCCTTCGTTTGCTGGGCTGACCCGAATCTGTTTTGTTTGCAGATAGACCTGTTTTGGACGATAGTTCTACCGCAAGCACCCCCCTTCTCTCGGAAAGATGTCGCGAAGATCCAGCAGTCGTCGGAACGGGAAGGATCCCGTTGATATGGCGAAGAAAATGAAGGCTGGCGATTTGAGCCACGCCCTTCTTTTTGGCATGGACGAGGGGCCTCCTCCTCCTCCCTCGATCCCTCCTCCGAACCCTGTTCAGGTTTCTCTCCCCGAGGTCGCAGGGTCCGGAGAGGCAAACGTGGGGGTGGAGAATTTACCTCCTCTTTCGATCGGTCATGAACCGGTTCAGATCCCTTCTGGAGAGCCCGCTTTGCGTACCTCCCTGTCAAATGGTTCGAGGGGATCGAACGGTCGAAGCCGGGGTGGTCCTCCTCCTCCGGCGGCGAAGCGTCAAAGAACCGACGCAGAGGTGAGTTCGAGGAGAACGAACCAGAGTGCTGAGGCGAGACCTGCTTCTTCCGGGTCTTCCGGGTCTTTCAACTGGCGCTTCAGGCACCAGAAGGAATGTCCGATTGCGGATGACCCGAAGGGCGTGGCCTATTTGCTGAGGCATTTTAAGCCTGCAGGTGTTCAGCTCCCGGCTGTTGGGGATATGGCTCTTGGTGAAGTTTACACCGAGATGATGACAGCTTCTGGGAAGGTAACAATTTCCTTCCTTCGCTTTTTGGTATGTTTTATGCTTAATTCTCGTTTTTCTCGTAGGCCTTGGAGGCTGCGAGCAGGTTTGCGGCTAGGGCCGAGCGAGAGCTGCGGGAGATACCGCAGGCGAGTGAGCTCTATACCGTCGATAAGACGGTCAGGGACCTGAGAGCGCAGTTGCAGGGGGCCTTGGCCCGAGAGGAGGAGTTACGGGAGAAGGTGGGCGACCTGGATGCGCAGTTGCGGGGTGCCTTGGCTCGGGTTTCGATCGCGGAGGAGGCGAGTCGAACCGCCATTGAGGCAGGTCGGGTTGCGGATGTGCGGGCTGCGCAACGTCAGGGCGATCTGGACAAGGTTCTTGCTGACCGAGAGTTTGACGTTAAGGTGGCGGCCCATGAGGCGAAGAAGGGGCTAAACGGTGAATACCTCAAGATTCTCGAGGGGATCGCGGCGAAGGAGATCCAGAGGAAAGTCGCCGTGAGCGCTGAGATGAGGCTCCAGGAGGCCTTGGCGAATATCGTGCTTATTGCCGAGTTCGCCTCTGGCGAACTGGACCTGACCAAGGAGGTGATGGACTTGGCTGAGAAGAAAAGATTGGCCACGGAGGAGATGAACGCTGCGGCGGTGTCGGACTTCAGTATCAGCAAGCTTAATTTGCCGGTGATGTCGGACGATTCCGTGATCCTTGCGCGCCCCCTAAACCAGGCGGCTGCTCGTCTTGATCAGTATGGGTCGAACCTCCCGACCGGAGTTAGCTCGCGAGTTAGCGATGAGGTCGAGGGTCAACTCGAAGAGGACAGGGCGACCGATGGTCAGACGGAGGATCAAGACGAGGCTTCCTCTCCTTCCAAGCAGTTCTAGTCCTTTTCATTTGTTGCCGCCCAAGAGGGCTTTCAATTCAGACTTTTCGTTGCCCGAGGGGGCTTTAAATTTCTTTTCAGACTTTTGTTGCCCGAGGGGGCTTTTAGATTATAAACTTCGAGGACGTCGTGTCCTCTTCTTCTTTTTATGAACTGCTTTTTAAATCTTTCATGCCATAGCATAGATTTTTATGTTTTTATGCCTTAACATAAGATTCGAGCCGTTGCGGCGATTCGAACTTCTCCAGGGGAATCGAGCAGATAACTTATTTTGAGTTGCCTTAGGTAGTTCTTTTGTGAACTTTTAAGTCAATCACATTTGAGTTCGAGCTCTCTTCTAGGAAGAGTCTGAAGCGCGACTACTTTGTAATGTAAGATTCAGGCTTAATCGCTGAATTGAAAAGAGAAGTATTAAGTATGAAAACGAATCGAAGTAAACTTACAAAGATCCGACTTGGAGTGTGTAGAGGTTGCATGCTTGAATAGCTGTCTTGACCTCGTTATTTTGTTTGAGGGGTGGGGTAGCCCCCCGATTCTTTTAATCCGTATAAGGTTTAGAAGAATTGTATTTTTTGGAAAGATCGTTCTGGATTTCTTTCTTTGGGACGATCATTTCAGTTCGTTCGAATCGGGAGGACCGTTCAGGTCGCTTGTTTTGGGACGATCATTTCAGTTCGTTCGGTTTGGAGGGACCGTTTTAGGCCGCTTTGCTTGAAGGGATAATTTCATATCATTTTGATTTTGGGAGAGGCCATTTCGGGTCGCTCGAAAAAGGATAATTTCATATCGTTTGATATGCGGGAGGCCGTTTGAGGTCTCTTGGAAGGGATAATTTCATATCGCTCGCTTTAGGAGAGATAATTTCATATCGCTTTAGCTTTGGGAGAGGCCATTTCAGGTCGCTCGGAAGGGATAATTTCATATCGTTTTGTTTTTAGAAGGGATAATTTCATATCGCTTAATTTTGAAGAGATAATTTCGTATCTCTTTAATTTCTGGATGAGATAATTTCATATCGCTTTGCACAACGTAACGGCTCTAACTTTTGCGACAGGAAGAGACGTTTGATTGGGAGACTTATTTTTGATTTCACAAAGATAAGCTAGTAGGACTTCGCTTGAAGTTATTGAGCTCGGTAAGAGCTTTGTGTTTGGGGGGCGGCTGCGCTCGAAGTCGAGCTGCCTACGTACCCTTTTTTAAGGGAATCAAGTCATTTCGTAGTTCGATTATGTTGATGTACTCCTAGTGGAAATACTTTTTGAGGTTGATGATGTTCCAAGGTCGTAGCTCAGGTTTCTGGGTTTCTACCGATTTAAGTCGGTAGACCCCGTCCTTCACGACGTCGGTGACCTGGTAAGGACCTTCCCACTTTGCTCCTAATTTTCCAGCGTGTTCTTCCTTTTTATGGTCGAACACTTTCCGCAAGACGAGCTCTCCTACTTGAAACCTTCGAGTTTTGATTCGGGAATCATAGTAGCGAGCTGCGGCTTGTTGGTAATTCTGGAGTCGAGCTAATGCGAGGTTCATTCTTTCGTCGACGAGGTCGAGCTCGTCAGTTATCATCTTGTTATTAAGTTCCTCTTGTCGTGGGCATTATTCCTTGCGAATGCTTGACACGAGAATTTTGGCTGGTACTACCGCCTCGATTCCGTAAGCCAGCGAGAAGGGAGTCTCGCCAGTGGATTTGCGGGGGGTAGTCCGGTAGGCCCAGAGTACGGCTGGGAGTTCGTCACTCCAGGTTGTTTTGTACTCGTTGAGCCTTTTCTTGAGACCGTTCATAATCGCTTTGTTAGCTGCTTCTGCTAGCCCGTTCCCTTGGGGGTAGCGTGGCGTTGAGTAAGTCAGCTTTATGTTCCAAGTTCTGCAGAACTCTTTGAACGTGTTTGATATGAACTGAGATCCGTTATCGGTGACGATCTCGTGGGGTAGTCCATGTCGGCAAACGATGTTTCGCCAGACGAACTCCTTAACGTGAACGTCCTTAATTTTCTGGTATGACTCTGCTTCAATCCACTTGGTGAAGTAGTCCGTCATCACCAACAGGTTGATAGGTGTATAGTTTTATCCCTATTCTACTGCAAGTGCACAGTTAATGCAATCGTAGTATATAAGGTATCGAATCCCACAAGGACTCTCAGTCACACAATAGATTATTAGTAGTTCATATTTAATTAAGCGAAGCAGGTATGGAAACAGTAAACGAAACAGCAAAGTAAATCAAGTGAGTTTGTAAGCAAGAAGGCAAAGCGTTAGGTTTCAGGAGTTCTCAGGAAATCAGGAACGCAAGCAATCAATCTATTTAGATCTAATCAATAACTATTCTAGAACTCAAACACGGATATATAATTAACCAAATTCCTTTGCGATAATTCTCTAAGTCTAAGTGCAGCAAACCAAACTTTCGTTTGCGAGAACTAACAGATTAAACCAGCATTAATTCCAAGTTTGATGTGTTCACAATTAACCTAAACCAAACTTTCGTTTGCGAGAAGTTTAATTGCTCATCTAGGTTCTTTCTAGTTAAATTAACCAACTTCCGCTGCATTAATCAACCTAACATCATAATTCTGATTAGCTACTTCAGATTAAGCATTAAGAACAACTTAGATAAAGAACTAGCAGATATGAATCTCTACAGATTAATTAAACTATAATTCTCTAAAATCCTTAATGAGAATCCTTCAACCTAACAGGTAAACTACTCAGACATATTCATCGAGACAGAAAATATCATAAGTAGAAAACCAAATATCATATAATCAAATAAGAACTGGGGTTCAAAATCAAGTCTCTTTCGAGATCAGGATCAGCCCCTCAACTCTCTCTGAGTAAAACTTAATGTCCGAAAAGCTTCGTCTAACAAGTGGCTGTAAAACCTAATTATAATCCTAAAACACGTTTTGGGGCTTCTTTGTAAATATCAGGAACTTCTGGGTAAAACTGCAATTTCATTATTCTTCATTAATACGTCGTTTGGCCCATCTCGCTGGTGCAACGATCGATGCCACAAGTGTGTCGATCGTTGCGTCTCTGAAATCTTGACAGTTAAGTCTGTCTCTCGGCCAAATACTCCAATTAGCTCCAGAAAGTGCCATAATCATCAAATATGCTCCAAATGTGCTTGTACCTAATAAACACCTGAAAAGACTCTAAAATATAGTAAAGGACTCGATAAACGACACATATACCATGGTTAAAAACCCTAAAATCCATGGTATATCACAGGTGCGTAGCTTTCTTTTTGCCGGATGCGACTAGCGGTCCCAGAATGTCCATTCCCCATCGCATGAATGGATATGGAGATGAGATAGAGGAGAGTTTCTCCGACGCTTGGTGGATAATTGGAGCATGCTTTTGGCATTTGTCGCACTTGTTAGAGAAGGACTCGCATTCGGTGGCCATTGTCGGCCAATAGTAACCTTGCCTCTTGATTCGCACAGCCAATGCTCGTCCCCCGGAATGGCTTCCGCAGGATCCGTTATGCGTCTGTGTGATCACGGCTTGGGCTTTCTTTTTTCCAGGCATTTGAGGTAAGGTCCGGAGAGGCTCCTTTTAAAGAGCTCTCCTTGCGTGACACAGTACCTTGCGATTTGTGCCTTAAGTTTCCGCGCCTCCCATTTGTCGTCGGGAACTTCGCCATTTGTGATGTATCGAATGATCGGAGTCCTCCAATCTTCGTTGTCGTTAGGCTCAGGTCCCTGACTAGTGGATGCGGTTTGAATTGGTCCATCGGGGACGTTCGCGACGTACATGGCGTTTCTAGGATCGAGATCATCATCAATCTCGATGATGTCGCTACTAGTGCCCCCAGGACGTTCTTTGTGCTTGACATCGTCCTTCACAGCGGGCCCGTCCTCTTTCAAGGACAGGGCTTTGAGGGCTATGTCGATGCTTGGTTTTTCTATCCCTTCGACTGGTATGATCCTTTTGAGGTTAGGATCTGATGTCGATGCTAATGCGGCCAGGGCATCGGCTGCAGTGTTTTCCCCTCGTGGGATTCGTGTTAGATCAAAGAATTCGACCTGTTTGGCCAATGTATGGACTACCCGTAGGTATGCTTCTATCCGTTCGTCTTTGGCCTCGTAGTTGCCATGATATTGGCTCATGATCAGTTGGGAATCGCTGAAGGCGTTTACTTCCCGGGCTCCTATAGCTATCGCGAGTCTGAGCCCGTCTATTAACGCTTCATATTCTGCTTCGTTATTTGATGCGGCGAAGCCCAATCTAAACGATTGTTCCAGTACTTCGCCCGTTGGGGAGACTAATTTCACTCCGACTCCGGATCCTTGCCTTGAGGAAGCTCCATCGACGTAGATTTTCCATTTTTGGGCCGAAGTCGGATCGAGTTCTATAGTCGGAGGGAGCTCGATTATGAAATCTGCCAGTACTTGTGCTTTTAGGCACGTTCGAGTTTTGTATTCAATGTCGTATTCGCTAAGTTTGATAGCCCATTTGACCAATCGACCTGATTGGCTTGGACTGTGAAGAATGGTTCTCAATGGCTGAGAGGTCATCACTATGATCGAGTGCGATTGAAAGTACGGTCGGAGTTTCCGAGCCGATGTTACTAGCGCTAAGGCGAGTTTTTCCATGGCGGGGTATCTGGTTTCAGCGTCGATCAAGGTCTTACTGATGTAATACACCGGCCGTTGTTCGTTTTGTTCCTCGCGAACCAGGACTCCACTTACTGCTGCCGTCGAGACAGCTAGGTAGAGGTAAAGGGGTTCTCCTTCTACTGGTTTCGCCAGTTTGGGTGGTTCGCTTAAGTAAGCTTTGAGCTGAGTGAAAGCTTCTTCGCACTTTTCGTCCCAAAGGAACTTTTTGTTTGCTTTGCGCAAGTGATAGAAGGGTAGACATTTGTCAGTCGACCTTGAGATGAAGCGATTGAGAGCAGCTATTTTGCCGGTTAGGCGCTGGACTTCTCGCGTTGTTCTGGGAGATTTCATCTCTATGAACGTCGCGATCTGTTTGGGGTTCACTTCGATCCCTCTTTCGGTCACTAAGTAACCAAGGAATTCTCCTGAGGGGACCCCGAAGGTACACTTTGCTGGGTTGAGTTTCATCCCGTATTTATTGAGAATGGTAAAATATTCTTTTAGTTGGGGGATGTGATCCTCATACCTGGAAGATTTTACCAGCATATCGTCGATGTAGACTTCCATGGTTTTGCCTAGGAGTCCTGAAAACATCTTGTTGACGAGGCGTTGGTAAGTTGCTCCTGCGTTTTTCAGTCCGAAGGGCATGACTTTGTAGCAGTACGTGCCTCGATCCGTTATGAACGAAGTCTTTTCTTGGTCTTCAGGGTTCATCAATATTTGATTGTACCCTGAGAACGCGTCCATAAAAGATAGTAGCTGATGTCCGGCGGTAGCTTCGACCAGTCGGTCGATGTGCGGGAGTGGGAAGCTGTCCTTTGGACATGCTTTGTTGAGATCCGTGAAGTCTACACAGACCCTCCACTTTCCGTTCTTTTTCTTAACCACCACGGGGTTCGCGAGCCAGTCGGGGTACTTGACCTCTCTGATCGATCCGATTTTTAATAACCGATCGACCTCGTCATTGACGGCTTTGGTCCGCTCAGGACCTAGTTTTCGACGCTTTTGTCTTACCGGTTTGTAGGTTGGGTCGACATTCAGCTCGTGGCTGGTTACGTCGATATTGGTCCCTTTCATGTCTGCTGAAGACCAGGCGAAGGAGTCGACGTTCTTTTTGAGAAAAGAGACCAGTTCATTTTTGACTGGCTCTGATAGGTCGATTCCGATGCCAACGAGTCTTTCGGGATGAGCATCGTCTATGCAGACCTGAGTCGTGAGGTCCTTTGGGGGTCCTATTTGACTTGGGTCGTTCGACCTTTTGGTCTGCATGGTGGCGAGCTCCTCCTCTTTCTGTAATTGCTACGCAGGAGATTTCTCGATCTGCTTGTATCCGTTCATGTAGCAATGATGGGAAATCTTTTGACTTCCGTAAATGGTTTTGATCCCTTTGGGAGTCGGGAATTTTACGCATTGGTGGTAGGTCGATGGTACCGCTTTCATGTCGTATATCCATGGTTGACCTAGGATTGCGTTATAGGGAGCTGGCCGATCTACTATGACGAACTTCGTCATTCTCCGAACTCCTCCAGCAATTACTGGGGCGAAGACAGAGCCCATCGAGTATGTCGTCTCGCCAGCGAAACCTACTAGTGGTGTCTTTTCTTCCACGATCTCAGAGTCGTTGAAGTCCATCTTTTTGAACGCGTCGTAAAAGAGGACATCTACCGAACTTCATGTGTCAATCATTATCCTTGAGAGTTCGACAAAATTATTCAAATCTAACCAAAGGAGTTGTGTAACAAAAACATCAACCTTAGAACACCAAAAAACGAAATTGATTGAATCCAATCTTATAGCAGTGAGTCTTATCAGATCTCTAGCGTATATTTATCAAAGGAATAGATTGATGCCTAAGATATTATATGTTATTAAAAAATTTCGTTTGACCAAAAGTAAAGATGGTTGACCAAAAAAATAAAGAAGTAAACATGTAAAGATCACAAATATGGAGAAAGAAATTCTTCATGTCAAGAACCCAAATGTATTTACCAAAAAAGAGTATTTGATCAGACTTTATTCTGACTATCGAGACTGAACCTCATATGATACTCAAAATAGTATTCACCAAATCTATGTCTATAGTAATGGACATCACTTATTCGGACTATAGGTTTATTAGGACAAACGAGACATGTGATGTGAATTAAAAACGTCTTGGCAACAACATTCAATTGGACTTTTAGATCTCACGCTCTTTTTTATATAAAATATCAAACGTTTGTTAGTTCACATCACATCATTAGACATTATTTTTGTGATAACCAAGCTTCTTTTTTTATGGGACCAAACAAACAAAACATAATTAAAAAACAAAAAACATAGAAATCCTTTCAAAGTCAATAAGAAGAAAGCAATATAAATGACAACGGATCATTTGACCAAACCTTTGATGATCCGGAAGAAAACTTTCATGGCCAATGAGAAAAAAATAGAAAAGTTCTTGAAAATATGGAAGATGCAAACGATTGTGTTTCTGGGCTACCCAAGCTCCCTTTATATATGATTTCACAAACTTCTCTCGAAAGCTTGGTATATGCCATTAATTTTTTTTTTCAAACTCGAACTAATAAAATATTCAGAAAAATATTGTGAATTTTTAGAAAATTAATTAATTAAATGAATTAAAATCGATATTCATCAAAATTGTAAAGAATATTCATCAAAATTGTAGATTTCTGTTTCTTAAAATATATGCTACGAAAATAAATATATATGGTAAGTCGGTTGATAAAATGAATTAAAAAATGGTATGATTAAGAAACCCAACTAATCCGACGGATAATATTAAATCTACGAAATAAACGATCAAGATCTAAAAAATAAGATTCACGTGTATATCTGTATTCCAAATCCGGATCCGCCCAAATATCTAAGCGTGACCAAATTTTTCAATATTCTATTTTTACCCTTAATAAAAAAAATACAATTCCTAATAATATCAAATGCAATTTTAGGAATATAACGTACCAGTCAGTGTCCTACTTTTATTATATAGATTGAAAAACACAGCGTCAACGGACTCGTATGTTCTATAGGAATAATAACTCTAAATTAATATATTAGGCGCCTAGTAAACTAACCAAAATAGTTTGTTATGTTTTCAAAATAATTTGCTATAGCACCAATCACTCCCTATAATAAACCCGTCAAGTTACTTTGACAGGATTTATAACTAATTGTTAAACCTTGCAGCTTTAATTTTAGAGTTTTGTATTTATACACTGCACAGCTGGGGAGTTGCCTAAAATACATTCTTTTAACTTTCTACATAAATTCCATAATCATTAGCTACTTCTAAAGTTGGTTCTTTTGTTTTTGGTAAGAGGAAGACCCAGCAGTTGTTTCTGACAAAATAATAAGAAATATTAACAATTGGTGCTGACTATTCACATGATTATTATTTTTAAATGATTTTTGGGTTTGACTCGGGAATTTTATTACAATGTTTTGACGTTTAAACGAATTAAGAAGGGGAAGTTGGCACAAACTCAAGGTCTTCTTGTGAGAGAAAATTGCCAGCAACAAGTTTCGTCTCTTCGATCTAAGTACGGCGATGAAGACAACACGCCGCCACAGCGAGTCTTCATCACCTTCCGACTTGTCAAGGTTCACCAAAACCTCGGCGAGCTGTCTGGGAAAATCGGCGACGTCCAAGTACACGTCCCTCCGGGAAATATTGTCCTTGACCTCGCCACCGTCGTCGCCACATCCTCCAACTCCACCCCCAGAGCCACCTATAAAGTCACCAGCAATGCAAGGTTGTAGGAGCGGCTCAGAGATACCAATAAAGAACCCATTGGTGAAGCAAGCGGCTTTGGCTTACCTGCAGCCTATGGCAGGGAGGTCAACGGGGACAGTGGTGGAGGAAGGTCTTTTTGGTAGATTGAAAGAGGTTTGCTGCGGATGGCAATGCGGATGTCTAGAGTGGCTCCACGGTGCCGTCTCAATGGACTATTTCAGTACTGACGAAGAAGGCGATAGTGATCTATTGATGAGGCAAAGGACTACAGGTGGAGGATAATAGTCTTTGAATCTGTTGGTTTTGTACATATACACTATTGTTTTTATTTATCTGCAAACACAATCCTTGTGTTAAATCACAAGCATCATCATAGAGACTTTGCTTGTAAAATAAGAAAGTGCTTACCTTTCTCAGTTTACTGGAGAGATTGCTTCCACTCCTGGTTTCTTCCGGTCAGTGCAATTGCAATTTGGGCAGACAAGTTACATTCAAACAGATTTGTAGCTACCCATGATGCCATTAGCGACCCATAAACAATCAACTGAAATCTATTGTTTATGCTGTGATTAAGAGGCACAAAATTTCCCTTCCAAAATAAGTGTTGAAATGAGTCAAGAATTTCACATTCACATCCTCCTAATTTCATACGATATTTCCATCTGCATATCCACATACTTTGTTAAAATAAGTGGCACTATGCAAACCGGTGTAGTGTGCAACCAACAGCAGTTGTTGGGACTGGGGATATTTGATAGATTTACATCAGAACCACGGCATCCACCATATGTACATCTTCCCAAGATTCTCAAGCGAGACTGCATCGGCAATCAACCGGCGAGCCTGACCTTCTACCGGTAGAGGAACACCAACAACCACCCCCTGCAGCCGAGCTTCAATGCTGCTTATGGCCCGCTGTAATTGCCAAATCATGTGATTATCTCGTGCAATTAGAAGACAAAACAAGAGCTATGCATAGGGTTGCCTGACATGTAAGAGAAGCATTAAATGATTGTGCAAACCTGAGCATGTGGGTTCTGAACTTCTACCCCGCTTGATTTGTGTGATTTTGTCCACTCCACAAGAGGATCGTGGATGAAGGTCTCCAGGATGCTCATCAATGTCTCCCTATGTGTCCTCAACACTGTGAGAGTGATTTCACACACCCTCATAAAGATGCCCTCATATCCAGTGATGCCCAAACCATCGATCATGTTCTGTGAATTGGCAAACCAACATTCACAAGGTCATTAGAGGAAAACAAAAAGAAATGTATACCAATAGAACACACACACTTGCCTGGGTCAATCTGAATGGCACCAACTCAGGCTTCTCCAGTTGCAAGCCTTTGTCAAATAAGCAACTAAAGTCTACATGAACACAGTCACCTGAAGTAGAATCAAAGAGTATATTTTCCCCGTGACGGTCACCAAGTCCAACAATGTGTCCAACCATGGACCAAACTGCTGTGGTGTGAGCATAAGCTACTCGTGACCTAAACCAAGCAGCTGGTTCAGAAAACGTAGTCAAAAACCATTTATGGAAAAGTGGAGGGAACATAGGGAGGATCTTGGTCTTCAGCATCTCATACTCCTTTTTAACGGCACACTGATCATATATTCTTTTAATTTGAGGATTTGTTTTCTGCCGATCAAACCTCCCACAAGAAATGTATATATCTTGTAGAATATGGCGGAGTCCACGTGTATGTGGAACCCACTCCACCATACCACAGTCCTCAGTCAGCGGAACTACTGCAAATGTGCGGATATATAGCTTCCTTCGCCTGCTTTCGGGATATTTGGATAGTAAGCGGTTTATCATCGCAGTAAATTCCATCATACGAGCATCTTTCCTGAGATCATCTTTGGGCTTGCAGAGGAATGGATACTCAATACCATCATTTCCCAGCAGAATGATCTGAATATACAAAATAATCATCCATTGGTAAGGCATATTGCAGGATTAATTCTTCAAGATATAATGCATTTATGTTATAGTAGGAGGCATAAGCAGAGAGCAGTGCAGAGAATCAAATGAAATTAAGTCGACATTTCCAATCCGTGAAAAACGGAAAAGCATACCTTCTTTGGGCGCTGAAGGGATGAAAGTATCTCGGCATCATCAGCTATACCAGAAATAGTTGGTAGATCCGAACCAGAAAAGACACTGGTAGAGTGTCGTTCATTATTGTTCATATCGAATGCTGGTAGGGTAATGGTAAGAGATTGTTGAATTGGCATGATGATATCCAGCGGCATCATTCTTTTCAAGGCACTGAATTCAGTCGCTATATTGATAATCTTGGATCTTGGTTGTCCCCCATGGAAGCACAGCTTAATCAAATGATCAGTCAAACTAGCAAACTGAACGAACAGATTGTGGCCTCTCTCACTTTGGCTAAAACCTTTGCGTGCACCTTGTATTATTTCTGCAGCTGCTTCCCTCCTAGCAGGAACAGTAGATTTTGAAACAGCAGCCATAATCCAGAGCCCTTGCTGAGGAAATTGATGTAGAACCGAAGTGATTATATTTTTAACCATCTGTACTGTTTCCCCGTTCTGGTGACAGATTCTAGATACCAACTGAGGCAACACAGTTAACCATTGATAGGTTGGCAAATCCTTTAAGCAGCCCCTCATTAAACTCATTATCTGTCAAAAGAATAAAATATAAATGTATAGATGAAATAGGAGCAGTATTAAATACCAACGAGATCCAAGAAAAAGAGAGAGTCACCACCTTCATATGAGTACTTTTCAGTTCCTTATTTCCTGCTGAACCACTCATTTGATAGACAGTACCAAAGTCAAACCATAGTGTTAACAATCTCGGAAGGGCTTGAAAGAGATGTTTGTGCCCACTGTGAAGTCCCTTAGCATAGAAGTACATTCCCTTAAATAGGTAATCCCACCCTGCCTTCTCACTGCTCGAGTTTGACGAAACGGAACCTTTTTTACTGCCTGCAGAGCTCAATACAGAGCTCTCTTGTTGACACTTTCTTGCATCAACATATAGTTCATCATAATACTTTGCCAAGTGGAAATATCCCTTCTCCCAGGGCTGAAAGTCCTTGACTTGGGTGTAAAGATTTAAAACATCTTTCTTTTGTTTTTGCCCACTGTAATGGATCCATTTGGAATACAAAAGAAGAGTCTTTGCCACATCTTTTTTGTCACCGAAAGATTTCGTCTTACAAACTGTTGGCTCTGGATTTGGGGGAGCCATCAGTAAGCTATTGATAGAAGAAATTACGGTGGAGTCAACAACTCCCTCAGGCATATTCAGGAGAGACTGTTGTAGCTCTATAATGGCACTGTCCGAACGCCTAGTGATCCAAAGAAGTTTTGCCTTTTCCATGTGAACATTAGGTGCACCAGAAGCCTGAGCTTCCAAGATTGCCCTGTGAGCTGTCTCATAGTGTCCAGCCAAACGACAAAGCTTTGCATATTGAAGCCAACAGTTCCCAACATGAGCACCAAGCCCAGAGGCACCAAAGACAAGCGTTCGGAAAGCTAAGAGAGGTTCCCTTGTCCACAATGATGATTGAGTAAACCTGAGCCGGTTCTCCCAGTTATCTACTACTTTTGAAAACACCGGATCACTTGTACTAAATGATTTCTCCAAATATGAATCCCCATTGAGAAGCGCCTGGAAGTCCTCTAGCTCTCTAAGCAAGTGGAGTTTGACAACAAAAGGATAAGCTCGTGTATAGGAGTCCATGCCTGCAGCAGCTAGAGGAGCAATGAGAGCTTGTTTGGAAATTGCTATTCTCTCAGCTACAGAGTATTGATCCTTCTTCATCATTGCTTGGAGAATCTTTGCGACATCTCTGTCAAAAGAGGCATTACTATCTGAGCTACTGAAGAGTGGACCTTCTTCATCAGCTCCACCAAGATACTCATCCATCAAGTCCCACTTTCCAAGTCTCCATGCAGCTTGTACACCTTGTGTGCACCACGTTTTCTTGTACTCAGGTACTCTGGAAATTAGTCCGTCAACATGAGTGACCATTGTCTGATGGTGGCACATGTTAAGTAAACAATTAAGAACATCTGAGTGCCTTTGAACTGATGTTGGTTCCATCTGAAGGGCTTGTTCACATGCAGTAAAAACTTCTGCCCAGTTACCAGATTTCTTATCTATCAACAACTGGTCTTGCAAACTTAATGATTTGCTTAAACTTGCAAAGCCCGAAAGACCATCAGGCTCATCAAGGCAGCTGTATATTCCCATCAGAGAAGAAACATCAGCATTTTCAAAGATGCCTGTCTTCTCAGCTGCGGGATTTAAGGAGCCTGACTTTTCACGTACATGGGATTCAAGGTACATCAATGACCTAGCATAGGCTTGACACCTGAATGATGCCCTAGCAAGGGTCACCTTTGGAATAGAAAGCAAAAGCTCCAACACATATTTACATTGTACAAGAAGTTGATCCTGTTCTGTTTTTGAAGTTGAAACCTGGTCTTTTGATTTGGGTGCTACTTGCCTACCGCCTGATGACTGCAGAGACAATGTGAGTGCTACTGCCTGCTTCACATCGTCAACCCATTGCCCTAGGTTATCAAGAAGCGTGAAAACAGCTTGAACACAAACTTCACTCTGACCAACACCAAAGCTGTTTATTGTCACCCCACTATTTTCGGATGCAGCAGCATCAAGAACAGAAAGGATTTCTTCCGAAATGCTAAGCCGTGCTGCCTCAGTCCCATGGCAAACGACATCCAGAACTAAATATGGTAAGAGATAAGTAGACGTCTGCATATCGTGACGCACTATGCCGCGGCAAGCAGCAAATATGCTTACACGGGATCCAGTTGCATGTGCTGTCAATTTCTTTATCCAGTACGATAGCCACCTTCTGAATGACATAGAAGGGCGATATATTGGTCCAGCTGATCCAGGGTAAGACACATTTGGAAGCTGAAACCTTGAAGTCAAGCAGGGAGCTATTAGTTCTTTAACATAGTTTGAGAACCGGTCCCATAGTTTTTGTCCCCTTTCATTCACTTCATTGCTACCTCCAGATCTTCTAGAATCAGATACATTAATTTGCACACTTTCCTGTGGCGTAGAGACAACAAAATTCCCGGCTAAGGATGGCTCACAACCAGCAATCTTTAGTAATTCTTGTATGGCAAGAGCAGCCGAGTCTTGGATGATTGTATCCTGTGCAGCTCTAAAAGCTCTTGCCAAGTGTTTGTGAATGAGCTCAAAGATAAGATCATCATCCGAGCATTGGATTTTAAAACGGCTGCATGAAGCAACTCTCACTTTGGCGGGGTCAATAGCACCTATTGCTCCAAGACAATCTGCACAGACTAACTTCAATCTCTGACCCACCGTCGTTCGTGATTCTTCTGCACATCCCTGTAGTAAAGATGTGATCAAAGAGCTCAAGATCTCCATGTCTGAGATAAGTTCACCGGCAATCAGTGCAGCAACATCTTCAGTTCTATGATACAACAATTTGCTTAGCTCACATGCCACCATGTACCTAACATTCAGGTTCTCATGTTTCATACCATTTACAATATCCCGTAACTGATCCTTCAGGCTCATTGATCCCCGTGCTTCTTGAATTGCATTGTTCAATTCTGTTAAAGAAGGTATGCTAGGTAAGAGGGGGAACTCACAGATGTGCTGCTTTAATATATCTCTATTCTTCAAAACAAGTTCTTCAAGAATTTTCACCACTTCTTCTAGATGTACGTGGGGACCTTCCTTCTCTCTCTCTAAGAAGGGTATAAGTGCCGCAAAAACCTGAGAAATTACATGTTTTATGCTCGATGGCGATACAGCAGCCAACTTTTTTGTGAAAAAATGCAAGACTAAGAGACCCTCGCTCTGAAGTGCATCTTTGTCAATGGCATGCATAAGGAGAACCATAAGCTTCGGCACATATGTGCTGAGATAGTGCCCCATCATCTCAATCAGCAGTTTAATACGCTTCAATGCTTGTTTTTGAAGAAAAACATCATCTGCATGAAGCATTTTTCTGTCAATACTGTTAAGCAGTCCAACAAAATGGTTTTGTAAAAATCCTGGAAGATCTTCTGCGTTTGTTAAAACTTTTGAGATCTTCTTTATTGCCTCAGGCAGTCTCTGTAGCCTGCAAAAAGCGAAAATTTGAAATCAAACAGCATGTCATTAAAACAAACAAACACTAGTGCGTTCAATTATTTGTTTAAAATGATGATTACATTTTTCTCTCACTGCTTTTAAAAAAAAACAACTCTAGCTAGTTCGGTTAACATGTTAATCTGAATGAGCGGAAGATATAACAGTAAACAAGCAGAGAGAGCTCAAAAGAACATGAACTTCTTTCCTTCACAAAGTTCTACTTTTAAAAGAAAATACGTGGCACGTCTCTCCAGTATATACAAGTGCACCGAAGAATTCTAACGAAAGAAAGGATTAAGAAAATATCCAGGCTATTTCCAATTACCGATTTCTACTCAAAAGGTCCGAAGCTACACAAGTACATACCGTCTATCTGTCTCGGGTGTATCAGCAATGTCCACAAAGCACACAAGCTCATCTAAGAGTGCAGGTAACGCAGCAGCAAAAATTTCTTTATTGTCAGAACCAATCTGTGAGTGATACAGCTGCAAAACTGAGAGGAGATTCTTCTCTTCTTTTTGATTCAGAGCAAAAGCAAGAACTCTTGGTAGCCAATTTACTATTAGAGGTACCACATCTGTGTCTAATAACTTGGCCAGTTCGTTCAAGGTATTGGCTGCTTGAGCATTTTCCTGCCAATAGACCAAGAGCTTAGGAAGGACAACAGGAACCATTTTCTTCACAAGTTCTTCAGTTTCAACTCCCAAAACAGCCTCTGCAAATTCTCTTACCACATTCGGACGGCTGATTAGCCTGACAGATAGATTATCAAACAATTCAGTTTGAATATGAGCAGCTCTAGAAAGTAGAATCGCAAAACCCCCTTTCACATGGATGTAGCATGACCGGTTTATTAACCTTGACGCATTTATTCGGACGATCAAGTTTGGATGATCAAGCTGATCAATCAGCAGGAAAAGAGAAAACAAGAAAAGCTCGCTGGTAATATCAACAGCTACCATAACTTCAGCTGCTGTTTCCAAGAGGGTCTGGGTGACAAGCAGATCCTTAGCTGTTGCTAGAGAATGCTCGATCAAATCAAAAAAATTCCTTTCGCAACTTTTATCTTTAGCGTCTTCGTTAAGAAACAAACAGCTCACAATAGGATGCTGTACAAAGATACCAATCTGGGCACAGAATGCTTCCCTTACATCTGTATTTACATGAAGTAACAGATATTGAAGGCATCTTATCCATTGAGACCTTGTTCTGACCAGAATATCTGGGGCTGTGTGACCAAGAATTCTTCGTATTACTCCTACACAGGCTAGTTGAGTCTCTTCAGAAGACTCATCATAGAGAAGGTTAAAATATAAGGACTGAAGGTTAGAGTAATCACGATGATGATCCATTTCCAAATTCCCCATCTCTGGAGCTTCTATGACTCTGAAATGCTTCTCATCTTTGCTTTTGATAAGTTTATCACACTTTGAACACTGGAACCCTTGAAGTAGACAGTTCAGAGTCTCATCAGTCTTTATATCTTCTTGTAGGAATAAATGGCATGCAGTTTTTTCTGAGCCAGTAGTACTTGATCCATAAAGGCACGATAAGAACCCAAGAGACTGGGGAATAGTTTTCTTAACCATCAAATGCTCTTCTTTCAACAAATGCCTACGAATGTACGACAAAAGAACAGTTAAGCTATGTCTTTAAAAGAAATCCTGAGCAAAAACAGCAATATGAACTTAGATTATTATGTCATTCTTTTCTCATCAACTTACTCCAGCCTTCGGAATATATGAGGAAGGGCGTCAAGATCAGTGAAAAGAACTTTAAGTGGCATGGAGATAACAGCGACAGCTCGCACTTGTTCAAAATCATCCGAAAGAGCCATATTGAATATATCAAAACCACTAGCGTCACGAACTCCAAGTTTTGTCCATATTCCCACAGATAAGCACTTAGACTTTAATAGAGAACTAGGCTTCTTAAACAGCAGAAAGTGCGTCCAAGGAAGCTTCAGCAAGACTTGTATGGCATCCAAATCATTCCCCTTACTTGTATATTCATGTTGTAAATCCAAATCTGAGGAAAGGGGAATGCATTAACCGATGCTGGATCCAAAACTCGTATAAAGCAAAGGAAATGTCAGACTTCATGGACAAAGAAAGTTACCAGGCATGAGTAGCACATTGTGAATTCCTTCCAAGTAAGAAGAAATATCGAAGATGATAGGATTTTTGTTCTCAACCTATATACGAATATTTTAGGGGGGGGGGGGGGAAATCTGAAATGAAAACTTCAATATGAGAGAAGGGGCAGAGAAGTTTATGGTTACCTGCTCAGCTATCCAGGGTATCCAGGCATACATCTGGTGAAACAAGCGATAAGTCATTCCAGTCCAGGGACACAAACAAAATGCACTGGTGAGCATGGTAAGTGCCATTATTGAAATTTCAGGGCGTAAGAGACTAGGTCCAGAAGGTGGAGGCTTTAAAGATTCTACAGTTGAAATAAGCATCCTATGCAGACTAGCAGCATCCTTTCCCTCAGTCTCATCCGTAACTTCAGGAGAAAAGTAAATCCCTTGTTGAGTATGAGCGTCAACTTTCTGGCGCTTCCTTTTGTGGGTACTTCCATCCTTCATATGCCTTTTGATAGTATCACTTGCTGCTGATGTATGACTACCACATTTGGCTTTCTCACCTCGAACAAAATCAGGTCTAAGAACAACAAGAACTGCTTTAAAACATTCTATCAATTGAAAACAAGGTTCTGGAAGATGAAGCAACTCTAGAAGGCAATGTAGCTTCCAAATACAAGGAGGACAAGATTTCACAATCCGCACGTATGCACTGCACAGTGAAGCCTACATACATAAATACCCAGCATGAATTCCCAAAAAGATGTAAAAGTGCAGCAGCGAAACAATAATAGAACAAAAAAAAATTGATCAGAAATTCATCGGATCGAATTGAAACAGATCCAAATATACCTTAAGCTCCTCACTCTTTGTTCTCTGTAATGCATAAGGGAAAACCCACACTAAACTTTCTGCAGTGAGTTTGACAGTGACATCAGAACAGCTGGAATATACTGTTGTAAGGCAACGTCCAATGGTAGAATCATAAACCGCATTCCTGTAACACAAACCCAACATTTGAAAGTTCAAAGTGAAGGTAAGTAGGTCTTTTATCTAAAACTTCATAGAAAAATATTCACTTAACCAGTTGAAAAAGGAGTAGCTGAAATATACTTTTTACACAAAAAAATGCGAGGAAGCTAAACAGAAAAGAACCAACTTTTTAATTAATTTAAAATCATGTCAGAATTAAATAAAAGAGTTGCGCTTTGGCATGTTGGGGAACACACCTGTACACAGGAAGTCCTTCTTCATCTGCACTTAAAAGGAGGACGATTGATTGTATCAAGCCCACATGAGGGAGGATGTTGAAACTAAGGATAGATCCGACAAGAGAAGCAAATTCAAAGCATGCCTTCCATATAAAATCAGATGTCAGATTAGTGTCCCCAAAAATCATCACACTTCAAAATAAATTAAATGCACCAGTTACACTAGCAACAGACCCGATAAACCAAATCACCAAGGTATGAGCAAATAGAAACTCACCATCTGCACATCTGCACCACCACAGCATACTAAAGAACAAGCAGCCTTAACAAATGATGTATGGATGAGACCCTCAACATAGAGTGTCCCCTCAGTTAGGCATTTACAGATGAGTTTAATGATACAAGTAGCAAAAGGTTGCCATCGTTTGCCTCCCAATAAACTCAGCACAAGACCATCCCCATCTCTGGGCTTATTAGTATCTGGCAGATCACAGAGATGACAAGAATCATCCCAAATTCCAGAGAAGGACATAGAGAAACACCTAAATGGAATGTGAGATTCACGGAGTTCAGATTCATCGGAATGAAGTGATGTAATTGGTTGCATATCTGGACACATAGAAAAGGCATATTAGTCCAGTATAACTAGAAGAATTTGGGGACCATATAACAACGTATTATTAACATTCACAGAGTCAGTTTTCTAAGCAACTATCTCCAATGATAAATTTGGCTCTTCTCAGATTATTTACACTTGTGGAACAAGAATATATGGGAATCTAATTCGTAAACAACATCACAACCGTCTTAGAGTTGACCTGAAGAATTTATGTTTATAAGAAAATATTTGTGGTCGATGAAAGTGCGTATCTGTTGGGAAAGAAATTTGTAAATCTTGACTCTCACCTTCAATGGCCTGCAACGCGTCCTGGAAGAAAATCCGGTACGCCTTCCTTGAGCTGGAACGCAACAACATTAAGAGAGATCCAACAGTGTCAAGTATTACTCCATGCCCAGGACTGCAATTGGTTAACAAGAGAAAGCGTTAAAGTAGCAAAACTCTCCTCTGAAAAAGTTTTTTACACAGGAAAGTAGAGTGAAACTAGGTATAGACCCAATCTCTGGCTAGTCAAACAACTTACACAAATTCTGGTTCTGCAAAGCAGGGCAAAATATGAGCAATCACAGAGAAAACAGCAGCATGATTTCCGTGATAGAAAACTCCTGGCAGATTCCTTGCTGCATAACCAAAAAGCTTCAGAACAGCTGTAACCTCCCTCCTGTTGCCTGGAGAAAATTGGGAATCAATCGACAGTCAGAGTCCAAATTAAAAGTGGAATGCAGCAGCCGTGAAGTTCATATTCATCAACACTGAAGGAACCACACGAAACCTCACATCTGAGGTTAACCTAACAAGTTCCCGTGTAATTTCGAGAGAAATCATCCAAGGGAGTAAAGAAACAAGAGCTCAAAAGTACTTGTTTAAGAAAGAGATTGTGCTGGTTGGTACCCAGAGAAGGGACGACGTATTTGTTCAAAAGATTAGGGATGACAGCCCGAAATCGAATCTCTAGAGCATCATCGGCTCCAGAAGCGTGACCAAGGTTGTTAGCCGGAGTGAATGAGGATGCGGCGACCCGTTCACGGAGCTCGTGAATCAAGCTCGACAGATTATTGTCGTTCGCCATTTCAGTATCCCAGAAGCTCCTCGGCCTCTCCCCCTTCCCTCCCAATTTTTTAAAAAGAAAATAAAAAGGAAAAATGTGTAATGAAAAATGATAATAAACGAAGGAAATCAACATCTACCTCTTTTTTGTTGTAAATTTATTATTTTATAGGTGAGATATATATTATATGATGAGGGATAGGTGTACGTGAGGAAGAGAGATTGAGCGTAAGTGTTATACACTACTTTCTTATTATTGTATTTATAATAGAGAGCAAGCAAGAGAGAATAATGGAAAGGAGAGAGACGTGAGTGTTTCAGTCAAAAAAAAAATATGTGTCTCTTCATATTCTTTTTTTTTTTGTGTCTCTTCATATTCACATACATCTTATTTATAAGGGCATTAGGTCGGTTAATCAACTGACACTAGAAAGAAAATATCTTAAATGGATAAGTATTAATACTATTATCTAATACTCCCCCTTAATTATCCATTTTGTATTACGTACTGCCTCGTTAAAAACTTTATCATGGAAAAATCCAGTGGGATAAAAACCATGACAAAGAAAAGAGTACAGTGACGTAAACTCTCCTTGAAAGATGGAGATGATCTTTTCTTCATAAATCTCGTAAATGGTGCATTCCAATGCTTTGAATATATTTCTTGAATGTTGTAGTGGAAAGCGCCTTTGTAAAGAGATCTGCTGTATTGTCGTTTGAGCGGATATACTGGATGTCCACTTCTTGATCTTTCTCTAGCTCTTGAATGTAGGAGAAAAATCTTGGGAGAGTATGATTTGTTCAGTTGCTCTTAATATAACCTTCACTGGGTTGGATGACACATGCAACATTATCTTTGAACACATTCGGTGGCTATTTTCTCGGTGTCTAGCCCGCCAACTTCTGGTAATGAGTAATGGATCTAGCCCATACTCATTTTCGACATGCCTTATGAAATGTGATAATCTTCTCGTTGATGTGAAGACGTGACAATCAACGTCTGCTTTTGAGAATGCTACGAGATCGCAGTTCCTCCCATTGTAAAAATGGATCCGGTTTGCGATCGAGCTTTTTTGCGGATCAGATAAATATCCTGCATCTGCAAAAACCAAACAAGACCAAGCGCATAATTTCGAGGATAATATAATTCCAAATCAATCATACCTCGGAGATATCAAACGATATGTTTTATCCCGGTCCAATGTCTCTACGCAGGAGATGGATTGTATCTTGCAAGCAGATTAGTAGCAAAATATATATATGGTCTGGTACACTGTGCAAGATACATGAATGCACATATAGTGCTTATATAAGGTATTGATGGACCCAATATTTCCTCGTTATCTTCACAAGGTCGAAATTGATCTTTGTTAACATTAAACGACCTATTGACCATTGGAGTACTCAAAGGATTTGCTTTATTCATATTAAAGCATTTTAACACCCTTGTGGTGTAATTTGATTGATGCACAAATATATTATCTTGGACATGCTCTATTTGGAGCTCAAGACAAAATTTTGTCTTTCCAAGATCTTTGATTTCAAACTCTTCTTACATATGAGTTTTTGCATCATCAACTACCTTTTGAGTTCCAATAATGTCCAGGTCATCAACATAAACAGTAATGATCACAAATCCTGAAGAGGATTTCCTTATAAATACGCAAGGGCATATCGCATTATTTATAAATTCTTTCTTCAACAAAATTCGCTTAAGCGATTATACCACATGCGTCCGGATTGTTTCAATCCGTAAAGTGATCGTTGTATTTTGACCGAACAAATTTTTTCCAGATTCTTTTGGAATCTTTGATCCTTCTGGGATCTTAAATCCGTCTGGGATTTTCATATATATATGTCACTATCTAGTGATCCATATGCAGTCACAACATCCATAAGGTACATTTCTAGATTTTTTTAATGCCGTTAGGCTCATTAAGTACCTGGATGTTATTGCATCCATTACCGGGGAATATATTTCATCATAATCAATCCCGGTCTTTGAGAAAACCCTTATGCCACAAGACGTGCTTTATTTCTTGTGACTTCGTTTTTCTCATTTCATTTTCGCTCAAAGATCCATTTACACCCGACATACATTACATTTTTAGGTGTAATAACCACAGGTCCAAACACATTTCTTTTATTGAAGGAGTGTAATTCATTCTTGATGGCTATTCGCCTTTTCTCCCAATCGGGCCTTTTATGGCACTCCGATAGTGACCTTGGTTCTGGATCATTTTCATTTTCAAGATCTTTGGATACACAAAAAGGAGAACATTCCATCATTATCTTTTATTTCATTTCTAGCCCATACCTTTTCACGTTGGGCGAAGTTAATGGAATTCTCATACTTTTGTGCATCATATTCATCTTCTAGACGAATTCCTTTTATTTAAAATAACTCACTTTTCACGAGGTTTATAACTTGAGATGCTATATTTAAAATAGCTTACCTTTCACGAGTTTTTTAACTTCGGATGCTTGAGGACAATCTTGTCTCTTCAGCTTTTTCTCCCCCTCGAGATGATAACTCGTACAATATATCCATCTCGAATGAATCCCATTGTAGGATCAACAACATAACCAACATTGGTTATGAATTACTATCTTGGATCCTTGTTTGAACTTCCACCTCGCGTGATTAGTAGGAGGATCAAGATAAGCCAAAGAGTGTATACACTAGGTGTTATCATTTGGTGATTCTCTCAATCCTCCCTCTAACGCGGGGAATTCACTTTCATCAAACCAGCATACTCAATGAGCTATTTCAACCAAAATAGTGATTTGGCCATAAACCAAGTGATTTGGTCATATTTATAATTCGGAGGACATCATTGGCATTCTTTCAATGTATGTTTTTTTTTTCTCCGATGTAATGCAAATATTTTCAATGTCATTTTATCTCTCTTTCGATATATCTCCGGAACTTAACAAAAGTTCGCGTGATTTTAGGAGAATATAACATTTGGTTCTCCTCAACATTGAAAATTGGCTCATCCATGCCTTTCATAATCTTTGCATTACAGATAGGATACTCACGCTTTCGGTGGAGTCCTTTATTTTTTAAGACAAGAGAAATATCGTCTACAACGTGCACTGTAACATTGTTTGCCAGACCGATTTTTCATCATGAATCCCAATTCACGATATCATGTCATGTCAACCTAAGTTCTATGTTGATTCCATCAACAAGAAACTTGTGACATCAAAAAAAAATCAATCGAGATGAAATCGGTTTAATATCGTTTCTCTTGTCTTATGTACTTTTCCATACATATTGGCTAGATATTTTTGGCATACGACATGTCCATATCCAATTTCGCCAAACATGTAACAAACAATCTCGTTTGTGTTTTTGTTACACAATTTTTCATTTAATTTATGAGATTGGAATCTCTTTCCATGTCCATGTCTACCACTTTATTTATAAGTGATCACAGTCTCTACCGTGTCTGTATTCTCGTCATAAAAAATTATCACAATTACTGGTTGCTACGACATTCACTTTTGATAATGAAAATTTTGAGAATGGAGCCAATCCAGTTGGACGAGCATGATGGTTCATTATTTTTCAAGCCATCATGTAAGTGGTGACGTAAAATATCATTTCATTCGATGTTGTTTTAGAGGAGGCATAGCCTACGACTCGATTCAGGAGGAAGCAAAACCTTCTACTCCAGAAATAATTCAACATAAAAAAAAATCATCTCAGGACGACAACATCCATGTGATTTTTTTTTCTCAAGAAATGATAAATTTAAAGGCATAAATTGAAATGCATAAATTTAAAGTCATAAATTTAAATGCATAAATTTAAATGCATAAATTTAAACGCATAAATATAAATGCAAAATTTAAATGCATAAATATAAATGCAGAAGTTAAAGGCATAAATTGAAGTGCATAAATATAAATGCGGAATTTAAATGCATAAATTAAAAAGTTAGATTAGTAATCGAGGAGGCAGCGCCTACCATAAATTCAAAGAGGAGGCATAATATCTCACTCCATAAATATGATCTAAGGTGACATAGTCTACCATATGATCCACTCGTGGAGGCATAGCCTACCAAAATGATAAGGAGGAGGCTTAACCTACTACTCCATAAATATGATCTGAGGTGACATAGTCTACCATATGATCCAATCGTGGAGGCATAGCCTACCAAAATGATAAGGAGGAGGCTTAACCTACAACTCCATAAATATGATCTGAGGTGACATAGTCTACCATATGATCATGATCGTGAAGGCATAGCCTACCATAACGATCGGTCCGGAGAAGGCAGTGCCTATCTTTCCGAAATAATATATAAACGGAAATATAAAAGATATAGTATTTTTTTTTTGGTAAAATAAATTGGTCATAGTTAAACCTCACCTTTTCGGTATTTGACCGGATCAAGAGACGGTCGTGCTGATAACGTGTTGTAAATTTATTATTTTATAGGTGAGATATACACATATATATACATATATATTATCTGATGAGGGATAGGTGTACGTGAGGAAGAGAGATTGAGCGTAAGTGTTATACACTACTTTCTTATTATTGTATTTATAATAGAGAGCAAGCAAGAGAGAATAATGGAAAGGAGAGAGAGACGTGAGTGCTTCAGTCAAAAAAAAATGTGTGTCTCTTCACATTCACATACATCTTATTTATAGGGGCATTAGGTCGGTTAATCAACCGACACTAGAAAGAAAATATCTTAAATGGATAAGTATTAATACTATTATCTAATATTTTTTTTTGTCTAACTTTTCATAAAACAAATTAGATAATACAAGAATCTCAAACCAATATTAAGTGTAGTGCGTGCTCTTTGGCCATAAAATTTACAACCTCATTGTTTTTCTCGATACATAAACAAAAGAAATAGATTTAAAACTTACTGTTAATTTTTTGATGTCATTCAAGATGCCATACAACTCTTTTGAGTAGATTTTTTGTCTTGGTTACTTGGATCAGATTAAACCAATCTGAGGAAATCTTTAACTTGTTCCTTTGCATCGCCTTTACTTGCCTAAAGGTTTTAAATAAAGCATATGCTTCTGAAATAAGTGGCGAGATCACATGGCTTTTCTTTCGCCAGTTGCTTACTAGTTTACGTCCTCCTTTGTATTCAAGATACCATCCAAGTCTCGCCTTTTTTTCTTTCTTGCTCCATGCTGCATCAGAGAAAACAAGTGTTGTAGATTGATCTCCCACGCTTTGTTGTTCTCCTCTCTGTTCTTTCTTCTTTTCGAGCTTGCTTTCTCCAATAAAGTTGTATTGAAAGCCTCAACTTCCTTGAAACCCAGTCATCCATCACGTTTTGTTCTAGTCATTGTCTTCCATGTTATCCAGCACATCTCTTTCTTCTCTTATGATGAATCCCACCAATACCTTATCATGGCAGATTGGATCCTTTTGCACAAACTTAGAGTCAGCTTAAAGCACATCATTGTATGGTTTGGGATAGCCGTTAACACTGATTTTAGCATTACTAACTTTTCTGCATTCAACAGTCTCTTAGTTGACCATCTTAGAGTTTTCTCTTAGTTGACAATCTTAGAGTTTTTTGCATAATCCTATCTACTATTGAAGCAAATAGGTCACACTTCCTTCGACCAAACAACTCCGAGAGACCCAAGTACTTTGCAGCACCTCCCTTTTTCTCTGTGCCCAAATTTTGTTTAACTCTTGCCCTTACTTCATGCGGTGTTTCCCGAGAGAAGGTAATCGCAGATTTGTCCTTATTTGTTGCTTTACCAGAGGCTTTCTCATATTCCTTTAGTATTTGGCTCAGTTTCTCACAACTTTTCATGTCATATTTTATGAAAACATGATGTCATCTGCAAAGAGAAGATGAATCATCTTTTCTCATCCTCGTGTTATCTTGATTCATGTCATCCTCCCTTCCTATTGTGCTCTTTCGCATAAACCAATTAATACCTCACTGCAAAAGATAAATAGAAACGGCGAGAGAGGATCCCCTTGTCTAATTCCTCTTTGTGGCTTTATGTTCCCTTGTGCCTCTCCATTAATCAGTATAGAGAAGCTGATTGTAGACACACACTGCATGACCCAGCCAATGAACTTCTCTGCGAAACTCAGTTGCTGAAGTAAGTTTTGAATTATCGTCCATTCCATATATGCCTTTGACATGTCAGTTTTTATTGCCATTGTGAAGTTCTTGGTCGTATTTGACACTTTTAGGAAGTGTAACATTTCATGAGTTATCAACACGTTGTCAGTGATGGCTTGTTTTGAAACGAAGGCATATTGCTTTTCAGACACGATGTGATTCGGGATCGGTTTCAGCCTCTTGGTGATGATCTTGGAGAATATTTATAGTAAACATTGCGTAGTGCCAAGGGCATGTAATCTCTAACACTCTTTGGGTTGTTTACTTTGGGTATCAACCTGGTGTGTGTTGCTTTTATATGCTGAGGTAGTCTTCCCATCGTGAAGAAACCCCTTACTTCACTGTCAACCTCCTCCTCTAAAAACAACTTTTCAGCCTATTTAATAAGCATACCTATTATGGTTTGAGTCGGGTATTAGGTTTTTGGATTTTCGGATTTAGGCTTAGAGAACCCGTTTAGATATTTTAAAAGATCATATCAAGTTTGGTTCAGGACTTATCGGTTCGATTCGGGTTTAGTAATTTAAGTAAAACCCGCAAACACCTGATATCACTTCGAGAATAATATACTTCTGATAAATTAGTAACCGAAGTTATTATGGTTCGAATAAATTCGGGTATTGTCAGATGTTTTATCTAAAGTAACTATAACATTTGAAACTTGTAAATACAAATAATTTAATAAAATGCTCATGTCCCAAAATGACAGAAAACACACAAAAAACATATTCAAACGTTCATAAATTCATAAGTTCAACATAAAATGGGTGAAACAAATTAGAGTTTAAACATAAAACCAAAACGTTTACATGTCCCAAATTGTAAGCACAAAAATAAGAAACATAGAAATAGAGTGAAAGGGTCTCTTTCAAAGAGATGTGGTTCTTGATGTATGAAACAAAATCTTAAAAAAACCTATTGATGTTGTATTGTGAAAGTAGCAACGAACCTTGTATCCAAGAGATGGATTACAAACCAATGCAACCAAAATAATCTTCTTGCACTGTTGCAGATTCAGATTCTACATCCACAATATAAAACAATAGAAACCAAATATTAAACTACAAATATACGACATGTATAATAAAGTAATAAAAACAGATATAATCAAACATTTCAATTTTCTCTTCTTATTCAAGGCCAATCAGTATTTGTGCATTTGTGAGAATTTTTTTAGTCCATTCTAATGTCTTGCTTCATCCATTTTTTGTGCACGTCAGTACCTCAATCATGTAGTGAGTTAAACAACTCTTATATGGATATAGGATCCTATCACTAGTGTTAAAAGCACTTTCAAAAGAAACAAATGACACTTTCATGGCAAATTCCAGAAACTTGGAGCTATTAATTTTCCACAATGAGAGCACATCGAACTCTAATCCTACCATCATCCCTTCAAACAAATTTCCAATTCATCCCTTTTATCTTCATATCCTATCTTATTTAATTTTTGCTTGTACCTAAAATCAATCCTCTTATAGCATAAACCACCATCAACTAAATCCATCCTTTTAATTGATTGCTTGCGTGATGACTGAGAAGATTTTGTAAATTGAGATGGTTAGACATATGATGAAGAAGCGTTACCGTATATGTTGTTGTACTTTGTGAAGAGGCTTCTCAAAACAATAATAACAGACTCATTCATCTCTTTAGCTTCTAAACTGTCTTTCCCATACAACTTCTCGAAATACATGTCTCCAAGATCTATTTTCTTTGTTGGATCAAAAACTGTAGCAACAATCAACTTCTTGTTGATGTTCTTTAACCATTCCCGGTACTTGTCAAACTTCTTATACATTTTATGTGCCTTACTCTTCAATTCTAAGTCCACACTGTTGCTAAGCTCCATAGATTAGTAGCTTCGGTGACCATCTCTTCGTAGCACTTATGAGCATTCAAAGTTTCTGAATTTGACACTATCACTGTGGAGTTGTAGAAAATGACAAGAAACTGACATAGCTTCTCAACCACATTCCTATCCCTAAACTGAGGTAGTCCAATCCATTTTGGTCCATTGTCAACCTCAAGGAAATAATTGTTATATAACTTATCCTCAACATTCATTTTATCAAAAGAAACTATAAATTTAAGGTATGTTGTCAACACCAAATATGTTGAGTTCCAACGAGTTTTAACATCCAAGGGTAAACTACCCCTTTTCATCTTACCCGAGTCAACCTTAAGCTCAAACACCCTAAGTCTATTTGTGTGGGATCTAACATATTTGACGCAATTGCATATGACAGTCACATTTTCACCAATCTCAGCAATTCATCCCTCAAAATCAAGTTAATTATATGGTCACTGCATCTCATATGCATACATTCCCAATCTAGTACTAAATCATGATCATATAATAAGGAAAAACTAATATGAAACTTCCTAAAAGTAAAATTATTAGTTGTCGCAATGTCTAGTGTCACAAAGAATACTCTTTCAATCCACCCCCCCCCCCCCCCCCATTAAGCTAAGCATTCAAGAAGCACATTACAGATGGTTTGACATTTATGACATGTGACGTGCTTAAAGCTTATTACCAACTTCTTTAATTGCCAGTTGGAATCAATAAATGCAAGGTTACAACCATATAAGAGGCACCTAAAAAAAATATAGTATTTGAGAAATAATTACTGGAATATGCTATTACGAATTTAGTATATGAAAATTACATGTAGCTGAGACACTCATATATCGGTTGTAATTGAAACTCCTTTTTTCCCTAAGAACATCAACTTCAAAGCTGCCTTCCTTTCAGCGTACTGGACAATTTTTCTAGTTAATGTTCTTCTGAAATGCGGCTTGCATAAATTTACCATCTTAAAAAAAATTAAGTTAATAACACAACGCTCGGCATAGGTATGGGTTGGCAAGCCTTAGGTCTTAGTCGAGACGGTCGGATATCGCTACTGGGCCGGAGAGACAATGGGAACAACTAGACCATTTGCGGTATTTGACATCTTGTGACATCTCCGGTTCGGCTATTGTTTGTAGTCTGCGTCGAGGGTGTTACAAATGGTGCTTGTACTTATTACATGCCATTTCTATGTGGATCCAAGTACATTCTCGTACTTATCACAATAACCAAGAATGCATCAACTTAACCAAATCAAACATGTATTAACCTCAACCATAATAAATGTATAAAACACAAACGCATTTAAAGGTAAATACTCAGATATTTCAACCCTTAGGGCATAACTTGCACAAAATCCGTTAGTCCTAACTACCGGGACTCACCTGCTCGGATCTATCAATATCTTGGCTTGTTCCTAACTTTGGAACTTCTCTGGGATCTAGACACAAAAATCCTACATCAAAAAAAGATTAAGGTAAGGTTTAGACTAGTAGCTACTCGAATCTAAATCTTAACAACCCTTATCCGTAAAACCGTACCCGACCGCCCGTCAGAACCGGTGACGGAACATTGGAAAACCCATCGGGAACACTCATTCTCGCGCCTTCTCCCTCACATGCTTTATCATTTTCTCTCTCTAACATGGTCATTATATCTCTCTAGAATGGGTTTCAGATCATAGAGGTGCTCAGGGCCACCTGGAAAAACAGCTAACGGTTCGCCAGAAATCGCTTTTGGCTTTCCGAAAACTTCCTCTGATCCGCCTTAGCCCCATCCTCTCTCTACTCTCTCACTCTAAACCACCATAACTGATGGACTGTGGTTCAAGGAAGTCCACATCCGAGTACTCCGTAGGTACCACAGAGAAGTCATCTCAATCCTGTCACTCCAGAAAAATTGGTGTGGTCTCCATCGTAAGGTCAAAGATCGATTGGATATCCTGCTCGGTAACTCCGGAATCGAAACTGAGCTCACCTGGATCTGTCTCTAATGATGAATCTGAATCTATCACATACATCTCATAAACATATCATGAACTGTCTTTCTATCCATCTAAATCATCCCGCGAGTTGGATTTACTAGAGCCATAGTATTGTGAATAGACATATGTGCTTCCCCCGTAAATCATTGCGGGTTTCCCTTGTACTGCCCAAGTTTTCTTGGCATCCTACAAAGCTCAATAATAAGGTTACTCTAAATTACCCATCCTATCATTCTATTTGCATATTGACATCCGGATTCCTAATAAATTCAGTTGTGACACATTTGACTCGATAACTATATTAAAAAAAAAACTAAATCCCTTAAGCATGATCAGGAACCATGCTCTAATACCAACATTTGTAACCATTGTCTGTAGTCCGCGTCAAGGGTGTTACAAATGGTGGTATCAAAGCATGGTTCCTGATCATTCTCAAGGGATTGAGTTTTCAAAATTGTTTTATCGAGTCAAATGTGTCGCAACTGAACTTATTATGAATATGGATGTTTGAATGCCGATAAAATGATAGTATGGAGAATTTAAACTTACCTTATTATCGAGCTTTTTAGTATGTCGAGAAGACTTGGGTGGTATGAGCATGGCCTGTAATGGTTGTCGAGGGGCAGCATGAACGATTATTTGCAGTATTATGGCTCCAGTGTATCGAACTCATGGGACGGTTCGAGTGGATCTAACAACACCTCATGATTTGTATATAAGGTACACGGGATAGACTCAGACACAAAAGTGGAAACAGGTCCGGAAAATCCAAGTACCGACTCGGCAATTACAAAACATGACCTCCAGTCGATGCTCGACCTCACTATGGAATCAGACTCTTCACTTGTTTTCAGAGTTACAAGTTCTTATGATAACTTCGGGTTAGTATCCATAGAATACTCAGATGTGGAAGTTCTTGAACCACCATCACTGACGGTTATGGATATAATCTTTGGAAGTTCAGCGACCAACATTCCCAGCTCAGTGGTACCTACAGTCCCCTACTCATTCGTCATTGGGTGTTCCTATCAGTATGCACCCCAAGAACCACGATCAGTTAAGGAAGAGTATGTCGAGCCGCAGAAAACGACAGCATATCCAAATGACCCAACGGAGGCCGAACTTGAGAATGGGAGGGAATGGACCATAAACGCCATACAAGCCTACTATGCGCTAGAAGAGGAAATTCACTACCAGTTGGAACAAGACAATGTTGTTCCAGAACCGGCTGTGAATCCGAGCGAGTTTGAAAACCACCAGGACGGAGATGGCTTAACTATAAGGGGATGGTGGGATCAAAATTGGAGAACCCCCCCCCCCCCCCCCCCCCCAAGGGTCTTTACATATTCTGAACTTCTGCAATAAGTAATACAACTGGGGTGGGATAACCTCGATATATCAATGATGGAAGAGATGGAGGATGCACTTGGTGCAAACCACTAGGCGGATGAAGACGTTGAGGAAACAAAGATGATATCGGATCAAGAATCTAGAATACTTGGGGAAGGTTGCTTGGTACCGAGAACGATTCAACCAGTGAACCTAGCTATGGATAAGCTAAGATGGGAAGTTGGAGAAGGTAGTTGGCCGCGTAAGTTCGTATGAGAGTTCGACATCGAAAGAGATCACTCCGCTATGCGAGCTTTGTAGACATCGAGGATATTACAACTGTGGATGTCCGAATGTGGGATTCAGGTAAACAATGTTAACCGAAGTCAGACTATGTTTCAGTTGTGGAGGAAGGGATCATGAAGACGCTGATTTCCCCCTTTCAAGACTGTTTATGCCACCTCCTACAACTTCGACAGATTGCCCATCATCAGCCTAGGGATCGAGTGATGATCTGTTGTGAGGACCGAATGGAACGTAAGGTTAGGAAGGTAGTGTAGAAACTAAGGAAGTGGTTTTCAGGGACCGCATCATATCTGAAAGTGAGGTAAGTATGGATACTAACTAATAAACATTGATTCATATGTGATATATATATGCTTGTTGTGTGTGTGATAGTATACACTAGTAATGTGTATAGACGGACTAACACTTGTGAGTGTGTGCAACATTAGAACGACCCGTATAAGTAACACTGGGATGTGTAGCTTTTGTGGATATATGTGAACTAACGGTTTTATGATATATAAAATAGTTTTTGAACAAACTCAATTCAAATACGATTTTTATTTATCATAAAATCGTTAGTTACACATATTCACACAAAACTACACATCCACGTTTAACTTATACGAGTCTTTCTAACGCTTCAGACACTCACAAGTGTTAGTCCGTCTATACACATAACTAGTGTATACTATCACACACACACAACAAGGATATATCACATATACATCATAGTTTATGAGTCAGGATTCATATATACCTCGCTCTCGGATATGTTGCGGTCTCTGCAAACTACTTCCTTAGTTTCTACATTACCTTTCTAACCTAACATTCCACTCGGTCTTCACATCAGATCATCAATCGATCCATAGGCGGATGATGGGAGATCTGTCGGAGCTGTAGGAGGTGGCATGGACGGTCTTTCAAGGGGGAAAATCAGCGTCCTCACGATCCCTTCCTCCACAACTGAAACATAGTCTTACTCTAGGTAACATTGGTTAATTCATATCCCACATTCGGACATCCACGGTTGTAATGTCCTCGGTGTCCATAAAGCATGCATAGTGGAGTGATCTCTCCCGGGCGTCGAACTCTCATTCGGGCCTTACGCAATCGACTACCTTTTACAACTTCAATTTTGGCTGATCCACGGCTAAGTTCAAAGGTTGAAACCTTCTCGGTACCAGAATTCCTTTCCCAAGTATTTCGGATTCTTGATCCGATATCACCCTTATATCCTCAACGTACTCATCCGACGGGTGTTTTGCACCAACTGCATCGTCCATCTCGTCCATCATTGATATATCGAGGTTATCCAACCCCAGTTGTACTCCGTTTTGTAGAAGTTTGGAATATGTAAAAGGCCTTTGCGGATTTCTCCCATTCTGATCCCACCATTACCTATACGTACGTCCTCCCTATCATGGTGGTTTTCAAACTCGCTTGGATTTACCACCAATGCTGGAACGATCTGGTATTGTTCCAACTGGTTTCCCCTTTCCTCTTCCAACGCATAGTAGGCTTGTACGATGTTTACGGCCCATCCCTCTCATTATCAAGTTCAGCCTCCGTCGGGTCACATGGGTATGTCGCCACGTTCTGCGGCTCGACATAATTTTCTTCAACTGATTGTGGTTCCTGGGGTGCATACTGGTAGGTACACTCAATGACGAATGAGTAAATGACTGTGGGTACTACTGAGTCAAAAGTGTTGGTCGCCGAACTTCCGTAGGTTATATCCATAACCGTCGGTGATGGTGGTTTGAGAACGTCCACATCTTAGTATTATGTCAATACTAACGCGAAGTTATCTTAAGAACATGTTACTCCGGAAACAAGTGAAGAGTCGGATTCCATAGTGCTTGAGTCTTTCACGTATACCTTATATACAGATCCTAAGTTGTTACTAGATCCACTAGAATCGTCCCACAAGTTTGATACACTAGGGCTATAATACTGCAAATAATCGTATGTGCTGCCCCAACGACCATTTCGGGTCATGTTTATACCACCCAAGTCTTTTCGGCATCCTACAAAATTCGATAATAAGATAAATCTAAATTATCCATCATGTCATTCTATCGGCATTCAGACATTAAGATTCCAAATAAATTTGATTGTGATACATTTGACTCGATAATTTTTTTTTGAAAAGTCAAATCTCTTGAACATGATCAAGAACTACGCTCTGATATCATTATTGGTAACATTTCTGATGCGGGGTACAGACAATAACCAAATTAGAGATGTAACAAAATGTCAGATATTACAAATAGTTAAGCTATGTTTATAGTCTGGCCGGCCCATCGTCGATATCTAAACCTTTCGACTAAAATCTAAAACTTGTTAACCCGTACTTAAACCTAAAAGTTGTGTTGACTCGGACAAAGCCACGTATCATTAGGATAAAGGTTATGTATTTCACAAAATATGTGTACAATGATTTCTTTTTTTTTATCGTGTGAAATATTACAATCATATTCATATTTGATCCAATCCTAACAGTAAGAATCTTTTGATCAAATGAAATCAACTATCTGCAGCATCTACGATTACGATGAACAATTTCATGGTTCAGCTCTCCCAAATAACACTCGAATATACGACGAACAGCTTTAAATGTACCACACCTACGACAGATAGCTCTCCCGCAACACGTGAAACCACGACTGTTAGTTTTACATTTACATGTAATTCATAACCTCTGCTCCCATAGCTAAATGACATTTTTTTTTAGAATCGAACCCCAAACCTGGTTTAAAAACTTTTAAACCCTTAACCATTGATTTCCTGTTCTCTAATCTTTGTACAAAAAAGAAATTGCACGTAAGAAAAGTTTTTGAAAATGTCGCAAATTAGTCGGAAGCTTTCCGGATGTGGTTTTTGGTTCTGTACAGCCTCGACCAGTACCAGCGAGTCCGATCAAAGCTAATAGTTTTGTTGTGCGCATGTTCCTTGCTTCTTTGAAAGCTTAATAGACTGTTGTTGCTTCGGCCATCAGAGGAGAAGCCATATACTCGCTCGTCGCTTTCCCCTGTTTGATCACTTCGTTTGCTTTGTTGGAGAAGCACCTTTCTGCATATTGATTCTACGTGCAATCTATAATAATCATATACCTCTGCGATACTCCTATTTCAACATAAAATCAAAAAATTTAAATGCAAGAGTTGCTGCACTGGATGATGTAGGGCATATTTTCACTTCCTGCAACACCTGGAATTGTCTTCACTTGTTGAATTAAGATTCTGGTCTCAAATTTTATCAGGACCCGTGGACTTGGGTTAACTATTAGAAGTGATGAGTGAAGTTATTTGGAATATTTTGATGTGGAGAAAGAGGCCATATATATAAGCTGGTTCAAGCGTTCTTGATACTCACATCACCCATTCCCAAGGTACCGTCTTGTTCAGACTTCAGACACGCGTTTGCAGTACAAAAGCAGAGCATAGGCGATATATTTGGTTGTACTTGGACATAATAAACATAGTTTTATTTCAGTCTGTCACCTAACGGACTAGCTCGTACCTATTATACAAGTATGCTTTAGACATGGTCTAAGCGGCGCAACTGGCGCAGGTGCAACCCTCACCACAGGTGCAGGATCCCTTGCTGCCTTTGGCGGAGGTCTGGCTCTTTGGGCAGGTGCAAGGGTTGCAGTCGCAGTGCTCCCCACATGGGCACGTGTTGTGTCCTTGATCCCCACCAGATGCTTCGCTCATCTTGCACCTACATGGTACGTTGTTTTAAGATGAACTAAAACGCATGAGCATATAGAGGAAGACCAACCTGCAGGATTCGCCACCGTGACAGGGAGTAGGGCAGCCACAGCGATCGTTACAACCAGCGCCTGAGCTTCCTTTGCCTGTGTCTGCCATTTCCTTACCTCTCCACTCCTTTCTTGGCTACACAATGATGCATATATAGGTGCACGTGGCCCTGTGTTGGATAGCATGTGCCATGTGGCAGCTGCTCCTCTAAGATGAGTCGTGACGAAGCCCTCACGTGTTCAAACCGGAAGAGTTACTTTTTTGGTTTAGCAATTAGTATTAGTTGAAAGGAATTGTTATAAAAAAAACAAAGCCAGCAACACATACTCTAAACGTAACTACGTAACATCCCTAATCGTTTGTGATTTTGGCTTCTCTCTCCTCTCTTAAAGAGAGAATTAGCTTTCAAGAATCATTTCTCCTCTTCTTCTACGATCTTATCTTTCAGAAGAGGGAATTGATTCTTGATTTCTAGGGGTTTTTTTTTTATTTCAACTATGTTCCCATCTTCATCTTTCGTGTTGAACTCTTTTTTCCCCAAACTTTTGTTTCATGCCGATCTTCTTCTGTCAATTCTTTTTCTTCTCTGATCGGTTTTCGTGTTTTGGTTCCCTAAAGTTTCCGGCGACGTCCTTTGCTTGCCGTCCTTTCCCGACGTTGATCCCCTTCATCGCTCCCGATTTTCTTCATCTTCTCTTCCGGTCCCTCATCCTCGTGGAGTAATTCTATGATGTGTCTTCCACTTTTGGCTTGGAAATCAACAGCCTTCTCTACTGAGTTAGGTGGCGGCGTAGCTTCCTCAGTTTGTTGTCTCCGGTTGGTCGTTGAAGCTGGTTGTCTTCTTGTTGCGGTTCTGCTTTGGATGCTCTTTAGATGGAAAGGTTCGATCAGCAGTTTGGATTTCTCTTCGTCATGGATTTCAGCGTCTCTGCGCTCCTCGGTCATCGGCAAATTCCACCGGCGAAGCTCGAGTCGGTGATTGCATGTCGATGTTCTTCTTACGCTGCCACGTGGCCCGTCTTGCTTATCTTATTTTGATTTTGTTTTCTTGTTGGGCCTTTGTTTCAGTCCATGTTCGTATCCGTGTTGGACTTCTTTGTCTTGCATGTCTGTAACTCTTTTGGGCTTAATAAAGATCTTTCCGTTTAGTGTTAAAAAAAAAAAAAAAACTACGCCCCTGTCACCGTTAGAGCATATGCAATGGGGGTTCTTAAGGGGAAAGTTTCTTAACTATTCACGTGGAACAGTCTCTTAAAATCCTTATATAAGGATCGATCCTTACACTGTTCACGCCACGTGGCGTGTAACGATTGGTCCTTATTTTTTTAATAATTTTTTTTTTTTTTTTAAGGATCCGAACAAAAAAAAAATAAAATAATATTAAATTTTTTTTTTTTAAGAACCCCAATGGGTTACACCATTGGGGATGCTCTTATAATGGCACGTTTGACTCGAATGGTTTATTTATTAATATATAATATTCCGAAATCTTCATTGAAAAGTAGAAAAAGATTGCAGCAGAAGAAAAGAAACAGCAATGTCCAATCTCTTTCACCTACCTACTACAACTCTGGTTTCAGTTGAAGATCTCACTCAGGGAACTCCAAGTACCTGAGACAGCTAGAACGACTCCCAGTACCACGATCCCAGCGTCCAAAGCCCATTGCTTCCACCCTATTTCGTCTTTAAAGACCATCAGATGAAACAAAGCAGGCAACACGAATCCTAACGCACAGCAGACACTGCTGCCCACCAATGACAAAAAATCTGTAAAGTTGGGCACCAAGAGAGCCACCAGGGTCACTGCTAAGACGAGTAGCCATCTGAGCCACACGCAGTACATACCACTCCAGAAACGTCTCTCAACGACCTCAAACACAGGGTTCATCATCAACGGGAAGGTGAAGAAGAGGTTGATGCAGAGTCCCAGCTGCACAAGGCTGCTCACGACACCTGCTCCTAAGTTGGCCGTAATTATGTCCATCGTCTCCTCCCCAAAAGCCATGTAGCCTAACACACCAAAAGCTCCGTACATCAGCGCTATGAATCCCATGCTGAGCGCCAACACTTTGCCAAACTTATCCTTGTCCTTCATCTCGGATTCCAGAGGCAAAACCATCCCCACCCCTTCAAAGGCGTAAACGGCCACTCCCATCCCATAGAAGAAGACCGACATGCCACCAAAGACAACCACGTCAGGCCTTTGTTCCACTGTAATCTTCACATCCTCCACAATCACCACCGCCATTGCGCCCAAATCAACCACATCGGCGAATATGCTCAGAGGTGCCAGGTGAGTGAGCGTCTTAATAGAATTTAAACCCAGCTGAAAAGGAAAACATCCCCATATGTAGAGACTCTTAGGGGACATACCCATTAAATGTCTCATGCTCAAGCTCGAAGTCGTTGTTGGGTTGGAGAGATTAGCTAAAGTAGTACCGATAAAGATAAGATATCCGACACAGAAGCCAGCCTGAGACAAAATTATAAGAATGTCAACGACGAATCTCCCGAGCGGGCCGCAGACGGCGAATCCAAGGTCCCCGAAAGAGCCGATATTGGCGGCACCGAGCTTTCGACGGATGTGAACAAGAAGCATCATGCAGTGGTTGATCAAAGCGGCGACGCAGAAGAGCGTGAGCAGACCCATGAGCCATCCGGTTCGCTTGAAGGCGTACGGAAGACCCAGAACCCCAGCCCCGACGATAGCTATAAAGACATTGGCGAAAGTCTTAAACTTGCTCGACAATGGCGTTCCCTTGCCGAGAAGGGGTGTGTCTTCTCTCGCCAGTCCTTTCTCAAAACCCATCCTTTCGCCAAAAAAGCAAGAGATTGGGCTTTGGAAATCAATGTCGATCGGAGATCAAAAAGAGATTATTTTTTGGGGTGGTCAAATCGAGGGGAGATAAGATTGGAAGAGTGGAGGAGATGCACGATCGCATCTTCTATTTAAAGCCGCCTCCAACTTCTCAGCACCAAACAACTTTTACCACTCTTTTTCCATCAATTTTGCTATTAAGATGAGAGTACGGCGCATCTCCATACCACATCGTACCTTGAATTTGGTATTTGATACGCTTACCCATCTCTCCTTCTCTCTCTCTTCATTTAGATATATACTACTTTGTCTAGGGAGGACGAGGGATATATGCAGCCGAGAATATGTATGCCTGTCATCTCTATTGTTTATTTTATTCGTATACCTAAGAGCACCTCCATTGGGATCAAATTCTCTAGGGTTCTTTGATTTAAAGTCAAAGTCCCATATACTCCTCTCCCATAAAGTTTTTTTTTTTTTTTAATTCGAGAGAATGGGTAAAAGACAGCAAAACCTGGGTTTTGTAACTTATTTACAACCCAACCTGGATTGACCCAAAGAGTTTGGTCCATCCATTTGAGTCGGGTCGGATCTACTCTTTAAATCCTAAAAATGTCTTAAGGTAAAAATCAAAAATCCTTTTTTCTCTTCAGTATATCCGTTCGTCTTTCCTTCTTCTTACAGTTTTCCCCAGTTTTCCTTTCCGACTTCATCCGACAAAAAAAAAGAATTCCAATCTCCATTTGTAGAAGGAAACATGCGGAGTTATGGGAGAAAGAGATTACGAAAGTCGAAGAGCGTAGAGGATAAATCGATTCTTCCAAACGAATCCCCAACCGAGAGAGACCCGAGAGAAGAGGCGAATCGCGAAGCCGAAGCTGTGTGGAAACAAATTGATGAAGAAGAAAAAACAGACTTGGAAAAAGAATACAAGAATGCGGAGGAAGAAAAAAAAGATGACAAAGAGATTGAGAACGAGGAAGAGGAGGACGATGAAACAGAAGACGATGAGGAGGAGGAAGCCGGAGGGATAAACGAGGAGGAGAAAGCCGTAGACGATGAGGAGAAAGCCGTAGTCGAGGAGGATGAAGTTGAAGATTCCCGCGTTCCGGGACTAGGGTTTCACGACGAAGAAGAAGAAGTTGTTCGAACCAGTGAAATCCGCTCTTTAACCCACCACAGTGATCCACTCGAGGAAGGAACGGTACGTATTTCCATTTATGGGGCCTTGTATGTCTAATTTTTGTCGATTTCAGATATGTAAAACTTGGTAGGAATTAGCAAAAATTTGTGCGTAATTTGGTAAAACTTGGTAAAAATTGGTGTCAAACTTGGTAAAACTTGGTTAAAGGTAGTAAAACTTGGTAAAACTTAGTATAGTTAGAGTAAAACTTGGTAAAACTCTCGTGTAAAACATAGTATAACTGGGTAATACTTGGTCAAACTTTGTGTGTGTGCAGAATTAAGAGGACGAAACCGAACCAATGCAGCCCCTCAAGATGTGTTTCTCTCCCACAGAATATGTGAAGACGATAAAGCTCTCTTCTAAGTGCTACATCGCCAAAGCCGTGAAGACTGTAGACGACATTCTCGAGGATGATGAGCTTGATTGGTTCCATGAGCATCCACAATTCAAACACTTCTTCCACATGGGTCAAAAGACAAGCTCAAAATGGATGAGACTGTGGATGATTCTTGTTAGGGTCACGGCTGTGGATAAGAAGATGGAGCTATGGTTTATTGTCAACGGCGTTCCAATCCGCTATTCCATTAGGGAGCATGCACTCGTTTCGGGGTTATTATGTCACTCATATCCAAACCACTATGAATCCCTTGGTGGTGACTCAGGTTTTATTGCTAAGTACTTTGGTGAAGAGAAGGTTACACATGAAGAAGTTGTGAAGCAGTTCCTAGCTACGAAAACGAAAAAAAAAATATTGGCAAGAGAAAGTATGGCAAGGATCGTTTGAAGATGGCTGTCTTGTACTTCTTGTCATCCGTGATCATTGGGAAGAAGAAGACATGCAAAGGAGCTACTTCCGTTGAGAGTTTCTTCCTTAGAGCCATTGATGATCTCGAGATGTGCAAGACTTTTCCGTGGGGGCGTTTGTCATTCGAGGAGAACGTCAAAGACATATTGCACTTCATTGACCATACCGGAGGAGTGGCACCCACTTCATGGGTATTTCCTGGATGCATTGTTCCTCTGGAGGTCCTTGCTTTTGAGGCCATCCCAGTTCTGAAGAACCATTTTCGAGAAAGGGTTCAGGGTGCGTGCGAGGATTGCCCGCGAATGTGCAAGATGAGGTATAAAACCGTGGGGTCAAGGTTTTTCCGTATCTCAGAGATAAATAAGAAGCTTGTAACTACCAAGGTTAGTATCTCATATCATACTACTAATCCTAGTATCTCATATCATACTTTGAGGTTGATATTACATTGTTTCTTCTTATATTTCTAGGATATTCAAAGCATCTTGGAGCCATCTCCCATGGAAATGACGCTTCTAGAGAATACCATGGACGCTGATTCTGGCTGGAATGATGTGGATGACCCAATAGTCGATGGTTGGAACAGGCTGCTCAAGAAGAAGAAGACAATCTGGTTTGAAGAACTTTTCAACCAAGATGTGTATGGTCGTGCGTCTCAGGCAGATGCTGAAGAGCAACCTCGTGCTATTCATGAGGCGTCTGAGGGTGATCGTGAAGGGGCTCCAACTCCTACTGTTTTAAGTCTTGCGGATGTGGAGGAATTAATCAAGAAGAGAAATGAGGAAACATAGTCTCGATTGAAGATGTATTACGACGCTCAGTTCAAGTAGTTGACTGAGACGTATAACGGTAGATTAACCGATATGGAATCGGTTGTGAATATACTAAGAGCGGGTGTTAAGGAGACATTAACAAGAAAGCCTGAGGCTACTGCCGATGATGGTGTTTTTTAAGGACTCGTTTGTGAGCCTAGTGTTGTTAAAGTGCAAGAGGAAAGAAAGGGAAGAAAGGAAAGAAAGAAGAATGCTAAGAAAAGCAGTAAGAAGGGAGAAAAAGAGCGAGAGAAGGAAGAAGAGAAGGGAGAAAAAGAACAAGAGAAGGAAGAAGGAACCGTGGAAGATAAGGGGGAAACAGAGCTCTCAAAGGACGTAGACGTAACAGAGGCTGAGAAGGTAGTATCTGAGGCCGAGAAGAACGATGACATAAAAGGTAAGAAGAGAGCTGTTGAACCCGTTGAGAACGTTCCAACAAAAAAAAAAAGATTAGGAGTCCCGTGATGACTAGGGGGAAGAAAATGGAGAACCAAGTTCCTGCGGGAACCACCAAACCGTGATCTTCTCTGTTTTTAGTACATTTGGTTTTGAATTATCTATGTTTTAGTACTTTGGGTATTTTGGTTTGAATTATCTATGTTTGACAAAGTAGTTTTACCAAATTATGCCTAGTTTTACCAAGTTTGACACCAAATTTTCCAAAGTAGTTTTACCTAGCTATGCCAAGTTATCCAGAAAACATCCATTCAAACTTAAACACTAGCAATAAGAATTCAACATAGAAAATCCCATAGAAACAAACACAGAATTCAAACATATATATCCAGACATAGTAGATCTTAAACCACATCAGCTTTGCATCCCTTCGATTGTCTCCTTTAACTTGGCAATTTCTCTTTGGTTGTTGAAAATCTCCAGATTCATGTCTGCGATTTTGACGTCTTGCATTTCAATCTTGTACAACAACTTCTCAAACTCTTGTTCGACACCATGCAACCATGGTTGACGAATATGGAGTCCATCGGCCTACAAAAAAAATCAAAAAATTCGGAGTTACACCAAATACATGGAAAATGGGGTCAATCGTCAAAACACCAAATTCAGAGTTCCATTTACCCTCCATTTTTGACAAGTAAAGAAGGTACGGCCCGGTGTAGTATCCACAGGCGTAACCTTATCGACCTCGCGTACGATACGGCCACCACATGGGCATTCCTTTGGGATGCCGTATTCCGCATAGGTCACTGCGTCAAGACGATCGGCGTATTCCTTGTTCCTCCTTTCCTCTTCATAGGGATGGAGCATGAAATTCTCTGTACTCATTTGAGAGAGAGAAGAGAGATGGAGATTCGGGTTAGAGAGAGAGGGAGAAGAACGAAAAATGAGAGAAAAATAGAAAAATAGATAGATAAGGATTTTCCAAAAAAGGGGGGGGGGAATTTAATTTTTGGAATTTGGGGGCGGGAGTTTCAAAAATTTTAGGCGGGAATCAAAGTTTTACCAAGTTTTCAGTTTTACCAAAAACTGTCAAGTTTTACTTCTGCCAAAATTCAGTTTTAATGGTTATACTCTATCTTTAATAATAAAAAATTGGTTATACTCAAGATCTATGGATAATTATATGCATTACAAATTAATTCATGCAATTATATTTGAAAATACATATATTATCTGACTTTTTGAAGATTAAGATGATTCACATAGATAAACAACTCATAAATGTATATGATATTTGCTTGCTAATAACAAGTCTACAATATTTACCTTAAATTCTAAAAGCGTATATTTTGTTTTAGCAAGAGATATGCTATATAGTTTGTATTTTAGTTTGATTGTTATATTTAATATTATTATAAAAATTGAATTTCACAAAGAATTATAGTTCTACAAATCTAGGTTTTACCAAGTTTTCCAAAGTTACACAACAAATGATAACATATGTAAATTGAAAAAATAAAAATACAACTAAATTCCTTCTTGGCTCACATCAGCTTGGATCTCATTACTGCAATTAAACCAGCTCTCTAAATTCTTTCTTGCCTTTCTCTTGCTCCTTCTCCGTCCGTGCTCCCCAACTGACGGATATCTTGTTTCTTGGACTCTTCCCTTTCTTTTCACATAGTTTGGAGGAAAAGCGTACACCTTTTCTATCTCTTCCGGAATAATCCACTCAGACATATGTGGAACTGGAAAAATTGTCCTCGTATAAGCCAATGCCCATAATTCTATCATGTAGTAACGCGAACACAGACCATACAAATCCTTCAATTCCGTTGGCCTAATGTCTTGCTTCAAGAATTTAGTGGTAGCAGATATTGCGTGTACACATGGGTACCTGTCAATATCAAAGAGTCTGCAGCTGCATTTGTTATGTCTCAAATCCACCACATAAGTAATGCCGTCATCTCCAACAACACCGTATTGAAGCTCGAATGCATTAAGCTCAAATGTCGTGAGTTTGGCCGCTTTCACAATTCTAGCGTGCAACACAAGTTCCACTTCCGGCACCAATTTTCGCGCGCTCGATCCAGAAACGGAATCTTTCCTATGACTGTTAAACCACTCTGCAAATTTTCCAATAAGGGCATCGATCATAGGCAGTAGATGATACCTTCTGGCCTTCTTAAAAACTGCATTCATAGACTCCACACAATTAGATGTGTCTATGTTGTACCTTGCACCGGGAGAATAACACCTTGCCCATTTCTTCTCTTATACGCTTTTGTCAAGATATTGAGCTGCTTGAGGATATATGTTCCTAAAATCGCCATATTGTCTTAGGAAATCAGCCTCGGAGTATATCCGAGCAATTTCCCTAAATTTTTTTCCAACTTCTTCTTTGTTCTCGTAGGAAACTGCTCCTCTCACATTCTGGGACAGGTGGAAGATGCAATAACCATGATCCGAGAGAGGGTACACTAGACCTATTGCCTTGATGAGACTTGAATTTCTGTCGCTAATAAAAACTAACTCACGACTATCCGGTATTACGGTTTTCAGCGTATTAAAGAACCACATCCAACTTTCTTCCTTTTCACCATCAACTAGAGCAAAAGCAATGGGATAGTGGTGATGATTCGGATCCTGCGCTGTGGCGAATATTAAACAACCTCCATATACATTCTTAATGAAAGTTGCGTCAACGATGAGCACTTTCCTCATGGCTATAAACCCTCGATGGAAGCTCCCAAAGCCACAAATAGATACCTGAACCTTCTTTGTTTATCCAACACCAAATCGGTTTTTGTTCCATGATTCACCTTCTCCAACATATGCAAATAAGAAGGCAACATCTTGAAACCATCAACTGAACTACCATGGATATCAGAAACAGCAAGGTTTTTCCCTCTAAAAGCTGTAGAATACGACACTTCCACACCGGCTCTTCTTTGGACAAGCTGCACAATAGTTTTAGGACATGGAGTATCGAAGTTACCGGGATAGTCTTCGTTTAAGACGCTTGCAACTAACCGTGGTGTACCTTTCCTCTTGTTGCTTATACCACTAGTACTTGTCCGAGAGCATGAATGCATATTCGTGTATGTTCTAACTGAGAACATGGTTGAATTCTTAATCTTTGCAGCTCTCAACTGCCATTTACAACCTTGCTTCGCTTCACGGCATTTCACCACGTATCGACTCTTATCTGAATTGCCTATTAAGATCCCATAACAGTTCAGATTTGCGGCTTTATCAACCAAATACTGCACATCTTCTTTACATTTAAATTCTTGACCTATTTCAAAACCCAAGCCATCTTCCCATTCATCTAAACGCCTTGTCTCTTCCACAACCAAGGGAAGCTCAACTGATTCAACCATATCCAAATCATGCATATTATCATGTTGTACAATATCACCATCGCCAATAGCAACATTCTCCAACGGCTCAATCGGCTCAGTTGGTTCAATAGGCTCAATAGGCTCAATAGGCTCAATAGGTTGTTCTGTTGATTCCTCGCCAGTAACATGAGTAGCATCACCAGCATTGATTACCCCAATATTATCCCGGGCACTAGAAATAAGCTCACCATAACTCCCACCATCTCGTTTCCTCCTCTCTACTCTTGAAAGTTGCTCGGTAATCGGAAATATTTCCAAATCTGTGACAACCTCTACCTGCAAAACACTTCTTCGTTGCTCTTTATCCAAAGAGGTTAGATACACGTAAACATCCTCGTCATCAAAAATATACGACTGCCTTTGAGGTTTCACTACCAATGGAATATAACTCAAATTCAGCCTCTTTGTAGAATCATCTATTGAAATCTTTCTGCGTATCTTATCCACTAGCAACGAATACGTTATCTCCTCCATAGATGATGTCTTAAACGATATACCATACAACCGAGCTTCTCTAGGAATCCATTCATAGTCATCTCCGATCTTTGAATAATGTCCTTCATAATCAAAATGTATGTTTATGAAAGGAGAACTCATCCTCTTCTGAAAATGACATAAAAATATGCATTAGCACTCAAATTTCAATAGTAATACCACAATAGTTTTACCAAGTTGTACCAGTTCTGCCAGAGTAGTTTTACCAAGTTTTACCAAGTGTTACCAAGTTTTACCAATTCTACCACATTAGTTTTACCAAGTTGTATCAGTTCCACCACAGTAGTTTTACTAAGTTGTACTAAGTTTTACCAGTTCAACCACAATAGTTTTACCAAGTTGTACCGATTTTTACTAATCTATTATTACCAAGTTTTACTAAGTTGAGCAACTTTATCAGACCCAAAATATCTCCAAATTGCCAATACAACAATAGGATGCAGTACGATTAAACCACAAATTTCGATTAATTATCGATTAAGTTGTCTAATTCACCAAAAAAACACGGATACAAACACAATATTCTTAATCCAGAAATTAAAATCGACCTCCAATCGAGCTCAAGAAAAAAAGAAAAAAAATAGAGAAACAAACGACAAGAAAAGGGAGGAACTTACCTGGGATGATCAGAATCCAGAATAGAAGTGGTTGGGATGGTAGAATTGGGATAGATTTGAGGAAATCGAATTCAAAATAGCTGCAAAACACAGCTGAAAATCGACCAAATCGAACAGGAGAGAGAGAGAGCGTGACCGAGCGTGGTCGAGATGGAAGAGGAGAGAGAAGCTCCTCTCTGATTGGTTGATTATTTGGTTTATTTTAGATTTTTTTAATTGATTCATTAAGGGTAGAATGTGTATAACATTAAAAGAGAGGAGTAGGGGAGTATGGTAGATTAGGCAAGAGTATGTGGAAAATTGACTTTAAGTCAAGGAGCTTTTGAGAATTTGATCCCCATTGGGAGGTTCTAATGGGGGGGGGGGGAGGTTCTAAAGAAATATTAATATAAAAATATAAAGGTAGAGAGAGAATGAGAAGATTTAAGGGAGGGGTTCTTAGTTGGGCAGTTTTTAGAACCCGGGTTCGTCACGTGGCGCAACCTGGTTGGCTAATTTTTTTTTTTTGATTTTTTTTTCTCCAGTTAAAAAAAAAACAATAAAAAATTGCCTAAGAACCCCCAAAGGGGGTTCACTAATGGGCTTGCTCTAAGTATATGTATCCTTTTTGTTGTAAGGCCCGATAGTGATAGTTGGTGCATTTTTTTGTCTAACTCATATCATTTATTAAAGCCCAAAGGGCTACATGAGGTTTTACACAAACCCTATCCCCGACCCAATTTACACTTTGATAGAATTAAGTCCAACTCTAAGACCCAATATACTGATCGAGAGTCTAAACAAAGGCCACATGTGTTAACACCGGTCGAAGAGACACCACGTGAGAACAGGAGATTTTGACACGTTGATGCTGAACAGATCCACGAATTGAAGCAACGTCACCGTCGGATTTCCGATCAACCGCCATGACAAAAGCCTTCCACCGTAATCGCCGGTGCAGAGCTAGAAGAAAAACAGCTTGTCATCGTGTAGATGAAGCCCAAAATCTTCTCAATTCCAAATCGCATTGAAAGTTTCATCTTGGATCTATCTAGATCCGCCGTGAAAACGAGTCCAACAAAGCGACAAAGATATTACTTTAGCCTGTACCTAGACTCGAGCCACAACAACCAACGTTTTCTTTAGTTGCTTACCAGAATGATTAACTAAACCCACCGAAGAAGGAAACACGACAATTCCATACTTAGCGAAAGGCTAAGATGGAAAAAAAATCCGATCTTTCGAAAGAACCGAAAGCATCGGGACACAAAGAAAAGGAAATCCTATATATAATCGGAAGATTTGAACACCAAAAGTAGATCTGATATACAATCGAAGAGTATAAACAAAACAAAAATCAAAAGTATCCAACGGTCGGAGACGGAAAAAGGAGTCGAGTCTGTGCTAGAGAAATGACAGAGAAAATCTCGTGATAGTTGGTGTATTATTAGTATATAAAAGTCGAAAAACATGTTTAATAAAATTTTAATCACCACTAATTTATTCACATCTCTTGTCATTATTCATATGTTTTGTCATTATTTACACGGTTTCAGAATGGCTTCTCAATATAACACATATCTTAAAACTTTTCTAACTCAAACACGTCTATTTTTAAAGTTTTTCAAGGCAATTGTTCATAAAATAAACATATTTTGGTGAATTGTATATTCAAATCAGTTTTTATTTTTTAAATTTCGGTATACTAAAAATTGAAATGTTACAATAATTCCACTCAAAAAATATAATTTCTTCGTTGCACATCAGAATCGTCACCATTAATGATATGATCGTCACCCCATACTCCTCTTTTATTATTCGAGTTATATCAGTATTATTTAGTCGAGTGGCTTCTCACTCGCTGTCCAGATTTTGGGTGTATCATGAGTTGAACATGCACACATTAGGTTAAAAGTCTAATTTTATAGTATTCAAAGATGTTGGAGTTATTCCTAATAAAATGGTTTGATAACAGATTGCCTACACCCCCATAGAAATTGTCTACATGAGTTTGTGGTGGTTGAAAACTTATCATTACCTCAACCTTCTCTTGGTTAAGAGGCACAATCAAAATATAGTTTTTTTTTGTGCTAAAATTGGTGCATATATTTAAATTTTTTGTGATTTTTGGTTTACATCCGGTCTAATCCGGCTCTATTATAAAACCCAGAATTGGGTCCGGTTAAGAAAACAAACAAAATAACTGAAAACCAAGCAATCCAAAGACAAATAAACCAACCTAAATCGGAGACATAAAACCCTAAGCGTAAATGCAGAAGCAACCGCCGAGAAGGATGATGCCGCAAGAACTTCGCCGGACCTACCGGAGAAGAGAAGCCGAGAGAACCCACCTCAAGCTTTACATGTGCTAAGAGTTGTCGCGGAGCAGAAGATCTCCGCTGGATGAAGCTTCACCCGAGCCAAAACAGAGAGAGGGGGAGGAGGCGAACCACCGACAACCACCAAACTAAAGAGGAAGTGGGTCACCAAATCCATGGTGACAAACAAGACGGACAGGGGGTAATAGGACTTTTGGGTCAAGATCCGCCGGAAGTTATACTGAATTTCCTCGATATGCCGTCCTCTAGCAGATCGGAGGACACAGAGGCCTCCGATGGTTCCTTCGCCGAGACCCAACCTTCGCCTAGCCATCACCGTGAACTGGGTCGCCATAGCCCAAGCCACCGAACAAACAAGCACCACACCACTCTAAGCCAAGCAACGAACCGAAGGGAAAGAAGGGGACATCGCGGAGCTAGTCCTCGAGCAACCGATCGACCCACCGCTAACCTATCACCGCCGTCGCCGAGCACCACTCACTGTTGACTCAGATTTCGTTATTTTGTTGGCCTCTCTCGCCGCGGATGAAGAGCATGCAGAGGACAAAAGGACGGAGGCGAGGGCCTCTCACAGCACCGGTGTCATCCGGTCGCCGGAGAGGCCAGAGGAGAGCTGAGATGGAGAAGCCGAGGCGGTGAGAAAGAGGAGAGAAGGCAGAGAAAAAAGAAGCTTTCTCTCTCCTTCATGTGGTTGTACTTCTTGTAAAATATAGTTTTTGAACACGTAAAGTTGTTAAAGTACAATTAACCATGAGATCAATGCTTGTAATAATCAAGTATTGACACCCAAACCCTGATATGTCAAATTGATGCATCATGGATTGACCATGGCCTTATCAGTGGTTTAGGGTGGTGCTATAAGGATTGTATGGGGCGAGAAGTAAGTGGCCTTCAAGGATGTCGTAGAAGCCTATCGGCATTACATGCCGAGTTAGATAGCCTTCTCTGGGCAGCTTCTTGTCTCCATGAGAAGGGGCTCTTGAGGGTACACTTTGAGACTGATTGTTCATCATTGGTAAAGATGATTGACGACCCCGAGGATTGGCCATTATTCTTGTCAGAATTGGATATCTTACTCTCTTTGAAACAAAGCTTTGAGTTTTTCGATCTACGTTTTATAGTGCCCAGAACTTCCGTGCTGACTACTTAGCGAAGGAAGCCAGGGCTCGAGGCGTGTTATTCTCCCATATAAGCCAGACTGTCTCGACTGAAGGAACTTTTCGGAGCCTCCCTTCCAGCGGATTAAACTTGGCTTAATCAAGATGGGGCGATGACAAAAAAAAATAAAAAAAAATAATCAAATATTGACATTGATAAACAACCCATATCGTTATCCTATAGAGCGGGTAGGAAATCAAGTGAACATCACCAAGATATCCCCATTCAAAACATTTGTGGTATCGAGCTAGCAAAAATAATCCTTTATTTTGATATATTTTATTCCAACTCATTAAGATATGATTTATGTGTTCTTTTTTTTTTGTCTTCATGATTTTCAAGATTTTTGTGTTCAGTGGGTGTGAAAACATGTATACTATCCTACAAGCCTCATATTATTATATTTTAATGATTTCTCTTTTTAATTATCTTTTATCTACGTCTTTTTTAGTTGTAGGATTCAGTTTCCGGGGATATTCCGTTAATCCGCCGGTTAATTTTATTTTTTGGGTTTAGTTTCCGGAAAATGTTTTATCTTTTGCCAGCTTTTGTATTTTAAAAACACATCGTATCATAGCTAATAATAAAAATATAATTTCAGACAGAAAAAAAAATCAGAGATCTTTCCTTCTGAAAGATACAAGAGAAAAAAAATCTAACTATTGATATTAGTTGTTTTTATCTCCGCGGCTGCGTAGAGTTCATATGTTTATAGATTGGTTGGAATTATCGTTAGACCCAAAATTGACAATTATTGTCTCGTATATTGTGTTAAAGTTTGATTGTGGGTTTATCAAATGAGGTTTTTTTATTTCCCCACTTCATTCATTTGTTATCTTGCCTTCCCAGTTGTGTCATTTATTATAGGCGTTGTGCATCTTTTTGTAGTGTATGTGCTACGATTGTTATAAGAATTTTTGCATTTTAAAAAAATTGTCCACTTTTCTCTCTCTACTTTCTTATGCTTTGTTTGCTCTTTATATCATCTAAGATTTGGATATATGATTATGATGCGATGAGTAAGATTTATGCTCATGGATATATTATTGGGTGGATCTTTGAAAATGTTCCTTTTGCTGGTCTACGTACCTGAACTCAATGATATACATGTCCTACGTCGTCTCGGTGTTCGCCGCTTTTTTCTTACCTTATATTATTACCTTCCGTGATGTGGTGATATATCATGATTTTTCCAAATTTTTAACTATGATATGTGTGTTTATATAGTCTTTAACCTGGTATTTCGAGTCTATCGAGTCTTTTACAGGTTAGCACGGGAATGGAGCGAAGTTAGGAGTTTTGGAGCATTTCTGGAGCATTATGTGAGAAGTGTAAGTTAGAGCCGTAACAAGACTTTGATGTCGATCGACACTACCTAGGTGTCGGTCGACACTAATCCTGAATGAGACTTATATGCGGGTTTGAAGATATCTTTTGAAGAATTGCAAAAGTGCCAAGATGTTTTATTATTTGTAATTAAGCTCCTAAATATGTTTTAGGCTATTTAATTAGGTTAAATAATGTTTTGTTATTTTTATCTTTTGTTCTGGGGCTGATCTGCTACTATATAACCTATGAGAGAAGGATTTCAAACCCCTTTACATATATTCAGTTCTTGGTTTTAATATGTTTGGGTAGTTACTCTTGTTTGATTTAGGTATTCTCATTAGGGTTCATGCCTTGTTAGATATCTGGTTAATTTAGGATGCTCAATCAATATGTTCATCACATAAGTTAGTCTTAAAGCTAATTATGGACTGATCACCAAGAACTTAGATCTTAAGTTAATAAATTGGCATGAGAGCGTGGTTTATAATCTTATTAGAACTTAATGTGAGCAATTTAACTAATTGCAAAGAGTTTTGGTTTAGGTAAATTGTGAACGGAAGAACTTGATATTAATACTTGTCTAGAATCTAAGGTTGCAAAGAGATTTGAATCGCTAGGTTGCTAGACATAGAAAACATTTGCAGCGAGATTTGAATTGTTTGATATTTGTGTTTCTAGTTCTTGAACATGTGCTTAATCTGAATCATGATCAATTAGTGTCTTGCATTGTATGATATCCTGAGAACTTCCCTAAGTCTAACGCTTTCTCCTATTGAATCTACACCTTTACTTTACTTGCATTATTTATTGCTTTTAACTATTTGCACCTGCTTAGAATAGATAATGCACGAACTTTCTATTGATAATCGGTGATCCATTGTTCGATACCCTAGTATTACAATATCGACATTGTACACTTGTAGTAGATAATTAGGGATAAAATTTGACTTATCATGTGGTTTCTTCCACCCCAATCTCTCAACTGTAAGCTTTCGGCTTCTATGCAACTCTCTATTCTCGGCGTCCTTGTACCGTGTTTATTTGTCCATTTGTTTTTCCAGGTGCTCCCCCATGACCATAACTCTGCAACTACATGAAATGCTTGAAGCTTTATGTTTAGATTTTCCCGAACCAATGTTTAGAAGAATTTTTACATGCGAGTGATCTCAATGAGATGTGACCCCGCAATTTGATGATGTGATACTACTTTTTGGGTTGTTTTGTTCCCGAGGTTCCATCAGTAACATAACATTTTTAAAAATCTCTTAGAATTTTTTGCCGCTACATCTTTCTTTATCATATGCGCTAAGAGTTGACAGAGAATGTGAAACCACAAAATCATGAATAAATTTCAGCGTACAATTTATTTTCGTTTGGTATATGAAGGCCTCTTGTTCAAAACCACTTAATATACACAATTTTGCTCACGCGTCTTTGGGTTTTGGTGATTTAATCACATTAAACATAACATTACTCGCCATTATGGACACTAACATACCTTTTAATTCTATGTTGTAGGAAATTATCCAAATGTGTACTTTTCCCATCAGCGTAACGAGCCCTCCTTTTTGAATCCTTAATTCCTTTTTGTAAAGCCATCTGGATATGCATGTTGTTGTTGGTTATATTTTAAGATCGTGTTATTATTTCTTCATCAATACTTGTTTCGTTGTTTAGTATATTTGGCTACTTGGCGACATTGTAAAATGTATCCCTATTTTTCAATTAAAGGTTATTGATCGTGTTTATTTTTACCTTTTCACCCTTTCGCTCGAATTTATCTCTTTGCAACCATAAGATCATCACTTTTCCCTACTCATATAAGTTATAAAGGTTTTCCGGCTCATCACTCATTCCTACACAAATCCAAGTTTGATCAACCGTTTTGTAGTCGAACGTACTTGTTTCTTTTATCGACGTAGTTGTTTGGATACTTATTTACTAAGTATTCTAACAAAGTATTTCCTGCTACTTGGTATATGTTTGTTTAGTGCTACAATATGGATGGTGTATTGCATTCGTATGTTACATTAATTCATTTGGGTTTAGTGTTTACTTGTTAACGACGTGAGATCATTGAAAGCGTATTTATAAACGATACATACTTAAAAAAGATGATCATCGTGTTTGGGATGAAGCGGAGAAAAAGCGCATATGATAAAGATTTTGTTATGCACAACTTTCTTATCAAAGTACTGGTTGAAAAAATCAAAGATTTTGTTATGCACAGCTTTCTTAAAAAGGCAAAAGCTTACAATTGGACTGTCTCGGTCTTTTTTCAGGGGCAAGATCTTTTTCTTCTCAGAATTCATAGTTAGTGCAATTCATGAAAGAGAGCTATCCATGACAGATATTGCAGTTGTGTAGATGAAAAAGAGATCAGAAAGACAGTGGATCCTTTATCAATAGGGAAAATATGTAAAAAAACTAGCTAGGAATATATATATATATATATATATATATATATATATATATATATAAGTTGTTGATTGATTACATGTTTCAGTTACTGGTATTTCCGTTTCACTTGAATTTGAATGATTGAAATCTAGCTTGGAGATGCCGACATCTGATGTAGCCTTCCGGGGCATACTTTTTGAATTGTCTTTTTCCACATACTTCATACTATTAAGAAAAGTAAGAGATTGAAAATGGATATAAATGTTCATTCACCATAAGAAGACAACATACAAATAAAGTGGTAGAGTAAAATGACTATCCACTCCTACAAAGTAAGAGACACTTTTTATTTTCAGAGTTTTGTTTCGAGGATCTTGACTTGTCTTGTTTGCTCTGGCTCTTTTGCCTTCTCTTCGAACATTTAATAAACCATGTTGCGTAAATAGAAATCAGAGATCAGTAATGGTAGCCTATGTGGAAAATGAAAACAGAAAACAAAAATCTTGTTGCTAAAAGATATTCGTCACATGAAAGATCTGCTTTTTCTTCTAAGTAGGATGTGGAAGTTGAAAACCGTGAGCATAATATACATGGGATCCAATCACAGTAGCACGTTTTTGACGTATGAATTCCATAAGAGGGACCAACAATGGGAGTCGGTTTTGAAGCACCTAGAATGATTTTTTTGTTAATAATTTACCTTACTTATTAAATTCAAGATAAGGGTCTTTGGTAATAAAACTTTCACGAGGATCTATCATGTCACAAGGTTTCAGCACTCACTGTAAAGGTGCATATTCGAATATGGCCTTGAACTGAAGACCTAAATGAATGATTATACGTGAATTCAACTTAGCCTAGATAATTCTAATTTCACATACACATAGATTAGCTACAAACTCAGACTCAAGAGAATATCATGATCAAGTAAATATCAGAGAGATAGAGATAAAGGGAGAGGAGAAGAAGTATCTGGGTCTCTGACAGTGACATGGACAATGTAATCCTTAGAAAGGAGAAGATCGACTACGATCATAAAAGGTATGAGCTACACTTCAATGCTCTTTCTCCGATAATCATCCGACCCTTCACAATTGGATTTGAGCTACAAGTAATAACTAATTATAACAAACCAAAATCACTTTTTGAGTTAATTTAATCATTAAATGAGAGTGAGGAGTGAATTGAAAGCTTAATAGGAGTCTTAAATCAAGATCTGCTCAAACCTAATCTGGAAATCAGACAACGAGGCTGTCAAATGGAAGAGGAAAGGTAGATCGTGTCCTCTGACGGCGGATTTGAGAAGCTACGCCTACCGGCGAGACAAATCGACGACGAAGAAGAGTGTGTCGGTGGAGTAGCTGGTCCGATATTTTTTTTCATCAGAACAATGAATTTTGTTTCTTTCTTAACATCACTTAAATGTAAATGATATAGAAAATATAACTGAGAGGTCGCTTTAAACAAATGATGCTACATATATCTTTTAGTTTTAATTATAACTTCATTTAGGAATTTGAATTTAGAAAAATGATGATATAACACTTAATTTTAGTAGTGTTGGTTCAGAGTTCAATATCTTGTCATGGTGGAGTCACAATAATCGTGTGTTGGATCCATGTATGAGTTGTTTAACTCATTATATGATCGAAGTATTATTGTGCTTGAAGCAATGTATATGATCTTTATTTACCTGAAAAAAACATCTACTTCATGGAGAAAGGTAATATATTCTCCTTTCCTCTATTATAAATCATGATTCATACTTTTAAGATTATGGTTTTTGATTCTTCGTTTTCAGAGTGAGAGTTCACTGAATTTGAACTAGAATACTTATGGTGATTGACTTCCAGGTAACACATTGTTTGGTTTTTTTTTTTTTTTTGAGATATCTATTTGTCTATATATTAGTTTGTCATATTTTCATAGTTTTAAATTTAACATGACATATAGATACTAGATGGATATCATAAAGATTGACATAGAGTGCCAATAAAACCGTAAATGGGTTATTAAGTTTGTTGATTCACATAGTAAATAAGATGACTAAAACTTATAAGCACATAGATATAAGTTGGTTCTGATATATAATAAGTTTGTATTTAATTTTATGTTTAACTCTTTACTTTTGATTTGATAGGGACTTGCACATTCTGGGACTTTCAACAAGGAGAAACTATTTGCTTTTTGTTATGAATTCATTTGCTTCTTCTTTATTTTGTTTTTTAGATGTTTTTTATTTTGTTTTTTCTTTTGTCAACTTTTCTTTTGGTTTTGATTTTGCTTTTGGATATTCTTTGAATGATGGTTTTATTATTATGAATTATTTGCTTTGTTTCGGGTTTTGTTATTTTCATATGTGGTTTTAAACTTTGATTATTTTCGGATAAATTCATTAAATATAAATAAACCGAATCATAATTAAAAAATATAATCAAACCGACTAAAATCAAATTGAAACCGAAGTAAAATATAAAAATAATCTTTTTTTGTCAACAAATATAAAAATAACCTAATACATACTAAACTCCTACGACCAAAAAAAAATAACGAAATCGTAAATAATCGGTCGAACCGATAATCCGAACACTCCCCTTGCCTAAAAAGAGGTTTCACACACGTTTTAGGTCAACTTGTCTATGCAAAATAATAATAGCAAAACAGATCTATGCCAAACTTGGGACGACGACGTTTCAGGCACCTAAGCTTCTTCTCTTTTAAATCAAACCAGCGATCATACATAAGTCAAGACGTGAATCTGTCTGTGATCTGAAAGAAGCAGAAGCTCCTTTACGATGGCCTCCTTCGATGACAGAGACTTCCCAGCTCAAACCCATTCTCCGTCAGAACACGACGATTCATTCATGAGCTACGACAATTTCTCAGAGGCCCCGCCACCTCCGACTCAACCTCCATCCGGTGGCTTCTCCTCTTTCAACGGAGATGGAGCTTATGGATCTGATAATCCTGCCTCCCCAAACGGCTACGGATTTGCTGCTTCCTCCCCAAACCATGAATTCTCCTCGCCTTTCGAGTCTTCTGTGAACGATGCCAACGGAAACGGCGGCGGAAGCGGCGACGCGATCTTCGCCTCTGATGGACCGATTCTTCCAGATCCTAACGAGATGCGGGAGGAGGGCTTCCAACGCCGTGAGTGGCGCCGGTCAGTCTTGTATTCTCTAGCTTCATTCAATTCCCTGTTATCTTATGGAATTAGGGCTAATAGATCTCTCTGCTTCTAGCAACAGTAGATAACTAGATCCTAATGTCTTCTTAGGTAGAAAAGTAATGGTCTTTGAATCATAGTTTGCGCTCTTTTGGGAGAAATTTAATGCAAGTCATTAATGCGTATCTGAGGAGAAATTGATGTGGATCGCAGTTTGCTCGATCAGAGTTCAATTGCAGGCCTCTGTGATCTAATTAAGATTAACTGATTAAGAAAGAAGCTTATGAGTTGTAGCTATAATATATGAAACCAGCATGCTTTTCTTGTTCAACATACATATATGATTGAATCTCTCAGTGTGTGAAACTGATGTTTTGGCACCCGTTGTTCCAGTCAAAACGCCATTCACCTTGAGGAGAAAGAAAAGAAAGAGAAGGAGATGCGGAATCAGATCATAGCTGAAGCTGAAGAATACAAGAAGGCCTTCTATGAGAAAAGGGACAAGAACATCGAGACCAACAAGGCTGATAACCGCGAGAAGGAGAAGGTAAGCAGCAATTAATTTAACACCTTAGATACTGCAGGACAGTTGTGTGAGTTTTGCCTCTCTTGCAGCTATATTGGGTGAACCAAGAGAAGTTCCACAAAGAAGTTGATAAGCATTATTGGAAAGCAATTGCGGAGCTGATCCCGCGTGAGGTTCCCAACATCGAGAAGAAGAGAGGGAAAAAGGATCCAGACAAGAAACCATCAGTGACGGTGATCCAGGGTCCTAAACCTGGGAAGCCGACTGATCTAGGGAGAATGAGGCAGATATTCTTGAAGCTCAAGACAAATCCACCACCCCACATGATGCCTCCTCCGCCGCCGGCCAAAGATGCCAAAGAAGGCAAAGATGCAAAAGGTGGGAAAGACGCCAAGGACATCAAAGATGGAAAACCTGCAACAGAGACAAAGGCGGCAGATGGAAAACCTGCAACGGAGACAAAGGCGGCAGAGGGAAAACCTGCTTCACCTGCGAAAGACGCAAGTGCTGAAACAGCGAAACCTGAGGCTGCTGCTGCCTCGGGAGAGGGGGAGAAACCTGTGGCTGAGGCTGAGGGAGCCAAGGCAGAGTGAAGCTGCATGCGGGGAAAAATAAGAGGTAAACTGTGCACATAGAAGCTTCGATTGGGAGGCTTTCTATGGCACACCATTTACTCTTCTGAAGAGAGTATCTTAGTCCTTTGTTTTGGTTTTCAATTTTTTTTACTACCGTTATTTTATTCTTCAGCATAATTGGGTGATGAGGATATTGTCTGGAATAATGTTCACGTTATTCATTTTGCTTCCACGTAGTACATTTATTATCAAGGCATTGAGAATTACAGTTACAGACTTACAGGTTGTTGGATGAATCATATGATGTGGGCATATGTTGTCTGTCAATAGTTTAGTTTGGGGGGGGGGGGGTTGTGTGCCATGTGAACTGGCTTTACATTATTTTCGTGGTTGACTTGAGGGTGAGGAAAATAATGGCGTGGATGCACGTGGTAGTTTGGTCTAGTTGTTTCGTCTCTTTCCAGACACTCTTTAACTCTTAAGATATGTATGAGCCTGTTAAAGAATGGATCACTTTGACCCCAAAAAAACGAAGAATGGTTCACTCCCCCGTAAGAGAAATTAACACACTTAGAAATTATTACATTTGAAAGAGTCCCCAAGCTGGAAGAGAAAGTAATGTGATTTTGGATATTGCTGCAACTATTATTATACATTTTGTAGATTCTCTTATTATATAATAATAATGTCCCACAAACGACATTATTGATTGATACACCTTATCCTATCGCCTTTTACAAGGTTAAGAAGGGAAAAAAAATAGAGGATGGACTACTATAGAGAGTAGATATCCAACACTAGTAAGTATAGTAAGTACTGTAGTAAGTGGTCACACAATCAAGCTCTCATGGCTACAGTCACCGACACACACCACAACAACAACAAAAAAAGACGAGTGAAGAGGGAGGAGAGTCGTTGGATTCTGTTTGCCATTCATCCATCATCTCACTCTCTCTTTCACTCACTCAGAATCCTCTCTGTTTCTCTCTCCCATCAAACAAAAGGGACAGAGAAATGGGGGAGCTTTAGTATAGTTAGAGGACAGGGGAGAAGTTGAGGCGGGAGGTGTAAGTAGCTTTGGGAACCCATTTTTGTGGGATGACATCGGTGGCGGAGAGCGTTTTATTGTTGGACAAAGTGGTTAGCTTGACGGAGAGTGGTCCCTTGAGTGGTCCTCCGACGATGCACCAGTTTGCTCCCCATATGTGCTTCATCGCTATCCACTCCTTCGACCCCGCCTGCATTTAAAAAAAAAAATTAATTAAAAGGAATTTTGTGCGAGTTTGTAAGGAAATAAGAAGGAATTATAAACAAAACAAACCAAAAAGAATGATAAGTAAAGGAAAATACATACTTGACGAATGTGCATAGAGCCAATGTCTCCTTCTCCGTCTTCATACTCAATGAGAAGAGATAACCAATAATTAGTTGATCCTGCGTTCACATGGAACGCTATGTTCTTCCCTCTGTATTTGCATGCCGTCCTGTTTTGTTTGTTTTTAACAACCAATTTACCTCAAGAGTTACTTTTTATTATAATAAAATAGACAGACAACAAGTGTGGTGTGTGTGTGTGTGTCAGAGCATCCACCAGTTGTGTTGTGTGTAATATTTAGTCAACCGTCAAACTCGAAAACAAGAACGAAGTTATTTGTTTACTCCTCCCAATGTAAATAAAATACAGAATATTTACTCATTTGTTCGTTAGCATTTAGCAGTAGTGATTATGGGTTGGTTACTTTTTTTTAGCGCCAACAAAAAAAAATGAAGAAAAAGGGGTACCGGCGGTAGAGGAGTGAGATAAGGCCGCGGTCGCGCATGATGCGGGAATGGCCCGGGATAGCCAAATGGCCAAATGCAGCGCCGCTAAGGTCAAAGTGAGTGTGGTGTGCTCGAGCAGATGGTCCTGACGGTGACTGGTCGGTGACGATGATTGTGACTGCTCTCTTCGAACAGATGGTCTTGTCCAGACACCTGACCTTGTAGCAAGCCCCGCATCCTTCACCGCTCTTGAACAACGCCGGACTCACCGCTCCCACACGAGCTTTGAACGGCTTCACGTCCACCAACGACCCGTACCCACATGCTCCTCCTGCGTTTCATTTATATTAGTTGGTTTGGTTTCGCAGTAAATGCCAAAACTCTTTGATTAAATTGTTGCAGTAAAAAAAAAAAAACAAATCAATTTTGACCAAATATCAAGTAAAAGAGAGAAGATTACCGCTGCTGCCGTCGCCCTCGGGACTTCCGTACCAGGTAGCGGTGGCAGGGAGCCAATGAGGGGCTGCCGCGTGGCGAGTGGAGTGAGGCAACGATGCAGCAGAGGCAGAGGCGCCGCCTCCTATTAGCTGCAAGAAGAAGAAGCAGAGTGTCGGTAGGAGCTGCATTTCCACCGACGATACCACAATTATGTACTATATTGAGTAAAACAAAAATCTAAATAGAGAGAGAGAGATATGTTAGTTTGGTGGTTAAATAGAGAATGGGTGATGGCATCAAATCAAAATAATAATGCATTCTGTTTTTACCGTTTTTTTTTTTTTTTTTTTTTTTTGGCATCAATTTTTTACCGTTTATGTCCCTGATAGTTCTTTTTATTTTACAGAAATGTATGCCATTGATCATGGACCCACTGACAGTTAGGGCCTCGATTCCGCACGATCCTTTATGCAATTATGAAGATTCGGCCGTTGAAGTCGTTTTGGGAGAAATTAAGATTCTTCTTGTGCTTGTGCTTATGCAGAAGAAAAGGAACCCATTACGTTGTTCTTCCTATAGATTATTATTTATTACCTACGTTCATTTTATTCATTTGTATGGTGGCTTGTTTGAATATGTTTGGATAAATAATTAATATACTGTTTCACTCATCATCTTTTGAGCCAATTCACTAGCTGATCGACGACATTGAACTCACTACTCGATAGTATACAATTTGTATGTACTACTTACAACAACAACAACAAATACACAAACGAAACAACCTAATTACGGTTTGTTTTATTAGACTGCACATGTTCCAAAGTATGACATGACTAGTGCCTACGTCCCCAGTCCTTACTTTTCATCTATGTTGCACAGACTTCTGAAGTAACCACATATTCTATCTATCCAACTTATAAAGTATGATGACGTACAGTAGTCCCAAAATTAATTAGTAGATAAGCTTAGTTTATGTAATGAGAATGTATTAACACAAGTTTTGACAGATTTTGCTATAAAATTAATTTGTTAATATATACACATCATGATTCTTGGATGTATTATGTGTGCGTTTGTGCAAAGACTGGTGAAGGATATTATTGACAACTCCAATAATAAAAGAAAATGGAGAAATGGGAATATACTTGAATCAAAGTGGAAAAGTCATCATATTGTATTATTGAGAATGACAACAAGATGATGAAGATGTTCCTTTTATGAGACTACAAAGTCACATGAGGGGGGGTATCAATAAAAACAGTTCATATACGAATCTTACAGTTCACAGTCACATTCTCAATTAATTCCTTCCTTCTTCACACAATTTAGACTGACTTTATTCACTCCCTCCCATGTGCCTCCCCACAAGCCAATATATATATATATATATATATATATATATATATATATATATATATATATATATATATATATATATATATATATATATATTGCTGTTGGATTATTTATGCTTTTTTCAACGATTGTGCCAACAGGTTCCATAAGAATCTTTTATCAGCGATGATCAAAGATGTTATGGTAACTAGTCTAAGGGGTCATTGCATACTCTGAAAATTTAAAATAAGGACAAAAGCCAGGACCAAGAAAAACCGGTGGTGAACCACTTTTTTAAGAACCGGTACCGACAAGACCGATCACAAAGTTCTTCACAAATAGTGGGCATTGATACTTGTTGAAGCGCATGACATGAGAGAGGGAGAGGGTAGGCACTCATCACATATTGTAGTTTTGAAAATGCAAAAGTACATCCCCATATATATATATGCATGATTTTTTTACAAGAGATAATGGTTTGTTGGACTTTGGAGTGAGTGAGATACACAGATGCAACAAGAAGCCAAGGTAAAATATTGAAGGAGCGACTCTTTGCTATTTTCTTCTTCATCTGCACCTCTTACCGGTTCGCTCTTTCATTAATCCTAACTGTCCAAGCATCAGGTTTGGCTCCATATATGGGTTCCCCAACAACGTATGGATGCGCCTGGCGAGCATCCCGCAATAGTGCAACCCTGCTCACATCGTATTCATCGTCACTGTCATAATACCGGTGAGGTCCAAGAGCTTTGAGCAACATGGCCAATAGAACTGATAGACCCTGACATATCAACAAAGAGGAAAGCTGTGAACCATTTGCAACTTACAACCACTGTCAAAGTAGATATTTGTTTATATATCAAGATACCTGGACACAGACAATGGAGAGACCTATCCATCTGCAAATCTTGAAGTTTGACTCGATGAACTTAGAGAACTGGTGGAACGCACCACTTGGATCCTCTGGAAAGTCCTGATCAAAGCTTCCAAAAGATTAGGACCACAGCCGTCTGACAATTATTCAAAAGAAACGAGAATGTACCTCCTTCCAGTCACGGTTCAGAAAGATATCGGCAACCACACCGCCTTCAACCATAATTAGCAAGACGATGAATCCCATATACTGAATCCAGTCAATGAGCCAACAAACATTCACATAAAAAGAAACAAAACAATGGATTCAGGGAAGGAATACTTAAACAAACGTAGATGTTACTAATCGTCAAAAGAGTTACAGGAAAGGAAGACAAGTTTACCAAGTAAAGGCAACATCCATTAACGGTTTCAGCAGCTATGTGCCCGGCACAAGTGACAACACAGAGAATTGTCCCAAGACAAAGAAATGCATAAATGAACCTGCAGCTCTCATAATGGTTCAGCAATTTTCATTAGAAATGGCAGAATTGATAACAATTGAAAACTTCAACACAGACAAGAGAGATAGATAGTTTCTCTCCAACAAGATGTGCCACAACAAATTTGAGAGACAAATCTTGCAGGAGTTCCAACATGATCTCTTACATAATCTAACAGCTTTAAGCTCTCAACAATACAGCACACACCTCAATATTACAAAATCTATGAGTCTAATGAGTAGGAGACGGACACCTTATGAGCATTAAAGTGATCAAATACATTAAAATTAATTTTTTTTTTTTTTTTAACAAGGAGAAGGGGAAAAGCGAAGATACCAAGGAACAGGGTGATCAGTATCAGCGAAGGGGAGATTTCCCATTTGTTCTTGCCATTGCCTAATAAGCCAAACAGCGTAGAGAATCATGGCGATCCCAACCATCCCAAGTAGGGAATTCACCAGCTTCAACATGGACTGAAAGCAGCTTCTCACCATCCTCACCATCTTTTCTACCCCAAAGTCCTTGTAGACGAAGATACCAGAGACGACGACAACAATAATTTTATCTTCGTAGGGAACTGTCGGTGGAAGAAGAGAAATCGATAAAACCTGTTCTTCTCGGATGTCCGTTCTTCTCTCGTCTAAATCCGTAAATCCAATCAAGCACGAAACATTATTTTTTTTTTTTCACAAAAGAAAGATATTTGTTTCTTTTTTTGGTTGGAGCTAAAAGATATCTCTATCGGAAAAAATCCTTATTCGAAAAATCATTAAAAGTTAGTGGGACAGTTAAATTGGACCTAACGCCTAAAAAACTCAAAGATAAGTGGGCGGAATTGTAACGTTTTTATAATATTTGAATAGATTTATAATTATTGTAGAGAAAAAATAATCATTATGGGATTTTATCTAGTTTTACGAATATATATGGTTTATATTAACATTAAATATAGGTCTGGGCATTTTAACGGGAAAATACTTAGGTTCACTTTTAGAGGTGAACCTATTTGTTCACCCTTTCTTTTTTCAATCAATAAAATATGCTATGTAATATTATTTTTAAATAAAATTACAAAATTAAATTTAAGAAATTAAAAACATTCAAATATTTAATAAAAATAGATAATAATATAGGGTTCACAAATTGGAGTTTAGGATCTAGGAATTATGGTTTATGGTTTAGGGTTTAAGCCTTTTAAGGTTTAGAGTTTAGGGATTAAGGTTTGAATTCTTTGGGATTTAGGGTTTAAGGGTTATAGACCCTTTGGTTCTAAACCTTTTGGGGTTTAGGGTTTAGGGATTAGGGTTTATGATTTAAACTCTTTGGATTTAGGGTTTATGATTTAAGCTTTTTGGGTTTAGGGTTTAGAGATTAGGGTTTAGTTTATTATTTTTAAGATTTACCTATTGGATTTAGGAATTAGGGTTTAGTTTTAATTTTAATATTTTTAAGTTTAAATTATTGTTTAGGGCTTAGAATTTAGGGTTAGAGATTAAGATTTATGTTTTAGTATTTTTTATAATTTTTTTAGTTTTAATTTTTGTCTTAAAATAAAATATATTTGTTTTTATTTTCGTTTTTATTTTCTTATAATTATTTTAATACTAGATTATGTGGAATTATTTGATTGGTTTAAAAAAATTTGGGGTGAACAAAAGGGTTTATCTCTAGGGGTGAATCCAAGTATTACCCTTTTAACCGGAACTGATTGCCCGAATCGGAACCGACCCGAAATGATTCGACCCAAAATCGATTTGGTTATATAACTTTTAACCGGAACCGATCCGAATATCCGAATGTCCAAGCCTGATTAAATATAACAAGTACACTTACCTAGTGGTTGATGAACGTACACTTGCCTCTTTCACTCGTGTTGGAGCCTCCTTGCATGCTAATTTTATTCTATTTTCGGATTTGTTTAATGAAGGGTAAGATGAACATTTCCAAACCATCATCTTTTTCTTGTTTTTCGAAACCCTAAATATATAGCCGCCGTGTTTTTCACCATTTTCATTTTTTTTCAATTTGTTTCTTTCATTTTAGCTTGTTTAATGGTCGAAAGTGATAGATCTCGACAATTAAATAAGTTTTCTTAAGAAAAAAGAATCAACTCAATTTTTTTTTTGAAACATCCGATTTTTATCACCGACTAGCATGAAGTCGCAGCGACTCCGGGCCGCCGAACATTCACCGGCGATTATGCGGCCGCGAAGACGTTTTCGAACAGGGAAAAAACCAAAATTTATGTCAAAAAAATCACAATTCTTTGGAGACCACATAATTAATTGAACCATATTATGTCACAATTACTAGGTTGGGTGCCCGCACCCTGTACAGACATAGCGGTATTTTGTTAGAAATTACCGATATCTAAAGCCTAACCTACGTAGAAATTATATCTTTATATAGCCATTTTTAATATGAGATAACAATGCTATTATATTTTGCCTTATCTGTTTTTTTCTCAATTTCCCCCCTCTACTATTACATAATAAAAAATTGAAAGTTATTTTCATAATAGAATATTTTAGATTCATGAGATTTAGACCCCGATGAAAAGTATGCTTGATTAAATTTTTAGAGCGATTTCTTAGACCATCGTAATTCCAAAACCCTGATCATTATATCGCGTAAGCATGATAATATCATGATCTTAAAGAATAGACGAATAATAATGATCAAAAATAAGTAGGGATCACCGTAAATCCAAAAGCGTGCATATTATAATTCTAAATCACTATAATAGATATTTGATTTGAAAACCAATGATGATAAATCAACATAAGTGAGCAAAAAAATGAAAGAAAAAAAAGAAACTATAGCTATCGTCGGAGTTCCATAACTACTTGTTTCCTGAAGTTTTTTTTTTTTGGAATATTAGAGTTATTGTCACAATCACTAATCAGATCATTTTCTTCATCGCCATACTCAAGTCCACCTTCATCTTCTTCATTCTCTTCATCGTCTTCTCCAACATCGTGATATTCTTCTTCTCCAACATCGTGGTATTCTTCTCCTCGTCACCAATCTGGTAGTATGGATTGTCTGTATCAGAACTCTCGGTTATATGATCGCTATTGTAATCCTCATCATTCTCTTGATCACTATCTTCAGTGGATCGTCTGTATCAGAACTCTCGGTTGTATGATCGCTATTGTAATCCTTACCATTCTCTTGATCACTATATTCAGTAGCATCCGTTTCACTTTCGGAATACCAGGAAAAACCAGTAAACTCTGTATTAGTACTCGGGCTATATAAACCGACTAATACAATAAAAGACAGATTCTAAGAACTGTTGGATCGCCTAGGTTCTAGGGTTCGTTATATTGAAAAATACCAACCTCGTTCTTACCTTGAACTGGCAGCGGAATGATTGGTGAACGAGATCAGTAAGCGACTCAGATGCTTCGCCTCTACCAGATACACACGCACACAAACCTGGAAACCGGGATGCTAGTGCCGGACTTTTGGGATCTCTAAGTTTTGGTGTTTTCTGCTTTTTCTATCAAGAAAAAGACGACGGCTGCTATTCTAGGTCGAAATACTTTCCATTTATTCAGACCTAGAATCACTCAAAACGGGCCGACTTGTTTAAGTCATAAAATCGAAACGACTGCTTCGAAAACCCGATCTGTGTCGACCGACACACATACTGTGTCGATCGACACAACACCATATACTCGATACTAATGTGTATCCAATACACATTAACATGATCATTACTATAATGATCATTCCCATATTTTAGCTTCCAGTTTGCTTAGGTGTGTGATCCTATAGGATCATATAATACTGGCAGTAAGTCTACGACTTACAGATTGCAAGAGGCTTCTAGCAAAACATTGCAACCACCCAGTATTATACGAATGTCTGATCTCGACACACAACTATCATCAGGAGTGTGTACAAGTGTGATTTCAGGACACTATCCCAACAATCTCCCACTTGTACTGGAATCATCAATTCCTATAATCATTTTGTCTCTATATCTCGATTTGGCATAAGGCAAGATTAGTGTCATCCTTATTAAGCCAATATCGTGTTTATCGAACTCCTGATCTTATACTGAACAATCCAAACAACTGAACTACAGTTCGTTTGAGTGCGGCCACACATTTTCTCAGTATCAAATCTTCGATAGGCCCTGAGATATTTATCTCCCGTTATTCAGGAGGGACAAATCCCTTCTTGTTCCATCCCTGTTTCAACACATACTACATGATATACCTGAGCAGTGCCGTTATAGCCGCCAGTTACGGGTCGACGTTTGACAAGGTCAAAGTGTACCAATTCATATGTAAGAAAACATGATGAACTCAGGTCTAAGGACTATACTCTATAGTCGTAATGAGAATCTCTTATGACACAGATATAACTATCTTGTAGACTTCTCATTAGCGGGTCATGTCCGATCATATGTTCACCAACATATATCTATGTGACTGACTGTGATACTCATATCATTGACTCCATGAAACTTAGTCAACAGTCACCTCACAAGCTAGTCTCTCGCAGTTGTCAGTGTCCCACTTTGACAACCTCGACTAGGGACAAATCATAATTTATGTCATCTAAGCTTTATAGGGTTTCATGATCAAGTCCTCAACTTGATGACCTATAACATGACATAAACTTATTTTGGGACCATTATTTAGATCACAATAAATAATGCTGAAGTCAAATTTCATTAAACATATCCAAAAGTATGTTTACAAGAACATCTTATTATAACTAAAATAAAACCTAAAACTCCCACTAGAATCAATATTACATCTTAAGATCTCTAATGCCCACAACAGTAGTATGGAACTCATGCTTGGGCCTTGGGAGTGGCTTAGTCAGAGGATCAGCGACATTCTCGTCCCTCGGAACTCGGCTGATCTTCACATCACCTCTATTGACGATATCACGAATCAGGTGATATCTCCTCTCTACGTGTTTGGACTTCTGGTGTGATCTGGGTTCTTTCGCCTGAGCAATGGCTCCATTGTTATCACAAAACAAAGCCACTGGCTCCAAGATACTAGGAACCACACCTAGTTCAGTCATGAACTTCTTGATCCAAACAGCTTCCTTTGCCGCTTCTGAAGCAGCAACATATTCAGCTTCCGTCGTGGAATCAGCTACGGTATTCTGCTTAGAGCTCTTCCAGCTCATTGCACCGCCATTTAGACAGAAGACATATCCAGACTGTGATCGGAAATCGTCTCTGTCCGTCTGAAAACTCGCATCGGTGAATCCATTCACCACAAGTTCATCACTTCCTCCATATACCAAGAACTTATCCTTGGTATGTCTCAAATACTTGAAAATATTCTTGACAGCTGTCCAGTGAACTTCACCTGGATCAGATTGGTATCTACTCGTCATGCTTAGCGCGTAAGCTACATCTGGACGAGTGCAGAGCATGGCATACATGATAGATCCTATTGCAGAAGCATAAGGAATCCTATCCATGCGCTCTCGCTCAGCATGTGTCGCCGGACACTTCATTTTGCTGAGACTAATGCCATGAGACATTGGTATGAAGCCCTTCTTGGAATCATGCATCTTGAATCTGTGCAACACCTTATCAATATAAGTGTCCTGGCACAATCCAATCAGCCTGTTCGCTCTATCTATGTAGATTCTGATTCCAAGAATGTACGCTGCTTCTCCCATGTCTTTCATGGAAAAACAACTTTCGAGCCAAGTCTTAATAGACTGAAGCATCGGAACGTCATTACCGAGAAGAAGTATGTCATCGACATATAGTACAAGAAACGCAATTCCGCTCCCACTAGTCTTCTTGTATACACATGGTTCTTCCTCGTTCTTGATGAAACCAAATTGTTTTACTGCTTCATCAAAACGAAGATTCCAACTCCGTGATGCTTGCTTCAATCCATAAATGGACTTATGAAGCTTGCATACCTTTCCAGCATTCTTAGGATCTACAAAACCCTCAGACTGTGTTATATACACATCCTCTTCCAGAATTCCATTCAGGAAGGCGGTTTTGATATCCATCTACCAAATCTCATAATCATAATAAGCGGCAGTTGCTAGAAGAATCCGAATGGATTTAAGCATAGCGATTGGGGAATAGGTTTCATCATAGTCAATACCATGAATCTGCTTGAAACCTTTAGCCACCAACCTAGCTTTGTAAATTTGTACATTACCATCCACGTCAATCTTCTTCTTGAAGATCCATTTACACTCAATGGCTTTTGCACCATTAGGTAAATTGACCAAGGACCATACTTGGTTTTCTGACATGGATGCCATTTCGGATCTAGAGGCTCCAAGCCACTTTTCGGAGTCCGGGCTCATCATTGCTTCCGCGAAGGTCGCTGGTTCGTCACTTTCAATGATCATCAGATCATTGAAATTGGTCACGAGAAATCCATAGTATCTCACGAGTTCGTGACGGATCCTTCCGGATCTGCGAACTTCAGGCTCCACAGACGTAGGCTCCACAGAACTTTGTGGGTCCAACTGCTGCTCTTCCACAGCAGGTTGAGCAGTCTCCTGTGCATCTCGAATTTCTTCAAGACGTACTTTACTCCCACTGTTTTTCTTAGAAAGAATCCCTCTCAAGAAAAGAACAGTCCCGAGCAACAAATACTTTGTTCTCAGATTGGTTGTAAAAGTAGTATGCCTTGGTTTCCCTAGGATAACCAACGAAGTAGCATTTATCTGATTTGGGTGCGAGCTTGTCAGAGATTAAACGTTTGACATAAGCCTCACAACCCCAAATCTTCAGGAAAGACAGACTAGGAATGTTCCCAGTCCACAATTCATGTGGTGTCTTTTCCACTGATTTAGATGGCACCCTATTTAGTGTAAACGCAGACGTTTCTAGAGCGTATCCCCAAAAGGATAATGGAAGATTTGAATGACTCATCATAGACCAAACCTTATCCAATAAGGTTCGATTCCTCCTCTTTGACACTCCATTCCATTGGGGTGTTCCAGGAGAAGTGAGTTGTGAAATAATTCCACACTCGCTCAGATAGTCGCTGAACTCTTGGCTCAAGTATTCTCCTCCGCGATCCGATCGCAAAACTTTGATACTTTTGCCAAGTTGATTCTGTACTTCATTCTTGAATTCCTTGAATCTATCAAAGGATTCTGACTTGTGTCTCATCAAATAGACATAGCCATACCTACTGAAATCATCAGCGAAGGTAATGAAGTATTTGTAATTTCCTCTGGCAACAGTGCTCATTGGCCCACATACATCAGTATGAACAAGGCCCAACAAGTCACTGGCCCTTTCATTCGGTTTGTTGAAAAGGGTCCTAGCCATTTTGCCCATCAAGCAAGATTCGCATTTCTCACATGATTCAAAATCAAATGAGCCCAGAAGCCCATTTCGATGGAGTCTCTGGATGCGTTTCTCATTGATATGGCCCAAACGACAATGCCATAAGAAAGTCGGGTTTTCGTCATTTGACTTAAACCGTTTTGTATTTATGTTAAAGACAGGCATTTCTTGGTTTAGGACATATAACCCATTATCTAATGGGGCGCTACCATAAAACGTACCATCACGATTAAAAGAACAAACTTTATTCTTAACAGCAAAATCAAAACCTTCCAAATCCAAAACGGAAACTGAAATTATGTTTCTGCTAATCGCATGTACAAAGTAGCAATTATTCAAAGCTAAAACCATGCCCGAAGGTAAAGACAAATCGTAAGTGCCTACGGCCAGTGCAACAACCTTAGCTCCATTCCCGACCCGTAGCTCCACTTGTCCTTTCTTCAGCGTTCTACTGTTTCTTAGTGCCTGCATATTAGTACAAATATGAGCACCGCAGCCGGTATCCAATACCCACGAAGTAGAACTAGAAGACATAACATTAAGTTCGATAACATAAATACCTGAGTCAGACGCATCATACGTCTTCTTCAGCTTCTTGTAATCTTCCATGAAATTCTTGCAGTCTCTCTTCCAATGCCCTAACTGCTTGCATTAGTTGCATTTGTCCTCAGGAGAAGGCCCGTATTTGGGCTTTGGCTTGGGCTTGTCCTGACTCTCAGTCTGGACAACTTGGGCCTTTCCCTTATCCTTCTTAGGTTTCTTGAACCTTTTACCCCCTTGTACCATCAGTACACTGGGAGTTGCCTTCTTGAGATTCGGCTCTGCTGTCTTCAGCATGCCGTGCAACTCAGTCAATGTCTTAGTCATGTTTTGCATGTTGTAGTTCATGATGAACTGATCAAAACACGACGGCAAAGACTGCAGAATCATGTCAGTGGCTAGCTCCTGGCTAATGGCACAGTCCAGTTTCCCCAGGTTATCAATGTAACCCATCATTTTAAGGACATGAGGACTCACTGGACTGTCCTTAGCCAGCTTGCAATCCATGAGAGATTTAACCGTCTGGTATTTCTCTGTGCGAGCTTGCTCCTGAAACAAAGCTTTTAGGCTGTTAATCATCTCAATGGGTGACATCACGTTCTCATATTGCTTCTGCAGCTCAGAGTTCATAGTCACCAGCACTAGACAATTAAAGTCTTTGACATCTGCTGAATGCTTATCATAAGCATTCTTATCTGCCTGCGTGGCATTGGAACGTGGCCTCTCGGGGAGAACTCTTTCAAGGACATATTCCTTGTTCTCCTGCCTGAGAACTATTCTCATGTTCCGATACCATTCAAAGAAATTAGATCCATTTAACTTGTCCTTCTCAAGGACGGATCTCAGTGAGAAAGTGTTGATGTGAGTTGAGACAGACATAGCTGTAATTAAGAGAGGTAGAGGTTTTTAGTTATGATGCTCAAGGAAATGAGTAATGTTATTTAATAAGAAAACTCGCATTGTATTCAAAAACTATGTTTCCTCAGATGAATACAATGAACCAAGATCCTCAAATCACCAAAATTTGAGTGGGCGACTCGCCATTATCCAAACTTTAGTTATCTAGGTAAGCAAATCATTGCTAATTGTACCCAGTACAATTCTTGGTCGCAGATGAGACAATCCATGTCTAATCCACTTTGATGTCTCTGGGCCCAGAACTTCTGATAGCCCAGTCAAGTAAACCAATCTCTTTCTGTCTTGTGATCATCGACAGTCGCACTGCAAGTCTATCAATGATCACCTGCCTTACTCATGTTGTTGTGGATACCAAGGACTCCAAGGCTATCCAACAACGAAACGAGTCTTGACAGTAGACAAGATCGGGCAAGTCATCAAGATTACTTGATATTTAGTTGAGGAAAAGAACTATTTAATCTTGATGCATATCCAATATACATCCAAGAAGTTATTAACTTGATTTAAAATAAATAGATTTATTATGTTTAAGTTTAATCTAAAACTTAGGAATAAGTTTGATCTGGTATCTGCAAATTGAGGTCCAACCTTCAAGTCTGCGAGTGGTGTGTCGATCGATGCATCCTTGCATCGGTCGACACAACCTAATTTAAACCGGACTTTGATAACCGGTCAAACCGGGTCGAATTTTCTTAACCGGTTCAATCCAATTGAACCGGTCCGGTTTAATGGTCCACGTCGATCGTCACACATTACTTTGTCGATCGTCATGACCTAACCAGAACCAAATTGGTTAATTAAATTAACCCGGCGAGATAACCGGTTCAATCCAATTGAACCGATCTATCCTTTCGCCTTGTCTATGTCGACCGACACACCCAGTGTATCGACCGACACAGTACGAAAACGGATATTCGATCACTGATCGAAACCCTAAATTTTTTACGCGTTTTCGCTGTGTGTCGACCGACACACGCTTTGTGTCGATCAACACTCTGCGAAAACACAGACATCGAATTTTCAACAGAAGCTTTAATCCGTGATTAACAACATGAAAAAGCGATTTAACAAGCATCAATCTAATCAATTACATCAGTATTCGATTTAAATGCTCCAGATTCAATAGACTAAACCCTAACATGCTCTGATACCACTGTTGGATCGCCTAGGATCTAGGGTTCGTTATATTGAAAAATACCAACCTCGTTCTTACCTTGAACTGGCAGCGGAATGATTGGTGAACGAGATCAGTAAGCGACTCAGATGCTTCGCTTCTACCAGATACACACGCACACAAACCTGGAAAACGGGATGCTAGTGCCGGATCTTTTGAGATCTCTAAGTTTTGGTGTTTTCTGCTTTTTCTATCAAGAAAAAGACGACGGCTGCTGTTCTAGGTCGAAATACTTTCCATTTATTCAGACCTAGAATCACTCAAAACGGGCCGACTTGTTTAAGTCATAAAATCGAAACGACTGCTTCGAAAACCCGATCTGTGTCGACCGACACACATACTGTGTCGATCGACACAACACCATATACTCGATACTAATGTGTATCCAATACACATTAACATGATCATTACTATAATGATCATTCCCATATTTTAGCTTCCAGTTTGCTTAGGTGTGTGACCCTATAGGATCATATAATACTGGCACTAAGTCTACGACTTACAGATTGCAAGAGGCTTCTAGCAAAACATTGCAACCGCCCAGTATTATACGAATGTATGATCTCGACACACAACTATCATCAGGAGTGTGTACAAGTGTGATTTCAGGACACTATCCCAACAAGAACGATATACCAGTATGTGTATCCACTTAGGCTTTTTGTTCGATGTAATTTTTTTTGCGTCAGGAGCAACCTCAATCTCGATATCACTATCAGGCGTGTCATCCCTATCGCTCTCTCCACCACTACCTTTGTCTACACCCCCATATTTGTTGGAAGCATGTTCTAACTCACCATCGACCACAACACCCGTAAAAGAAAATAATTATCTTTTTGCCAGTTCGAATTCATATTATGTCAACCGGTGGCCTATGTAAAATTGGTAGGTCACGTTTATAAATTGATTAATATTGGAATATTAATCAAAACAGGCAATACAATACATAAATTGTATTTTGATAATAAGTAGTCTAAGATTTGCTGGTACTTACAACGCTTTCAACTTCCCGCTCTGATTAGTATTTTCATTAAACACAATTTTAGTAGAGCTGAAAGTATTGGAAATCGTAACCTTTTATGTAGATCATCAAAAAATTGAAGGAATTAGAAAATCATAATCTAAACTAACGACATCAAACAATAGGTGAGTTACGAACTTACTTTGCCAAATACGAATAGAAACGAACTTGAATAAGAAAATAGCAGGTCCATCGGTCTTTTGTTCAACATACTTGGACACTCGTTTAGCATAATCACCCCAAAGCGTACACTTTATTCTATCGTCACTAACATATACGAATCGTAAACATGTCAACTCACGATATATCCTACATAAACAAAAGCTCATAGCCATTGATACTTACTTAACATAGCGGATGTCAAACTGCAGTCTATGATTGGTTTTCCCCTTAGTAATCAGGTCTCCAAGGAATCCAATACATGTTATCTGACTGAAGACATCTAAATTAACAAAACAGTTACGTCGTTAGACACGATATGGTATACAAAAACATAAGTGCCCGAGAAAAAGTGGTAAATGAACCTATCAAGACGTTATGGTCCAGTGTTCCATACATGAATTTGAAATCTTTCATGTAAAGCTGAGGAATCCTATCGCTGAAATCATCGGAGGGGTTCACCGCAGTAGTATGCATAATGGATATTTTAAATCCCAATTCACTGGTACAGTAATCTCCACCGTACTCAGAGACCGTGAAAGTGTCAATCACTTTACATTCACCTTGTACCAATCGTCCTTGGAATTTTGAGCCAAACTATTGTTCTACAGATGCATGCATCCTAACACCCTAAACAAATAGAAAAGACCATGTGTGTATATATATATATATAAGTCATGTTATACTCGATCTCAACTACATAAGAATAAAGATATATAGTTCTAATCTTGTCAACAACATACCTCGATATCAGCAAAAACCATCAACATGGAGTTTACTACACCGTTCTTATACGTCTTCCACAAGCGCACTATATGAACTTGTATCTTGACACGTCCATGCATGATGTGAGCTCCTTAAGAGGAACAAACGCAATCATCTTTTTAATCATAGAGCAACGTCTAAGAAAGCAATATTTTTTCTTATGATACACCTAATATTTATTAACGAAGATACTTATAGGAAGCATATAACAACTACAACACGAATTTGTCCCTTTTCCGTCACATATAAGTCAGATAAATCCTATCCGAAGTATATTGGAAGATTATTATGTGTACATACAATATTTACTTTTTTATCATATAGACGATAATGACCACAAAACTGAATAAAAAGAAGTCTGATTGTCTATATTCAAAAAACGGAAATCTGGTAAACTATATGGATATTTACCAAATCTTGAAGAATGGAACATGTACATATCGATATCTACGAAACAATAAAGTATTGTTACCTAAAGTATCATGAAGGCCCAATGAATCTAACAAAAAGTTTAAATACGATCAAGACGATCCAATTATGTAAAAAATAGGCAACTAATAATTATGGTAAAAATAAGTAAGGTAAATCGTTAGAAAGGTAATCGCTGAAAAGGTAATTATTCATTAAGGCTAATTAAGGTAATTTAGGGGAAAAACTCATTAAGGGTAGACGGGTAATTAACCTCGTGAGAGTGATTCTGGTGCATTCTCATTTCTCAATTAATAAAACAGATTATATTAAATTAAAACATCTTATTAAGTAAAAATACCTCAAATATGGATATTAGTTAGTAACTAATATATTCAGTGATTGATGTCATATCTATCATTATACATTTGAGAAAAAGTTGATGAGGACTACCATTTAATGCATTACTCCCTTTAATAAGAAAATTACGCTAAATTTATCGGGAGAAGAGATTACTATTTGCAAATATTTCTCAAACCTCAAGTTCTAATCTGAACCACACAATAAAAACAAAACAAAATTGAAGATATTATCGAAAACTTTCTTACCTAGAGATGCGAGAAATTTTTCTTGCCTATATTAATGGAGGTTTAAGTTTGACATAACTCTCGATTGCCATTAAAATTGTTACCTAGAAGAATATTTACTCTGAATCCTGCAAAAAATTTAACAAGTCCGTATAAATATAAAACTTGATAGTCTTATGATATTTTTTTTGAGGTTAGAGGTTGAAACCATGACCTTCATTGTGCCACACTTCTTCTTATTTGTTGTAGATGGCACTACTAGTGTGCCTTGGTAAAGGAAAATGGAGGAGAGTAGATGGTGAATGGTTACATGAACCATATTGGGACGCGACTAACTGCTCGGTTAGGTTGAAGGAGAATGTTTCTTACACGGTTTAGTTGTCGCGATATCTGCATAGTTGAACGTTAAGAAAGGAGACATGTTAAACATGAGTTATAAGTGGCCACATTTGATTCTAGGGCCAGATTGGAGTAAGACTGTACCGGTATTTATTAGGGACAATGAAGACGCCACCTTGTTTATGGCCATACATGCCGATCTAGATGAGGTATTCCTTCGGGTTGATGTCTAACATTATTCACAGTCAAAAGAGTTAACCCTTGTTAAGGAGAAGGACAAAATTCCAGAAGACGGTGGTCGGTTAATAAACCTTCTAATGGCTAACTTGACACCAATAAGAACAGAGAGATGCGAGACATCGTCACCAACCAAATATCTTCAAGTAAAGCTGGTCAATGCACTATGGGTTAAGGTAACATATTTATAAATAGTTTCATTTGAAATTTATCTAAGGGAAAATAAGTTAAGTCGATATCGACAAACGAAGCCAATGATAATAACCCATTATTGTGTATGTAGGGGTAACATTTGATGAGCAGCTGATTGCCATTTCGAAGTATTTCAACAATTGTAGGAACCAGATAACCCACCATGGGTTTGATTTGGATATTAACAAATATGGATATAATATAGATAAAAATGTTCTTGTACCCGTGTTAAGTGTCAGCTCCAACGGGTCATTGTCGTTATCCTCAAACAGTAAAATAACGGAGTATGCAAGCACAAACAAACTTCTGATGGATTTTGGGGATCATGATCGACTCACCTCTACTGCTACTATTATATTTAATTCACTATCATTAACATTGTTAACACCTAAACTTGGTATTAAGTTAAAACAATATCGTTCTGCTTACACGATTGGTGTTATACTGTAGAAATGATATAACCGTGCACCCGATCACAACCACTTAAAAAGATAAGAGGAAATATGTGATGCGAGATGATCTGATTCAAATACAATGAGAAGCCTCTGTTGTTAGGTATGAGCTGCCATGGACTTACGAGGCAATTGGCTGTACTATTGGGAATCCCTATACTCACCACGAACAAGTTGGTAATTTTTTAAGAAACAATATCGAATTGGGTAACCAGTTTGTTCCATTAATAGAGACACACATAAACCCAACAGTTCACACACGTGATGCACCACCTTATTCGGTGACCCTATAATTGAAGGTAAACTAGGTTAACGTAAAAGAAGCTACTACATTATGTTAAAAGAAACAAATACTAACTTTGTTTACTAGTAACATATATAATTGGGACAAAGAAATGCACGACGTTGACTATGAGGGTGGCAAAATCTTCATTAGATGCATCTTTAGTAGAAAAGAAGATATCAAAGTGAAGCTAGCGATACACAATATTAACATAAAATTTCATTTTCGCCACGCCAAGTCAGCTCCCACAAGGGTTTTGATTGTATGCATCAGTGATGGGTCTCCATGGCGAGTATATGTGCCAAAGTTGGAAGATAGCCTACGATATAAAGTGTGTAGTACCACATTACTTCACATTTGTAGTGTTGATGCAAGGGGCAACTTCCATAGGCAAGCGTCAAAAGCGGTCACATGCGATCATATCCGTTCTCGTTACATAGGGAGTGGTAGGGGACCACGCCCATGCGAGCTTCGGAAATTTCTATGTCAATAATACAATCTCCGTGTGAGTTACTGTAAGGCTTGGAGAGCGCGTGAATTTGCTATGATTTGCAATAGATCCTTTTATGGGAAAATATTCATTGATTCCACCATATTTTAAGCTTTTATAACAAAGCAATCCAGATTCAGTTATCGGACCACAAACGGAGACCGGTAAGGGAAGTATAACACGGTTTAAGTACATGTTCTTCTCCCTTTTTGCATGCCCCAATGGTTATCAATACATGCGGAAAGTGGTCGTTATCGATGACACACATCTTGAAGGTCAATATGGTGGATGTCTTGTGGCTGCTAGTGCCCATGATGGTAACTTTCAAGTACTCCCACTAGGATTTGTGATAGATAACTCGAAAAGGATGATGCATGGGAGTAGTTCTTAAGGAATCTTTATGCTATTGTACCTGATGAACCTGATTTGGTGTTTGTTTTTGACAAACATGTTTCCATATATACCGGCATAAGAAAGGTACAATCATTAATCTTAACAATTTTTACGGTGTCAAAATACATAAAGTTATGTTATCAAGAAAGTACGTTTGTCGGTTAAATCGTTTGCACAATTAACACTAATTATACTCGGTTATAAATATGGATTTGTTTGATAGGTGTTTCCGATGTCTTCACACGCTGCTTGCATTGTCCATCTTCAAAGAAACATACTGAATAAGTTCAAATCAATGCATTTAAAATTCCTGGTATCCGAGGCTGGACGGGCATATCACTTTAGTGAGTTTAATAAGTTGTTTGGGGAGATACAAGCAACAAGCACCAGCTGCACAGAGTACTTAACTGACATAGGGTTTGAACACAAGACACAAAGTTTGTTGGAGAAAGGTACAACATAATGAAGAGCAACATGTGTGAATCAGTCAATTCAATGCTTACCATGTTAAGAGATTATCATGCCATATCTCTACTGAAGACACTCCGGACAACGCTTGTGTCTTGGTTTGCAATGCGCCGTGATTCTGCACAAACCACAGTGCATAATATTGAAATCGAAGAGGGATGATATCCCCTTTTTAACAGTCATTATTTTTTCCCCATGACGTCACAGTGTTTAGATCCGTCTATCTAATCAAAACGACATTGTCTTTACCTTTGTTATAAAATCAGACGGCGCCACATCATCACTTCACGGGGGTCTTATATTGTTGTTTAACTGGAGTTACAAGGGTTGATTGGCATGAGAAGTGGGGGAGGGTGATATATCAAGGTTTTTACCTGTTTTAAGCCATGATATAAGTATATATTAGAGTCTTTTGTAGTGTCTTTCATGTCTTTTAAGTTGTTTATTAGGTCTACACACATTTGGAGGATTTTGGAAGATATTGAAGCTAATTGGGCAAGATTTGGAGCTAAAGCCGTAAGGAGTAGAAATTACTTTCTGACTGCGAACCTAGCGTCGACCGATACCCATTTGCGTCGATCGACGCAACTTCTAGATCGCCAATTTCCAGCGCATTAATGAAGAATTGAACATTCACAGTTTTGACCCAGAAGTTCCAGTATTTACAAAAGAGACTCAAGACGTGTTTTATATATCATGATTTTTACCTGTTTTAAGCCATGATATAAGTATATATTAGATTCTTTTGTAGTGTCTTTCGTGTCTTTTCAGTTGTTTATTAGGCCTGCACACGTTTGGAGAATTTTGGAAGATATTGGAGTTAATTGGGCAAGATTTGGAGCTAAAGGCGTAAGGAGCATAAATCACTCTGAGTGCGAACCGAGCGTCAACCTATGCACATTTGCATCGATCGACGCAGCTTCCAAACCGCCAATTTCCAGTGCATTAATGAAGAACTGAAGATTCACAGTTTTGACCCAGAAGTTCCAATATTTAGAAAATAGATCCAAGACGTGTTTTACACTTTATATTAGGGTTTTTGGTGTTTTTTTTAGATGACACATTCATACTTTTAGCTAGAGAGGGTTTTTTAGAGCTTGGGGCTGATCTTTCTTGTACTACTTTTGAAGAAGATTTCGAACCCCTTTTCATTCTCTACTCTTTTCTTAATGCAATTTACTCATAATATGATTTATGTTTCATTGATCATGTCTGAGTAGATTCATTGTTAGGTTTAGGGATTCTCATTAGGGATTTCATGACTTGTTAGATTAAATCAATCAGTTAAGGAGTCATAACTTGTTAATTTTCAACCTGAATTGCACTTAGTACTAGTTTCTAACCTGATCACTTAGAATCTAGATCTAGAGTTTATAAATTGACACGAAAGTATAATTTAGAATCTGATCTATTTAGGTTGAGAAATTTAATTATCTGCAAAGAAATTTGGTTTAATTGAATTGTGAACTAATTGAACCTGCACTTAAGGCTAGTTTAATCTGTTAGGAATTGCAAAGAAATTTGGATTTCTAGGGTTTAGACTTAGATAATTCTCACAACGAAAGTTGGTTCGTTCTATATCTGTGTTTGAGTTCTAGAACGGTCTTAGTTCGATCATGACTGATAATTTATCTGTTTGGCTTGATTTCCTGAGAACTCCCTTGACCTAGCACTTTTAGTATTTGATAAACAAACCAATATTTGCTACTGATTTACTTTCTGTTTTAGTTTAATATTCTTGATTAGATCGCCTAGCTTAACTCCACATTCTATAGTCTATCGCAAGATTTCTTGAGTCTTTGTGGTTCGACCCCTACATACTACATTTGCATGTGCCCTTGCAATGTAACTTAGGGAAATAAACTCTGAGCATATTAGAGGGCTTGTTCCGAAATAGAGACATGTGAAGGGTTAATTTGCAGAAAACCTTTAACATTATTAAGGAATAATATTAGGAAACTTTGTTACACCCGGCGGTCGGACCGGGTTGAACCGCGAACCAGAAGTACACCCGGGTTGGGTTGATCATAAAACCCAACGGTAGTTGGACCGGTTAAAAACCGGATTGGACCGCCAAAAAACCGGAAACCGGCGACCCATTAAACCATATCAAACCTGATTTTATAAAAAATGTTATTTTATATATTGTTAATTAATTTTTCTTTCCTAAACAATAAAATATAGCTATATTAGTATTCAATATTTATTAAAAAGTAAGATTAAATATGTTATTATATGTTATTTCGTTGTTGATTTAACATTTAAACTTTTAAAATATTTTTTTTAATAATTGTTACACATGTTTTCAAAAATTATGATTATTGTAAAATCTTATTAAATAGTTTGAAATTAATAACATATTATAATATATCTTATTTTTAAATTATCATCAAACCCGGTCGAATCCGGTCGGACCATATTAACCCATGACCCAAGAGCTTTTCCGGTTCAGTCGCCGGTCCGGTTTTAAAAACATTGGCCTTAACACACAACTTGACAAAGAGTTTAGACATAGCAGTACCAATAAAAAATAAAGTGTACCGGTTTGAAAAAAACCCGGTTAAGTATTAATAGTTAGATGATAAAGAGTTAAAAGTTACCAACAACATAATTATAAAGTATATATATCTCAAAAAGGTAAATGACAAGTTTTTTGATTCATCTTGCAAAGACCGAGTACCGAGTTCAGTGCAAAGATCTTCGCTGCCGGTTGCATGTGCCTCGGTGACGAAAACAAACATTAGAGCGGAATCCCAGAGGGATATAACTTGAGGTATCCTAGTAATTCTGACAAACTCAAGCTCGCTATAGTATCTATCTCGGACATTTCTTTGTCTGCGAGGTCCTCTCAAGCAAGTTGTTTAATAAAGTAAGAGAGCATAACTGCAATCAGGCGCAAGTCTTTCTTCATTATCGTGTCGGCCCTGTTAGACATGTAAGAATCAAGAACGAAGATATTTTAGGCTGTTAAATCAACAAATAGCATGACCCAATTGTTTTTTGTCAAAGTTAAAGGGCATAAAGAGACGATCTACAGCAGACACCTCTTGCATCATCGCCAGTCCCTTTAAAAGCATCAACCATTGACTTGCTAAATTAGAACGTAGAAAGGCTACGAGTCTTGGAGAATTTAGGAAAATCCCTTGATAGATTAGACACAAATTTTTTTCCGAGGATGTCTACTCTCTGATTCACCCTATTTCCGTCTACTTTCCGAAGCATATGTGTAACGCCCCTTTCCCATTCTCCGCTGATCGTCGAGCTGACCGGCCAACAATCAAACAAGAACATGACCGATCGAACCCGAGCAAGTCGAACAGGAAAATTTCGTCACAGGACGAAGCCAGAGACAGATCGGTTTGAGACAAAGGCTCGCACTAACCCATCCTTGACTCCGCTATCCTCACTTCCATAGTACAAGTCGATCGCCTTGCACTACTTCTGCGAGCTGTGTCGGTTCGGACGAAACACAATATCAGGAAAGCATATTCATTTCTGAGTAAATCAAACGTTCAGCACAACGTTTAATCGTCACTTTAAAATCGTTTTCATCAATAAACAATCAACACGCAAATCAATACAAAAGTGGCGCCAAGCCGAACCGAGAGAAAATCCCAAAACCATCGAATCAAAAACCCCGCCACAAGCCATCCCGAAACTATACCGAGGACCTCCCGCGTCCGTCGCTGCTTAACCTGAAAACACAAAAAGAGTCTAATGAGCGATCTAAGATCACCCAGTGAATCGGCTCCCCACTAAGGCTTCTAATCTATCTATCATCTCGAGATTCCCGCCCGAAAACCCAAAAATAACAATCAATCACAACAAATAGCCGATCACGCACTACCACGTCGTGTCGAGCCCACACACAATCAATTGCCAAAAGAAAGAGAAGGCGATTAGAGGAAATCAGGAGCACTGCGGCACATGTTCCCGATTGAGACTCGATCTATCTACCGCGCACTACCAACTACACCAAAACACCACGCTGGGCCCCTACGATCTTGGTAACTTCCACGGGTTTTCACTGTTACCGATATGGCAACTAACCCACGACTCCTAGCCGTCCACACAAAATCCAACAGCTAGGACACAGTTCTCTGTCCATCGATACGCGGCGACTCAAGCTACCCCTAGATACCCCAAGTTTCCATGCAGTCCGGCCCTAGGATATGACCCCGTATTCTCCGGACTACACACCAACTGGCGTCACCCAGTAGGTTAACACTATAACCAGAATCACCACGACCCGGGTCGGAAGTACCAGAACGTAATCAAACACCTAGACTTGCGGGATCTAACGCACCCTAGAGTCCTAGTGCAGAAATGTAAACACGCAGACTCGCTTGGATTCTAACAATCAATCTAGATCAATAACGTCAATTAACTCAACCCCGCACCCCGCAAGTCTACTCACACACACCAACACTGCCCCCTGACTCAACACCGTACCGAGTCAGCGGTTACGACTTAACCGGTCCCGTGACCAGATTAAGTATCTAAACGGATCGCTCGGCCCAACACCGAGACGATCTAACATGCCTGCACATAAAGCTAAACAACAACCATACAACCAAACAATCACACAATCAACACACAATCAGGCCTATTAGGGTTTCTAACATCTTTTAACCAATTTACGCCCGCTACTTTAGATTAGCGGCTTGCTAACCCATAGACGGTTCACCAATCACAACACTTCTCATTCTTACTCATCCTAGTATCTTTTAACAATTCCCGATCCGTCGGTTTAGAGCTAGTATCTTACTAGACTCCCCAACGTCTCATATTTCATTGCTTAATTCAGTTATTCTCGGGAACCCCCGATATCGTTCCATACTCTATACGTTTCTTCAAGTTAATTCCGTATTTTAGCTCGTCTTTTTCCCGTATATAAATTCATTTATTACCGTCCTTTACTTACATATATATGCATATACGGTTCTACTCATGCAACGGCTATATGAATGCATCACACAATGATACTATCAACCTAACGGCACTCAACATGTTTAATCCGGTTAAGTCTAACATGCATCTTTAACCCTAGCCGGTTTAACGTTAATTCAATCAATCAATCAATTCTCAATTCAATTCAATTCATATTCGGGTATGCAATCCTAACACTACGGTTTTCCATTTATCGTTCTATATGCAACTACGGTGTTTGAGCCGACTCACAGTGATATGACGGAACGAACGGCATGGATGCGGATACAGATTCCCGAGACCCCGAACTAACCCGAGCTTCTTCCGAATACCCGAACATGAACCCCGAGACTTCCCGAACACCCGTAGATGAACCGCAACACCCAAAAACCGGCGGGAGTAAACGCGTTGACCGGCCATTGACCACGACATTGACCGGCCATTGACCGGCATTGACCGAGGCTGACCGTTGACTGTTGACCGCTGACCGTTGACCAAGCTAAACCGGTTGACCACTCCTCTGAACCGGTTGACCACGAACCAAGAATCCAATTGACCGGTCTAGGTAAACCGGGTCAAAGTCAAAATGTTGACCGAGAGTTGACCGGTTACCTAAACCGATCTAAAACCACCCAAATCAGCTCCAATCTTGAACCAATTGCTTGAAGAACCGGCTGAAGACACGGCGGCGAGAAGGCTTCTCCGGCGTTGACCACGGTGGAAGTAGATTTCTCCGGCAACTCAGAAGCTCTTCCACCCAGCAAACTGCTCCTCTTGACAAGATCTATCCACCCATGGCCTTGAATCACAGAAAAATGATGAAGAGAGAGAGATATCCCCACAAACCCTAACCGCGGCTGATTCTTGGCCGGATTCCGGCGAGCTCCGGCGACGGCGGAGACAGTGGATGGCTGGAGGTTGTAGAGGAGGCTGAGATGAAGCTACTGGACTTTGAAGAGCAGGATTTGAGTCTAGGATGAGAAAGTTATGAACTTTCTTCTGGAAGAAGGCTTGAAGAATACCATAGCATTTTGATGAAGATCTTTGAAGATGCAAGATATCTTGATGAATATATGGAAAAGGGAGATGATTCTGATGAATCTGAGAGAGAGGAGCTCGGCAGAGGGAGAGAGTAGAGAGAGTGAGATTCTTGCACCAAAAGGTGATTTGATACAATGTTCTCTTTTTGGTGCATGAATCCTTTTCATGCAAAGCATGCAAAAGGGATAGGTGTCACCTCCAGGGAGAAAACACTTGTACCTCTGGTGTGCATTTGAGCCAGCTAATCCACTCCTTAATCCCTTTAATCACTCTTGTTCGGTTTACTCGTTTTCTCGAGAATTGTTTTAGTAAATACCAGATGATTCTAATAAATCCCCAAACCTCCATAAACCGATTATCCTTGCTTTTAGATAAATTTAGCAATTTGAATCACTTCATTTGGAGTTTCCTAGCTCCCGTTATGATTTTCCGAAGTTTTCCCGGTTTAGTCGGTTTTCCGACCGATACTCCGAAAAATGCATTTCTGCTCCGTTTCTTCAAAATCTGATCTTGTAAATGTTCTTTATGGTTTAGAAAGAGAACATTTGGCCCGTCATATCTTCTGTCTCGAACTTTGGCAAAATTACCATTTTGCCCCTGAGTTTGGCAAAATTACCGTTTTGCCCATGTTGACTTTTTTTCTGCCCGTTGTCCAAATTTTTGGATACGGGGTATCATATTCTTCCCCACTTACAGGAATTCGGTCCCCGAATTCTCCGTCACTACCAGACTTTGAATCGGTTCCAAACTCTGCAAGTTGCTCCGCTACTCCATTCCAACGCTTCCTTACTCGAACACTGCTGCATAACTCTGACTTCTTGCCTTCCCGTGCTCTTTCCAAACCTTCCATCTAACTTACACTGATTCCCAATTCTGACTTCCCCACTTTGCTTCGACCCCTACATCCTTTTTCCGCTTACTGGTTTGTCTCCCCGAGACACTTTTCAAGAATCTGTATTCTACCCCCGACATCATTACGATTCTAACTCCTTCCATACTGGTAACTCTGCCCGATTTTGATACGACAACTCCCTTCCTGATCCTTCCCCAAAAGTTTGGATTTCTGATTCCGACGGTTCTAAGACTTCTCCACTTCACACCAATCGCTTTATTCTGATCTTCACACTGTCGCTGACATTTCTTCAAATCTTTTTTGCTAACTCATCATCCCAACCGCTTTGCTCTTTCCGCTGCTCTGTACTGACACCTTCCCACTGATAATCCATACTGACTGCTTCACGGTCCGGTCTCCTTGTTTCGCGACGTCTTGCCATTCCATCTCGCTTTTGGGTCCGGGTTCGGTCTCGTATTCGTATCGCATCGTCCATTCCGTCCTACACTCAACACAACAACTTTCACTGGAGCGGTGAAATTCAAACCAGTCCATTCCTCGATATCACTTCCTCATAGAGATATAGTTAGTTAATCATGTACCCAATGGTCACTCATGATTAAGTAACGATATTCTATAATTCATCTCTCTCGTGAATTGACAGTTGATTATGACCGTACTCGAGTTAGCTCAACACCTTAAATGAAAAGGTTCTAATACTTTTAATTCTAACAACTTAACGATTGCAGCAAAATTTAAACTACTCACTCGAATGGTTTACCAACGCCATCCACACTCCGCACATGCTCAGCATGCCATAAAACTAGCACTTTCACAGTGCTACACCACAAACGAAACGCGACCCTAATTAGCCAATGCACCACTCAAGCATTAGATAAAAACACGAAAGCAATTAAAATAAACGCAAACGATTACCACACACAATCAAGCAATTACTAGATCGCTCTGGATATGTCGCCAGTCTGGGTTTAGGTCATGATGAACGGTAGTCAGTTCCGCTCATCATAGACTTCACGTGGTAATCTATTTGCATTCAACCCATCGTACGCATGCAAACAATTACTACGTAAGTCGTAATGATAGTAGAACAGTTCTGCATCACATACATACATAAAAACAACAACACACACATGTTTCGAGGTTTGAAAATACATAAATAATACAGAAACAAAACCACGAGACGTCCGTCGTCAACCCCCTAACCCCAAACTGCACCGTCATACCCCGGAGATGTCTGAACAACATGCGAGAATCGCCGATCTAGATACACACAACAACAACATAGTTAGTGCCCAACATACCTGGCCTAACTATCCTAACCTAACAGCCCCAACACGACCGAAATGCCAAACATAAACGGCATCGTGGCTCGCGGCGGTAACCACTGGCAGGTGCGCCGGGAGGGTGTGGTGGGTGTGCATCTCTGGTCGGCGGTCCGACCTGTTGCGGCTCTGCCATCGGACACAACTGCGCTACATGGCCTCTGCGACCACAAATCTGACAAACCGGAACGGGCGCTGGGCGTGGCCCACGGTAACAAGCGGCTGCCTGATGATCTGTCGCTCCACACAGCTGACAGGAAGAAATAAACCCCGAAGAAGGCTCCTGAAAACACTCGACTGCTCGATGTCCCTGACCTCCACAAATCTGACAGACAACTGGCGCTGAGCAGGACCGATGAGAACTGGATCGACGGGAACAAGCGGATGCTATGTGTCCCTCGTCTCCGCACCTCCTGCAACTCCTTGATGGTCTCGGTGGCTGCACCAATGGCGGCTGTGCTACGGGTGACTGCGCGGCTGGCTGCTGAATAACTGACTGCCGAATAAGCTCAGTGTCTCGGCGACTCGGTCCAGGTCGATACTCCTCAGGCAATGGGGCACGATGCGGCTCTGCGTCTGACATACGAGATCCGGGCCCCGCGATCGGATAAATAGGTGTACGATGACCGTCCATCCCACACACCTGACAGTAATACGGGCTCGGCACTGGCTGATATGTCTCACGGTAGCGCGAATCAACTGGTCGTGTACACCAATACAAATGAAAGCCCTGAACTCCGCAGGCGCTACATGTCCGGTATACAGGCATAGGCGGCACTGAATCTGGCGTGTCGGCTAGTGGAATATCCGGTGGTGCAACCGGCTCGGACGGTGGTGCCTCTGGAGATGTAACTGACTCAAACTGAGAGTTCGACCCTGCTGTCGACATCGGCTCAACTCCTGTGGCTGACTCCATCGCTGAGTGTGGCTCGGTGGAATCGGGTGATGGAGCTCCTGACCTCTGTGGCGATCCTGGCTGGTGATGCGGCCCAATCCGCTGCTCTAAGACGTCCTCAAGTATCGCCATCTGCTCGTCCATGCGCTTCTCCCACTGCACATGCTGCTCCGGATCTAACGGCTCCATGTCCATGTCGAAAACTGGGTGTAATGGTCCAACTGAAAATCCCCTCCACCAAGTGGAATGAAGTCCGACTCATGCAAACTGAAGGGTAACGGCACCTCACGTGCCTCAAGCACCGGCGGCTGCATCGCTGGTGGTACCATAGGCGCCTCCAACTGTGATGGTAACGGCGGCAGCCCATAGTCTGTGAATCCCAAATACCCCACCACTCCTGCAGTAGGGTCTGCGGTACCTGCGTCGTCCTGTAGAGAAGGCGGTAACAGATCATGTAACGGCCTCCAATCTACAGCAGCGCCTCTCGCTCCCTGATGCACTCGGGGCACAACTGGCGGTCGATCTGATACCCGAGAACCCTGCGACTGTCCCTGCTGTACTACCCTCAGACCTGCCTGATGCTGGTCTACCAAGGCCTGATACTCTGCCCGTGTCATCCGACGCTCACCCATACTGCTCACTGCAATCTCTCACACCCAATGCACACACCCACACACGATCCGTCCAGGGACACGCTGCTGCTGACTGCAATAAAAAACACAAGTAAAAAATTAGTTCACATAAAACAAATTTCCTACCCCATCCCAAACCCCGGATTTACAGACGCGGCTCGGTTTCTTAATGGATGCTTGGGTATGACACAATTTTGACTCGATAAAACCACAGAAAACACTCAGAAATGAATAGCTTCGAAACCCATGCAGAACCATGCTCTGATACCACCTCTCTGTAACGCCCCTTTCCCATTCTCCGCTGACCGTCGAGCTGACCGGCCAACAATCAAACAAGAACATGACCGATCGAACCCGAGCAAGTCGGACAGGAAAAGTTCGTCACAGGACGAAGCCAGAGACAGATCGGTTTGAGACAAAGGCTCACACTAACCCATCCTTGACTCCGCTATCCTCACTTCCATAGTACAAGTCGATCGCCTTGCACTACTTCTGCGAGTTGTGTCGGTTCGGACGAAACACAATATCAGGAAAGCATATTCATTTCTGAGTAAATCAAACGTTCAGCACAACGTTTAATCGTCACTTTACAAATCGTTTTCATCAATAAACAATCAACACGCAAATAAATACAAAAGTGGCGCCAAGCCGAACCGAGAGAAAAACCCCAAAACCATCGAATCAAAAACCCCGCCACAAGCCATCCCGAAACTACACCGAGGACCTCCCGCGTCCGTCGCTGCTTAACCTGAAAACACAAAAAGAGTCTAATGAGCGATCTAAGATCACCCAGTGAATCGGCTCCCCACTAAGGCTTCTAATCTATCTATCATCTCTAGATTCCCGCCCAAAAACCCCAAAATAACAATCAATGACAACAAATAGCCGATCACGCACTACCACGTCGTGTCGAGCCCACACACAATCAATTTCCAAAAGAAAGAGAAGGCGATTAGAGGAAATCGGGAGCACTGCGGCACATGTTCCCGATTGAGACTCGATCTATCTACCGCGCACTACCAACTACACCAAAACACCACGCTGGGCCCCTACGATCTTGGTAACTTCCACGGGTTTTCACTGTTACCGATATGGCAACTAACCCACGACTCCTAGCCGTCCACACAAAATCCAACGGCTAGGACACCGTTCTCTGTCCATCGATACGCGGCGACTAAGGCTACCCCTAGATTACCCAAGTTTCCATGCAGTCCAGCCCTAGGATATGACCCCGTATTCTCCGGACTACACACCTACCGGCGTCACCCAGTAGGTTAACACTATAACCAGAATCACCACGACCCGGTTAGGTAACTGCCCGAGGATCCAATCGGGTCGGAGTACCAGAACGTAATCAAACACCTAGACTTGCTGGATCTAACGCACCCTAGAGTCCTAGTGCAGAAATGTAAACACGCAGACTCGCTTGGACTCTAACAATCAATCTGGATCAATAACGTCAATTAACTCAACCCCGCACCCCCGCAAGTCTACTCACACACACCAACACCGCCCCCTGACTCATCACCGTACCGAGTCAGCGGTTACGACTTAACCGGTCCCGTGACCAGATTAAGTATCTAAACGGATCGCTCGGCCCAACACCGAGATGATCTAACAGGCCTGCACAGAAAGCTCAACAACAACCAAACAATCACACAATCAACACACAATCATGCATATTAGGGTTTCTAACATCTTTTAACCAATTTACGCTCGCTACTTTGGATTAGCGGCTTGCTAACCCGTAGACGGTTCACCAGTCACAACACTTCTCATTCTTACTCATCCTAGTATCTTTTAACAATTCCCGATCCGTCGGTTTAGAGCTAGTAGCTTACTAGACTCCCCGACGTCTCATCTTTCATTGCTTAATTCAGTTATTCTCGGGAAACCCCGATATCGTTCCATACTCTATACGTTTCTTCAAGTTAATTCCGTATTTTAGCTCGTCTTACTTCCCGTATATAGATTCATTTATTACCGTCCTTTACTTACATATATATGCATATACGGTCCTACTCATGCAACGGCTATATGAATGCATCACACAATGATACTATCAACCTAACGGCACTCAACAGGTTTAATCCGGTTAAGTCTAACATGCATCTTTAACCCTAGCCGGTTTAACGTTAATTCAATCAATCAATCAATTCTCAATTCAATTCAATTCATATTCGGGTATGCAATCCTAACACTACGGTTTCCCATTTAACGTTCTATATGCAACTACGGTGTTTGAGCCGACTCATAGTGATATGACGGAACGAACGGCACGGATGCGGATACGGATTCCCGAGACCCCGAACTAACCCCAACTTCTTCCGAATACCCGAACACGAACCCCGAGACTTTCCGAACACCCGTAGATGAACCGCAACACCCAAAACCGGTCGGAGTCAACGCGTTGACCGGCCATTGACCACGGCGTTGACCGGCCATTGACTGGCGTTGACCGCTGACCGTTGACCAAGCTAAACCGGTTGACCACTCCTCTGAACGGGTTGACCACGAACCAAGAATCCAATTGACCGGTTTAGGTAAACCGGGTCAAAGTCAAAATGTTGACCGAGAGTTGACCGGTTACCTAAACCGATCTAAAACCACCCAAATCAGCTCCAATTTTGAACCAACACATCTGAACCAATTGCTTGAAGAACCGGCTGAAGACACGGCGGCGAGAAGGCTTCTCCCGCGACTTCTCCGGCGTTGACCACGGCGGCTCCGGCGTTGACCACGGTGGAGGTAGATTTCTCCGGCAACTCAGAAGCTCTTCCACCCACCAAACTGCTCCTCTTGACAAGATCTATCCACCCATGGCCTTGAATCACAGAAAAATGATGAAGAGAGAGAGATATCCCCACAAACCCTAACCGCGGCTGCTTCTTGGCCGGATTCCGGAGAGCTCCGGCGATGGCGGCGACGGTGTCTGGCTGGAGATTGTAGAGGAGGATGAGATGAAGCTACTGGACTTTGAAGAGCTGGATTTGAGTCTAGGATGAGAAAGTTATGAACTTTCTTGTGGAAGAAGGCTTGAAGAACACCATAGCTTTTTGATGAAGATCTTTGAAGATGCAAGAGATCTTGATGAACCTTGATGAATCTCTGGAAAAGGGAGATGATTCTGATGAATCTGAGAGAGACATGAGCTCGGCAGAGGGAGAGAGTAGAGTGAGAGTGAGATTCTTGCACCAAAAGGTGATTTGATACAATGTTCTCTTTTTGGTGCATGAATCCTTTTCATGCAAATCATGCACACGGGATAGGTGGCGCCTCCAGGGAGAAAACATTTGTCCCTCTGGTGTGCATTTGAGCCAGCTAATCCACTCCTTAATCCCCTGATCTTCCCCTTAATCCCTTTAATCACTCTTGTTCAGTTTACTCGTTTCCTCGAGAATTGGTTTAGTAAATACCAGATGAATCTGCTAAGCTAGAAGATGGAGAGAAACCGAAGATTGATTCTCTCAAATTTGCTAGAGACACCAGAGTAAAGAACTTGCTTGGTACATGTCTAAGTGACATGATTCTTAGGAAGGTGATGCATGAGCCCACAGCTTTGCAGATGTGGAAGGCTCTAGAAAGAGATTATCAAACTAAGTCACTTCCTAACATGATTTATCTTAAGCAACAGTTTGCTAGTTACAAGATGGATGAAGGCAGAAGCATAGAAGAGAACTTGGACAGTTTTCTTAAGCTCATTGCAGATCTAGCTAGCCTAAACATCAATGTGAGTGATGAGGATCAGGCTATACATCTTCTTACCAGCTTACCTCCACCTTATGAACCTCTAGTACATACTCTCAAGTATGGTACAGGAAAAGAGACCCTAACAGTTCATGAGGTGGTCACTTCTGCATTTTCTAAGGAGATTGAGCTGAAGCAGAAGGGACTCTTGAACAAATCTGGATCTAACTAAGAAGGATTATACGTTGAATCAAGGGGAAGAACAAAGGACAGATCTCATAAGAGTAATGGCAAAGGGAGATCAAAGTCAAGAGACAATAGGTCTAACTCAAAACCAAGATTCAACAAGAAAAATCAGAGTGAGTGTTTCATATGTGGAGATGAAGGGCACTGGAAAAGAGAATGCCCAGAGAGAAATAAAAACAAAGAATCAGCAAATATAGCAGCAGCACCTATACAACCTATAGTGTTGAGTGTGAGCAGCCAAGACACAATGCAGAATTGGGTAATGGACTCGGGTTCTTCATTCCACAGTACATCAGACAAGGAAGTCTTGTTTGACTTCAAGGAGCACAATGGAGGAAGGGTTCTTATGGCTAACAACACTTATGGTAACATCAGAGGAATGGGAAAGATTCGGATTCAGAATCCAAACGGTTCTGAAGTGATACTAAAGGATGTTAAATACATGCCTGAAGTAAGCAGGAATCTGATCTCATACGGGATGTTAGAGAGGTCAGGTTGCAGATATGAAGGAAGTAACCCTATGGTTCGATTCTACAAAGGTAAGAAGAAGGTGATATCTGGAAAATATCATGGGGGGATTTATTATCTACAAGGCATAGTTGCTAAGAGTGCAGAAATCAAGTCTAAGGATGAAAAAGAAGCAAGTGAAAAGAAATCTAAGAAAGTGAGCTTCAGCGAGAATCTAATTCAAGGACCTACTCCATATGGTTTTGAATTAAGAGATTCATCAGCTCAAGATAAAGACTCTTGTTCAACAGAAAAATCAGAAACTTTAAAAGAGTTTAAGTGTGAAGAAGAAGGAGATTTTGATCCTAAGGTCTATGCTATGGCTACTGCAGAAGAGAGTGGCAGAAAAGAGCCTAGAGAAGAGGCTGTGGAAAGCAATCATTGGGAGAATGAAATAGAAGAGGGAACTTTGAGCAGAGAACCTAAGATGGAAGCTTTGGGCAAAGTTTCAGAGATCTTAAGCATGGGGATTTTTTGGAGATGGAGCTACGAAACTATCTAAAATCCAGACAGCTAAAGTATCAGCAGAAGATGTGACTAAGGCAGTACCTGAAAAGAATCTTCAGGTGTACTGCAACATCGCCTAAGACTGCAAGCAGCTCCAGGTAACTCCATTATTGAAGTCTCAAGCTCGCTGAGATAGAAAAAGAAACATGTCAGTTTCTGGTTATTATTATTAAGCAATAATGGAAGAACTCAAAAGATGTAAGGAGTTGGGAAAGTTACCTGTGAGTATCAAAGGCGAGACGCAGAGATATCAGTGGAGTACCTGCAAAGATTCAAGAAGATGTTAGTTCAAACTCAGTGCACATGAGAGAATTAACATGTCGACAAAGTTGAATCGAGGCTTAAGGAATGTTACTCACGTTTTTATCAGTGAAACCATGCATCTAAGAAAGCTGCAAGCATCAGCGGTACTGAAGAGAAGCAGAAGCTTCAGTTCCAGGTGGAGTAGTTCTGAAAATTGATACCAAAGAATAGTGAAGGAAAAGTACATCAATGGAGTACTGAATTCATATACTAGAGGATCCTAACGACAGCAAAAGGATCAAAGAGTTATGAAGAATTGGTAAGGGTAATCAAAAGGCAGAACTAGTGTTTCATTTACTAAGGGACCAAGGAGCATAAACAGGTTCAAGAGTAATACAGATGAAACACTAACCATGAAAGAAGTGTGTTACATGCGAGTATCAAGGTTCTGAGGCAGAAGAAACTTCGAATCAAGGTGGAGAGTCTATTGACACAGAACACTGTCAATAGTCACAGAAATTCAGAGGATTAGAACTCATTCACAACGAGGACAAACATCATGTACAAAGGAATTCAAAAGGAATCATAAGGTCATGATGATCAGATGACATTATTTAAGAAGAACAGTCTATATTACCAAGGAGTCTATGCAAGCTCAGAAGTAATAAGGAGAACAAAGGAACTTACCATAGTCACCAAGGAGCTCACGGTAACTATGGTGAAGTTCAGTATCTGCTAGACAATCTGCACAAGGAGTTAAGTCAAAATCATATCAAGGAAACAGTCTAAACAAGGGAGAGGACTTAGCTTTTAGATATGAAGAAGGTCTCAGGCAGAGCTGTCAAAAGAACAATGGTAGTGTGTCAATGTAAACTGGAATAAAGGTCGCTACTTATCCAAACAATGACATACAAGCTACACAGATAAATGTTCTCAAAGGCCAGTTCACGAAGGGATAATGTAATGTCAGGTAACTACAGAGACCATTACTCAATAATCAATTCAGACATGCAAAGGTTCCAGTGTTATTCAGTGAAAGTTTAGAAGCAAATCAGGAAAGGCTTTACCTGCGATGCCGGAGCCCAAATTCGAGGGGGAGGCATAAAGCGCTGGAAACCTTTATCTGATTACTTAGAAGCTCACCTGAAAAAGAAATCACAGAACATCAGAGAAGCTTAGTCTAACTTGATTATAAGGAAGCAAATAAAGAGAAATCCACCTAGGATACCTATATGAAAACGATTTGTCAGATTCTCCAAGGACAGAAGATAAATCGACATCAGAAGAAGAAGAGATCTAGAGTCAGAAGCTTAGTAAGTGAAGAATTGAAGTCGAACACTAAGGACTTGCCTCAGACACGGAATTGATCTACAAGGAAAGAAGAAGTGTCAGAGCCTAAAATCGATTGTCTAGAAGGGTAAGAAGCTTGGAGATGAGAAGCATAAAGCTTACCTAAGAGTTTAGAGCTCACGATCAGAGCTGGAGAGCTTGAATCGAGAAGATGAAACTCCATCCCCATTTCTGTCACCGTGAGAGAGAAAGAGATTAAACAAAGCCGACATCAGAGAGTTAAGAAATAGGGATTTCTAGAGCTCACCTGATACATTCTCGTGACTAGAAAGAAGGGATCTAGGCTCGATCCAGACATGAAGAAACAGAGCTGAAAAGGAAAGTCTAGATGAGTAAGTCTCTTGAAAGGAGTTAAATCGACAGAAAATACTCAAAGAGAAAGGGATCTAGAACTTTTCTGAAGGATTGTGAGATAAAAGAAGCTCCATCGAAAGTTTCAAAAGAATCAGGAAGAGAAAAGAGCTAGATTACCTGAAGATTGCTTGAGTTTACAGAAGAAGGAGCTCAAGATCGAAGGTTTTGAAGCGACATGCAGGTCCGACAGCTCGCGGCTGGAGAAGAAGCTCAAGATCGAAGAAGATGGAGCTCAATCGCCATTTTGAGTCACGCAGCCAGAGAGAGAGAGAGAGACATGACGCCGAGAAAAAAAAAAGATTTTTCGGATAATGTCTGAAAAGGATGATTAGCCCAAGGGGAGAATTGTTGTGAAATGGGCTTAATCATCTTGCTTCTAGTTGAGCTGAAAGGAATCAGATCCCATCTGGATATCATTGATCGAAGCTGATCTGTTTTTGGGCCAGCAATAGAGAAGATCAGCCCAGCAGTGAATGAAGCTTTCTTGGACCTGAAACAAAGGCGGTTAATTGTTAACCTAGTAACACACGAGAGACAATTGACATAGAGAGTTACGATTGCAATACAAGAAGGTTTTTGCAAGCGTGAACTAGGAATAGAGAAGAGAGAGAGCTAAAGGATATTGAGCTAGAGAAACACCTAGTTTCTAGAGCTAGATTCTTTAGAGAAGCTTTCTTTAGGTGCAGGTTTTGATACATAGATAAGTTGGTAGAAGTAGGAACTTATCTTTGCTCTTGTATCCAAAACCGATATAGTGCATCTTGTGAGATTGTGATCTCACCCCTGTGACGTAGCCAATTGGTGAACACAGGGTAACCAAATTCTTGTGTCGTTAATTATTTTCTGCACACAAACCGAAATCACATCAACAATCATATAACCCAAGTGCAACAAGTTTAATTAAAATCTCAACAAATTATATTAACAAAAAGTATAATAAATATTTTTATTCAAACAAACATAACCATATAAAAAACAGAGCCAACATCCTTCTTCAATAAAGTCGTTTTTACATAGACACAATCTTGCATCATCTTTCAGTATACCCCATGTTCTTATCAAAAAGTTTATATATACCCCAAAAGTTTTTATTCTCTACACATTAAGTTAAAGTATTGAATGCTATAAATCCGTATTTGAGTTCTTCTAGAAACTGAATTTTCCAGAAGGCAAAGTCAGCTACACATCTGAGATGAAATTAATACTTGAATCTTATTCTCGACGAATACCGTGTTATCGAGTTATTGACAAAGACAAAAAAATAATCACTAAAAAAAAAAGGCCGGATACTACAAATTAATTATGAATTCTTTGTGACTATTTTTTCAAGTTAAATATAGCTACGAATTAGTTACAACTGAAAATACTCGTAGCTATTTTAAGGTTATATAAAAAAAAATATATATATATTTTATGGTTATATATAGCTATATAACCACGAAATAAATGTATACTTATTTGTAACAAAATTGTTATGGATAGCTACACTGTATTTTTGAAAACATATAATAACGAATAGCTACGATATAAAACATGAAAAATAACCACAATATATTTTATGGATACCCATAGCTATATGTAATGAATACTTAAAAAAAAAAAATATATATATATATATATATAGCTATGATTTTATTTTTGACTATCCATGCCTATATGAGACAACAGATAAATCCGCCACGGATAGCTAAAGATTTATTTGTTTGTATTAAAAACTTTAAACCCCGTTTCTCTCTCTCTCTCTCTCTCTCTCTCTCTCTCTCTCTCTCTCTCTCTCTCTCTCTCTCTCGTATTCATAAAACTATAGATTAAAAACGCTTTCTCCAAAAAGATGATTATAATGGCGACTCAGATCTAGGGTTGATGATCGAGATCGGATTTGATCAGTGGCTAAATTTCCTTATTCGATTGAAGTTCATGGTTCCATGAGGGATATGGTGCTATCCGTACGGTTTTATGCTCTAAAGATTGTTGTATTAGAATCAAGATTCAACAGACGGATTCACAACCAAAAGATTTCTGGAAGATATAATGTTCACACGAAATTTGATGGGGAGATATTTGGAAAATTTGAGGAGGAAGGAAAAGTTAGAACGATTTATTATTCTGATTTCGTTTGGCTGGCCCTTTGATGTGAAATCGGTGTGATATGGAAAAGGGGCGATTTACGGTGATTGGATATGTGAGGTGCGATTCGATTTCGGCTATTCAGTTGGGTATTGTACATATGTTTCTTCGCGATTACAAGGAAATCTCAATATGTTTGTTTCCTTATTCTTGGGTCTGGAGATTGATAGGAGATTCACTTGGGTAACAATCATGTGGGTACTTATTATCAAGTTTGGTTTAAGGAAGTTTGGTGATACGAACTTTCTGCAGAATGCCTTAAGTGCTTTAAACATAAAAAAGGATAATGGTTTTTGGAAAACAAATTAATTGTTAGAGTCAATCACGATTTTTACGGTTTCGTTGTACAATCTCTTTGATATCAGAATTGATTCCTTAAGGACTTGGGTTAGTATAAATATGTATGGGAGTGAAGGGTTTATGAAGTACGCAAACATATCTTTTAGTTCTTTGATTTCTAGGCTTCTCTTATCACTATCAAAGTTTTTCAGTGTTTCTCTTTTGGTTTCTATTCGGTTCTTTGAGATGGCACAATCACATCTGGTGGGTAAAAGTTCGAGAAAGAAAGCGGTGGAGAAGAATGGCGGTTTGAAGATTACCACTCCAAAGTTTGATAACTCAAGCTTGATTCAGGGCTACGCCAACACCTTGATCGGTAGGTGTATGAATCCATCCAAACAAGACATGTAGACCCTGCTTTACATGTTCCCTAGGATTTGGCAGCTTGAAGACAAGGTGGTGGGGGCAGACTTGGGTCTTGGGTGATTCTAATTTGATTTTGATGATGCAAATGACATTGAGGAGGTCTTGAAGATGGAGCCTTTTCGCTTTGACTATTGGATGGTGGCTTTGGTGAGGTGGGAACCGGTTGTTTCCACATCTTATCCATCGGTGATTACATTTTGGGTCAAGGTGCTAGGGATTCCACTCCATTACTGGGCTGATCCAACCTTCAGAAGCATTGGTGAGGCGATAGGAGAGGTTAAGCAGGTGGATCTAAATGTAGGAATGATCCAAGTTCCAGTGGATGGTTTTAAAACTTTGATCTTCACAACAACCATAGAGTTCCATAATGGAGATGAGACTTTGATGTCCCTGAGATATAAGAAGTTATTCGGTTTTAGCAAGATCTACCATAGCCTATGCCATGATCAGTTTAGGTGTCCCACAACCGATTTTACTCAGGAAAATGGTAATGACGGACCATCAGACAATCCAGGAGAGGGACCTTCGGGAGCTTAGGCTTTGAGTTTTAAGGCAATGGTAACCAACAATCTGGAGAAGTCAAAGGAGATTTCCCCTCAATAGTCGGATCGGGACAAGAACAAAGGAAAAGCTATTGCAAGGGAGAATTATCGTAGACCGAGAATGGATAGTGAGTGTCGAGCTTACAAACCGAGGTTCCACATAGGTATGGGGGGAGGAACTTTGATATATCATGGTTTTTACCGGTTTTATGCCATGATATAGTTGTGTTTTTAGTGTCTTTTGTGTTCTTTTAGAGTCTTTTACAGGTATAATCAGGTTTGGAGCTGAATTGGAGATAATGGAGCATTTTGGAGATTTTTGGAGTGTTTGGCCGAGAGATAGAGTTCACTGTCCGAAACAGAGAAAGGTGTCGATCGTTGCACTCTAGCATCGATCGATGCACCAGCGAGATGGGCCAAAACTCGGCGGTTTAGAAGAATCAAGATATTGCACTTTGATCCAGAAGTTCCTGATATTTACAAAGAAGCCCTTGGCCGAGATTATACCTATATAATCAAGTTTTAGTTGTTTTTATTAGATACGCTTTCATAATTACGAGCAGAGGATTTTTAGAGCCTTTGGGGCTGATCTGAACCTATTACATCATCTGTATTTGGAGAAGATTTCGAACCCCTTTTACTCTTATTCTTTTATGCAATCTATTATTTATATGATTATGTTTTCATCAATCATGTCTGAGTAGATTCCTAGTTAGGTTTAGGGTTTCTCACATATGATTTCATGACTTGCTAGACTTATTCAATTTCAGTTAAGGATTCAAACTATATCTGTTCTTCAATTTAATTGTGGTTAAAGCTAGTTCTAACCTGATCAATTAGAATCTAGATCTTAGGTTGCTAAATACGTCACGAAAGTGGGGTTTAGGAATCTGAACTAATTAAATTGGGCAATTAAACTTTGCGCAAACGGAAGTTTGGTTTAGGATAATTGTGAACATATCAAACTTGGGATTAATGCTAGTTTAATCTGTTAGTTCTCGCAAACGAAAGTTTGGTTTGCTGCACTTAGACTTAGAGAATTATCGCAAAGGAATTTGGTTAATTCTATATCTGTGTTTTGAGTTCTAGAACTGTGCTTAATTAGATCCTTGCTGAATGAACTGTCTGCTCGTCTGATTTCCTGAGAATACCCTAGGCTTGACGCTTTTAGTTTATTGCTTTCACAACCAACTTGCTACTGTTTACTTTCTTGCTTCGCAATTTATTTACTTCACCATCTGCTTATTTCTAGTATTAATCTCTACGTTTCTGATTCTATTGAGACCTAGTGTCCCTGTGGATTCGATAACCCTATATACTACTTTGACATTGCTGTTCACTTGCAGTTTAGAATAGGGATTAAAACTCTGAACCTATCAAGTTTTTGGCGCCGTTGCCGGGGAATCTTAGAGTCTTCGATAGGACCGAACTTAGGGTTTTTACTAGAAATTTTTCTTTTTGTTTTTGCTTTTTCGTTTTGTTTTTATATTTTGCTAACTTTTTCTCTGTTTCTTTCTGTCGCAGGTACCAATTTCGCACTGCGTCGATCGTTGCACCCTTGCATCGTTCGACACTAGGCGATTTGAGATTGAACCGATCGTTGCACTGATAGCATCGATCGTTGTTGGACGATTACAGACAGTTTATGCCAACGCAGAAAACTAGAAGTAATCCGAACTCGAGCTTGGTTAATCTCGATCTTGAGGAGCTTGGACGTTTAGAGAGAGCTAACAGAAGAGAAAGAAGAGAAAGAATGATGCGAGAGCGTTTGATTCTGGAACGCGATGTTGAAGGTGTCCTGAGGGACCGAGATAACAACCGCTACAATGCCGACTGGCAGAGGGTTGATGCTGAAGGAAATGTCATTCCTGTGCAACTGCAACAGGAGCAGAACCAAAACCAGGGTCAGGAACGGGCCCAAGGTAGAGAGATGGTGGTTCATGAGAGGACACTAGCTGACTACAACATACCTGATGAGTTTCATGCAAACCGAGCAGCTCTAGTGCTTCCTGCTTTTGAGAGGAATGATTTTGAGGTTAAGACCATCTACTACCAGCTGATGAGGCAGATTGCTTTTCATGGTCTTCAAGCAGAGCAGCCTATGGATCACATTGACAAGTTTGAGGACATAGTCACTGGCATGAAGTATGAAGGAGTATGCCCGGACTATCTGTTCCTTAAGCTATTTCCGCACAGTCTTGCTGGAGACGCTAGTGCATGGCTGAGACAACTGGCACCTGGTCAGTATACTACTTGGGCAGCCTTAAAGAGTGAGTTCCTGCGTCACTTTTATGATGATGCGCGCTCAGATCAGTCCAGACAGGACATACTCACTTTTTCCCAAGGAGCTGTGGAGCCCTTGAAGACTGCCTGGATGAGATTTAAGCAGTATCAGCGTGACTGTCCACACCATGGATTCACAGAAGTACAGCTGATTGGTATCTTCTTCAGAGGCATAGATCTCCCTTATCAGACTGCGCTGGATAATTCCAGTAATGCTAATTTCAACACCAGAACTCCTACACAAGCTAAGCAGTTGATTGAGAACCTGATTGGCAGCAACAGTTGCAAGATAATGGATGAAAGGAGGAAGAAATCTGGTGAAACTGTAGAGAATTCTGATATAGCTAATATAAGATCCAGATTGGACACAGTTTACAATCTCCTGACAAGTAAGAAAGCTGTCCACTTTGCCCAAGATGTAGAGGTGATTAAGACTGAGGAGGACACTCAGGAAGAAGATGTGAATTTCATAGGAGGTTCTGGTTTCCAAGGTAATAGATTTGGTAATCAACAGGGGAACAGATTCTCCAATGGAGGACAGACTGGTGGTTTTCAGAAGACCTATGGACAAGGTACTCAGAGAACCTATGGATCTACATCCTATCAGACTCCTCCTGCACCTATAGCCCATGAGAGCAAAATGGAGGCTATGATGGAACAACTGATTGAGAGTCAGACCAAGATTTCTGTGGACTGCAACAAGAAGTTGGACGCTGTCTATGAAGACCTCAATGGGAAGTTTGAGTCTATGAGCACTCACTTGAAGCAGTTGGACACTCAGGTGAACCAGATGTCCAGCTCACTGAAGGGAAAAGGAGTGGCAGACACTCATGTTAAGGCCTGGTCTGTGTACATTAATGATGGATCTCACCTAGGTGAAAGATTTGAGCTAAGTACAGCTGAGTTGGTGACAGAACAAGAATTTTCGGATATTTGTGAAAAACTCTCGGGTGAAATCTGCTGCAGTGCGTCGATCGATGCAACATCTGTGCCGATCGATACACCAGTCGGGATGGCAACGATCGACACACCTTTAGTGTCGGTCGTTGCAGGGCGTAAACAGACAGATCTGTCGGATGATAATGGCATAGATGCTGACTTGGAGCTTGATCGCCTATTCAATGGAGCCTCTGAGATTACTCAACAGGAGATCTATGAACAGATTTTTAGACAACACTCCTCTGTGTCTGAAGTGATTAGGCAAGAGATTGAAGAACTGAAGAAACTAGAGGAGATTGGTGAAGAATTGGAAGAAATTCCAACTTCTGATGATCCACCTTATCATCCTTGTGTGCAGAGGTACTTAAACAAGATGTTGCCTCTGGATGATGATCTGAAAGACTGGGTGATAATAGTTCCTCAGCATATTAGTGATGTTCTGCTAACTAAGGTCCCGAAGAAGCTGCCTGATCCTGGAGTCTTTGTGCTGGATTGCTCTATCTTTGAGGATAGCTTTAGGCGTTCTCTGTGTGATTTAGGAGCTGCTGGAAGTTTAATGCCTTACTCTGTGGCAGAGAAGCTGGGTATGTTGGATTTTACTCCTACTAGGACTTCTCTTGTCCTAGCTGATCAGTCCATACGAGTTCCTGAAGGACTCCTTATGGACATTCCGGTGAGAGTTGGAAACTACTTAGTTCCAACGGACTTCCTTGTGCTGAGATATGACTGTGATCCGGATGAAGCATTATTGCTTGGGAGACCCTTTTTGGCTACAGCAGGAGCGTTGATTGATGTTAGGAACATCTTGATAGACCTCCATCTGGGAGATGAACCACTGCACTATGAGATGGATAAGCTGCGAAAGCCACTGATAGATGGGCAGACATTCACCATAAGGGACGCAGATTTTGAGCAGCCGGATAATACTATGGTTATAGATCCTGGGGCACATTTCACTCCATCCTTTCTTGGACATGAGCATTCCGCAACAGCCTACTCACCACCTTGGATGAGGAGACTTGAACAGAGACAGAAAAAGTCTCTTTCAGGACCTCCTGGTACCTGAAAATCCCCATCCGTCCGGTCAAGCTATTGACCTTAAACAAGCGCTGGGTGGGAGGCAACCCACCATTAGGTACTGGTGTTTTTCTACTTAATTTTTGGTGTTTTTGTTAGGATTTTACGTTTGTTTTTGTTTCTGGTGAGTTTATGTTTGCAGGTCTCGGACAAAATCGCAGTGCAACGATCGACGCATTTCTGTGTCGATCGTCACAACACGAAATAAATCGCATTGCAGCGATCGTTGCGGTCCTGAGCAACGATCGACCATACACGAAAATCGCCAAGTAACGGTCGATGCACTTAGTGCAACGATCGATGCATGAGCGACAGAGGTAAACCCGACAGAACTCAACAGAACTTTAACAATTTTTCTTTCTTTTTACCGATCCTTCGCTGGACACTACTGGGGACAGTGTGTCTTAAGTGTGGGGGAGGTGCTACTGACTTTTGTTTTCTGTTTTCTTAAGAGTCAGTCCGTTTTTCAAAAAATTTTGTTTTATTGAGTCAAAATTGTTTAAGTAAGAAACTACGATTTTCTGAGAAGATTTACAAGACTTGCAGGAACTTAAGTAACCATTGGGATGAAGTTGCAGGATCTATCTCTGACTATTAGAAAACCCCATCACAGATCAACCTACTGGGAACACCCACATCACTTCAGGTATCAGAGGATCCTTTTACTGACTTCAATTTAATACTGACTTAGATTTCTCACCTAAGGGCTTGGTATACTTTGTGTCGGATTCCCTTGTTAGTTCTGACACAGCCTGTCAACCTATCCTATTTAGTTCCCTTCTCCCCTTCTATAAAGTAAAAAAAAAAAAGATAATAAACTGAGGATGAGTTAGTAACTCCGAAGTGGTCATGGGAATGGTAGCAAACACTATTTTCTCTCATGTGATCCATGGAATGTGTCCAAAGTACACCCCATAACGGGAAGAACACTGATAAAAAAAATAAAATGATACCCAATGGGGAAAAATCAGTTGTTAAAGAAGGGAAAGAGAAGAAAGGGACTAGAGAAAGATAGTATGGTGGTCTAGAGCTGATAAGGTAAGAATCCATGTGCCCTTTGATCGATACTCCTTAGGTGAGACCGCACTTAAATACTTGCAGAAGTTAGTAGGAAAAATTTGAATGCTTGAATGTGATTGTGGAGTTTACCTAGGACAGTTGCTAAGTGTGGGGGAAGTACATGTTGGTCTTGATATCCTGTGATTGATTCTTTCAGTGGTTTACTAAGGGGAATCTGAGTATTGTAGCTTCTAGGATGAAATGAGTTTCTGAAGAGTTTTCAAACCTCTTCACCATGTTTTAGTTCTCTGTTTTGCTTGAGGGCAAGCAAAGGCTAAGTGTGGGGGAGTTGATATATCATGGTTTTTACCGGTTTTATGCCATGATATAGTTGTGTTTTTAGTGTCTTTTGTGTTCTTTTAGAGTCTTTTACAGGTATAATCAGGTTTGGAGCTGAATTGGAGATAATGGAGCATTTTGGAGATTTTTGGAGTGTTTGGCCGAGAGATAGAGTTCACTGTCCGAAACAGAGAAAGGTGTCGATCGTTGCACTCTAGCATCGATCGATGCACCAGCGAGATGGGCCAAAACTCGGCGGTTTAGAAGAATCAAGATATTGCACTTTGATCCAGAAGTTCCTGATATTTACAAAGAAGCCCTTGGCCGAGATTATACCTATATAATCAAGTTTTAGTTGTTTTTATTAGATACGCTTTCATAATTAAGAGCAGAGGATTTTTAGAGCCTTTGGGGCTGATCTGAACCTATTACATCATCTGTATTTGGAGAAGATTTCGAACCCCTTTTACTCTTATTCTTTTATGCAATCTATTATTTATATGATTATGTTTTCATCAATCATGTCTGAGTAGATTCCTAGTTAGGTTTAGGGTTTCTCACATAGGATTTCATGACTTGCTAGACTTGTTCAATTTCAGTTAAGGATTCAAACTATATCTGTTCTTCAATTTAATTGTGCTTAAAGCTAGTTCTAACCTGATCAATTAGAATCTAGATCTTAGGTTGCTAAATACGTCACGGAAGTGGGGTTTAGGAATCTGATCTAATTAAATTGGGCAATTAAACTTTGCGCAAACGGAAGTTTGGTTTAGGATAATTGTGAACATATCAAACTTGGGATTAATGCTAGTTTAATCTGTTAGTTCTCGCAAACGAAAGTTTGGTTTGCTGCACTTAGACTTAGAGAATTATCGCAAAGGAATTTTGTTAATTCTATATCTGTGTTTTGAGTTCTAGAACTGTGCTTAATTAGATCCTTGCTGAATGAATTGTCTGCTTGTCTGATTTCCTGAGAATACCCTAGGCTTGACGCTTTTAGTTTATTGCTTTCACAACCAACTTGCTACTGTTTACTTTCTTGCTTCGCAATTTATTTACTTCACCATCTGCTTATTTCTAGTATTAATCTCTACGTTTCTGATTCTATTGAGACCTAGTGTCCCTGTGGATTCGATAACCCTATATACTACTTTGACATTGCTGTTCACTTGCAGTTTAGAATAGGGATTAAAACTCTGAACCTATCAAACTTCAAGAGGTGTTCGTAAATCAGGGTATGTCTCTCCAAGGACACTCCAAAACAGGTATGCTATTGATTCAAATGGCATAAACAGTCTTAAGAATAATAGCATGGGGTCTCATCTACCGGAGAATGAATTACTGATGATTGAGGCTTATCAAGGGAAGAGTTCGGTTCAAGATCCAAATCAGGAGCTTAAGAAGAGCTCAGATAGTGTGGTATCCAAGGCTAGAAAGGCGCTAAAATTTGAGGATCCAATAATGGATATCAATACGGGTAAAGTTGAGGAAGGAAAGGTCAGGGTTGGTATTGTGCAAGATAATTACGTCCCTTTGATTGAGAATATGGTGACAGGGACTAACTCAGAAGAAGGAGGGAGGTAAAAGATGACATTGATGATGATTTGCTGATGGAAGAAGAGGAAGAGCATGCTCTCAACGAGACAAAGGCGGTTATGAATTTGGAGGGACAAGATCAAGAAACAATTGAAGAGGTCACTCAGGATGGTATGTGAGCAAATTACCTTGAGTCAAAGACAAGACCAAAACAGGAAACTAAGAAGAAATCTGCAAAAAGTGGTGGTGGAATGATGATTGGTGGGAATACCAAAAAAACGCCTGGTTCAAGGGTTGTTATCCCCAAGGAAGAGAACCTTGACAAAAACTAATGGAAAGAATGTGGAGATAGGTAATCCGGCTGGAGAGAAGGCGGTAATACCAGCCAAGAAACCTCCTAAAGCAAGTAATCCAAAATGAGTGAGAGCTACAGAAGTTCCAGAAGAACCCTCTCTTTACTTGGTATTTGCAGGTTGAATAATCTGAGGGCTTTGTGGGAGGAAGATGTTAGTCACCCAATCACTAGAAGCTTTCTTGTTGTTTTTCATTATTTTCCTTGTTGTTTTCCTGTTGCTGATGACAACAGAGTCTGTTTTAAGTTTCATTATGAAAGCATGTGTAATGCTAGGTTCTTATTTATGAATAAAGGGTCACTTCTTTTTGGTTGGCATAGGTTGGTATTGGTCAAGATAATGGATGACACCATATATTTACATACTTAGTCTCGCCTCATTGGTAATCCCATCAATGCTATTTGGCAGAAGCTCGAAAGAATTGGAGGGGATATGTTTCACCTCTCCAAGTCTTCTTACATTGAATAGATTGGTACTAGGAGACTTGTACTAGCGTGTGAGTCTATAGATGCAAGAAGATTTCGGTTTTATCATTATTACCTTAGATATTTGTCTTATAGTTTAACTACTGAGGTTGTTTCACGGGTCAAGAACGTTGCATATCTATACTACTTGTGCTCCACAATTAAAAGACATAACTGTTTTTATGTTTCTGCTCTTTTGTTCACTGAGTTTGTTTCATATAGTCAGTATGGGGGATATTTTAATATGGATTTTAAGTTGGAATTTCCAAGGGCTTGGTAGCAAGTGGACCATTAGTTATTGACGAGAATCATGCTTTAAATATAAGCCAAAATTTTTTTTTTATCCCAGACCAAACAACATCGTCCTTTTGTGAAAATGTTTGAGGGTCATTTCAAATATGATAAATTATACACGGTAACCTTAGGGACTAAGCGGAGGTCTTGCATTATATTACAATAACATTTACAATGTCAACATTATTTTCACGACTAATATATTAATTGCCATTGAAGCGGAGTTTCGGAGTCAGAAGATTTATCTAACATTTATATACGGAGAACCAAATCATCAACTGCAAAATCAAGTATGGGAAAGAATAACACGGATTGGAATTTTTCGGAACAAACCATGGTTTATAATCGGAGATCTAAATGAGATTACAGGAAATCAAGAAAAGAGGGAAGAACTATACGTAGTGCAACCAGTTTTTTAGATTTCAACAATATGATCAGAAATTGTGGTCTGGTGGAGTTTCCGTTCTTAGGAAACTCTTTATCCTGGAGAGGTTGGAGAGGGGGAAAATGGTACGATGTCGACTAGACAGAGCATTAGAAAATGAGGAGTGGCACGCTTTATTCCCAAAATCGTTTGTTGAATATTTGGCCATGATAAGTTCGGATCATCGCCCTATGGTAGCAACTATAGAGGATAAGATTCAGCGAAAAAGGTCCCAATTTAGATTTGATAAACGATGGATTGGCCAAGAGGGTTTAATGGAATCAATTACAAGTGGGTGGCATTCATTTGAAGAGGAACACCAGCCGAACATTGTATCTAAACTAAGAAACTGTCGGCACAAAATCTCGAAGTGGAGGAAGAACATTTTACCATATGGAAAAGAGAAAATAAATGATTTGAAAAAGGCATTAGAGGAGATACAGAATGATGATAGTAGGTCACATGAAGAGGTTTTGGAAATTACTCATACGTTAAAAGAAGCATATCTGGAAGAGGAACTATACTAGCAGCAGAAAAGTAGAAATTTGTGGTATACATAGGGTGATCGAAATACAAAGTTCTATCAGGCATTAACAAAACAACGAAGGTCAACGAAGGTAACAAAGGAGTGGATTATTTTGAGTATTTATTTACATTATCGAACTCATCAGAAATGGACGATTTTCTTCTTGAGGTACCAGAATCAATAACATAACAAATGAACATTAGATTAACAACGGTTGCATCCGAAGAGGAAATCCGTAAAGCTTTATTTATGATGCATCCGAAGAAAGCACCAGGACCAGATGGTATGACGGCTATGTTCTTTCAACAATCTTGGACTATCATCAAACATAATTTTATTCGGTTCGAAAATGAGTATATTCAGACTGGAGATTTTGATTCACGATTGAATATTACGAACATTTGTATAATACCAAAGACGAAGTGACCCAGTCGAATGACGGAACTTCAACCCATTAGTTTATGCAATGTGGGATACAAATTGCTATCAAATGTATTATGCCAACGATTAAAGCCTATACTGCTGAAACTTATATCGGAAGCACAGTCAGCCTTCAGGGTCGGGAGACTAATTTCGGACAATATTTTAATTGCACAAGACATGTTTCATGGTTTACGGACGAATCCATCGTGCAAAGAGAAATTGATGGCAATTAAAACGGATATGAGCAAAGCGTATGATAGAGTGGAATGGATGTTTATTCAAAAGTTACTACGGAGGATGGGTTTCAGAGAACGCTGGATAAATCTTATGATGGTATGTATCACATCAGTGCAATATAAAGTCTCATTAAACGGACAACCGAGGCGGTTAATTAAGCCAAATAGAGGACTTCACCAAGGTGACTCTTTAACTCCATATATCTACATTCTATGTACGGAAGCGTTAGTTGCAAACATTAGATAGGCGGAACGAGAAAATGTTTGGACAGGTTTGAAGGTGACAAAAGCAAGCCCTCTGATTTCACATTTGTTATTCGCGGATGACAGTTTATTCTTCTGTAAGGAAAATAAAGAGGAATGTAATACTATACTTAATATTTTAAAAGGTTAGAATCGGCATCAGGACAACAAATAAAATTTGATAAGTCATCAATACAGTTTGGGCACAACGTTAATAACATGATCCGAGGGGAAATAAAGACAATTTAAAGTATCACAAAGGAAGGAGGAATGGGTACATATTTGGGGATCTCAGAGAGTCTTGGAGGTTCCGAAACACATATCTTTAGTTTCCTTCATGATAGACTCCATAATATAGTCACTGGATGGACAGTTAAATATCTAACAAAAGGAGGAATAGAAGTCTTGATAAAATCGATTGCAACAGCATTACCAAATAATGCAATGTCATGTTTCAGATTACCAAAATCGGTAACAAATAAACTGACCAATGTGATGGCATAATTTTGGTGGAGTACGAACGATAATCAAAAAGAGATGCACTGGATGTCTTGGGATAAATTATGTCGAGACAAAAGTGATGGAGGAATAGGATTTAGGGACCTGGTGAACGTTAATACGACTTTTCTGGGAAAACAACTCTGGATATTGATAGATAAACCAGATTCATTATTTGCAAAGGTGTTCAAATGTAGATATTATATAAATGAAGGTCCTTTAAACCCAATCAAGTCATACTCTTCATATTATGGATGAAGAAGTATCACTTCAGCTAGATCTCTGTTAACAAAGGACTAATCAAAAGGATTGGAACATGATTGAATAATTCTTGGATTCCAGGCCACCGCCCGAGGTCATCAACTAGTAAAACAACTTCTTACGATCTCTCACTAAAAATGAGCCAATTGATCGACCATACTAATCATATATGGGATGAACGTACGATTCACGGTATTATCGAACCGGAAGATACGGCTCTGATTATTGGTTTACCAATTAGTAGGCTTTCTAGACCGGATAATATCGGATGGCATTATACAAAAAATGGAAAATATATGGTTAAATCAGGCTATTATTTAGAACGAACCTACCCGGATAAAGGTTGTATAAATGTGATTTATAGGCCTGATGTTAAACGACTTCAAGAGTTTTGTTGGAGACTAAGTTGTACACCAAAAATCAGACATTTTATTTGGCAAGCGATTTCAGGATGTTTATCGATTACGAAAATTGAAAAGCTCGGGGAATCAAATGTGACACCCATTGTGTCAAGTGTGGGGCAGAGGAAGAATCAATAAATCACGTTCTTTTTGAATGCCCACTAGCTTTGCAAACATATGCTCTAACACTCATTCCTTCAAATCATGGAAGTTTTCATTCATCCTCACTAATCACTAATATGGATTACCTATTCTGGCAAGTTTCATCGGATATTGATAAAACTTACTTTCCATGGATCATTAGTTACATTTGAAAAGTTAGAAATGATAACTGTATAGTAATATCGATCGGGATCCACGTGAGATCTTACGACTAGTGGAAAGTGGGTCCTTTGCATGGGGAGAAGCACAATATTCAGAATCATCGGTTAAGGCAGGGACACAAATTAATAATGACGACATTATTTCGATACCGACACAGATGGACATCCACGGACGTTGGTGTTTTGTGGATGGATCATGGAAGGAAGGGGATACATTTTCAGGACAAGGCTGGTATAACGTCTACGAAGGAGAGCGATATGTCATGATGGGAGCAAGAAATATCAGATGCAGCTTATCATCTCTTCACGCATAATTTGAAGCACTCATCTGGGCAATGGAATGTATGAAGAGGTGGAATCAACAAGATGTAACTTTCACAACATATTGTTCAGAGTTTTTGAAGATAGTGCCTACACCCACAAAATGGCTTGCATTTATGATATATTTGGATGAGTATGAAAGCCACAAGAGTTTCTTCACAAGCTTATGCAAGCAACACAAAGACGGATAAGTTAGCACGCGGTGAACGAATCCAGCCATCTTATTTTGTTTATGTAAATTCAGATTCACCGTCTTGGTTAGTTAAGAATCGGTAGTATCTTATGTTGTTGACAAAAAATAAAATAAAACTTTAAACCTTAAACAAACTCTAAATCGCTAAAAATAAGCATAAATTATACTCTAAATTTATTTTTAATCATAAATTATAAAATTAAAACATAATATTAATTATAAATACATAAAATTAATATTCAAAAGTGCCGAAAAGAAATTAATGGAAATCGCATAACATAAATTATTGGAATTGGAAAATGAGGTAGTCGCATGTGATTGAAAGAGAATGTGTTATTTGCTGGATCTCCACATAATAAAACATGTGTATTAAGGCTGTGATTGGTTGCAAGGGAAAGGGATTGGGTGGGACAGAGATTGAGAGGAATTGAGCGAGAAAGAGAGAGAATTAGAGGGAAACGTGATTGTGAGGATTTTTTTTTGGGACCCACATACTTTTTTGTTAACAAAAGATTTTTTTTTTTTCAAAGGGAAATATCACTGTCAATTTTCAAAGTAATTTTTCCTTTCCCTTCCTAGTAACCAATCGGATCCTAAATATCTAATTTTATGAGATTCTATATATGCAAAGAGACACTTAAGCAAGCTAAGTGTCAATCACTTAGAGTGCATGTGAGCTGAGGATTAAGCTATAAAAAAGATGTGATCTCTCAATAAAATTCACACCATCACCTTTGTGAGATCGTGGATTCACACTAAAACATTTTTTATGCGTGGATTTGAACTAAGAGTGTAAATATAACTTTCCTACGAATTAAAGATATATTTAGTATTGAATGTTGAAATAAAAACTTATACAGTCGGAATGCAAGTATACAAATGAAGTCAAAGTAATCTAGTCGAATTGATTTTTTTTTTTTTTTTATTAAAGTTGGAATGCCTTTTGAGAAGATCTATCTTCTCCATTCATAACCTCAAGCCTCAATTTCTTTGTTCCGATTTTCTTGTGACTTCTTGTTAGTGATGATCTCTCCGTCCATCCGTGATACGCGGAGGTCGTTCGAACGGGTGATGATCGGTCCTTGGTAAAATCGTCTTCTTTATGTCGAGATCGATCTTGACGAACTCGACCTATTTTCTAACCAATATATCTATCCTCCTGGGCTTCAGATGAATCTTAACCTAAATGGCCTAACTAATAATTGGGCCTTTATGTTGTTTAATGGGACGGATTTCGTGATACGAATCCAGTACAACCAATAGCCCCCAGCCCATTGGCTAGATGGTTCGAGGTTAATGGACGGTAGACAATATGGGAATCTGCGCGCCGCCCTCCATATTGAGGTTTAATTATTATCTTTCTCATCGAGATGCAAGATACGAATTATCTGATAACTCGTGGTGCGTGAGCTTTAACTTCGAGGAGATGATAATTAAAGCCTTATCATCGACTGTTAATCTGGTCGTTCATCGGATGGTTGAGATATCAGATCTCAAAAGATCTCGTCCACCTCGATCCATGGAAGAATAACATAGCCTCTGAACATCTTACCTTGATCATCAATCTTGAATTTACGGTCCAGATTGCGGGAATTCGAAAATCCCATCGATATCGGGCTCCTCGAGGAAATGATTAGAGTTTTAGTTATCATTATGAGTTTGAAATCGATGGTTGAGATTCAAAGGGTAAAGAAAATCTCATCGATCTCGAGAAAGTGAGACATGAGGTTTCTTTGAATGGGAGGTTTTTGATTCACGATTCTTACTACGAGTCACATTACTTATTTACAAGTAACTCCTTCTTCCCATCCATTTACATTTTCCTTTCTTGCTTTGTTCTTAGTTTTTAAACCTTGAAGCTTCCTCTCTCTAGAAAACTCTTCTCTTCTACTCTTTCTCGGTTTCAATATCTAAATAGAGTATGGCCCCGAAGAATAGAATGGCAGCGATTAGTTCGTTAGCGGAGCCGTACTGTCATCCAAAATCAACTTTAAATCCACGACATTTGCAGAAGTTGAGGGAGAAATGTCGGATTCCGGCGGGGGTTGAGATATCCCATTTGAGTCGGAATATTAGGATAAATTCCGGGAAGGGTACTGCTGCACTTCCTATGCCTACTTCGACAAGTGTGGGCTCTTTTACGATCCCACGCCTTGTCTCGTTGTTGCTGGTGCAGATTCAGCTCGCCATCCAACAGATGACTCCGAACTTTGTTCGGTATGTCATCAGACTTGGCGTGCGAGCCGTCGAGGAGAGAATCGAATTTGGGGCCGATCAGCTCATGAGGTTGTGTCAGGTCAAATATAACGTTAGGGTCCCGGGGACGTATTATCCGCATCCTCGGTTTGGGAAGATCCTAGAGAAGACTCTTCCTCGATATGTATGGAAAGAACCTTACTTCTTTTAAAAGTCAATGAGGCTTCGGTTGGGAATTTCGATTACTCGGTCATCCCGACACGTTGGGACATCAATTTTGGTTAGGATTAGGGTTTCAGTTAGTTTGATGTTTTCTTTTTAGATCGAATTCGAACATTTACTGACCCTTTTTCCTCTCTTTTTTTTGCAGCGACTCCAGAATCGGTGCCATTCAATCATGCTACAGAGATTTTGATAGCGCGACTGAGGGGAGGAGACGTTGATGGAAAATTTTCACATCAAAGTGAAAACTAACTCCTCTTGGTTCTAACCCTCAACATCCTCCTCAGAACCAACCAAAAATTCCTCGAGAAGTCCAGCTCCCACGGGCTCCTCTCCAAGTATCTCCTTTTCGGATAATACCTCCGCCCATCGTGTCGCGGAGAAAAACCAATACAAGTAAGTGTTGGTTTTTATTATTATTCTTTTTGTATCAACTTGTAGAATTCATATGACTCGTACTTTACTTTTTTTTTGCAAGTAGAACTATTTCTGAAAGCAACTTAGTTGTCAGTACCCCTCCTCACGAAAAGATCTCTCGAAGAGGAACAACACGTCGCCATGGGAAGGCCCCAATCGATCTAGGGAAGAAGATGAAGAAAGGGATCTGGGTGATGCCGTTCCTTTTCCCCTCGAGGAAGCTACTCCGCTCGGATCCTAGGCCAGGAGATGCGATTTGGGAGACCGAGGTCCCGCCTCCCGCATAAACTGAGCAGGATATCTGTCCGGCTCAGTCTAGGGAGTTGAATCAACTCAGCTCCCATTCGAACGGTTATGGGGCCTCAAATGGTCGGAACCAAGGTGGATCCCGACTTGCCACTACGAAGTATCAACAAACTAACGTGGAGGTAAGATCGCAGAGGGTGAGACAGGAGCATGAGTGAGGCCGACCTCCTCGGGATCCTCTAGGACTTTCAACTGGCGTTTTAGGCACCAGAAAGAGTGTCCTATCACGGACAACCCAAAGGGGGTGTCTTATTTTCTCATGCACTTCAAGTGGAGTTGAGGGAGGCCTACACCTAAATGATGGCGACTCATGGGAAGGTAGGTATTCTCTCTTCTCTTTTTGTTTAAGGCATAGTATTTTTTACACATGACTTGAAGTGCTTTGGTTTATACAGTCGCTGGAGGCCACGAGCAGGTTCGTGGCCAAAGTGGAGTGCGAACTGATGGATTCCCCTCATCTAGTGAGCTAGAGGCTGCTAAAAAGGCAGTGACGTATCTCAAAGCCGGGATTCAAGCTGCTAAGGCCCGGGAGGATGAGCTGAAGGGGAAATTGGATAAGTACGTCGGTGAGGAGGCTCGACTAATGCGCCTCGAGGCCCAGGAGGAGGACCTCATGCACAAGCTTGACGTATCCACGAACCGACCCTCGTGGCTGAGGAATCAAGCCGGAAAGCTATCGAGCAAACTGCCGAGGATCAGGCCGAAAAGGAGAAGGCCTTGCTGACAAAGAGCATGGCACCAAGGTTGCGGTCCATATTGCGAGAAAGGATCTCAACGAGACGTACCTTGAAATCCTGGAAGGGATCAAGGTGAAGTGTGACCAGACTAAAGTCAAATCAGCGCTGAGATCCGCCTTCAAGAGGCCCTTGCGAACATCGAGCTTATTTCTGAGTTTGCAACTCGTGAGCTGGTCCTTACTCAGGAGGCCGAGAAGAAGCAAATCGCGACCGAGGAAATGAATGCTGCGGCTGATTCCGACTTCACCATCAACAAGCTCTATCTTCCTACGATGTCTGAGGACTCGATTATGCTTGTAAATCCTCCTACACAAGCCACTCAACGATTCGACCAATACAGGTCACATCTTCAGAGGGACACCGGGGACGCTTCAATGGGAAGCAATGATGTCGATGGGCAAGCTGAGGGAGCTCCAAACGGGGAGGATAATGAGCAGATACGCGACTGATCCAGCGCCTTTAAATATTTTTATGTTTCTGGTGTTGCCCGAAAGGGATTTTAAGTTATTTCTCAAACTTGTGTTGCCCGGAAGAGCTTTTAATCTTTTTGGTGTTGCCTGAGATGGGCTTTCTTTTTTTGTAATCGGAAGGACCTTAGGTCTTCCCAAAATTAGTGGATCCTTGGCCCTTTGTAATGTCTATTACAAAATGTTCTCCATGATAATCACTCGAAGATTACAATTTGTACTCGGAGAGATAATATCGGATAACCAATCTGCCTTTGTGCCAAGGAGAATGATAACGGACAATGTGCTCATAACCCACGAAGTACTGCACTACTTAAAGAACTCACAAGCAACAAAAAGATGCACCATGGCGGTGAAAAGCGACATGAGCAAGGCCTATGATAGGCTTGAATGGAACTTCATTGAAGCAGTTCTCTTAAAGATGGGTTTTCACACAAGGCTTATTGGCTGGATCATGCAATGCTTTACTACGGTAACATATTCTTTCCTCATAAATGGTGAAGCAAGACGAAGAGTTAACCCAAGCAGAGGAATCCGGCTGGGGGATCCGCTATCCCCTTTCTCATTCATCATTTGCAGCGAAGTCCTCAGCGGATTGTGTAAGAGAGCATAAGAGGAGGGCTCTCTGGTTGGAATCAAAGTTGCTAACAAATGCCCCTGGGTTAATCACCTTCTCTTTGCTGACGACACGATGTTCTTTATGAAAACAGAGGAGAAGAGCTGTGCACAACTAGCGAAAATTCTCGAAACTTATGAACAAGTATCGGGCCAGAGAATAAACAAGGAGAAATTGTTGATAACATTTTCGTCAAAAACAAGCCAAGAGATCAAAGAGAGAGTCAAGAACCAGATCGGCATAGCTAAAGAAGGTGGAAAAGGAAAGTATCTAGGCCTTCCGGAAATGTTTGGGAGGAAGAAAAAAGACCTATTCTCAGCACTTGTTTATATAATAAAGCAGAAGGCAAGGAGTTGGTCCTCATCGAAACTCTCTAGTGCAGGAAAACTAGTAATGCTAAAGTCTGTTTTATCTGCAGTGCCGACGTACACAATGATGAGCTTCAAGCTACCTCTGAGTTTATGCAAAAGATTACAATCTTCTCTCACATGGTTCTGGTGGGATGATAGTCAGGAAAGGAGGAAAGTTAGTTGGGTTTCTTGGAGAGATTTAGCAAGATCAAAGAACAGAGGAGAATTGGGCTTGTGAGAAGTAACCTGCTTCAATGAAGCGCTACTAGCAAAGACCTCCTGGAGACTTCTAATGAATCCTCACAGCCTACTGACCAGAATACTAACGAACAAATACTGCTTGAAGGAACCGTTTCTGGAGGTGCAAGCGTCAAGTGACGCATCTCACGGCTGGAGAAGTGTGCTGGCAAGAAGAGACATAATCAATAAAAATCTGGGGAGATCTATTGGAAATGGGAAAAAGACAAGAGTATGGAGAGATAAATGGCTGGTATACAAAGGTGAAAGCCTAATTATGGGACCACCAACTAAAGAAGCTGCAGACTGGAAGATTGCAGACCTCCTGCTAGCAAACCCGACAAGATGGAATGAATTGAAAATTTGAGAGTTGTTTCCAGAAATCTGGGAAACAATAATGTGCATTGAACCAAGCAAACTAGGAGCTGAAGACCAATATGTCTGGTTGGGCACAAAAGATGGGATCTACTCCACAAGATCAGGATATCATGCTACAATGGAGGATGAGGAGTACAAAAACACAGGCGGACATCTACTCTCTGACTTCAACTGGATATGGGAAGTGTGGAAAACAAAAATCCCACCAAAGATCAAGATGTTTCTGTGGAAAATGGCAAAGAATGCGGTACCAACAGGTATGAACCTGGTAAAGCGACAAATAATACCCAATGGCAAGTGTGTAAGATGCAACAGAGAAGAGACACTAACCCACTTGCTATTTCACTGCGAATTTGCTCAGAAGGTTTGAGACCTTGCGCCTCTCAACAAAAAGCTTCAAATCAATTGAGAAGAATGATGCACAGAGATTATACCAAGGGGAAAAAGACTCATAAACCTACCCCCAACAGGCCTAGGAGAGGTCCCTCTCTTTCCATTGGATTGCTGGGAGATATGGACTTTGAGAAATAAGGAAATTTTTGAAAAAGAAGGCAATCGGCGAAAGAAACGGTAACGAGAGCAGTCAAAGCAGCAATTGAATGTAAACAAGCGCAAACCAATTCGGAGACATCAGGGGAATTTACAACGCGACAAGGGACTATAAAGTACATACCGGAATTGGAAGAAGGAGACCTGATTTGCATGGCTGACACAGCCTGGGCAGAAGATAGCAAAAGAGCGGGACTCGGCTGGATATTCTTGGACAAGGACCAGAATCTGATTGGTCAGCATAGGAAAGCTCAGGCCTTTACAGCATCGGCACTCATGGAGGAAGCTACTGTATTATTAGAAGCAATCACAAAGGCGGTCAAGATGAAGATAAACAAAATATCATTTGCCTCAGACTCGACAACTCTAATTGATGCGCTAAGTTCGAGCAAGACCCACCCGGAATGTTTCATGATCTCAAGCGACATACTCAAGATGTCAACCTCTTTTATTAGGTGCAAATTTATCTATGTACCAAGGAATGAGAATAGGAAAGCAGATGAACTAGCAAAACTTGCTCTTAGGCAATTCGATATCTCACCTCAATGTATCGGAACTTCTTAATTTCTCTTGTTTTCAATGAAAATTCTATTTTGACAAAAAGAGGTATTCCTTATAAAAGGAGATATATACGTGAGGATTGCATATACTTCAATCTCCAGTCGTAAGGGGTTAAAAAAAAAGAGAAAATGTTCTCGAACCAAAATCCATAAAAATCTGAATCAGACAAGTAGTTCACCGTCGATGGTGTTAGCATCCATTTCAGATCTAGTTTATTTGTGTGTTACCTCAGATCACTTTGTTTCACCTTTTTTGCTGCAGAATCAGGTATTTTAAAATCCTATGATCTTCATTTAAAATCATGTTACTAATATATTATGCAATCTTTCAAGATTAAGTGATCCTAAACAAATTTAATCAATATATGTATGGGGTTTCCAAAATTTTATATTTATGTGATAAACAAAAATAACAATATATGTTCGTTAATAGTTTTTAGTGGAGCTTCGAATACGATACGTTTGTTAAGTTGGGCTTTAAATGAATTATAATTTATATGTTAAGAATATTAACGTAATGGACATGGCCCATGTAGAAATTGTAAATAAATTAGGGTTTGAGGTATTCCTTATAAAAGGAGATATATACATGAGGATTGCATATACTTCAATCTCCAGCCGCATGGGGTAAAAAAGAGAGAAAAAATGTTCTCGAACCAAAATCCATAAAAATCTAAATCAGACAAGTAGTTCGCCGTCGATGGTGTTAGCATCCATTTCAGATCTAGTTTATTTGTGTGTTACCTCAAATCATTTTGTTTCACCTTTTTGCTGCAAAATCAGGTATTTTAAAATCCCATCTTGATTTAAAAATCATGTTACTAATATATTATGCAATCTTTCAAGATTAAGTGATCCTAAACAAATTGAATCAATATATATATATATATATATATATGGGGTTTACAAATTTTGTGTTTATGTGATAAACGAAAATAATGATATATGTTCGTTAATAGTAATTTAGTTGAACTTCGAATGAATATGATTCATCTGTTAAGTTGGGCTTGAAATGAATTATAATTTATAAGTTAAAAACATTAACATAATCGACATGGCCCATGTATAAATTCTATATAAATTAGGGTCTGATGTATTCCTTATAAAAAGACGTATATACGTGAAGATTGCATATACTTTAATCACCAGCCGTCATGGCGTAAAAAAAGAGAGAAAATGTTCTCAAACCAAAATCCATAAAAATCTAAACCAGACAAATATAGTTCGACATCGATGGTGTTAGCATCAATTTCAGATCCTATTTATTTATATGTTACCTCAAATCATATTGTTTCATCTTTTTGCTGAAGAATCATGTATTTTAAAATCCCATGATCTTGGTTTAATTCAGTATTTGTATGAAATCATAGTGAAAAGATCATCAGCTTTTAATAAATCATTATAAACTGATACAATACTCATATGACAGACTAGATGTATATTATTAAATTTGAATCAGAATGTAAACATGATTGTGGATCCTAAAATCCACACTCAAGGATTTAGAGTGATTTTGTGTTTAAGGAAAGATGGGCTAGAATCTCAATGAACCAACAATATAAATAAAGACTTGAATCGACGAATTGGATTTGTATTGATAGAATAATGAGTTTACAAGAAGAGAATAGCTAAAATACATGTGTAGCTAGGTGAAAATCAGATGCCTTGATGAATGAAGAAGGAGATCCTTTTATAGATCTGTTTCTGCAACTAACTTCCGCAGTTCCCGGCCGCGAGCTCCATGTACTCCGCGATTTGGGGGATTTTGGAGACCTGATCCACTCTGTGCACGTGCTAACTGATTCCGGAGAATGCGGGATCCGTTACGACTTAGTCTTGCCTTGGAGTCGGAGTGTAGAGCTCGTTAACCGGAGCTATAGAGCCGGAGTGTAGAGCTCGTTATCCGGAGCTGTAGAGCCGGAATGTATAGCTCGATGTGTGCAGCTCGATGTTAGCTACAGGTGCAGAGCTTGATGTTACGGAAACAGATAGAAAACCTTCCTTTTGGGCGATTAACGTTGGACAACATTTTGACTTTCGTTGACTGGATTTAAGTGTTAAATCCGACCCAAACAATTGCCCCCCAGTCCTTTAGACGAGCTGGCGAGCTCTGAAGGATGAGGAATGATCGAGAAGAACGAAAGTCTTTGTTGTTATGCCTCAAACTTGTGTTGAGCTTTCGTTGGCGAAATGTTTAGCTTGGATGCTCATGTTGTGGAGTCGAGCTATGTTATGAGTATTCGAGAGTTTGAATACTAAGATCGCGAGATTGAGCTATTGTGTTTTGTTTGTTTAGTCTGGCCAGACGTTTTGGTTTAGAGCTCATTGCGATAAGTTTATGCCTTTAGATCAATGCTCTCTCGAATTGCGAAACTCGTTTAGCTTGTTAGAAAGCTGTGAGTTGTAGCTCGTTTGTAGAGTGGATTCGAGAACTGATCATCAAGTGTGGGCTTAAGGAGATTCGTTAATGAGATCTCTTAGTTGTGGAGTACTCCTAGAATTCGTTTGGTGAATCCTTGCTGAGAGGAGTCTCCGAATTTAGCTGTGTATTGTTTCAGCTGTTTTATAGAGTTCGATGTAGCGAAGTCTTTGAGACTTAGCGTGAAATCAAACTTTTGTGAAGTTTTAAGACTTCAATGTTTGAGGAAGTGGCTGAACTCGAGGATTGAGTTGCCTACGTACCCCGTCGGGGGATCAAGCCTATACGTAGTTCGATTATTTTAGCACTCAGAGGTACTCTGGTACTGCGTTTTGAACTTTGGTGAGCTTATAGATGCTTTTGCGAACTATTTGGTAGATCGGTAGGGGGCTTCCCGTTTGGTCCCTAGTTTCCCAGCATCTAACTCTTTATTTAGTACACTTTACGTAATACTAAGTCTCACATCTTGCTTTCTTTGATGTCGTGTTGTATTCTTCTAGCGTTGCAGCTACATCTTCTTCGTACTTTGCGTAGTACGTAGCTTTGTGCAGGGCGTCATCTAAAGACGTGCAAGGTCGAACTATGAGTTCTTTCTTGAACTCTGATGTGTACCAGAGTCCGTTTTCAAGAGCCGCAATGGCTATTTTTTCGTTTGGGTGTGCGATACGAGACTTGACCGCACGGAACCTGCCGATGTAAGCTCTGAGGGTTTCCTCGGGCCCTTGCGCTAAGGCCCAGAGATCGGCTTCAGAGGTTTTGTCTTCGATAAAAATCGAGTATTGCTTTAGGAATATCGATACGAGCTGGGTGAAGTTGTCGATCGAATTCCCTTTGAGGCTTGCGAACCACTCCAGCGCGGTACCGGTGAGGTTCTCGGCGAAGAGTCTGCAGTAACCTGCCTCTTTTTCCTCATCGTTAAGATGGGCTCTGGAGACTGCGAGCCGGAAGGCTCTAACATGGGCTTTTGGATCCGAAGTTCCTGAGTAATCTTGGATTTTTATCTTTCCAGTGTTATGGATCCGTGCGTTAGCGATCTTATCCGTGAACGGAGTTCGACGGGTTTCTTCGATCACCTGATCGATGTCTGGAGCCGAGCTCGTTGCCATGTAGATTGCGGCTTGGAGACGCTGGAGCTTAGCGTGGATGCCCTCATTCTCCGTGTTACTTTGGTTCCCAAACATAGGAGGTTCCGTGTGCCGCGGACGCGAGCTGTGGAACTCCCGTGCCATACTCGGGGGAGGTCGAGCTGAGTTAGTTCCAGCTTGCGAGCTCGAAGCAAAAACTGGAGCTCTTGTTTGCTGGATCAATTCGCTCGGAAGAGGTCCGACTGTATAACCCGCTTGGGTAAATCCGGGAGCTTGCGAACTCGAACCAAAGGTTGGAGCTCTCGCTTGATAAGCAGATCGAGCTAAAAGGTTTCGATGTTCAGCTATATCTCTTTCGAGATAATCCAAGCGAGCTAGAACTGTTCGTTGGGATGCTTCCTGGTTTTGAGATCTATCTACCAGGATTGCTAGCATGCTCCGGATTTCTGCCATGTTGTCGTCGACAAGTATTGTCGTACATGGTGATGCTAATCGGGTTGGATCGGTTTGGGAAGCTGGAGCTTCACCGGTGGGTCGTTCTTCAGATCGGATCCCAACCCGAGAAATGTTTCTCTCATTCGTCAGCATGCTAGAGCCTGGAGGTGTGGCTCCGGGACTCTGCAGCTGAGATGGGAGGTCGTGAACCGTTAGAATGCGTCCAGGCTGGATCGGGGATGAGCCTGATCCGATGCGTTCGTTTTGAGCAATCAAGCTCTGTTGATCGTGATCTGTCGCGTTCGACAATCTGAATAAGTCTGATGAATTTGGATCCATCTTCGTGCTTACGAGCCTTAGATCGGGTTCTGGTGTAAGAGAAATCTATGAATCTTTCCCCACAGACGGCGCTAAAATGTGGATCCTAAAATCCACACTCAAGGATTTAGAGTGATTTTGTGTTTAAGGAAAGATGGGCTAGAATCTCAATGAACCAACAATATAAATAAAGACTTGAATCGACGAATTGGATTTGTATTGATAGAATAATGAGTTTACAAGAAGAGAATAGCTAAAATACATGTGTAGCTAGGTGAAAATCAGATGCCTTGATGAATGAAGAAGGAGATCCTTTTATAGATCTGTTTCTGCAACTAACTTCCGCAGTTCCCGGCCGCGAGCTCCACGTACTCCGCGATTTGGGGGATTTTGGAGACCTGATCCACTCTGTGCACGTGCTAACTGATTCCGGAGAATGCGGGATCCGTTACGACTTAGTCTTGCCTTCGGTCTTCGGCTTGGAGTCGGAGTGTAGAGCTCGTTAACCGGAGCTATAGAGCCGGAGTGTAGAGCTCGTTATCCGGAGCTGTAGAGCCGGAATGTAGAGCTCGATGTGTGCAGCTCGATGTTAGCTACAGGTGCAGAGCTTGATGTTACGGAAACAGATAGAAAACTTTCCTTTTGGGCGATTAACGTTGGACAACATTTTGACTTTCGTTGACTGGATTTAAGTGTTAAATCCGACCCAAACAATGATTATGTAATTTTGTTCTTTATATTATTTGAGTGTGAAACTAATGAGTTTAATTTAATAAGCAAGTTCATTGCAAATAATTCTGAGTTTTTATATTATAATTTTATTATAATTGTTTAGTCAACCATTCTTTTGGGAAATGATTATCGTGATATATCATGACACTGAAATTTACTATTGTATATATATATATATATATATATATATATGGATATTTATAATCACATATTGAAAATTTCATATAAGGAATAATGACATTTTTGAAAATTAAAACTGGTATTTTATAAATTTTATAAAAACTAGATAAACATACAAATAATTTAAATTGTGTCAAAATGATAGTTTTGTATATCTTAAACCGGTATTTTAAAATTTTTATATATATTTATAAAGATAAAATACTATAATTATATAAGGAATATAGTGGCCCATTTTTCGTTATTCATACAGATTTTCCTTAAACCTTTAGATTCTGATATTTATTATTTTCCTGTTTATGTTAATTTGGTTTGATAACCAGTCCAAATCCAATTCAGGCAAGAATATTATAACCAGTCCTAACCAAGTTTCTATACTTCTTTGATGCTTTGTTTTCTTCTGATCTGAAATAAATATTCAACAAATTTCTTCTTCTTTCTATTTATTTTTCCTACTATGGTGTTGTAATTCATGAGACAAACAAAAATGGATATGTGAAATTGCAATATTATTATGTTCTCTGATTGTGTTAGGATCATATTTACTCATTTGATATGATATTTTCGAGACTTGGTTGTCAAAGTGGTATGAGTTAGAAATTTTATTTTCTAATATTTTTTGTTATTTTAAAATCTATAAAAAATTATACTTCTATGATTAAAATTAAATTACAAATATAATAGTACTAATTGAAAAATTAAGTAGTTGTAAATATATTTTAGATTAGTAATTAAAATTAATAGAGTTAAGATTAAGTAGTAAAAATATAATTAGATTAAAGTAGGATAATTTAGTCATTTTCTCATTTGGAAATGAGTTTACAAACAAAAAAATAAACAAAGAAACACATGTTCATCTGAATGATCCGTCCAAAGGAATATTGAAAAACAAACTAACATCAACCATATGGATCATTTGGATATGTCATTCGGATGAACCATCTGGATGTATATATTGAATGATCAAACGAATATGGCCGTACTCTTTTGTAGGTGCTGAAGTTAACTCACAAATCTTCTGCTTCTTTCTGAATATATTCTCCATTTGTGCTCTTTTTTGTTCAAAAGTTTCAAATTCAAATTGATTTGGCTGTTGAAGAGGTATTTGATGTGTCAGTCACGGCGTAGTACAAGTGGTAGTACAAGACGTGACTCAGGACGTGAATATGTTTGATTGATGAGATATGAACGAATCTTTATGATGTGATTCGGTTTATTGGTTGTGTGCTGAGCTGGATGAAGATCTTGGAGTGAAGATTGCAGCTTGGAGTTGTTTACTTATTCTTTGAATAAGTTTCAAGAAAAAAGGAAAAGTTCCAAAAAGGTGAAATAGGAAATATCAAAACAAAAAGGATATTTGCTATATCTTTATTAAGGTAAACTTGAGGAGCAAGTTTAGCCTATATAAAGAGGAGAGGCGTGGCCTTATGGAGATGCAAGAGCTGAGAGAATAAAAACTCAAGAGGGCTTTTGTATCTTTGGGAAAAGTCTAGGTTCTAGGGGGAGCTTAGCTCAGGTGTTTGATCCTGAAGAATTCTTGTATTGGGTAGAGCGATAGATCAATAGGGTTTGTTCTATTCGTCTGTAATTGGTGGGATTACTTTCTATTCAAGTGAATTCGAAAGCTGGACGAGGTCCCGGGGAGTAGGAAAAACCGAACCCCGTTAACAAACTTTGTGTGTCTTACTTTCTGCTTTATATACTGCCTCACCTGCACTTTCAATTGGTATCAGAGCGGGTGCTTGATAGAGATTCAGTCTTGTTTCGAGCAGATCTAAGGTGAGGATCAGAAGGTAGCTCAGGAAGTAGCACAGAGTTCGGTTCGATGGAGTCTCATAAGGAAGGAACGTCTATGACCAGACCACCACGGCTTGACTCTTCAAATTATGGATATTGGAAGGTACGGATGCAAGCTTTCATTAGTGGTCTTGATGAGGATTGTTGGAATTCGATTGAGACTGGTTGGAATCCCCCGATGATGGTTAATGATAAAGGAGTTGAAGTTCTTAAGCCTAGAGATCAATGGAATGCTGAAGAGAAGAAGGCATCAAGTTGCAATTCTAAGACCAAGACTGCAATTTATAATGCAATTGATGCAAGTTACTTTAAGTTGATTTCTCAATGTGTGTCAGCTCAAAAGGCATGGAAAACATTGGAGAACATGTTTGAAGGTACCACAAGTGTCAAGAGGACTAAGCTGGATATGTTAGCATCTAAATTTGAGAATCTAAGGATGGATGAAGGAGAAACCGTGGCTCAATTTAGTGCTAAGTTGTGTGACATATCTAATGAGTCATTCGCTCTTGGAAAGACTTACAAGGACAAGAAGCTTGTGAAGAAGCTGAAGAGATCTCTTCCATCAAAGTTTGAGTCAAAGATCTCTGCTGTTGAAGAAGCTCATAATCTGGATGAGATGGCGTTTGATGAGTTTGTTGGGATCCTTCAAGCTTTTGAGTTGAATAAAGCGTATGAAGATATAGCTCACAAGAAGGATGTTGATGTTGGAGTTGCTCTACAAGTTTCATCTTCTGAAGATTCTATGGCAATGCTGTCAAGACAATTTTCTAAGTATCTGAAGATGAAGGAAGATAAGAAAAATCAAAGAAAGAAGTTGGACAGCTCATCATCGAAGATACAATGCTATGAATGCCATGGATTTGGTCACCTTAGCCGTGATTGTGCAAATTTACAGCATAATAAGAAGAAGAGGAACGTCAAGGATGATTCTGGAAGTGATTCAGATGATGGTGAAGAAATAAAGAACTTTGTGGCATTCACAACCTTTGAGTCTAGTTGTGCTACGAAGTCTGCAACAGGATCTGCATCAGCGTCTGCGACAGAACCTGCATCAGCGTCTGCAACAGGGTGTGCAATTGATAGTGACAATGATGAAAGTGATGACGATCCTGTAAGTGATGATGATGATTTTGCTGAGAATTACAAAGCCTTGTATGAGCATTGGTGTAAGATGGTTGAGGAGAATGCATCATTGACCAAGGAGAAAGTTAAGCTAGAAGCTGAAGTTGCTGAAGTACGAAAGTATGCAACAGAGAAAGAAGAAGAAGCACAGCAAGCCAGAGCTCAACTTGAAGAGACTCAAAAAGGTGTGAGGATGCTGAATAATGGCACAAAGAAGTTGGATCATCTTCTCACCATTGGCAAAAGTGATCGATGTGGCCTTGGATTCAATGGAGAATCTTCAAAAGCTAATAGTGTTTTTGTGTCTGGTGGAAAGACGAATGTTGCATCAACAGCTGCTACAAAGACTGTCACTGTTATGAAGTCTGCAACTGGTACGTCGACTGGTACGACAGCTAGTACGAGAGCTGGTACAGGAACTGCTACAGCGACTGCAACAAGGAAAATCCCGGAAGTGAAGAGTGCACCTAAACGAATTTGGTGTCCTGTCTGTCATCATTGTGGAGTTGTTGGGCATATTAGGCCAAGATGCTTCAAGTTATTGAAGGAGAAGAAACGAATGGAGCAAGCTCGTGGAGAGAGATTTCATGGTCCAATATGTTATCATTGTGAAGGTAAAGGACATGTGCAAAGGGCTAATTATGGAGGGACAAGGCCCATGAAGATTTGGAAGAAGAAAGATAATCACTTCGGCGATGGTGCAGTAGGATTTCATCCTCAATATGGAGGAGGACGGTTCATGTGTTAGTTTTTGACCATGATGTGACTCAAGTAAGGGGAGATTGGTGTTGCTAGTTTTGATGATGTTGCTAGTGACGAAGCCTTTGATGCTAGGGTTGTTGAGATCACATACATAGTCAAAAAGGGGGAGATTGAAGAGGTATTTGATGTGTCAGTCACGGCGTAGTACAAGTGGTAGTACAAGACGTGACTCAGGACGTGAATATGTTTGATTGATGAGATATGAACGAATCTTTATGATGTGATTCGGTTTATTGGTTGTGTGCTGAGCTGGATGAAGATCTTGGAGTGAAGATTGCAGCTTGGAGTTGTTTACTTATTCTTTGAATAAGTTTCAAGAAAAAAGGAAAAGTTCCAAAAAGGTGAAATAGGAAATATCAAAACAAAAAGGATATTTGCTATATCTTTATTAAGGTAAACTTGAGGAGCAAGTTTAGCCTATATAAAGAGGAGAGGCGTGGCCTTATGGAGATGCAAGAGCTGAGAGAATAAAAACTCAAGAGGGCTTTTGTATCTTTGGGAAAAGTCTAGGTTCTAGGGGGAGCTTAGCTCAGGTGTTTGATCCTGAAGAATTCTTGTATTGGGTAGAGCGATAGATCAATAGGGTTTGTTCTATTCGTCTGTAATTGGTGGGATTACTTTCTATTCAAGTGAATTCGAAAGCTGGACGAGGTCCCGGGGAGTAGGAAAAACCGAACCCCGTTAACAAACTTTGTGTGTCTTACTTTCTGCTTTATATACTGCCTCACCTGCACTTTCAGCTGTTTCCTTTCCTTTAGGGTACGTAATTGTTGACTTTTCAAAATTTGTATTCCTGCAGAGCGATGGATCGGATCGGAAGTCTACCCACGGAGGTTCGTTGCCATATATTATCTTTCCTTACGACAAAGGAAGCTGCTTTAACATCGGTTCTTTCAAAGAAATGGCGCAATTTGTTGAAACTCGTCCCTAATCTCGACATTGATGACTCTTTCTTTCTTAAACCGGAAGAGGGTAAGCGAGAAAGAGACGGTATGCTTCAGAGCTTTATGGACTTTGTGGATAGGGTTTTGGCTTTGCAGGGTGATTCTCCAATGAAGAAATTCTCCTTGAAATGCAAAACTGGTATTGACAGAGATCGTGTGAATCTTTGGATATGTAATGTCCTTCAGCGTGGTGTTACAAATCTTGAACTTTTCTTCGATTTTCCTATATTCGATGAAGATCCCTATTATGAGTATTTGCTGCCTGAAGAGATATTCCTTAGCAGCAAACTAGTGGAGCTGAGATTATCAAGTGAGTATTGTATTGATTGGTGGCGTGGAGGTCAAGCCACTTCATTACCAATGCTTACGACTCTCATCCTTGAATCAACATACAGGCTTGTGTTACATGATAAACTTGAGGTTTTTCTGTCTGCTTTCCCTGTGCTTGAGGAGTTGTACTTGTCTCATGTTAAGTGGCCAAATTCAGACGAAAGAGCATCAAGTGCAAGCCTCAGGAAGCTAAGTATCTATGCATATGGTTTCGAAGCCTTTGGAGAACCGAAGAGCATTTCTTTTGATACTCCAAATCTCGTTTACCTTGACTACTGTGATTTTGTTTCGGCTGATTATCCAAAAGTTAACTTGCCAAATTTAGCTGAGGCACTACTCCACCTTAAAGTAACTGATAATCAGATTGATCTGATACGAGAGCCAAATGATGAAGATGGAGTTTTTCTGCGTCTTAGAAATGTGTGGAAGCTCATAAGTGGTATAAGAAATGTTCAAAGACTCTTCTTTTCTGCAGATACTTTTGAGGTCAGTTGCTATTTTTGTTTTTTTCTTTCTGTAACCTTAAAAATTCATGTTAGGTCAATGTTGCAGTTGTGTAATTAATGCTGATCGAGTTGGGTTTTGTCTTTGTTTCAGTTACTTGCTCTATGCTGTGAATCAATGCCTGTGTTCAACAACCTCAAATTTCTATGCATAGATAGTGACGAAAACCGTGGATGGCAAGCAATGCCGGTTCTCTTAAGGAACTGTCCACATTTGGAAACTCTGGTCTTTGAGGTATTTTACAATGATCGATGCCGCTCACAGTTAGAATTCTCTTATTGACTAGCTTCCTCTTTCAGGGTATTTTACACTATGTGACTGATAAATGTGGGGATGCTTGTGTCTGCATATTTCGGGAGGGAAAAGGTACTTCGCTCCAAAATTGTCCAGTGAAGAAGTTGCAGATCAATGGGTTTCGAGGAACAGTTAGAGAGGAAGAGATGATAAGGCATTTCCATGACTATTTCCCATGTGTGGATAAGATAGACAAATATCCAGACGAGTAGCTTGAACTTATATCTTCTAAAGTTTTTTGTTTGGTTTGTTGACTTTGTTTTGTGAAACTGTGTTTTCTTCTTTCTTGTCGTTTTTGGCTTTTTTAAATTTTTGCTAAAACAATGTTATATTAAATGAAGTTACCTCCATATATGAAAATACAATTAAGATAATACAAATCTCATTTTATGATGCAATTGAGGCCTGAATTAAAAAAACTAATAATCTTTTTATTTATCATTTCTTTATAAACAATATAATAACATTCAAACAAGGAAGAATTACTTTTAGCATCACTAATTTTAGTTATAATTAATGCATAACATTGGTCTCTATTTTTTAACTAGTGTAGCATTCATTATTTTTGCTAAAAAAACTAATTTGCCTTACAAGATAATTTGAATAATTTATTTTGTATATTATTTTTCTAGTTCAGTTAATTCTTTTGTATAATTAATTTTAATTTAAGTGTAAGAAAATTAATCATTCAAGAAGTTGGTAATCCCTTCGAAATAGTTGCGGATAAGAGTGGCAAAGTTAATGGAATTGTATCAAACAGATGAGTAAGTGGTTTCCAACTCTTCAAATATGTTCCTATTTAATTGTTTTTCGTTAATAATTCTGAAATTGTGTTCACCTTGTGTTTTTTTTCTTGTCATAACACGGAAAACTCTGAAGTTAACATCTTCAAAAGGATATCAACGTCAAACTGAAATGGCCTTCATCAGGAAGCGATTACGGTTGGATAGGCAGCCGAGTAACAAAATTTTCGTTCTTATGTTTTGCTTGTTGCCAATTTATATGACCGTGCTGATGTGCTGCCGGATTTTAAATGTTGCCGTGTTGAGGATATGTTATACTAATGAAGGTGTTGATTTTTTTTATTTCTCAGCACATTATTGGAGTTATGAACATGTTTCAGAGAAGATCACTAAGGGCTGAAGATCTTTACAAGACTGAAATAATTGACTTCCTTGACCAATTATTCGTTGCGTGTTGGTATTTAGACTATAATCAGTTCAGGATTAAAGCATCTAAATTTCTGTTCATTAGACGATATAAAGATGCGTTTACGGGTATCCATGAGGAAACTAATACGAATAAGAGATGAAACCGACAAAGTAATTTTAATAATTAAATATTCAATAAATAAAGAATTAAATTAAAAATAATAAATAATATAAAATTTGTTTTACAAAAAAAAATTGATATAAAAATTATCTATATAAATAAATCACTAAATAAGAAAATAATACAAATATATCAATTTGTTGGATAACTTTTCAAATTTCACTTTCAAAAGTAATAAACTAATAAAAATATTTTATAAATAATAATCTAAATACAAAGAGAAACATTATTTTTGGATGGTTAAATTATTTTTTTCCAAATATAAAAAGAATAACCTATAAAAAGTGAAAAATATATATTTTAGTAAACAGTTATTATGATAATTTAAAACCAAGTGCAATAATAAACATAAATTAAACATGTATACCTTTCATATTTAAATACTTCCTCGCAGTTGGTCAAAATATACTTGTGGAGATGTGTATGCTCTTAGGTTGTTAGTTGCCGCTTTCCTGATTTTCCACTTAACCGCCCAACTTGTTGAAAAATGCTAGGAACGGGTGAACGATAAATTTGCCTCTCTCCCCTATCACCGTTTCTAGCTGGGCGTCTGCTCCTTGTGCGTATTTGTGAAGGAAAGTAATAGCTAGCAAAGGTCGCAGTCTCTTTGTTGTTATATTGAACCACAACAGAACCCCCTACTTTAGCGGTGTTCTTCACGTTCTTTTTAAGGTGGAACATATAGCGCTCGAAAGGATACATCCACCGATATTGCACCGGACCACCAAGTCTAGCTTTACCAGGGAGATGAATTGGCAAATTATCCATAACATTGAAGAAAGACGGTGGGAATATCTTCTCCAGATTGCATAAGATATTAGGAATGTTTTTCTCCAAATTACTGACGCCATCAACAGTAAGTGACCTCGTGGATATATCCTTGAAAAAATCTTCGACCGCAGAAATTTCTTTGTGGACGTATCGAGGAAGGAGATGAGCAAATGCAAATGGTAGGAGTCGTTGCATCATCACATGACAATCATGACTCTTCATTCCGATAAACGTTCCTCCATTAGTGTCCACCGAGTTACACAAGTTTGTTGCGTAACCGTCAGGAATTTATCTCGTCGCATAATCCACTCAAAGAACTCTTCCTTCGACTTCGGGTCTACCCGATACGCTGGAATTGGCGGTTTTTCGTTCTTCTGAAGCTGAAGTTCAGGCCGAGCACAAATTTCAGGAAAATCAAGCCTCTTCTCCTCTTCTATGCTCAGCATGCCATCTCATTTCCCCCGCAGTTCGCTCCGATTGGTATAAGCCCATCAGCCTTTAGTTAACGGCATATACCACATTCGTTTGAACGAAACCTTAGCTCTTCCCCTTGTATCCTGATAGCGCGGCTTCTTGTTGAATTTACAATCCTTATGGTATTCATCTTCTCGCCAATATATCATACAGTTGTCGATGCACATATATATCACCTGGTACGGTAATTCAAGCCCTTTAACAAGTTTCTCGACCTCATTGTATGAACCTAGCGCAAGATTATCTTCAGGAAGAATATCTTTCACAAAATCGCAAATCGCATCCACACATTCCTCCGCCATATTGTAGTCTGTCTTTATGCCCATTAATCTTGTAGAGATGATACTGGCGAATGACCCTCTTTGCAACCATCATAAAGCAGCCGCTTCGCTGCATTTAACATATCAAATAATCTCCTAGCTTCTACATTAGGTTCCTCATCTACCCTAGGAATTTGATATTCACCTACTTCCGGAATATTTTCTCTATATGCATCATTAACCATCTGAACGGTACCTACACCAAAATCTACATCCGCACTATAAGGTTCGCTATAACTAACATTAGGTTCCCTACTACTAGTACTACCATAAGGTTCTCTACTACTACTTGCATAATTCAATGTTTCTCCATGAAGATATCAAATCTTATAACCCGCCATAAACCCAACTGAATACAAGTGATCCCATTCTACGCCAATCATAAGATTTCTAAAATTTCGGCAATCAGAACATGTACATTTTAATTTACCAGTTTCCTGCGTTTGTGGTTGATTGCAAGCTAACGACATGAATTCCATAATACCAAGTGCATATTCCCTGTGCACTAGGGTCGTCGCATCATCAATCCTAACTCCGTCCATCCACGATCTGTAATAGTTAGAAGAAGACATTTTTCTTGGTAATCAAAAGTATTGGAGAGAGAGAGAGAGAGTTATGGAGGGATAGGTGTGGAGAGGAACATCTTCCCAATCTCGACCCATCCCGCCAAGCTCACCGGGCTGTTTGGTTCGAGTATAACGCGGTTATTCTGTCCGTAATCAATGACATCATTGAAACTCGCTGGTCCGGCAGCTATCTTACATACTACAGCGTGCCGACCCACCTCAAGGAAGCTTGGTTTGATAATTTCCTCGTAAGTATTTATTTTACATTTTTTTAAAAAATTACTAAAATATTTTTATTAATACAAATTTTTAAAATTTCAGGCATACTTCTCTTTCTCCCCGAGCAATGTGCTCATTGTCTAGCGGGATTCCACAAGACCGCTAGATGGGTTTTCCAGACGAAGATACAACGGATGAAGCTGCGTTGGGAAAGAGGAGAAGGAAGACCTTCTTGGATTCCAGCGAGGTCTTGGAACGTCATGAAGAACCAGTGGGGGTAGACGGACGTCGGGGGTTGGTTCACCAACCAATTCCCGAAATATAATAGATTTTAAAATAAAATTATGTAATTTTTATTTTTTTTTAATTGGCAAAACGTTTTTTAACTACTATTTTATGTTATGTTTTTAGTTTCATAATTTGATATGCATTGTGTTTTTTTTAATTAACATAACATTAGCATAACGATATAAACAATATCTTCGTAATCATAAACGACGAACACAGTATGGCTCAACTGGTTTAAGGCGAGAGAATAACTCTAGGATGTTAGAGGTTCGAGTCGCTCCAACCACCATTTTATCCTTTTTACCCATAAAATTAACATATAAGTAAATTTACCCAAACCAACGTAACGAATAACACATCATAGCACAACGGTATCGGCCCTAAAGATTTCTGGAAAAGACAGGGGTTCCACTCCAGTCGAACCCTTTTTTAATAATCAATTACCGACGAAAAACCGTCGGTAATGCATCGGTTTTTATGGCGCCTATTTTACAGAAATTTTGGCATAACCACCAAAAATTTGGCGTAACCACCAAAATTTTGGCCAAATTAATTGGACCACCAAATTTTTCGACGGAAAACCGACCATTAATGAAATTCGGACGGTTTTCCGTCGAAAATCGATTTTTATCGAATCGACTCATCTCCTTCTTCCCCATTTCTCTGAAAATTCTCTCTCTCTCTCTCTCTTCTCACTCGCTCTCGATCTTCTCTCTAGCCGTTCGCCGGATTCTTGCCGTAAAACTCCAATTCCGACCGCCACCAACATCATGAACATGTAAGTTTTCTTTCTAACAGATTGATTTTTGTTTAAATCAATTTATTTGGTCATTTGAATCTAGGAAATGGATGCATGTGTTGATTGAAAGTAGCTTAGGTTGACTATCATGAAATGAACATTAGTTTTTAGGATGTTGGATTGTTTATGTATGATTTTGTGATTTATAAATTTTTTTTAACAAATTGGTTCAAACGATTTAGAAAACATTTTTAAACGTTTTAAAACATGTAAAACGATTGAAATAATTTTTTGAACATGAAATATATTCTTGATATTTTTTGGAAAACTGTTTTGAATTTTAAAACATTTAATTGATATCAAAACAGTTTTCTAAAATGTTTTCGAAAATTTTTAAACGTTTTTAATATTTGAAAACGTTTTCAGAAATTTCTAAAACGTTTTCAGAAATTTCTAAAACGTTTTTAAAATTTTAAAAACTTTTTAAAGTAATTTAAAAACTTTTTATAAATTTTTGAAAACTGTTTATAAAATTTTAAAAACGCTTTAGATTAATAACCAAATGAAAACAAAATTTTATTTTCTAAAGTTTTTTTAAATATTTTTGTATAATTTTATAATTTTTATATAAAATTGTGATGATGAATTCTCATTCGTGGATTGGTTTGTAGGGACACTTTTTGGACTTTGGAGAGCTTACGGCCTCTCCAGCGAATGAGGTACAAGAAGAGCCGGTCCAGCAACAACCACTGAGACCCCGACGGTCTCGGTCGACTCAGGTGAGACGCACATAGCAGCCATTGTCTCAAACACCGACGGGACCGTCTGACCAGGACCAATCTCAGACTCGGTCGGAGGCTCGTAATGGCAGCCACTATGTGTCTCAAGGGCAAGCGACACAGTATGTCCCGCCGTCTATTGCCACAGAGATAATGGCGTTAGTCGACCAACGGGACGAGAGCTGCTCAAATGACTCGATCCATTCTAAGAGACCAACCCTGAAACTTACTGGTATTAAATCCTATAACTTTTGATTCTCATATTACACTTGTTTAATATATATTTATAAAGTTTTGATTTTTTTATTGTCTTATTAGGTTTACGTTGACCGAATCCAAGATCACAAAGAGCATCTTCGGAATGTACAGCATGCTCCACTTCGGATACCCGACGTACTAGGAGATGCCTTTATCCGATAGGCATAACTGGTTCCGCCAATTCGCGTTAAATAACTTTGTTAACTTTGTTATATATTTTTCTATATTATTATTTTATAAAGTTTGTTAATTCTGACAACTATTTAATATTTTTTCTATAGTAAGAGTATATTTGGGATAAGAAGTATATAGACCTGGTGGAAAAAGAGTGGTGCATTACTCAAACGTCATCAACATATGAAAACAGAAGTGGTGCAACGGTGATGTCCTCAAGGGTATTAACGGCGACGGCGATTGTTGGAAGGGGCTGGTCCGTCATTGGAGTAAGTTTGCAACCATCGCAACCTCTTCGACGAACTCCCTGAACCGTAGAAGTCAGAGGAACGGTGTCGGGATATCGACTCATAATGCGGGAGCAAGGATCACCGCATCGAGAAAAATTATCTTTGTAAGTAATTTTTTTAATTTTCAATAAGTTTAGATCTTTTTTAATTAGGAAATTATTTTTGCAGAAACAACAGGAGGGACGAGATTCGAATCATGTTGAGCTCATCGAGGATGGCAAAAAAAACAAGATAACGGGAGAAATCCAAGATCCGATTGCTTGGAGGATTGTTGAGTCAACAAAGAGGCGTTTGGATGAGGTTGTTACCCAATCCGAAGAAGTCGGTTCAATGGAAGAGCTACCTAACGAAAAGATCAACGAAGTCTTTTTCGAGGTAAAATTTTAATTTAAATTAAATATGAATTAAGTTTCAAATTACTTAGTTTCTAACTTAAATACATTAGAGGAAATGGAGAAGAGAAGAGGCCAGGTTTTTGGATTGGGAAACTTGGCGGACAAAGTCTCGACACCGCATTCTAGTTTTTGTCCTAAAACCGAGAACTTCGCCGAAATCTTAAGGGAGAAGGAGGAAGAGATCGAAGTGTTGAAGGCTAGTCAGACGCGAATTGAAGCCTGGATGGCAGAGAAAGAGGCAGAAACGACGAAGAAGATGGAAGAGATGGATGCTCGGTTCATGTACTTTATCCAGCACTGCCATCTTTCAGAATGCACACCGGCAAACCAGGGTGGGGGAAAGGGAAAAGGAAAGGGAAAGGGAAAGGGGACGGGAACGAGATCGGGATCCGCTCCCAATCCACAATAAATGTAATTTAAAAACTTTTTGGAATAATTAAATAAATTTTATTAAATTTTCATTTTTTATTTATATTTATAATAATAATACAGTAATTATTTAATTTCTAAAATATATTTTTAATTATTTTTACTTATCCGTCGATAAACCGTCAGTATATTATCGTCGGTAAAACGTCTGTAATGTTCCTCGGAAGACTGTCAGTTTTAAACCGTCGGTTTATTCGGTCGATAACCCGTCGGTTTAGAGCGTCAATAAACTGTCGGTTTAGAGCGTCGATAAACTGTCGGTTTATTCCGTCGATAAACTGTCGGTTTATTCCGTCGATAAACCATTGGTTAAGAACGTCGATAAGCTGTCGGTTTACTCTGTTGGTTTACTCAGTCATCAAATCGTCGGTTTATCCGTCGTTAAACCGTCGGTTTACTCCGTTGGTAAACCGTTGGTTTAGTCCATCAATAAACCATCGGTTTATTCCTTCGGTAAACCATCGGTTTAAGCCGTCGGAACACCGTCAAAAGTCCGTCGGTATTATGTCCGTCGATAACATATCGATAATCCGTCAGTTTTTTATCCGTCGGTTATTACTGACGGAAAACCGACGGATATTTTTTCCGACATAATAGAACAGACGGGTTTTTGGTGGGAAGTCCGTCAGAAATGACCGCTTCTGACGGATACCCGTCGATTTCTTCCCTCGGTATTGGCCCGTTTTCTTGTAGTGATGCTTGGAAGTGTAACTAATGTTTTAACGTTTACTATGCATTACTCGTCAGAAGGAACATTTGGTTAGGGGTCACAAGAATGCAAAAAGTGTCTGCATATACCAAAATATGTTGTGAATTGCAACAATACATGATCAAGAAGGCTGAAGAAAGAAATCCAAGTCATATAGCATATGAAGCTCAAGTTGGTGATGCATATGATGAAGAAGATGCAGAGGAACCTCCAGCTATAGTTCCCCAAGTTAAGAAATGGAAACCTAAGGACCGTTGGAAACATATGTTAATGTTCCTCCAAAAGATATTATGCAAGGAATAATAGGCAGAAAATGTAACTTTGGTGCAACTGGTAAATAGAAATGGTTGAGAGCCTGTCATGGTATAGCTCGATGGTTTTTTATGCAGGCCTTACTTTCAATGATGTCAACTACCCAAGCTACTTTTATATGATAGAATTGATTGGCCTTTACAGACCTTGATTGAAACCGCGAAGCATGTATAAATTGAGAGAGCCTCTTTTGAAGAAGGTAAAGAACAAGTGGGAGAAAATATTATAGAGAACAATAAAGAGTGGGCAGAAAAAGGATTGTTTGTTAAATTCAGATCGATGGCGTGATCCGGTATCAAAGAAGAACATTATGAACTTCCTTGTTAATTCGCGTAAAGGCTCTATTTTGATCAAGTCTATGGATGTGTCTGAGGTTGTGAAGGATTCGATATTACTGTTTCAGTTGCTAGATAAGATGGTGGAGCCCGTATGAGAACATAATGTGGTGGAAGTGGTAACAGACAATGTGTCCAACTACATTATGGATGGAAAGCTCCATATGGCCGAAATACAACATTTGTATTTGACGTCATGTGCTGCACATTGCATTGATCTAATTCTGGAAGAAATTGGATCAATCCCATAAGTGAAGGGTGCGATGAAGAAATGCATCTTAATGAACAACTATATTCGCGGCCATATTCCTCTGGTGAACATGATGAGGAAGTATACAAGAGGAAGAAATCTGAATAGGCTTTCAATAGAACGGTTTGCAATTATCTTCATCACAATGTAAGTGTTTCACAATCTGAAAAGGGCCTAAGTGCACTGATTACTAGCTTTTTTCCAGAAGATACTGCTTCACCTTCGTTGGAATCTAAAAGGAAAAGCAACATGATCTGATTTGGGAAAGGGCTGCTTCCAGTTCAGGTTTGAGTTTGAAGAGGACATGAACCAAGTCCTGGATAACCACCCATACCAGTTTGCAAGGTGGATGGTAATTTTACAGAAATGGGAAATAACTCTCTCACCCTCCTTCCCATCACTCATCCCTTTTTTGGATCCGGATCAGAGGCCTCCCACTCCACTTTTGGCAAGAGTATATGGTCAAATAAATTGGAAAGGAAGTTGGAAAGCTAGAGGACTTTGAGATAACAAAAACAGTGGCTAGAGTACGAGTCATGATAGATGGGCTGCAACCACTAATCCTAGAATCCATCGTTAAGTATGCAAATGGAGAAGAGTCGCTGATATCTCTTGAGTACGAAAGACTCAGAAAATACTGCTCTAGATGCTTCAAACTTACCCACGAAGTGGAAAACTTCCCGAGACAAAATGGAGAAAGCAAACATAGTAAGAGGGAGTCGGAGAACAGCATAAACAGAGAACCATCCCCAAAATGGAAAAGCTAAAACCGGGATTTAAACCCTTGGAGACGGGAGATGGAGCCTTACCAGAACAGAAGAGACAGACACGGCTCGTTCTATGGAAGCAGAACATCTTAGCGCTTCAGACACGAAGCTTCAACAGAAAACCTGAAAGAGAAAGCTGCTCCGTTTAGAGGAACTGAAAGAACAACTAGAGAATGGAGACCAACAGGCAATACGGTGCACCGTCCTTCGTATGTTGAACAAATCATTGTTGGGAACAAGCCAAAAGAACTGGAAAACAACAATCAAAACGAAAGCAGGACTGATGGACAAACACAAGGGAATGAGCTTAACCTGCATCCGAGCCAAAGTCTCAACAACCAAAATCTAAACCAGTTTGGGAGATCACCTATATACACTGAAAGAAGAAGCTCCGGAGTACGAGTTAATCCTGAGGAAGGATAAGCTGCAGTTGTGACAGGAAATGCTCGAAGGTCCCCACTAATGAGGAACCTGAACACATCGGAATTCCAACACCTCCAAGTTATCCCCACAATGGAGGAAGTAATGGAGGAACTTGAGGAGGTAAACCAGAAGTATATTAGCTGTGACGATCCTGTAGAAAGAGCAGCAAGAATGCTGAGAGTCCACCAGGGTGAAGAAAGGAACCTAATGAAGGAAACAGCCAGGTCAATAATTGAAGCAGCAAAAGACAAAAGAAGAGACCTTCTCAACATTTGGAACCAACGGGAAAATTCTATTTAGGGACAAACTGGGACAATCGAAATTCTGAACCATGCACATCTAAAACATCCCAAAGAGACAGATCAAGGATGCTGAATGGAAGATCGGTTGCGAGCAGCCCACTCCACTTTAAAGGAGTAAGCATGAAAAAATAGAGATTCCTCAACTACCAAGGCTCAGGATCCGTCAAGAAGAACACCCCAATGAAGATGAAAAAGAAGAATGGACCTAGACTGGTGATTGATACGATAGTGGAGAATGAGGACAAGGAAGAGGAAACAGAAGTAAACTCGCACATACAAAACAATCAAGAGGAAACTCAGCAGATATCAAGCAGAGCTGAAGCCAGGGGAGAGGATTTTTGGGTCCGGGACAAATCCGGTCCTTAGCCATAGCAGCCTGGAATGTGTGCGGCCTGGGAAACCCCACTACATTCCAAAGGCTGAAAGAAATCAAGGGGAAGAATGCTCCAGATATATTGTTTTGAGTGAAACAAAAAACAATTATGAATATGTTTCTGAGAAATTAATGGGACTATCTTTTGACAAGTATTGCTTGGTCTCACCATAAGAAAACTCAGGAGGGGGGCTTGCTCTAGCCTGGTCCCAAGATGTAGAATTGGAAGTGCTAGAGAAGAACGCCAATTTCATAGACACCAAAATAAAGTACAAAAAGATACTTTCTATGCAACTTTCGTGTATGGAGCTCCAGAGAGAGAGAAAAGAAAGACGGTATGGCAAAGTCTGAGTAACCTAGCATCAGTTAGAGAAGGCCCATGGTTCCTAACAGGTGATTTTAATGAAATCATCAACGGAAGAGAGAAACAGGGTGGTAGACAAAGACATGAGGGCTCTTTCTCAGACTTCAGAACCTTTATGTCGGAATGCGGCCTATTTGATCAAAAATTCTCAAAACATGCTATCGTGGAGAGGAAAGAGATGAGATCATTTGGTAAAATGCAGACTCGACAGATCAATGGCTAATAGTTCATGGGCAGATGAGTTCCCCAATGCAATAAGCGAGTATCTCAGCTTCACAAGATCTGATCAGAGACCACTTCTTACCTTCTTTGCGCAAAAAATGAAGAAAGGAGACGCTTATTTAGATATGACAGAGCTCTTCGTAACAATGCAGAAGTGATTAAGCTGATAAGGGAAGCATGGACGGGGAATGGAGAAGGCACAGTGGTGGAAAGAACTGAGAAATGCAGAAAAGCAATTGAATTATGGAACAAAAGAGCATAAAAACTGTAGGATGGAGATAGATAAGCTGAAGTCAAAAATTGGTGCTGCAATGTCAAACGATGACAAAACTAGCTAGCACTTGGAGATAAGAACACAAGTTACTTCTATTCAGTAACAAGAGGAAGAGAGCACAAAACAGATTGTCATGTTTTAGAAGATGAAGAGGGGACAGTCTTCTATGAGGAAGACCAGATAACTGCAGTAATAACCAAGTACTTTGATAATCTATTCAAATCGGACAACCAGGACCCAAAGGATGTGGTTAACAGGTCCATACGGAAGGTGATTTCAGAGGAAACAAACAAGAAGATGATAGCAATACCTTCAATGGCAGAGATAAAAAAGCACTATTCTCTATTTATAAAGAAAAAGCGCCATCTGAGTTCTCCAATTTTTTCGGAGTCGAATTCAAGTCATTGACTGGTGAAAGCAGACTTGATGGGGCCGTCAGGTACATTAGCTACACAGACAACCTTTCTTGGGTCAATATCATCATTGATTTCGACGATGTCGGGGCATATCTCTTTATCATGTGCCTTTTTGTCGGTATCGTCTCCTTGGATGAGGTTGTCTTCTTTTAAGGATAAAGATTTTAACGTTATGTCGATGCTTGTCTTCTCGATCCCTTCGACCTGTATGATCCTTTTTAGGTTGGCATCGGATTTCGATGCCAATTCTGCGAGGGCATCAACTGCAGTGTTTTCGTCTCGTGGGATTCATGTCAGATGAAAGAGTCGATATGGTCGGCGAGGCTATGAACTACTCGTACTTATGCTTCCATGCGTTTTGCTATGGCTTTGTAGTCGCCATGGAACTCGCTTGTGACCAGTTGGGAGTTGCTGAAAGCATTTACTTCTCGGACTCCTATTGTTATTGCTAGCCTGAGTCCGGCTATCAGCGCTTCGTATTCCGCTTTGTTATTCGATGCAGCTAATCCTAGCCTGGAAGATTGTTCTAGCACTTCTCCGGTAGGAGATACTAGTTTTACTCCGACCCCGGATCCTTGTCTTGAGGACGCACCATCGACATGGAAAGTCCATCTCTTGGCAGAGGATGGATCGAGGTCGATGGTAGGGGGAATTTTAATTATGAATTCAGCCAATACCTGAGCTTTTAAGCATGTCCGAGTCCTGAACTCAATGTCGTATTCTCTTAGTTCAATAGCCCATTTAACCAGTCGACCTAACTTGCTTGGACTGTGGATGATTGTTCCCAATGGTTGAGAGATCATGAGGATGATCGAGTGCGATTGGAAGTAGGTTCGAAGCTTTCGAGCCTATGTGACCAATGCTAAAGCGAGTTTCTACATCGCGATTTTCTCCATCGGACTGGTATATGGTCATTTTTCACTTCACAAACTAGCATACCGCTCACTGCCGCTGAAGAGACATCTAGGTAAAGGTAAAGGTGCTCTCCTTCTACTGGCTTCGCTAGTATTAGTGGTTCGCTCAGGTAAGCTTTGATTTGGGTGAATGCCTTATCACACTTTTCGTCCCAAAGTAATTTCTTGTTCGCTTTGAGGAGTTGATAGAAGGGAAGACATTTATAAATCGACATCGATATGAAGCGGCTCAAAGCAACTATTTTGCTAGTCAGTCTCTGGACCTCTCGCGTTGTCTTTGGAGACTGCATCTCAAAGAATGTTGCGATCTGTTATTGGTTTGCTTCGATTTGTTGGGATTATGTCCTAAAATCACATTGTACTTACTCTAGAGATAGTTGTATTGTCGAGATCGGACAATTCATGTGATACTAGGTAGTCATAATGTTTTGCTAGAAACCGCTTATGACAAATGAGTTGTAACTCATTTCTGGTATCGTGTGAACCTACAGGGTCACACATCTAAGCAAGTTGGATACACTTGGTATGGGATTGATCATTGGCATATGATCCGATCAATGTGTATTGGATACACATTGACATCGTGTTTTAAGAGATGTGTCGATCGATGCCATTGGTGCATCGATCGATACAAGATGTGTGTCGATCGACACCAATAGGTGTGTCGGTCAACACGAGGGCGAAACCGAAACTGATGTTTCGGTTTACCTCGAGGTCAATATATAAACGAGTTTGATATTTCGACGTAGGTAGGGAGCCATCGCAGACAGTTTCTTCTTTAAAGAAAAACTGATCCTCTTTCTCTATAAAACACAAAAATCCCAAGAGATCCGATTCCCGGCGCTAGCATCCCGGCGGATTCCAGCTTGTGTGCGTGTGGACTACGATAGAGGCGCAGCGATTGAGGCGCTCTAGATCTCGTTTACCTGCTCATTCTTCCGCTGCCAATCTCCAGGTAAACGCTAGATCGGTAAGGATTCAATTAACTAGACCCTAGATCCTAGGCTTCGGGAACATGACAGCAATTCTGAATCTGGTAGAATTGGCTCCGAGTTCCTACAGCGGTTATCAAAACTGTCTTCGGTTTAGGTCCATGTCGACCGTCACACATGGGTTGTGTCGATCGACATGACCGGTTCAATAAACCGGGTTAATTGGATTAATCGGTTATTGAAGTCCGGTTAAGTTTGGTGTTGTCGATCGATAGACATAGTCTGCGTCGATCGACACAGAGTTCGAAATTCTGGTTATTGAACCTTGAATTTGCAGAAACCAAACTAGACTTACACCTTGATCAAAGTTTAGCTTCAATATGGTCAACTGTCAAGACTCATTTCGTTGTGTGATGGTCTAGCCAAGAGCTTGGTGTCCACAATTAGGTGAGTAAGGCAGGTAATTATGTTGATGGACTTGCGGTGCTTGACATCAACAATTACATGACCTAATAGATTGATTTGCTAACCTTTCAGAGTTTAGTTTCCTCAACTAAACATCAAGTGACCTTGATGTCTTGCCCAATCTCGTCTACTGTCAAGACTCGGTTCATTGTAGGATAGTCTTGGAGTCCTTGGTATCCACAGTGACCTGAGCAAGGCAGATGATCATTGATAGACTCGCAGTGCGACTGTTGATATATCATGGTTTTTACCCATTTTATACCATGATATAGATGTGTTTTTAGTGTCTTTTGTGTTCGTTTAGAGTCTTTTACAGGTTTAATCAGGTTTGGAGCTAATTGGGGATATTTGGAGCATTTTGGGACTTTTGGGACGTTTTGGCCGAGAGCTTAACTCACTGTCCGATTTATTGATCAAGCATCGACCGACACACCTTGTGCATCGGTCGACACACTAGCGAGATGGGCCGTACACGTCGGTTTAACAAGTTATGAAGATTTGCAAAGAGGCCCAGAATAGTTCCAGTATTTACACAGAAGCCCCAGCCGAGATTAGGCTTATATATAGAGGATTTTGGTGTTTAATTTACTTACGCTTTCATACTTAGAGCTAAGAGATTTTTAGAGCTTTTGGGGCTGATCTATTTCCTGTATTCACTTATTTTGGAGAAGATTTTGAACCCCTTTGATATTTTATTCTCTTATATGCAATCTATTATTTCTATGATTATGTTTTCATCAATCATGTCTGAGTAGATCCATAGTTAAGTTTAGGGTTTCTCATTAGGGTTTGGTGACTTGCTAGACTTGTTTAATTCAGTTAAGGATTCATATGATTAGAATGTTCTTCAAACTAAATTGTGCTTAATGCTAGTTCTAACCTGATCAATTAGAATTTAGATCTTAGGTTGCTAAATTCGACACGAGAGTGTGTTTTAGAATCTGAACTATTTAGGTTGAGCAATTAAATTATTCGCAAAGAGATTTGGTTTAGTTTAATTGTGAACATATCGAACTTGAACTTAATGCTAGTTTAATTTGTTAGTAATTGCAAAGAGATTTGGGTTACTGCACTTAGACTTAGAGAGTTTTCGCAAAGGGATTTGGTTAATTCTATTTCCGTGATTTGAGTTCTAGAACTGAGTTTAATTAGATCCTGACTGATTAACTTGTCTGCTTGTCTGATTTCCTGAGAATACCCTAGGCTTGACGCTTTTAGTTTATTGCTTTCACAACCAACTTGCTACTGTTTACTTTCTTGCTTCGCAATTTATTTACTTCACCATCTGCTTATTTCTAGTATTAATCTCTACGTTTCTGATTCTATTGAGACCAAGTGTCCCTGTGGATTCGATAACCCTATATACTACATTGACTATACTGTGCACTTGCAGTTTAGAATAGGGTAAAACTTAGAACCTATCAACTGTCAATGATCACAAGACAGAAGAGATTGGTTTACTTGACTTGGCTATCAGAAGTTATGGGCCCAGAGACATCAGAGTGGATTAGACATAGTTTGTCTCATCCACGACCAAGAGTTGTACTGGGTACAATTAGCAATGATTTGCTTACCTAGATAACTAAAGTTTGGGTGACGGCGAGTCGCCCACTCAGATTTTGGTGAAGTATGGATCTTGGATCATTATATTCATAGAGGAAGCGTTGTTTGAATATAATGCGAGTTTTCTTATTAGATAAGACTCCTCATAGAATGCATAACTAAATCTTTGTTTTTCTTGGATTTCAGCTTATGTCTGAGACTACTTTCTCATTGTGATCCGTCCTTGAGAAGGACAAGTTAAATGGATCGAATTTCCTGGATTGGTATCGGAATTTGAGATTAATTCTCAAGCAGGAGAGCAAGGACTATGTCCTTGAGAAAGCTCTTCCAGAAAGGCTTGGGACCAATCGCTCGCGTGCAGTATATAATGCTTGGAATAAGCATTATATTGATGTGGTAGATGTGCGTGGTCTGATGTTGGCTACCATGAACTCAGACTTGAAAAGTCAATACGAGAACATGGAGTCGCCAATAGAGATGATCACCAGCCTGAAACTGAAGTTTCAGGATCAGGCACGAGTTGAGAGATTCCAGATGGTGAAGTCTCTCACTGGGTGCAAGCTACCAGAGGATGCTCCAGTAAGTCCTCATGTCATTAAAATGATGGGTTACATTGATAACCTGGGGAAACTGGAATGTCCTGTCAGCTTAGAGTTGGCCACTGACATCATTCTGCAGTCACTGCCGTCTAGTTATGATAAGTTTGTCAAAAGCTATATCAAGAATAACTTGACGAAGACGTTGACTGAGCTGCATGGCATGCTCAAAACAGCAGAGCAAGACATCATAAAGGGTAAAAGATTTGAGAAATCTTGTGTTGGCAAGGGTAGAGGCAGGGCCGTCCAGATTTGGAATCAGGATAAGCTTGTGTCATCTAATAAGCCCAAGTCAGGCCCATCTGGTGTTAGAAAATGCTTCTACTGCGATGAGTCAGGGCATTGGAAGAGAGATTGCATTAAGTTCTTGGAAGATTCACAAGAGATGAAGGAGATGTATGGTACTTCTTCTTCAGGTATTGTGTTATTACTTCAAGTTCTACGTAAGTATTGGATACTAGTTGTGGTACTGATATTTTTGAAATATGCAGGACCTAAGCGACAGTAGAACGTTGAAGAAAGGACAAGTGGAACTGCGTGTCTGGTATGAAGCAATGGTTTCTGCATGATCCGTAGAGATTCTCCACTTGTAGGAGCCTTTCATACTTGGTTTTAGAAATTAAGTAATTGCTACTATGTATCTGCCTTGAGCAGAGATGTCTTTCATTTTCTTGTAAGAATTTGGATGTTTTTCATTTTGATAAAAGACAAGTTTTGTTCTTTAGATCTTAATGAAATATCATATGGTAGCACCCCGTTTGGAATAGGTTTTATATCTTAAACCAGCGTGAGTTTGAATATAACACAAATACTAAAGGTTTAAGTCTGATGACTCGAACTCGACTTTTCTTTGGCATAGTCGTTTAACCACATAAAGTGAAGCGGATTCAGAAGTTCCATAGTTTTGGACTCATTTGATTATTAATCATTTGAGATATGAATTCTGCTCACTGGGCCAAATGACTAAGGCCCTTTTAGCAGAGCTAAAGGAAAAGGGCCAAAGGCTTATTGGGCTTTACACATACTGATGTATGCGGCCCGATGAGCATTAGTGCCAAAGGAAATCTTCTGTACTTCATTACCTTATTGATGGCATCAATAAGTATGGCTGTGTTCATTTGATGAGACACGAGCAGGAATCCCTTGAGGAGTTCCAAGATGAAGTGTAGAACCGATTTGACAGAAGTATTGAGATCCTCGATTGGATCGCGGAGGAAAATACTTGATTCATGAATTGGGTGATCATCTGACAGAATGAATCGGATCTTATTAGATATGCTCCGATTAATGATGAGTCACAGGAATCTTCCATAATCATTTAAGAATACGTTCTAAAATGTCTGTCTTTGCGCATAAAAGGGTTTCAATCAGAATCAATTGAAAGACACCACATTGGATGTGGACTGGAAGTTTTTCAAGTAAGTTGTTTCTGATGATTTGGGGATGATAGCTAATAAGCTTGAACCCAAATCTGATAAGTGCTACCTCGCTGTTGTCCCAAGGAAACCGAGGCTTACTACTTTCATGACCAATCCGAGAACAAAGATTTGTTGTTCGGAACTGTGTCTTTGAGAAAGATCGTACTTTCAAAAGGAACAGTGGGAGTAAAAGTACACATCGAAGAAATTCGATAAACACAGGAGGCTGCTCAACCTGTTGAGGGAGAGCAGCGGTGAGATCTACAAAGGGTTGTAGGATCTACACCTGTAGAGCCTGAAATTCGCAGATCCGAAAGGATCCGTCACTAACTCGAGAGTGATTTCTCGTAGCTGATTGTCGTGATCTGTTGATCATTGAAAAGTGACGAGCATGCGAAGTTCAAAGAAGCGATGGTGAGCCCCAACTCCGAAAATTTGCTGGGTATGCATGTTAGCTTCATCGATCCATTTCTGGATTGAAGCAAACATCTTGGAGTTGGAATCAACATTCTGATAAAGTGGTCAAATGTTTTGACTTGATCAGAGAAGAAATGAAACCATGTGTTTACAAGAAGACTAGTGGGAGCGTAATTGCAAATTCTCACACTGTATGTAGATAACATACTTTATCTCATAAACGACGTTCCGACGCCAAAGTCTTATCAAGATTTGGGTCGGAAGTCAAATTTAACGATAGACATGGGAGAAGGTCGTAAAAGTTCTTGGAATAAGGATCCATTGGAATGGATCAGAAAGGCTAATTGGATCGTGTCAAAATCATTATGTTAATAAGGTATTGGACAGTTCAAATGTGCTTGATTCCAAGAATGGCTTCACACCAAAGGTCTTATGGCAATAATCTAAGCAAGATAAAGTCTCTTGGACACTGGCTGAGCTAGTAACAATATTAGCAAGATGAAGTGTTTTTGAACACTGGCTGAACTAGTATTAATGAGTGTGATTGCTAATGCTGCTGCAATAGAATCCATCATGAATGCCATATTTTGCGCTCGTCTAGATGCAGCTTACGCATAAAGCATGACGAGAAAATACCAAAATGTTCCGGTAATAGTCACTGAGCGGTTACCAGAAGTATCCCAAGTGTTTGAAGAACACTAAGGATAGGTTCATGGTGAACTGATAAAGTGACAAACCAATTGAAAATAGTTAGACGGACAAAGACGATTCCCGGTTCTACCTGGTTATGTCTCTTTGTCTGAATAGCGGTGTTATCTGTTGGAAAAGGCTCCAAGCAGTGGACCGTAGAATAGTGCTTTTATCTGAATGGCGGTGTGGTTTGTTGGAATCGTTTCAAGCAAAACACCGCAGTCTCTCCCACAACCTAAGCACGAAAGTTATTATGTTGTTGTAGGTATAAGATATCTGAAGAGATGATCTTGATTCTAGTGGGAGTTATTTTAGTTATGTTGTAATCTTTACATAGACATGCTATGGCAGTGTTGGTGTAAGTCAAAACTGACATCGGTATTATTTAATTATTGGATAATTAAATAATCGTCCCTAAGTATTTTATGTTCATCTTATAGGTCATCAAGTTGAGAACTTGGTCATGAAACCCTCTAAGTAAAAGATGACATAAAATTATGTTTGTCCCTAGTCGAGGTTGTTAAAATGGGACATTGACAACCGCGCGAGACTAGCATGTGAGGTGACTGTTGAACTAAGTTTCATGGAGTCAATGATATGATTATCACGGTCAATTATAGATATATGTTGGTGAACATATGATCGGACATGACCCACTAATGAGAACTCCACATGATAGTTATACCAGTGTCATGGGAGGTTCTCATTATGACTATAGAGTATAGTCCTTAGACCTGAGTTCATCATGCTTTCTAGCATATGAATTGATGCGCTTTGACCTTGTCAAACGTCGTTCGGTAACTGGCGGCTATAACGGCATTGCTTGTACGTATCATGAAGTATGTGTAGAAACAGGAATGGAACAAGATGGGATTTGTCCCTCCTGTAACAGGAGATAAATATCTCAGGGCCCATCGAAGATTTGATACTGAGAAAATGCATGGCCGTGCTCAAACGAGGTGATTGTCAGTCGTTTGTTTTATCAGTATAGATCAGGAGTTCGATGAACATGATGTTGGCTATAATAAGGATGACACAGTCTCTTGCCTTATGCCATATCGAGATATAGAGACGAAGGGATTATAGGAATAGGTGATTCCAGTACAAGTGGGAGATTGTTGGGATTGTGTCCTGAAATCACATTGTACTTACTCTAGAGATAGTTGTATTGTCGAGATCGGACAATTCATGTGATACTAGGTAGTCATAATGTTTTGCTAGAAACCGCTTATGACAAATGAGTTGTAACTCATTTCTGGTATCGTGTGAACCTACAGGGTCACACATCTAAGCAAGTTGGATACACTTGGTATGGGATTGATCATTGGCATATGATCCGATCAATGTGTATTGGATACACATTGACATCGTGTTTTAAGAGATGTGTCGATCGATGCCATTGGTGCATCGATCGATACAAGATGTGTGTCGATCGACACCAATAGGTGTGTCGGTCGACACGAGGGCGAAACCGAAACTGATGTTTCGGTTTACCTCGAGGTCAATATATAAACGATTTGATATTTCGACCTAGGTAGGGAGCCGTCGCAGACAGTTTCTTCTTTACAGAAAAACTGATCCTCTTTCTCTATAAAACACAGAAATCCCAAGAGATCTGATTCCCGGCGCTAGCATCCCGGCAGATTCCAGCTTGTGTGCGTGTGGACTACGATAGAGGCGCAGCGATTGAGGCGCTCTAGATCTCGTTTACCTGCTCATTCTTCCGCTGCCAATCTCCAGGTAAACGCTAGATCGGTAAGGATTCAATTAACTAGACCCTAGATCCTAGGCTTCGGGAACATGACAGCAATTCTGAATCTGGTAGAATTGGCTCTGAGTTCCTACACGATTCCCCTTTCGGTTACTAAGTAACCTAGGAATTCTCCCGATGGGACACTGAAGGTGCACTTCGCTGGATTGAGTTTCATCCTATACTTGTTGAGAATGACAAAGCATTCCTTTAGCTGGGAAATGTGATCCTAGATGATTTTACCAGCATATCGTCGATGTAGACCTCCTTGGTTTTACCCAATAGTCCGGAAAACATCTTGTTAACGTGACGTTGGTAGGTAGCTCATGCGTTCTTTAGCCCGAAAGGCATGACCTTATAATAGTATGTGCCTCGATCTGTTATGAACAAAGTCTTTTCTTGGTCTTCGGGGTTAATCAAAATCTGATTGTACCCATAGAATTCATCCATGAAGGATAGCAGTTGGTGACCTGATGTTGCTTCGACTAGTCGGTCGATGTGTGGGAGCGGAAAGCTGATTTTTGGACAGGCCTTATTGAGGTATGTGAAATCGACACACATTATCTACTTCCCGTTCTTTTTCTTGATCACGACAAGGTTCGTGAGCCATTCGGGATATTTTACTTCCATGATCGATTCAATTTTGAGTAAACGATCGAACTCGTCGTTAACATTTTGGGCTCGTTCTAAGTCGATTTTTCGACGTTTTTGCCTGAATGATTTGTAAGTTGGGTCGACGTTCAGCTCGTGACTGGTTATGTCGATGCTTATTACTTTCATGTCGGCCGAAGACCAAGTGAAGGACTCAACATTTTGTTTGAGATAGATGATCAACTTGTTTTTAACCTGTTCTGGTTGGTCGGCTCCGATACTGACGAGTCTTTCGGGATGAAATTCGTCTATGTAGACTTGGGTTGTGAGGACATTTGGGGTCCTCACTTATTCTGGTCGTTGTGTTTTTTAGTTCGCATCTTGGCGAGCTCCTCCTCTTTCTGTAATTGTTGTGCATGGAATTTTTTAATTTGCTTATACCCATTCATGTAGCAGTTTCTGGAGGTCTTTCGACTTCCGTAAACAGTTTTTACTCCTTTTGGAGTTGGAAACTTAAGGAAATGATGGTAGGTCTACGGTACAACTTTCATGTCGTATATCTAGAGTCGACCTAGGTTGGCGTTATAAGGAGCTGGTCGATCTATTATGATGAACTATGTCATTCTTCGTACTCCTCCAGCTGTTACTGGGGCAGATACATAGCCCATTGAGTACGTCGTTTCGTCAGCAAATCCTACTAAGGGGGTTTGTCCTTCAACGATCTCGGAGTCCTTGGACCTCTTTTTTTTTAATGCATCGTAGAAAAGGACGTCTACCAAACTTTCGGTATCGTTCAGTATTCTCGAGAGTTTGACATCTCCAACCACTAAACACACGAGTAGTGTATCGTCTTGCGGCTTGTCGAGATTGAGTGTTTCGCTTTCATAGAAGGTTATTTCGTGATCCGGACCTTGCAGTGGGATCTTTTCTCGTTTGCGATCTCGACCCTCCTTTGGAGGGCTTTGACCGAATTGACAGAGTCTCGGCATAGCTTAGAGCCACCGAATATGAAGTCAACTCATTTAAGTGGTATAGCCCGTACACCCCCCCCCCCCATATAAGCGAGGGAGGTTGATGCATGAGCTTGAATTTTTCGTGGGAGCTGGAGGTGGTGATAATGCTGATCCCTCTTGGGCGCCGCACAAACTGAGTTCACCGAGTATGAGTTTGACTCATTTCGCGCGACACTTAGGGAGGGGCATCAGGCGACCCTTCTCCCTTAGGTCACTCCCTTATGTTTTGAGATGTAGTTTTAGCGTTCGACTATTTGGTCGACTTGGTTTCCTTGTTATCAGAAGGTGTTTCTCCTTCGACTTCAGGTTCCTGGTTGTTTTCAGCCTCTCGTTTTATGGATTATATCTTAGCTCGGTGTAGCATTCTTCTGTCGAGTGACCATTCTTCTCGTGAAATTCACAATATATGACTTTATCGAACTCGAAATTTCATGAGCCCTTTGGGCTCTCCACCGTGTTAACGGTTCTGGATTTGCGAGAATCCTTTTTGGCATTCGAGTTCTACGAATCTAACTCGTTTTTCTCTTTTTGATGCTTTTCTCTGAGGGTCACGGTTTCTTCCTCGAGGTGAGTAAAAGCTGAGGCGCGATGTAGAGCATCGTCTAGAGTTACTGGTTTGTGTACTGTGATTTCTTCACGGAATTTGATTGAGTACCACATTCCTCGTCCCAATGCCTCTAGGGAGACTTCATCGTTTGGATTCGCGATTTTGGATTTGATTTCCTTAAAGTGGTCGATGTACGAGCAAAGTGACTCGTCGGTCATTGAGATACATTAAATAGGGCTGCCTCGGTAGTTTTGACTTTGATGTAGACAGAGTATTGTTTGAGGAAAGCCGTCATGTGTGAAGTTGTCAATTGACTTCTCTTCCAGCATGCGAACCATTCCAAGCCTGGGTCCGATAAGTTCTCGGCGAAGAGCCTGCAGAAAGCAGGATCCCATTCTTTGTTGGACATTTAAACTCTAGACATCACCATCCTAAATGCCCTTATGTGGGCTTTAGGGTTCGACTTCCCTGAGTAGTCTGGGAATTTAGTTTTCCTAATTTCATGCAATCTCGCAAAGGCGATTCGATCTGTGAATGGCGTTTGACGCGTTTCTTTGATCACTCGATCAAAGTCGGGTGCCGCACTGGTTTCCATGTGAACTTGCGAGCTCGAACACATGAATTGGGCGTTAGACTTCTCGATATATTGCTTTAGCATGCCGTGTTTGTCACTTGCTACGGGGGCGTGTTGTTCTTATTCGGCTTACTAGAAAGTTAAGCATCGTACAGATCTCAGCGAGGTCATCCGGATTTTATCGCGGAAGCACATGAGCTTGTGGCGAGCTGGATCTGAGTGTTCAAGATTTGCCTCCAGATGCAGAAGCGGAAGTGGATTTAAACCTGATCTAGACTCAGTTCCTGTTCGGATCATTTGTTCCTGATAAGACGTTTTTCGGAGTCTGGTCCGTCACGATTGTTTGAGCGACTGGACCGGTTGGTGCTGATGCTGTGGAGACAAAGTCAGAGCTCGTCATCATGTTATCGGTGGTGTTCTGCGGAACGGGGTTGATCATTTGCTGATGATCGACTGGTGGCAGAGTGTTGGAAAATCCAGGTTTATTTGGATTCATTTCGATCTATCGAACCCTAGATCTGATTCTGAAGATAGGAAGATCTACGGTAGTCCCCAAAAACAGCGCAAAATATGAGATCGCGGATTCACACCAAGAATTTGTTTATGCGTGGATTTGTACTAAGAGAATGTAAATGTAAATTTCCTATAAATCAAAGATATATTTAGGATTGAATGTCAAAACAAGAACTTATACAATCGGAATGAAAGTATACAAATGAAGTCAAAGTAATCTAGTCGAAGTGGTTTTTTTATTAAAGTTGGAATGCCTTTTGAGAAGATCTCTCTTCTCCTTTTATAGCTTCAAGCCTCGATCTCTCTGTTCTGATTTTCTTGTGACATCTTGTTAGCGACGATCTCTCCCTTTATTCGTGATACGCGGAGGTCGTTCGAACGGGCGACGACTCGGTCCTTGGTAAAAATTGTCTTTTTATGTCGAGATCGATCTTGATGAACTCGACCTACTTTTTAACCAATATATTGATCCTCATGGGCTTCAGATGAATCTTAACCTAGATGGCCTAACAAATAATTGGGCCTTTCTGTCGTTTAATGGGCCAAATTTCTTGATGCGAAATCTAGTACCAACAACCTCCTCCTCTACCTCGTGAACCACCACCACCATTTCCCATCTTACTTCCTTCTCAAGCAACATCAAAAATTCATCCCTAATTACCGTACTAAAATCCTTAAATCCTTTAAACACATCCTTAGCCTTAGAACATCTATCATTAACTATCTAAACCACCAGACCACCTCAGCACATCATCTCGCCATCCGCTTCCCCTCTTGATGGAAGTCACCGGTCACCGAAGACATTGCCGGAAAAAACATTATAAGTCAACGTAGTCAATGCCAAAGTCAACGATGATCAACGCCAAAGTCAACATCGGAATTAATAGTCAACCGTCTGTTCAGAATCAATGTTGAGTCAACCGTCAGGTCAAATTAAACGTCGGGTAAACCTCGGATCAATGGTTTATATCAGGTAATTGACGGGTTCACGGGTTTTTGGGGTTTGGTAAACAATTCTTTGGGTTACATACGTATGCTTTCCGAAAAAACATTGTGAGTTGATAGTGTTTGATTGTATGTGCATTAAGGAAGATCAAATCAATATATAGATCCCAAAAATTTATAATTTTAGTCTTAGAAAATGTTACATGGAATTGAATATATAAGTATAGCGGAATATGATAATTAAATAAAATAATTTAACTAAACTAGATAGGTATATTAATATGCATTACACGTTTAAATTTCAAAGTGACGTGTTGATTGTGTAGTAAAATTAAGTAAATAATTGTGAAATTAGCTATGAGTAGAATTATTTAATCATATTAAAAATTAATTAAAGTGGGTATGAATTACATAAATTAACCAAGATATTAAGTAAAAAATAACTAACTATGAAAATAGGACGTTAAATAACGAGACTAAATATATAAACATATAGATGTTGCATGACTCGCTTTAACTGGTGAAAATTTGAAGAACAATAGGAATGAGTACGAAAAGAATAAAGAGGAATAAAATAATAGGAATTATTGTTCCTTCCTAAATTTGACGAGAAATAATTTTGCTCTCTAATTCCATACAAAAGAAGGAATGAGAAGGAATCATGTGTAAAAAAAATTACTTGTAAATGATGCATTTTTTAAGAAATAAAAAATAATTTATTGTTCCTCTTAATTCCTTTGATCACAAGTTAAAATTAACTGCATTGCACATCTAGGCATGTTTATTTTAAATTTAATGTTAGGACTAATACTGAAATTATTTGTGAATTAGTTAAGGATTTAATTGGATAAAATCGAACTAGATTAGTAAACTAATTAATTAATTAATTTGGGAAAGAAATAGATAAATAAATTAAGTTAGTTAATTAAAAGTAAGTAATGAATAATAATCATGAAAGTAATATTATTTAAGTAAAAAATAAACTATAAAATCCATAATTTATTAATTAATTATGGATTTAGCGAAAAAAAATTAAGTAAATGAATTAAGATTAAATCAACTTATATTAGTGGAGCTAATGAATGAATTTGTTATTCTGTGTTTTATCTATTATGGTTTGGACCAGATAGATTAGGTTATAGTTAAATAGTGAGTTTAGTGGTGGAATCAATTTGTTTGAATTTGTGGGATAATTTACAGGTTGTGTTAGAGAGTTTACATTTATCGACCATGTCAGTTTTATTTTTTGAGTCGTGTAGAGTCTCAGTGAGACTATTTGCGTATCTTAGTATTTTATGATTCCACTTATGATTCATTAACATTGTTAGGTGTTATTAGAGTGTATTTTATCCTGTGAGTTGTGTGTTGCGTTCCGGTTCTTCCTTCCAAATGGATTCTCAAGAGAATTCAGTCAGATCATCTACCCTCATGGTTAGGTCCTGGCGGATTTTAACCTACGCGGGTGACGCTGTTATTGTTAAGGCTCGGAGAGACGAGATCATGACCTAAAACTGCGCACGATGGAAGCTTTAGCTATATGTAGGGTACTTTGAGTCACCGAGTATCGAATGACAGAGAACGGTGTCTTACTTGTGGAACTTTGTTTTTACACATAGGAGTATTGAATGTGAAAGTGCAGGTGAGGCAGTATATAAAGCAGAAAGTAAGACACACAAAGTTTGTTAACAGGGTTCGGTTTTTCCTACTCCCCGGGACCTCGTCCAGCTTTCGAATTCACTTGAATAGAAAGTAATCCCACCAATTACAGACGAATAGAACAAACCCTATTGATCTATCGCTCTACCCAATACAAGAATTCTTCAGGATCAAACACCTGAGCTAAGCTCCCCCTAGAACCTAGACTTTTTCCCAAAGATACAAAAGCCCTCTTGAGTTTTTATTCTCTCAGCTCTTGCATCTTCATAAGGTCACGCCTCTCCTCTTTATATAGGCTAAACTTGCTCCTCAAATTTACCTAAATAAAGTTATAGCAAATATCCTTTTTGTTTTGATATTTCCTATTCCACCTTTTTGGAACTTTTCCTTTTTTCTTGAAACTTATTCAAAGAATAAGTAAACAACTCCAAGCTACAATCTTCACTCCAAGATCTTCATCCAGCTCAGCACACAACCAATAAACCGAATCACATCATAAAGATTCGTTCACATCTCATCAATCGAACATATCCACGTCCTGAGTCACGTCTTGTACTACCACTTGTACTACGCCGTGACTGACACATCAGATACCTCTTCAATCTCCCCCTTTTTGACTATGTATGTGATCTCAACAACCCTAACATCAAAGGCTTCGTCACTAGCAACATCCAACATCATAAAAAACTAGCAACACCAATCTCCCCTTACTTGAGTCACATCATGGTCAAAAACTAACACATGAACCGTCCTCCTCCATATTGAGGATGAAATCCTACTGCACCATCTCCGAAGTGATTGACTTTCTTCCTCCAGATCTTCATGACCCTTGTGCCTCCATGTGTAGCTTTTTGGACATGTCCTTTCCCTTCACAATGACAACATATAGGACCATGAAATCTCACTCCATGAGCTTGCTCCATTCTTTTCTTCTCCTTCAATAACTTGAAGCATCTTGGCCTAATATGTCCAACAACTCCACAATGATGACAAACAGGACGCCATATTCGTTTAGGTGCACTCTTCACTTCTGGGGTTTTCCTTGTTGCAGTCGCTGTAGCAGTTCTTGTACCAGCTCTCGTACCAGTTGCCGTACCAGTCGACGTACCAATTGCAGACTTCATAACAGTGACAGTCTTTGTAGCAGCTGTTGATGCAACATCCATCTTTCCACCAGACACAAAAGCACTATCAGCTTTTGAAGATTCTCCATTGAATCCAAGACCACATCGATCACTTTTGTCAATGGTGAGAAGATGATCCAACTTCTTTGTGCCATTATTCAGCATCCTCACACCTTTTTGAGTCTCTTCAAGTTGAGCTCTGGCTTGCTGTGCTTCTTCTTCTTTCTCTGTTTCATACTTTCGTACTTCAGCAACTTCAGCTTCTAGCTTAACTTTCTCCTTGGTCAATGATGCATTCTCCTCAACCATCTTACACCAATGCTCATACAAGGCTTTGTAATTCTCAGCAAAATCATCATTGTCACTATCAATTGCACACCCTGTTGCAGACGCTGATGCAGGTTCCGTCGCAGACGCTGATGCGGATCCTGTTGCAGACTTCGTAGCAGAACTAGACTCAAAGGTTGTGAATGCCACAAAGTTCTTTATTTCTTCACCATCATCTGAATCACTTCCAGAATCATCCTTGACGTTCCTCTTCTTCTTATTATGCTGTAAATTTGCACAATCACGGCTAACATGACCAAATCCATGACATTCATAGCATTGTATCTTCGATGATGAGCTGTCCAACTTCTCTCTTTTACTTTTCTTGTCTTCCTTCATCTTAAAATACTTAGAAAACTGTCTTGACAGCATCGCCATAGAATCTTCAGAAGATGAAACTTGTAGAGCAACTCCAACATCAACATCCTTCTTCTGAGCTAGATCTTCATACGCTTTATTCAACTCAAAAGCTTGAAGGATCCCAACAAACTCATCAAACGCCATCTCATCCAGATTATGAGCTTCTTCAACAGCAGAGATCTTTGACTCAAACTTTGATGGAAGAGATCTCTTCAGCTTCTTCACAAGCTTCTTGTCCTTGTAAGTCTTTCCAAGAGCGAATGACTCATTAGATATGTCACACAACTTAGCACTAAATTGAGCCACGGTTTCTCCTTCATCCATCCTTAGATTCTCAAATTTAGATGCTAACATATCCAGCTTAGTCCTCTTGACACTTGTGGTACCTTCAAACATGTTCTCCAATGTTTTCCATGCCTTTTGAGCTGACACACATTGAGCAATCAACTTGAAGTAACTTGCATCAATTGCATTATAAATTGCAGTCTTGGTCTTAGAATTGCAACTTGATGCCTTCTTCTCTTCAGCATTCCATTGATCTCTAGGCTTAAGAACTTCAACTCCTTTATCATTAACCATCATCGGGGGATTCCAACCAGTCTCAATCGAATTCCAACAATCCTCATCAAGACCACTAATGAAAGCTTGCATCCGTACCTTCCAGTATCCATAATTTGAAGAGTCAAGCCGTGGTGGTCTGGTCATAGACGTTCCTTCTTTATGAGACTCCATCAAACCGAACTATGTGCTACTTCCTGAGCTACCTTCTGATCCTCACCTTAGATCTGCTCGAAACAAGACTGAATCTCTATCAAGCACCCGCTCTGATACCAATTGAAAGTGCAGGTGAGGCAGTATATAAAGCAGAAAGTAAGACACACAAAGTTTGTTAACAGGGTTCGGTTTTTCCTACTCCCCGGGACCTCGTCCAGCTTTCGAATTCACTTGAATAGAAAGTAATCCCACCAATTACAGACGAATAGAACAAACCCTATTGATCTATCGCTCTACCCAATACAAGAATTCTTCAGGATCAAACACCTGAGCTAAGCTCCCCCTAGAACCTAGACTTTTTCCCAAAGATACAAAAGCCCTCTTGAGTTTTTATTCTCTCAGCTCTTGCATCTTCATAAGGTCACGCCTCTCCTCTTTATATAGGCTAAACTTGCTCCTCAAATTTACCTAAATAAAGTTATAGCAAATATCCTTTTTGTTTTGATATTTCCTATTCCACCTTTTTGGAACTTTTCCTTTTTTCTTGAAACTTATTCAAAGAATAAGTAAACAACTCCAAGCTACAATCTTCACTCCAAGATCTTCATCCAGCTCAGCACACAACCAATAAACCGAATCACATCATAAAGATTCGTTCACATCTCATCAATCGAACATATCCACGTCCTGAGTCACGTCTTGTACTACCACTTGTACTACGCCGTGACTGACACATCAGATACCTCTTCAGAATGTTCTAGTCGTATGTAGTTGGGCTACAAGCTATGTGTTTTGAGGAAGTTACCGAATTCGTAATAAGGGATACAAGGTGTTAGAAAGCGTAATATAAATTTCTATCTTTTGTGCCTTGTTTATTAAGATATTATGTATTATTTCATGGGGAGGTAACATATAACCAGTTTGTGTTTATTTTATATTGTTTTAAGTATTGATTGTTATTTCTAGTTTGTCGGATGGAGGTTAATTTTGTAGTGGGAGTCAGCTCACTGGATAATCTTAAATTACTCATTCAACTCTTTTTCTAATTCAAGATCCATGGGTATCATGATGGACGAGTATATCCCTCAGAGAAGATTTAGGTTTCTATTTGCTTAGTTTGTTTACAGAAACAATTTTTATCTATATTTCGATTTCGGATTTGGAATCCCATAAAACTGTTTTAGGAAACTTTTGAATTTAACAATTTCATTAAAAGTGTTAATTAAAAGACTAAAAGATTAAAACATGATATTTTCTTTAAAAAATGTTTAGTCCGAACCGAGTATAACTCGCGGAAGCGGTACAGGTTGAAAGCCTTAGCCGCCAAAGCAAGGTAAACAAGGTATAGAATGGATTTGTTTGAGTTTTTTTCCTCAAACTAGTCCGTCTCCAAATTTGTATGTAACAACTCCTTCCCGTTTGACTGCATGAATTTGAATGATTACGTTCTTGTTTGATTGTTTGCCGATTAATTCGTCGATCAACAAAAAAAATGAGAAGGGAACGTTGCTGAAAGGGTAGGGAAAGAGTATCAAAAAGGAGATTGTAGGAAAATGATGACAGAACCGGATTACCTGAGTTTGTTTCCCAAACACAACATAAGGAAGTAGTCGCTATGATCAGGTTACAACCACAGAAAAAAAATGTAACATACTGGGCCCAGCCCATTTGAGAAAGGCTTAAATGAATTAATTTGGCTACCTATATCACCAAGTGCACTTACCTTTTCCGATCACTTGCCTGAAAGAACTCTAGAGTTAAGCGTGCTTGGACTGGAGTAGTCCCAGGATGGGTAACTTTCCGGGAAGTGATTCGTGGTAGCATGTGTGTGAGGACAAAACACATGGGAAAAGGTCATGTGGTGATTGCAGGGTCAGTAAATTACTCGGTCGGGCCTACGAAAAATAACGCACCGACCGTCGAACGGTGGGGCCCACGAGCCCGATAGAGGGATGGGTGACTCACCGGTAGGGGCGGACGAGGCGTTATAAGTGGTATCAGAGCTCAGAGAAGTCAAACCGATTCTGTCTCGGGAGACAATTCTGGGATTTGAGGGTTATGGTTGCTCCGGTTATGAGATGCGGAATTCGGGGACGGATTCCCATTAAGTGGAGGAGAATTGTAACATACTGGACCCAACCCATTTGAAAAAGGCTTAAATGAATTAATTTGGCTACCTATATCACCAAGTGCACTTGCCTTTTCCAATCACTTGCCTAAAAGAACTCAAGAGTTAAGCGTGCTTGGACTGGAGTAGTCCCAGGATGGGTGACCTTCCGGGAAGTGATTGGTGGTAGCATGTGTGTGAGGACAAAACACATGGGAAAAGGTCACGTGGTGATTGCAGGGTCAGTAAATTACTCGGTCGGGCCTACGAAAATAACGCACTGACCGTCAGACAGAGGTAGAGCTCACGAATCCGATAGAGGGATGGGTGACTCACCGGTAGAGGCGGACGGAGCGTTACAAAAAAATACATAAAAGAGGTAAGAAAGGAACAATTGATCCAGGACGGAACCGTAAGTGGGACTCCATTTCAGTTTTTGTTAGCTTCAAGCGTCCACAATACAAAAGGAAAGGTAAGGAAGAGTGAACATGTGGACATGGAATCGAAGTCAGTAAAGACAATGAATAAAGCTTTTAAGCTTAATCGTGTGGTATTGTTGTTGAAATGGAAATTTGAGTGTATGGAATGGTTGTCGACATGGGAACAAAGGCGTAAGCTAACTGTTAAGAAGAACATGGTCTGTTGGGCATTTAAAAGAAGATGGCAATAAAGAGTGTTGAAGCATTTTATTTTTAGGACAAGGTTGATCTTTCACCGAGGGAGTATTGATAAATATATAATTGTGCCTTGAATGTTGTTATTGGACATTAGCTTTGTTAAGAGTTTAAGCTTATTTTATTTTATGTATCTAATTCTGGAACTCTTTGAGCAGAGAATCATCTTAATTACGATCATTTATCAAAATTTAGTACAATCCCTAAGTTTCTTTCTCTCTAAACTTCTTTTTTTTTCCTTCACCTTTCCTCATCCTTCTCTCATTTCTGTCACAATCCCATAAGACTCAATTTTTTGTCACAATCCCGTAAGCTCAATTTTGAGTCTTATCATCTTTTTTTAACGTTGTTTTATTATACCTGATTTGGTACAAATTACATCACTGAAGAAGGTCGATGTATGAACTAGGGCTGGGCATTTACCCGATACCCGAACTCCGAACCCGAACCCGATCCGAAGTGGCGAGATCGGATCGGGTACGGATCCTTCAAATAAACCGAATAGGGCATTGTTCGTGAGTAGTTTCGGGTTCGGGTCTAGATCGGTTATCACCCGTAACCCGAAGATAACCCGAACGTAACCAAACAATGTATACAGACTTTGTATATCTCCTTTACATATTTGGATTTTCATCGCATATATTCTTTCTAAATCTTCGGTATCTGTTGCGATTTGAGATTCCTAATCTTCGAAATTTGAGATTCCTAATCTGCGAAACCCTAATATTCTCCTGTTATATATCGTGTAATTCGTATATATGAAACCTCAACAACTTCGACGATCCTCCTCACCATCAACTCCGTCTGAGAATTCGACAAACCAGTTAGTGGTAAGTTCTTCTTCTTCTACTGGTCTAATTTCAATTGGATTTTCTTTGTCCAGACTATAAAAATCTCTCCTTGTTGTTGTTCTGTCTCGTTTAGAGAGTTGTTTCTCGGAGCTCTGTTTTTGACTTCACTCACAATAATACTTAGTCTGTTTAATTGGTGGTGTATTTGTCAACGGTATGGCCAGAATTATGATCCTCGTTCAATTGTTTTTGCACAATATTATTGCTATTATGACAGTAACTATTTGGAATTGTAACTAGATATTGGCTCTTAGGTTGTTTCATATGTGATATATTCGATGCTGCTGGAAACTTTGATTGTGTTCTGAACATAACTAGTTGAACGTTAGTTACATAACTCTGAAATGTCCACATAAGTTCAGAGATTAATTTGTTAAGATTAGTTAAACGTATGTCGTTACACATAAAGTTTACATTGTTACAGTTGACAGACTTGTTTGGTATAGAAATCCTACTTGAACTTACTTCCATTTCAGCATTTACAGTAGATGTCATGCGGTTCACTAATAAGGCTAGTATCAAATGCTATTCGGGTTGTATGTGACTTGGTTTGTTGCATTGCTATTGAGTATTAACATTGATCTAGTGTTTTATTAATCTTGTTTATACAATGTTGTTTTCATGTTTTAGATGGCTTCAACATCCAATCCAGACCGTGATGACTACAACAAAGATAGCACCACCGAACCTGAAGAATTTGAACAACCAAACAAGAGTACGGGAAAACGCAAAGAACAAGTTCATGCGAGTGGAGCTACTTCTCAGCCCAAAAAGTTCAGAGGGTGCTTCCCACAAGAGCAGATTCATGGAAGCATTTCACGAGGACAAAAGAGGATAGAGACAGATGCCTTTGCCATTATTGTGAGAAGGATTTCTCGTGTGCAACAAAGTTAGGAACTTCTAACCTTATCAAATATCTCGCAATATGCAAGCAATACAAGGCGTGGGTGGATGGTCAAGCTGAGAAACAACCAATTATTGATGACGAAGGCAAAGCAATGACTGCAAAGGTCTCTAAGGGTGTTTTTAGGGAAGCAACTAATGAGTTTCTTGTGTTGGGAGAGTTGCCTCTGTCCTTTGTTGAAAGTGTCGCATGGAAGCATTTCTGTAAAAAGGTTATTTCAACACATATATATGCATTTCTGTTTCTTTTTTTTTTGCTACTGATACTATTTGTAATTGTTAGGTGAACCTTTACAAGCCGCAGTCTAGAAGAACATCAACCAGGGAAATTGTTCAAATGTATCTTGAGAGGAAAGCTGCGTTGAAGTCATTGTTTCTAGGGAAGAAACAACGAGTATCTGTCACTACTGACATATGGGTTGCACAAACAACAGGTTTTCTCAACGTTTTGTATCTCTTTGATCTTTCTATTGGTTCTTGTCAGTCTTTGTAAACGTTTCCGAGTCTTAGTTAAAAAGAGTTATATTGTTGCTAGTTATACTCGGTTTCATGAACAAGATGGTGTGGTTCTTGTTATAGTTTAAGACACGTTTTCTAACTCTTTCCATAGCAATTATTGTCAGTCTTTTTAAACGGTTCTCAGTCTTAGTTAAAAAGACTTATATTGTTGCTAGTTATACTCAGTTTCATGAACATGATGGTGTGGTTCTTGTTATATTTTAAGACACGTTTTCTAACTCTTTCCATAGCAATTATTGTCAGTCTTTTTAAACGTTTCTCAGCCTTAGTTAAAAAGACTTATATTGTTGCTAGTTATACTCAGTTTCATGAACATGATGATGTGGTTCTTGTTATATTTTAAGACACGTTTTCTAACTCTTTCCATAGCAATTATTGTCAGTCTTTTTAAACGTTTCTCACTCTTTGTTTTGGTTCATGTTATGTGGATTTATGATTATAGGAGCCTCTTATATGGTTGTGACTGTGCATTATGTGGATTGCAATTGGCGGTTGAAGAAGCTGATCATTGGTTTCAAGCACATCACAGATCACAAAGGCCAGACAATCGCGAATGTTCTACTCGAATGTTTAGCTGAATGGGGGTTAGAGAAAGTCTTTTGTGTGACTGTTGATAATGCAACTGCTAATAGTTCTGCATTAAGGAGGTTCCAGTCTAGTTTCTCTGCGTTACATGAGGATGCTTTAGTCTTGGATGGAGAATTTATGCATATGCGATGTGCTGCTCATATTATTAATCTGATCGTGAAGGATGGAATGGCTGATATAGATTATAATGTCAATGCTATTCGCAATGCTGTTGCGTATGTGAGATCCCACACAAACAGGCTTAGGTCGTTCGAACTCAAGGTGGACTCCGGTAAGTTGTCAAGGGGCAGTTTACCATTGGATGTGAAGACTCGCTGGAACTCCACCTTCTTAATGTTGACGACCGCACTTAAGTTCAGAGTTGCTTTTGACAAGATGGATGCAGAGGATAAGTTGTACAACGACTATTTCTTGGAGGTTGACAATGGATCAAAGCGGGTTGGGCCTCCTCAGATGGATTATTGGAATGCAGTGGAAAAGCTATGCCGGTTTCTAGTTATCTTCTACAACTCAACCTTAATTGTTTCAGCTTCAACAACATTGAATGCACATAAGTGTTACGAGGAGATAGTCACCATAGCAACTAATCTCACAACACTTTCCAACAGTGTGGACACTAAATTGAAGACAAAAGCTGAGGAAATGTATAAGAAGTTTGATAAGTATTGGGACGAGTTGAAGAATATCAACAAGATGTTGATCATTGCGACGGTATTTGATCCTTCGAAGAAGATGGAGCTTGCAAGCATGTGTTTTGGGGATCTTTATGGGGCTGGGAGTTTTGAAGCTACTGCAATGCATGACTCGGTTATGAGTGCTTTGAAAAGTTTGTTCAAAGAATACAGAAGAAGATATGGAAATGGTTTAGAGCCAAATGTTCAGTCGTCTCAGCCTACACAGTGTTCTCAGTCTTCATGCGAAGTGGTTGAAAGGATGGATATGATGGAAGATGGTTTCGGTTATCAGAGAATTGCTTCAAAGTACAAGAGGAAGCTGAATGAGATAGGAATCAAAGACAAAAGGGATGAGTTGGAGATCTATTTGAATGATCCAGTTGAAAATCCAGACGTGATGATAGGGATGGAGTATGATGTACTCTCATGGTGGAGGAAAAACAGCTCTAAGTTTCCTGTTTTATCAGAGATTGCTCGGGATGTACTTGCTATGCAAGTGTCTTCTGTTGCATCTGAGAGTGCTTTCAGTACTAGTGGAAGGATATTGGACTCATATAGGAGTTGTTTAACTCACTATATGGTTGAAGTGTTGATGTGCTCAGAGCAATGGATGAAACAAGACATTCATATGGAATCAAGAATCCTCACAAATGCACAGATTATTGCTGATCTTGAAGAAGAGGAAAAGCTTGAAAGAGGTATAAGTTTTTTTAATACAATTGAAGATTATTTCTCATATACATTGAATGATTCATGCTTGGCTGATGATTGTCTCTTTATTTTTTTTTCAGAATCTGGAGCTGAAGCAGTGGAAGAGGATGAAGCTACATGATCAGGTCAGTAGGTATGTATGTTAGTTAAATTCCTATAACTACGATACCTAGTATGTGGAGCTTTGCCACTGTCTACTATACGCAGTCCATGATGAACTCTTGGGATCATCTTTGTATGATTTTTATCCTTCGATATCATGCATTGAAGTATGCTTGTGCTTAATGAACTGTTGCGATCATGTATTCTAGTATGCTTGTGCTTAATGAACTGTTGTGGTCACTTGTGTTTCACCACTTGATCGTATATATAATGATGAACTCTTCTTTGTTTTTGCAGGAACTCCTAGAAGAACAAGATGTCAAGCACAAGACAAGATGTTTTAGTTCTCTCCAAAACTCTATTATCTACTTAAAGTCTTAAACTCTATTTGGTTTCTTTTTCATAGTCTTCTTGCATTTCGAAGAACTACTAGTTGTGTTATGTTTTGTTCAACTTTGGATTTGGTTTTGGTTTTGAATTTGTTATCAAGATTACAATGCATTATGAGACTTTTATTTTTAGGTGAACATCTAATGATTTGATTCTATATATTCGTTTGTTTTGTTTCAACATACACAAGTTTTGTAACTTATTGAGAGATTGATGGACGTTTCTCACTTTTTTGAGCAGGTTCCAGTAACAGATTTTGACTTGTATAAAGCAACACAGAGTAGCAGTGAGCAGGTTTAGGGTATTTTAAGAATCAATGAGTAAAAATATCCGGGATACCCGAACCCGAAGCCATAATTCGGTTATAAAAACCCGAAACCGATAGATCCGAATCGATATTCGGTTGAACTCGGTACCTAAGATGTTTACTAAACCCGAACCGAACCCGATTAAACCCGAACCGATCTCACCGGAATTTATAGGAATATCCGAATGGGACCTTTAGCTTCAACCCCGAAAACCCGAAAACCCGAAAAACCCGATCCGAACCCGAATGGGTACCCGAACACCCAGCCCTAGTATGAACTATCATCAGAAGCTATTGATCTTTTCCACCGGTAAATAGGTGAAGATAATAATACCATTACACAATAGCGATATCATACATAAAAGATTTTTGAGACAAAGTAAAATTGGGATGTTCTCAATCCTACAGTAGCAAGCGGCCTTCCAAAAATTTTACTTTCAATACATTTATCAACGAGAATTCTCGTAAGTGAGATTAGTCTTCTTCTTCAATCGTCTTTATCAAATTTCTCCAGATGAGCTTCTTCAGAACTACTGTCGGAAAAGCTTAAACAACAATTGCAAACTAGAGATATGTAGGATTGACTGCACTTCCCATTAAAACGCAAAGCACAAACTAAGAAAACATATCCATAAAATATTATATTGTCATCTTAAGACGGATGCAAAGCAAGCAAAAAGAACAGCCGATTTTAAAAGCAATGCCGGAAAGAGACGCTATTGGAAGGAACGCCAGTTCCAACTCAACCAAGGCTATGACTGTTAACAAACAAAGTAGATCGGGAGAGATGAAGAGACGTCGTTACCAACGACAAACCCAACAACAGAGAAGGGGACCGTTGCGCTAACGGAAAACCGTTGCGTCACCCATCACCGAGAAGATCCCGACATCAGAGAGCAAACCAGAGGAAGCACCACTAAGTAGAAAGCCAAGATCTCCCACCCAAACCACCGAGCATCTCTGCCGGAGAAGGAGAGAGTAGAGATACACCGTGAGTTATTGTCATCGTTGGAGAGCCACCAAGAGGCGAGAACCACTAAGTTCCCAAGATCTCCACCGACCACCGCCACAAAAACGAAACCCAGATTGAGAAAAAAAAAAAAGAAAACAAGATGAAAGGAAGAGGAAGAGGAGACGGCGTTGGCGCTAATGGAGCCGCCGCGCACCGTACGGCAAGAGGATCTCAAAACTTGTTAGGCGGCTACGAGGGTGAACTGAGTCTTATCATCTATGCAGCAGCTCACTTCTAAGGGAAGGATTTGGTGCAGCTGTTTGAGATATGGTGCATTACTTTTTTCATCTTTATTTGATGCCTTCCTTTTTATATAACGAAACTTTGGTTGTGATTGGTAACTTGTGTAATGGTGAAAAAATGCAATTCCATAAAGTATTTTACCAATCAAAAAATTGTGCACAATAAAAATAAAACGCAAAACGCAAGTTTTACATTTTTGTTTAAAAAACACAAAAAAATATTAAGCAAAATAATGAGGTATAAGTAAATTGTTGCATAATTAATATTTTGTTGATTGATAACTTGTGGAATGACAAAATTGTGTTTAAACGCAATATTTATGGAATTGTGTTTTCAAACGCGATTTCGACATTTCTAAAGTTACCAATCAAAGCCATTGAAAACCAACTCCTTTTCTCTTTTTTATTGAAATTTTATTTAACATCTGAAGCATTTATTTGCAATTCAATTTTTTGGTTTTATAATAATAATCTAAAAACAAAATTTAAGAATGAAAAATATCAATAATTCTATTACGCATGATTCGTTTCTTTTGTGTTTTCAATTTCTATTTTTTAAATAAAGATAATAAATAATTTTTTATAATGATTAAAATATAGTCAAAATTATGTCCATTTTATTTTACCTTTTTATATCCCATTTTAAGATACACGTAAAATCTATGAAGTAGGTCTAGAGAAAATATCCGAACCCGAATACATGAACCTAAACCTGATACTTGAACCTTTAACCGAATCGAAATAAAATTTTATTCTATTGGATATTTAGCTAGTATATCCGTGAGTTTGGGTATAGATATGGGTGTTATCTGAGACTCGGACGGATATTTGCGAGTATCTGAATTAAAAACACTAACCCATTAAAAAGGTTTTTCCTTAATATTATTAGCTAGTAGGATTCATCATTTATTTCATTATTCATGTCCATTAACTTTACAGTAGGAAAACTTGAAATGTGAATTATTCTTTGGAGACTTGTGTTATTATATGTTATATATAATTAGTTGTATACATGTTTAATTAATATGTTTTCTTACGCAAATAGTTTAAAATAGCAGAGATAACCTCATATCATGTGCTTTTGAAATTTTTAATGGAACAAAAAGTGAAAAAAATTTGCTTAACTTGATTCGGTTAATTTTTCGGGGGCATTTAAGGTATTTTGGGTAGAATGCCAATAAAACAAAAACAAAAATATTTAGAATCTAACCAAATTAAAATATGCTCATTTATTTTATGTGTTATACAACTATAATAATTTAGGATCCAAACCGACCCGTACCCGAAAGACGGGACTCGAACCTTAACCAACACTTGATTGGATCCAATATAAATACAAAAATTTCTTACTTGGATATACATGTATCCGAATAAATATGACCCAAATCCAACCCGAATACCCATATGTCCAGGCTTATTATGAATTAGTCAACATAATTTTGAGGAGATCAATATAATTTCATGATATTGTAAACCTTCTATAAAAGCAAGATTAAAAATATGTTATCACCCTAAAAGATTTAAAATGTTATCACTATAAAATCTCTAAAACATTTATTTGATTATATCTTTTGTTTTATTTTTGCTTGGGAATTACGAAGGAATAATCTTCAATTACAGTGATATTAGTTTTGTGGATTTTACCATGTTGCATGTTTTATGTGGATGCAGAAAAAATCTCTTATACTCCTAAGCTAATATGGATGAGTTACTGCTATGCTACAGTTTCCAAAACCTAATAATAGGAGTTTATTCATATGGCCAAATTAAATTTGCTATCCAATTCTGGCAAATTAATAATTTAACTAAATATTTTTTATAATTATTATTTCTAGACATGTTTAATTACAGTTATTTTTTATTAGAATTTAGTTTTTAGAGTTTAAGATTTAGATTTTAAAGTTTAGGATTTGGGTTAGAGTTTAGGATTTAGTTTTTAAGGTTTATGGTTTAGGATTTAGTTTTTAGGGTTTACTGTTTAGAGTTTGAGTTTAGGGTTTAGGGTTTGAAGTTTGGTTTAGGGTTTAGGGTTTGGATTTAGAATTTAGTTTTTAGGATTTAGGGTTCATGGTTTAAGGGTTTGGGTTTAGGGTTTAATTTTAGGGATTAGAGTTTAGGGTTTGGATTTAGGGTTTAGGGTTTGGATTTAGGGTTTAGTTTTTATGGTTTAGGGTTTAGTTTTTTGAGTTTATGTTTAGTGTTTAGCTTTTAAGGGTTGGGGTTTGGGTTAGGGTTTAGGGTTTGAGTTTATGTTTAAGGTTTGGTTTGAAGTGCAACATGTTTCAAAAAAAATTAAAATATTTGTTAATGAGTGAAGTAGTTGTAGTTTAGTAGTTCTTATTTGATTAAGAATTGTTTTATTGGTCTAAATTATAAATCAATTTTTTGCATGAAATTTTCTACCTGTTTTTATCTAATTATCTCTGGAGACATAGTTTCTATAGATCTTGTTAATTAGTTTTTTGATCTAAAAAGCTTTTCAAATTCCAACCGTTATGAAAAATGTAAGCATTTGTTAGACCAAGTCCATCAATGGTCTCTTAACATTTTTTGGCCCAGTAACATAGGAGTTTTTGATTTAAAATAAATGAAAATGGGTTAAATAGCTAAGGATCGTTCCTTATTTTAGGAACTTAAGCAACGGTTTCTTATATACGTGTCACTCCTCTATTGGTTTTTTTTTGATAATGTTCTGTCTAATTTTCCCTTTTGTTTATCACGATTCAGAAAAACAGAGAGAGGCGATTGAGATTTGTCGGCTCACCTTGATTCGCTTTTGTTCATCAATTCGATCTCCAGACTTGTCGGCTCACCTTGATTCGATTCAGCATCCTTCGATCTCGCCTCAGATTGATTCGATCTCACGCATGCAACAACATCGAAGTTCATAGATCTTCACGAGCTTCATGGTTTTGTGAATCCGTGTTTGAAGGTAACATTTAGCTTCTGGAAATTAAATTATTTTCGTATTTCGTTAATCTTTTTCCGATTGAGATTCTCGGGTCTCGATTATTGATTATTGATTAATCCTTTTTTGCAATTCTGGTCGCTCGAGCTGTCCCCTCTGTACGTGAATTAATTAGGGTTGTAATCAATCGATCAAAATCAAATTAGATGCTTTGTTTTCTTCGGATTACAAATTGATGTATTTTCTTAGTCAGGATAGGAGTGGATAATTAGGGTTGCAAATTGATAACTTTAGTTGTTATTCAACATGTAATACCTTCAATTTGGTTCTGGTGTAGGTGGAAGTCCTCCTAAACCTTGGGAACAAGAAGGAAATACATCTGGTCCTAAGCCTTTCAGGCCTCCTTCAAATACGAGCACAGCTGATTCAGTTGAGGCTTCTGGTACGGCTAATCCCGGTATGTGAATAGAACTAATACTGCTGCTAATATGAATGCACTGAGTAGGCCTGTTCCAACTAGACCTTGGGAGCAGCAGACCTATGGAAGTACTTATGGTGGTATGGGAGCAGCAGGTTATGGTTCAAACCTAGGTACTTATGGTGGTATGGGAGCAGCAGGTGATGGTTCAAACCTAGGTATGAACTCTGGGTATGGATCGGGTACATATGGTTCATCAGCACTAGGTGGGTATGGCTCGTCATATGGGGGTGGATTGTATGGTGGTAATAGCATGTATAATAGAGGAGGTTATGGTGGTGGTGGTCTCTATGGGAGTTCAGGCATGTATGGTGGTGGTGGGATGTATGGAAGTTCAGGCATGTATGGTGGCACGATGGGTGGTTATGGTATGGGTATGGGAACAGGATTGAGAATGGGAATGAGTCCTTATGGTGGTCAAGATCCAAACGACCCTTTTAATCACCTCATTGGTATTCACCCCTAGTTTGCAAGCTGGTGTTTATGACGTTGATCCGGAGATACAGAGAAACCCTGTAACGAATAAACAGAGGTCTGTTTCTCCCTCGCCTCAGATGGCTCTTCCTGATGTGTTTAAGGAAGCTAGGTACCGAACACGATCCACCAATACGTAAGAGAATACCGAAATGCCATAGTATTTTGTTTAAGTTTTGTTGATTTTTTTCAGATGTTTTGTGATAATATATATTTTTAATTTTTAGAACCCCAAACGGGTAACACCAATGGAGATGTTAAAAAAATAGAGACTCTTAACTATTCCGAAGTAACAAAAAAATTAATAAAAAATTGGTAAGAAACCCACATTGGATAACACCAATGTGGGTGCTCTTAGTCACAAGGGGTTTAAGGGAAAAATCAATCAAAGGTGTGAAAAGGAAATGAAAGAGAAGGAAGAGGAAGAAGAGGACCAAACAGTAAATAACATTAAAGCAAACGTGGGTGGTCCCTTTATGGGTCCCGTATGAAGAGGATTGCTCTTGCACCACAGCTGGGCATCTTTTGCACCGCAAAACGTCGATTTTCCAACGGTCATCTTTATGCCACGTGGACATACCGACCTCCCTCCCTCTTTGGATTCAACTCAAATTAGCTGCTATACTTGAATTTTCGTTTTTGTTTAAAACCTAATTTTTGAGTTTTTTTAAAGGAAAGTAAATATCGAAAAACAAGAGAAAGAATATATATATATATATATATATATATAGCAAAGACAGGTTGCCTTGGCGTATGTGTAATCTCCCCGATTTATCAATTTGTTTATTAATAAACATCTTTCTCTCAGAATAAACTCATCATAGCTGTCGTATCTATATAATATAAATACAGAGAGATATGTGGATACAAGACAAACTTTATTACACAATATCCATCTCTGGTGCCTCCGAGGAACAGAGAGAGAAAGGAAGATGGGAGCATTCGAGGAACAGGTGAAGATGAGGGCGATTGAGCTGAAGCATCTGTTCAAGAAAGGTATCAAAGTTGTCAGCAAATCTTGCAAGAAGGGTTGGTCCAAAGTCAAGAACCTTCGTCGCTGAGATTCATTCTCCTCCTCCAACAACAAAAATACATTTAAAAGTTTTGTAATTCCTTCTTAATTCTGTGGGTTTGATATGTATCTTAATTAAGTCTTCTCTTCGTTCTTAATTGTGTTCTCTTCATTCTTTTCTAATTACTTATCTTCGATTTCGTTGGTTGTCAACAACACCTTCTTCTTCAATGGATATGATGGGATCTACTAATATTACTACGCAATAAGAATCTACAGATCTTTTTAATTACCCATTTTCCAATTACAAAATGACAAACGATACAAAAATCTCTCCTATTGAATAATTAAAAGTTAAATTGATACAGTTTCTCCTTAAACTTTTAAGCTTTAATCAGAAGATTAAGCCTTGATATGAAACCAGATTAAGCCGCCGATTTCGTTTTGCTTGCTCTTTTCTCTCTGGTGGTCGGCTTCTTATGCCGGAGCCGGGGAGGGCTTGTCTTGGCAGTGTGTAGCGGTCATCTCATCCCTCCCTAGACTCATCCGGCGACTGTCCGGCGTATTTTCTCCGCTCGCCTGCACTCCTTTCTGGTCATCTTTGCTCGGCTGCGCTCCTACCTGGTCATGGCTGCTCATTTCCGCAGTGTCAATCTGAAGCTGAAGCCGTGTGTTTGTTTCGTGAATCAGTGCAGATCTCGTCTCCTCTGGCGGCGGTGGTTCGTATCCGGCTTACGCGTGCTTATGCGGTGGTGTTGTTGGGCTTCGGTGAGGTCGGTTCGTGGGGGGGATTCTCGGCCATCTCTTGCTGGTGAATCCGGTGTTATGGGCTTTCCGGTCTTTTTGGTCAAGCGCGTGTGGTTCGTACGATACGGGTTTTTGGTAGCTTGGATTGAGTACTGGGTTGATGATGGGTTTAATTCGGTTTAGATTTCTAGTGAGTTCTCCTCTGCTGGTTAGGAGATATGTGGTTTGCTTGCAATAGTTTTCTTGCGACGGTTTAATGTGCTGTTAGGTGCTCCGGCAGGTTGTTATCGTAGGTTTAGTTGTTCCCTTATCTAACCGGGTATGCGTTGGTTCAAAGGATGGTATGAGCTTCTTAGTTTGCAATTTGACGGTTCGTTGTGGAGTTCGTTGTGAGCGCTTTCCAGTCGGATTTCTTCCGGTTTCGTCTTGAACTTGGTGTTTTTCGTTTGGTGAGACTTCGGTTTTATCCAAATCTGGTGAGATTTGGTTTCGTTTGGGCTTCTATCTAGGTGATCTTGGACGCTTGGGAGTGCGTTTCAACCGTATCCGGAAGAGTTTCAGTGGATCGACTAGCAGTTCATTCTTGTTGGAATATGAAGTCTTGGTTCTTGGGTCTGTAAGGGTGTCTCGCCGCTACTGTTCAGGAAGTTGGTGTTTTCGTTTGGTGGGCCGTGGGCAACAACGACAAATCTCGCTCAAGGTCTTTGCAGGTTCTCGAATTGCTTGTCTTGGTTATCTCTATTGGAATTTGGATTTTATTCGATTTTCTTGTTTAGATGTGGGTTTTGTTCCCTGTTTTTAGGGTTTTCTACAGGGAAATGTATTTTTCCTCGGTTTTGGTTCCGGGGATATCTAGTTGTTCCGCCGGTTTAGCTACCATGTTATGGGTTTTGGTTCTGGAGATTGTTCTTTTGTTTGCCGGCTTATGTATTCCACCCTTGTATTTTCTTCCGGTCAATCAATATAATTAAGATGGCAAAAAAGAAGAAGAAGAGATGAATAAAAAAAGCCAAAAATGCTCTCTTCTCTCTTTTCGTGTGCGACTGAGCTAACCCTATCAAACGAATCTTAGATCTATTATTTCGCCGCCGATCTTCCAAATTCTGGCCAGTTTCCGGTTGAAATCACCTTTTATGCCTTGCTTTTCCGTGAAACTGTTTTAGTTTCTAAGATACAAGAGTTGTATAGAAGGTCTAAGCGATATATGCTCCTTCTCTTAGAGAAGATAGAGTGTTGAGCTTGGGCTCTCTGCACTCCGGCGAAGGTCTCCTGAGCCATCCGCAGGGATTCTCAAGGAAAGAATAGATTAGGTGAAGTAGATCTAGGATAGTTCGAAGTTTAGGGTTAGATCTGAAAAACCCTTACTCCAGATCCCTGGCGGAGTTGGGGCTTCTTAGTCTAAAGCTCAGTGAGGTCTCTGAGTCTTGATCTACACTCTTCAATACTCAGACCTCATAACCTTGTTCGGGTTGACAACTAGCGGTGAGAGAGATGAGAAACCCTAAGAAAAAAGATGAGGATTTCATCCAAATGTTAAAGGATCGGGAAAAAGTTAACCTAGAAAGCCTAATGGTGGTTCCGCCGATCAACAACCAACAACTCCTAGAGAAGCACTCTAACATCATCATAGTTCGCATCCTCAATACATATGCTTTGAAAGGAGATAATGTCATCATCTCACTGCCTCATATCTGGGAAATGGAAGAGAAAGTATCCGGCAGGAGTATAGCTCGAGACAAGGTCCAATTTCACCTTCAGAAGGAGGAAGACCTCTAGAAGACTCTGGAAAATTCTCCATGGTACCTTAATGGCTGGATGCTGGTAGGAGAAAGATGGTGCCCGGCGCTAGATAAGAGTTTCTTATCTAGGATCCCCTTCTGGATTCGTATAAAGGGCATTCCCATCCATCTCCTGACAGAAGAAGCAATCAGAACAGTGGCTAAAGAACTCGGAGAAGTTGAAATTGTTGAGCTACGCGCTAAAAGATCAACCTCTCTGGAATATGTTCGAGCCAGAGTCTGGATTCCAATAGAGGAACCTTTATGTTTCAAGAAAGCCTACAAATTTCAGTCGGGTGAGCTAGTTACTGCAGAATTTGACTATGAGAAGCTATATAAGCTATGCTTCGACTGTAAGAGACTGGCTCATGACCTCTACCACTGACGAAAGAAATATATCAAGGAGCTCCATCCCCTTTCATAAAAAAAGAATCCTTCTACTGACTGTTTTGGCCACAATTCATCTCATGGTGGTGTTGGGATAGTGTCCTGAAATCACACTTGTACTCACTCCTGATGATAGTTGTGTGTCGAGATCAGACATTCGTATAATACTGGGCGGTTGCAATGTTTTGCTAAAAGCCTCTTGTAGTCTGTAAGTTGTAGACTTACTGCCAGTATTATATGATCCTATAGGGTCACACACCTAAGCAAACTGGAAGCATGAAAGTGGGAATGATCATTATGGGAATGATCATACTTATGTGTATTGGATACACATTCACATAGAGTTTTACAATGTGTGTGTCGATCGATGCATGAGTGCGTCGATCGATGCAGGCTTTTCGTGGAGGTGTGACGATCGACACATTAAGTGTGTCGATCGTTGCATATCGGGTTTCGAAACTGATGTTTCAGATTAATGACACAACCGAGTCGGATTTGTCTGACGGTTTGTGATGTCATTTCCAGGTCGATATATAAGGTCTTATATGGTCGACATGAACCCTAGCCGTTTTCTCTTCTCTCTGACAGAAAAGCAGAAACAACTCTTAGATCCCACAGATCCGGCACTAGCATCCCGTTTCCAGCTTGTGTGCGTGTGTACGTGGTAGAGGCGAGGCACTTGTGTCGCTACTGATCTCGTTCACCATTCATTCCGCTGCCAGTAACAAGGTAAGAACGAGGTTGGTGATTCAATATATCAAACCCTAGATCCTAGGAGATCCAACAGTGGTATCAGAGCGTTGTTAGGGTTTAGCTATTGAATCTGATGCAATTAATTCAAAAACTGAGTTTGTTGAATTGATTATTGCCTATGAAAATCGTGTTTTCTAGTGTTAATCTCGGATTAAAGCATCTGTTGAAAATACGATACCTGTGTTCTCGCAGAGTGTCGATCGACACAAAGCGTGTGTCGATCGATGCAGAGCGAAAACACGTAAATATTTTAGGGTTTTTCGCAGCGTGTCGATCGGTGCAAAGCGTGCGTCGATCGACACAGACCGAAAACTCGCAAAATAATTTTAGGGTTTGTCGCAGCGTGTCGATCGGTGCAAAGCGTGCGTCGATCGACACAGAGCGAAAACTCATAAAAATCTTTTGGGTTGTTCGCATAGCGTCGATCGACACTTAGATGTGTCGATCGATGCACCGCGAAAACTCGCACTGTATCGATCGACGCACTGAGTGCATCGATCGATTCAGTTGGTTGGTTTCGGTTGGATTGGATTGAACCGGAAACCAATTTGATTGTGGTTAAGATGTGTCGATCGACACACAACTCGCAGACTCAGGGGTTGGACTTCTAGTTGCGAATACCAAATCAAAATGAACCTTAACTTAATAAAACTAAATGTTTTAATTGAATTAATAACTTCTTGGATGTGTATTGGATATACATCAAGATAAAATAGTTCCTTTCCTCAACTAAATATCAAGTGATCTTGATGTCTTGCCCGATCTTGTCTACTGTCAAGACTCGTGTCGTTTGTTGGATAATCTTGGAGTCCTCGGTATCCACTGCAACGTGAGTAAGGCAGGTGATCATTGACAGACTTGCAGTGCAACTGTTAGTGATCACAAGACAGAAAATAGATTGGTTTTACTTGACTGGGCTGTCAGAAGTTCTGGGCCCAGAGACATCAGAGTGGATTGGACATAGTTTGTCTTATCCACGACCAAGAGTTGTACTGAGTAAAATTAGCAATGATTTGCTTACCTATATAGCTAAAGTTTGAGTAACGGCGAGTCGCCCACTCGAATTTTAGTAATCTGAGGATCTTGGCTCATTGTATTCATCCGAGGAAACATAATTTTGAATAAAATACGAGTTTTCTTATTAGATAAGAATTCTCATTTCTTGAGCATTATGACTAAAATCTGTAGTATCCCCAAACCTGGATACTAACCTTACCCTAAACGTTTGGACTCTTTATGGAACCATAAGGCCGAACACACGATCAAGTAAGATCAATGAGAGTGTTCCAAGGTCTTAAAGAAGCTAAGCTCAGCTGAAAAACAGCTCAGTTAAGGGGTTCTTGAAAAGATCGTTCTTTAAAAAGGACGATTGAAATGGTTAAGTAGTATTTCCGCTGCGTAATGATTAAGTATGAAGGATCTAGGACTAGAAGTCCATAAGAGATCCGAAGAATACTTAATCTTAAAGAAAATTTTAACAAGGACGTATTTTCGGACTGGGTTCGATAGTGGCAATCCGTCCCGGCCCTATGGCCGGGATAGGCCTTGTCAAGTTGGTATCAGAGCGGAGTTATTTCCTAGGACGATGCTCTTTTGATTGGTGACTTGCTAAGGCAAGTGCATCAAGGATGGCACTTAGTCTTGGGCAGGCTTTGAGATCAAGTCCAATGGGAAGTACTTTTCAGCTGATTATGGGGTCAGTTGGAGGGTCGTGTGTTCTAGCCGAGTATGGGCTCGGTTGGGAGATTAGTTCCCGGATTTGGATCAAGGTCGCAAGACGGTGTCGGGGTGAACCGGAAGGCACAATCACGGGAAGGTGGTTGGCCGAACCGGGAGGGACCTGGGGTGAACCGGAGGGCGCAATCACGGGAAAGTGGTTGGCCTAACCGGGAGGGACCTGGAGGAGAACCGCGTTTGGCTCAAAAGACAAGGTGTCCTGCCAACCCGGGAAGGACCTAAAGGGGATGGAATCAGTTGGGGCTGACAACCAATCCTCTAGGGAACCACACCGAAAGTACCACTTGCAGAAACAATGGAAGCGCACTTGGGAAGTGTAGAAAGCAAGTAAGGTATGTGCGAAGTGCAACGGCGGGGACATAGGAGCCTAAAGCTGTTTGCAAGATAGGGGAAGGAAGGTGACAATGAAAGACCGCTGATTTGCTTCCATTGTAAAAAGCAGTAATCAGAAGTAAGACGTGGGGGGGGTGAAAGTCGAACGGTAAAGGCTAAGCGCTAACCGAAGACACCACGGGTTTACGAACTGATTAGGGACATTGGCGTGGCCGAGTCCTTTAGTGCAATTGCTGGTCGGTCACTGAACCCCACTTCCTTGAATGTATTCTGGGAATTACGTTTGGGGAAAAGGGTTAGGTTGCTTGCATTTGGAATGCGTAAGGACCTTAGCCGAGGTCGAGTCGTGGAGGGAACAAAGGCCTGAGGTCGAGTCCTACAAGGAACGAAAGACCTGACTATGATCTAGTAAGAGATTTACTAAGATCGGGAAATTAAGATCAAGTCCGTAAGGATTGTGATCAGGATTTGACTAAGTTTAAGACAAGACAAAAATCAGGGAAATGATTAAGTCTTGACGGACCAAGGTCAATGGGAAATGGAAGGGTTCATTAAGTTCGAACGGGGTAAAAACCTTGAGTCGGATTCGGGGACGAATCCCTTTCAAGGGGGGTAGACTTGTAGTATCCCCAAACCTGGATACTAACCTTACCCTAAACGTTTGGACTCTTTATGGAACCATAAGGCCGAACACACGATCAAGTAAGATCAATGAGAGTGTTCCAAGGTCTTAAAGAAGCTAAGCTCAGCTGAAAAACAGCTCAGTTAAGGGGTTCTTGAAAAGATCGTTCTTTAAAAAGGACGATTGAAATGGTTAAGTAGTATTTCCGCTGCGTAATGATTATGTATGAAGGATCTAGGACTAGAAGTCCATAAGAGATCCGAAGAATACTTAATCTTAAAGAAAATTTTAACAAGGACGTATTTTCGGACTGGGTTCGATAGTGGCAATCCGTCCCGGCCCTATGGCCGGGATAGGCCTTGTCAAAATCTACCTCTTTTGAATTACAGCTATGTCTGTCTCAAATCACATCAACACTTTCTCACTAAGATCCGTCCTTGAGAAGGACAAGTTAAATGGATCTAATTTCTTGGAATGGTATCGGAACCTGAGAATAGTTCTCAGGCAGGAGAACAAGGAATATGTCCTTGAAAGAGTTCTCACCGAGAGGCCACGTTCCAATGCCCCGCAGACAGAAAAGAATGCTTGGGATAAGCATTCAGCTGATGTCAAAGATGTTAATTGTCTAATGCTGGTGACTATGAACTCTGAGCTGCAGAAGCAATATGAGAACGTGATGTCACCCATTGAGATGATTAACAGCCTGAAAGCTTTGTTTCAGGAGCAAACTCGCACAGAGAGATACCAGACGGTTAAATCTCTCATGGATTGCAAGCTGGCTAAGGACAGTCCAGTAAGTCCTCATGTCCTTAAAATGATGGGTTACATTGATAACCTGGGGAAACTGGACTGTGCTATTATCCAGGAGCTAGCCACTGACATGATTCTGCAGTCTTTGCCGTCGTGTTTTGATCAGTTCATCATGAACTACAACATGCAAAACATGACTAAGACATTGACTGAGTTGCACGGCATGCTGAAGACAGCAGAGCCGAATCTCAAGAAGGCAACTCCCAGTGTACTGATGGTACAAGGGGGTAAAAGGTTTAAGAAACCTAAGAAGGATAAGGGAAAGGCCCAAGTTGTCCAGACTGAAAGTCAGGACAAGCCCAAGCCAAAGCCCAAATCCGGGCCTTCTCCTGAGGATAAATGCAACTACTGCAAGCAGTTAGGGCATTGGAAGAGAGACTGCAAGAAGTTCATATAAGATTACAAGAAGCTGAAGAAGACGTATGATGCGTCTGACTCAGGTATTTATGTTATCGAACTTAATGTTATGTCTTCTAGTTCTACTTCGTGGGTATTGGATACCGGCTGCGGTGCTCATATTTGTACTGATGTGCATGCACTAAGAAACAGTAGGACGCTGAAGAAAGGACAAGTAGAGCTACAGGTCGGGAATGGAGCTAAGGTTGCTGCACTGGCCGTAGGCACCTACGAGTTGTCCTTACCATCGGGCATGGTTTTAATTTTAAATAATTGCTACTTTATACCTGCGATAAGCAGAAACATAATTTCAGTTTCCGTTTTGGATTTGGAAGGTTTTGATTTTGCTGTTAAGAATAAAGTTTGTTCTTTTAATCGTGATGGTACGTTTTATGGTAGCGCCCCATTAGATAATGGGTTATATGTTTTAAACCAAGAAATGTCTGTCTTTAACATAAATACAAAGCGATTTAAGTCCAATGACAAAAACCCGACTTTCTTATGGCATTGTCGTTTGGGCCACATAAATGAGAAACACATCCAAAGGCTCCATAGAAATGGGCTTCTGGGCTCATTTGATTTTGAATCATGTGAGAAATGCGAATCTTGTTTGATAGGCAAAATGGCTAGAGCCCCTTTCAACAAACCAAATGAAAGGGCCAGTGACTTATTGGGCCTTGTTCATACTGATGTATGTGGGCCGATGAGTACTGTTGCCAGAGGAAATTACAAGTACTTCATTACCTTCACTGATGATTTCAGTAGGTATGGCTATGTCTATTTGATGAGACACAAGTCAAAATCCTTTCATAGATTCAAGGAATTCAAGAATGAAGTACATAATCAACTTGGCAAAAGTATCAAAGTTCTGCGATCGGATCGCGGAGGAGAATACTTGAGTCAAGAATTCAGTGACTATCTGAGCGAGTGTGGAATTATTTCACAACTCACTCCTCCTGGAACACCCCAATGGAATGGAGTGTCGGAGAGGAGGAATCGAACCTTATTGGATATGGTTCGGTCTATGATGAGTCATTCAAATCTTCCATTATCCTTTTGGGGATACGCTCTAGAAACGTCTGCGTTTACACTAAATAGGGTACCATCTAAATCAGTGGAAAAGACACCACATGAACTGTGGACTGGGAATGTTCCTAGTCTGTCTTTCCTGAGGATTTGGGGTTGTGAAGCTTATGTCAAACGTTTAATCTCTGACAAGCTTGCACCCAAATCAGATAAATGCTACTTCATTGGTTATCCTAGGGAAACCAAGGCATACTACTTTTACAACCAATCTGAGAACAAAGTATTTGTTGCTCGGGACTGTTCTTTTCTTGAGAGGGAGTTTCTCTCTAAGAAAAACAGTGGGAGTAAAGTACATCTTGAAGAAATTCGAGATGCGCAGGAGACTGCTCAACCTGCTGAGGAAGAGCAGCAGTTGGATCCACAAAGTTCTGTGGAACCGGCGCCTGTGGAGCCTGAAGTTCGCAGATCCGGAAGGATCCGTCACGAACCCGAGAGATACTATGGATTTCTCGTGACCGATTAAAATGATCTGATGATCATTGATAGTGACGAACCAGCAACCTTCGCGGAAGCAATGATGGGCCCGGCCTCCGAAAAATGGCTTGGAGCCTCTAAGTCCGAAATGGGATCCATGTCAGAAAACCAAGTATGGTCCTTGGTCGATTTACCTAATGGTGCAAAAGCCATTGAGTGTAAATGGATCTTCAAGAAGAAGATTGACGTGGATGGCAATGTACAGATTTACAAAGCGAGGTTGGTGGCTAAAGGTTTCAAGCAAATTCATGGTATTGACTATGATGAAACCTATTCCCCAGTCGCTATGCTTAAATCCATTCGGATTCTTCTAGCAATTGCCGCTCATTATGATTATGAGATTTGGCAAATGGATGTCAAAACTGCATTCCTGAATGGTATTCTGGAAGAGGATGTGTATATGACACAGCCTGAAGGTTTTGTCGATCCTAAGAAAGCTGGGAAGGTATGCAAGCTTCATAAATCCATTTATGGATTGAAGCAAGCATCACAGAGTTGGAATCTTCGTTTTGATGAATCAGTTAAACAATTTGGTTTCATCAAGAACGAAGAGGAACCATGTGTTTACAAGAAGACTAGTGGGAGCAAAATTGTGTTTCTTGTACTGTATGTCGATGACATACTCCTCCTCGGTAATGACGTTCCGTTGCTTCAGTCTGTCAAGACTTGGCTCGGAAGTTGTTTTTCCATGAAAGACATGGGAGAAGCCGCGTACATTCTTGGAATCAGAATCTATAGAGATAGAATGAACAGGCTGATTGGATTGTGCCAGGACACTTATATTGATAAGGTACTGCACAGATTCAGGATGCATGATTCCAAGAAGGGCTTCATACCGATGTCTAATGGCACCAGTCTCAGCAAGAAGCAGTGTCCAGCGACACATGCTGAGCTAGAACGCATGAATAGGATTCCTTATGCATCTGCAATAGGATCTATTATGTATGCCATGCTCTGCACTCGTACAGATGTAGCTTACGCGTTAAGCATGACGAGTAGATACCAATCTGATCCAGGTGAAGTTCACTGGACAGCTGTCAAGAATATTCTCAAGTATTTGAGACATACTAAGGATAAATTCCTTGTGTATGGAGGAAGTGAAGAACTTGTGGTGAATGGATTCACCGATGCGAGTTTTCAGACAGACAGAGACGATTTCCGATCATAATCTGGATATGTCTTCTGTCTAAATGGTGGTGCAGTGAGCTGGAAGAGCTCTAAGCAGAATACCGTAGCTGATTCCACAATGGAAGCTGAATATGTTGCTGCTTCAGAAGCGGCAAAGGAAGCTGTTTGGATCAAGAAGTTCATGACTGAACTTGGTGTGGTTCCTAGTATCTTGGAGCCAGTGGCTTTGTTTTGTGATAACAACGGAGCCATTGCTCATGCGAAAGAACCAAGGTCACACCAGAAGTCCAAACACGTGGAGAGGAGATATCACTTGATTCGAGATATCGTCAATAGAGGTGATGTGAAGATCAGCCGAGTTCCGACAGACGAGAATGTCGCTGATCCTCTAACTAAGTCACTCCCAAGGCCTAAGCATGAGAGTCATACGACTGCTGTAGGCATTAGAGATCTTAATATGTAATCTTGATTCTAGTGGGAGTTTTGGTTTTTATTTTAGTTATAATAAGATGCTCTTGTAAACATTCTTTTAGAAGTGTTTAATGAAATTTGATTTCAGCATTATTTATTGTGATCTAAATAATGGCCCCAAAATAAGTTTATGACATATTATAGGTCATCAAGTTGAGGACTTGATCATGAAAACCTATAAGTTAATAAATTATGTTTTGTCCCTAGTCGAGGTTGTAGAATTGGGACACTGACAACCGTTAGAGACTAGATTGTGAGGTGACTGTTGGCTAAGTTTCATGGAGCCAATGATATGATTATCGCAGTCAGTCGCATAGATATATGTTAGTGAACATATGATCGTACATGACCCACTAATGAGAAGTCAACAAGATAGTTATATCTGTGTCATAAGAGGTTCTCATTACGACTATAAAGTATAGTCCTTAGACCTGAGTTCATCATGCTTTCTTGCATATGAATTGGTACACTTTGACTTTGTCAAACGTCGACCCGTAAATGGCGACTATAACGGCACTGTTCAAGTATATCATGAAGTGTGCGTTGAAATAGGGATGGAACAAGATGGGATTTGTCCCTCCTGTATAACGGGAGATAAATATCTCAGGGCCTATCGAAGATTAAATACTGAGAGAATGTGTGGCCGCACTCAAACGAACTGTAGTTCAGTTGTTTGTAATGTTCAGTATGAGATCAGGAGTTCGATAAACACGATGTTGGCTTAATAAGGATGACACAAATCTTGCCTTATGCCAAATCGAGATACAGAGACAAAAGGATTATAGGAATTGATGATTCCAGTACAAGTGGGAGATTGTTGGGATAGTGTCCTGAAATCACACTTGTACTCACTCCTGATGATAGTTGTGTGTCGAGATCAGACATTCGTATAATACTGGGCGGTTGCAATGTTTTGCTAGAAGCCTCTTGCAGTCTGTAAGTTGTAGACTTACTGCCAGTATTATATGATCCTATAGGGTCACACACCTAAGCAAACTGGAAGCATGAAAGTGGGAATGATCATTATGGTAATGATCATACTTATGTGTATTGGATACACATTCACATAGAGTTTTACAATGTGTGTGTCGATCGATGCATGAGTACATCGATTGATGCAGGCTTTTCGTGGAGGTGTGACGATCGACACATTAAGTGTGTCGATCGTTGCATATCGGGTTTCGAAACTGATGTTTCGGATTAATGACACAACCGAGTCGGATTTGTCTGACGGTTTGTGATGTCATTTCTAGGTCGATATATAAGGTCTTATATGGTCGACCTGAACCCTAGCCGTTTTCTCTTCTCTCTGACAGAAAAGCAGAAACAACTCTTAGATCCCACAGATCCGGCACTAGCATCCCGTTTCCAGCTTGTGTGCGTGTGTACGTGGTAGAGGCGAGGCACTTGTGTCGCTACTGATCTCGTTCACCATTCATTCCGCTGCCAGTAACAAGGTAAGAACGAGGTTGGTGATTCAATATATCAAACCCTAGATCCTAGGAGATCCAACAGGTGGATCCCGGGCTGAGGTCTCTAAGCTTGAGGAGGAAAAGAAGAAACATAAACATCCAGGAAGGGCGCATAAGGAAAGGAGGAGTAAAGCCACTATGAAAGGCAGAGGAAAGAAACAAGAAGAAAGAATTCAAATAAGGGAGCCCGATCCTCATAGTCTTGAGACTGACCCCTCAGGACAACATCCCAACATTTAGAAAGGGACTCTCCCACCTCAGAACGAATCTGTCTTCGCTAGACTCGACAATTCTTCTAAAGCTCAGGGTAAGAAGCCTCTGGTGACAAAGGAATGGAGAGTCAAACAACCCAAAGACATTCCCTTAGGATCTCGTTCAACAATTGGAAAAGCTAAGCCTAATAAAGAGCTAGAAAGGAATTATTTGGACCTGACTCCAACTTGTCCCTTGATCAAATGCTCCCATCTTCCCAGGATCAATCACCCTCTGCCAAAAAGAGAAAGAAGAACGGAAGCAGTGGTAGAATGAAGAAGAAATCTAGACGATCTGAAGCAAGTCCATCTGAGGAACAGACTAAAGCAAATCATTCAGAAGACAATAACTCAGCTGGATCAAGTCTTCTATCTGCAAGGCAAGTCCAGTCTCAAGCCTGTTACACTTTAAGCTCTGGTATCCATGTATTTATGAACTCAAGAACACCGAGAAATCCAAGCTTTGTGGTCAACCTTAAACCACCATCTTAAATATGAAGACACTAGTGTGGAAATCTCAAGGGGTGAGGAATACCTTTACAGTTCGACACCTAAGGGACATATATGGTCAATATGTCCCAGAGGTAATATTCCTCAGTGAGACCAAAAACGGTAGAGAGTACTTGGAAAACGCTTTGAGGTCACTTGCGTTTCTTTGATATCAGTACGGTGGATCCAGAGGGTTTAGGAGGAGGATTAGCACTGATGTGAAAGCAAGAGATTCAAGTAAAAATCCTCAGTAAATGCCCAAGATTTATAGATGCAGAAATTCAGTGGCAAGGGAGTTTTTGCATCCAATTTTTGTAAGCTGCTCCCACACTTTACTTCGTTGGCTTTGAACAAGGTCACTGAAGATTTATCGATGCAGAAATTTATGGTGACCCTGTTCAAAGCCAACGAAGTAAAGTGTGGGAGCAGCTTACAAGAATTGGAGTTAGAAGAAACGGTCCTTGGATCCTACTTGGAGACTTTAACGAGATATTAAGTAACGATGAGAAAAGGGGAGGATCCTTACAGACAAAAAGTTTCTTCAAGCCTTTCAAAACCTTCATGCAATCATTGGATCTTATGGAATTGCCACACCAAGGAAATTACCTTTCTTGGTTTGGATTCACAGGAGAAGAAATTGTTCATTGTAAGCTGGATAGATTTGTAGCTAATTCAAAATGGTATAGCCTATTCCTAGAATCAACCACGCATACCTTCCAAGGGCCGGCTCTGATCACAGCCCTATGGTGGCATGTTTTGATGGTAAATTGCAAAGCGCAAAGGACTCTTCAGATACGATAAGAGATGGCACCTAAAACCAGGGTTTTCAAAAGTTGTGATTGAGGGGTGGAATGCGGATCATGAAGATATGAAAGAGGTTTCCTTGGTTGAAAAGATTAAGAGATGCAGAGCTGAAATTGCGTAATGGAAGAAGCGATCAAAAACAAACTCTGAGATTTGAATTCAGGAGCTCAAGATGAGGATCAATGAAATGTCACATCATGGTCAAATTGACAGAGAAGCTATGAATGAGATCCGAGCAAAGTTAAGAGAGGCCTATAAAGAAGAATATGCATATTGAAGTAGAGTCAGCTGGGGCCAGTTGGAGATCGTAACACCAAATTTTTCCACACGGTCACTAAGCAAAGAAGAGCTTTAAACAAAATTCACCATTTGGAAGATGACAATGGAAATCTTGCATACTCTTATCGAGATTTTAGCTGTATTGCGATACAATACTTCTCTAGACTCTAGAAATCTGAAATCAGATGCCACGATGAGGTGAGAGGTGTGACATCTTTCAGGGTGAGTTTAGGCATATATCAGAAGAACAAAACACCTAGGTGATGAGAAATGTATAGGAGGAAGAGGTTAAACAAGCAGTTTTTAATTTAGGTGCTGACAAAGGACATGGCCCTGATGGATTTTCTGGTGCATTCTATCAGGCTCACTGGGAACTAGTTAAGAAAGACGTGACTGACACAGTGAGAAGGTTTATGGAGGAGGGAAGTCTAGATGAAAGGATAAATGAAACCCACATCTGTTTGATTCCCAAGAAGAGTCACCCACATAAGCTGACAGACTTCAGACCAATAAGCCTAAGCAACTTCTCCTATAATGTGATATCTAAGATACTGTCCACAAGGCTAATGAGCATACTCCCAGAGATCATTACAGAAAATCAAGCTGCTTTGTAAAAGGGAGGCTCATCCAGGACAATATCATGATAGCTCATGAAGCTATTCATGCCCTAAGAACAAAAGATAAAGTTGCAGAAGGCTTTTTGGGAATGAAAACAAACATGACTAAGGCTTTTGACAGACTCGAATGGCCTTTCATTGAGAAGACATTGCGAGTATTGGGTTTCTTTGAGCTCTGGATCACAAGGGTGATGACTTGCATCTTCTCAGTTACCTACAATGTCCTAATTAATGGTCAGCCTACAAGACCAATTACCCCTTCAAGGGGCATACGTCAAGGGGATCCCATCTCCCCATTTTTCTTCCTCCTTAGTGCAGAGATTCTTGCTGGAGCCTTTATGAAAGCGAGACACAAAGAAAGATCACGGGTATTAAGATAGCATCAGTCCCCCTCAATCTCCCATCTACTGTTTGCAGACAATAGCCTTTTTTTCCTTAGAGCCACAACATAAGAAGTACATGAAGCAATGAGAATACTCAGTGAATACGAGAAGGCTTCTTTTAACGCCCCTTTCCCGTTATCCGCTGACCGACGAGCTGGCCTGTAACGCCTCCTTCCCGTTTTCCGCTGACCGACAAGCTGACCGGCCAACAATCAAACAAGAACATGACCGATCGAACCCGAGCAGTCATACGAGAAGAGTTTGTCACAATAAGAAAGCCAGAGACAATCCGGTTTGAGACAGAGGCTCGAACCAAACCATCTTTGACTCCGTTTACCTCGTTTCCACGATACGAGGCTTTTCAACCCGTACCGCTTCCACGAGTTGTGTTCGGTTAGGACGAAACCGTATATCAGGGAATTATTCCGTTTTTATTACTTTAAAATCATAAAATTTATGCATATTAATATACGGTCTAATACAAATCGTTTAGCGGGTACCCAACAAAATCCACAACCGAAAATAAAGTCAAAATACGTAACAATCGATACCCAACGCCAACCCGAGACTACTCCGAGTGTCCTATGCGTCCGCCGAGCTACGCCAAACCTGAAAAACACAAAAGAGTATATTGAGCAATCTAAGATTACCCAGTGAGACGGCTCCCCACTACAGCTTCTATTCAATATAGCATCTATAAATTCCTGTCCCGAAATCCCAAAATAACAACAACAAGATAATGGTCGATCACGCACTACCACGTCGTGTCAAACCCACAACACACAAGAACTTGCAAAAAGGAATAAAAACAATTAAAGGAAATTGAAGGCACTGCGGCACATGCTCTCAATTGAAACTCGATCTATCTATCGCGCAACACCAACAATACAAACACAACACTGGGCCCTTACGATCTCGGTAACTTCCACGGGTTTACATCGTCACCAACATGGTAACTAACCCACGACTCCTAGACTTAAACATGAAGTCTCACGACCTAGGACACTATTCTCAGCCCATCGATACGCAGTGACTCGGGCTACCCCACGGTAACCTAAGTTTCCATGCGATTTGGCCCTAGGACATGACCATGTATTCTCCGAATCACACACCTACCGGCGTCACTCAGTAGGTTAACGCCATAACCGGAATCACCACTCGAACCCACGATCTGATTAGGCAACTACCCAAGGATCCCATCGGATCAGAAGTACCAGAACGTATTCAAAACCTAGACTTGCGGGATCTAACGCACCCTAGAGTCCTAGTGCAGAAAGGTAAACACGCAGACTCGCTCGGACTCTAGCAATCATACTTAATCAAGAATCAACATCAATCTCCACACAATAACCCGCAAGTCTACGCTCACACACACCAACACTTCCTCCCTGACTCGGCACCGTACCAAGTCAGCGGCTACGAACTTAACCGGCCCCATTACCGAGTTAAGTGTCCACAAGCACCGCTCGGCCCAACACCGAGACAATCTAACAGGCCTGCACAACAAAGCTTAACAGCACCCACACAATCACGCAAGCAACCAAACAACAACACAATAACCACGCAAGCAAGCCTATTAATATTCCTAACATCTTTTAATTCATTGATTAACAACTTAATCTCGTCCGCTATCTTGGATTAGCGGATTACTAATCCGTAGACGGCTCTCAACTCATTAACGTCCACTACCTTGGATTAACGGAGTGCTAATCCGTAGATGGCTCACAATCACATCACTTCCCCTTACTTAACCCTTCCTAAGTATCTTTTAATAACTCCCCGATCCGTCGGTTTAGAGTTAGTAGCTTACTAAACTCCCTGGCGTCTCATCGTTCATTTACTTAATCCATTTCTTACTCTTTAACTTCTATTAAACCTAATCCTGATATCTGATTCATACACTATACATTTGTTAGGTTTAATTTCGTATTTTCACATCGTCTTAATTCCCGTACATAGATTCATTCAGTATTATTCTTTTAACACATATACATGCATATACGGCCCTATCATGCAACGGCTATATGCATGCATCAATCAACGCTTTTAACAACCTAACGGCACACAATCGGTTTAATCCTGTTTTTAATCCTACGGTCCTAGCATGCATCTCAAAACCCTAATTTATTTTACAATTACTCAGTCTGTTTAATCAACATTCAATCAATCACTTCAATCCGAGTATGCAACCCTAAGTCTACAGTTTCTCGATTCCTGGTCTATATGCAATACTACTCTACGGTGTTTAGTTTGCGCCCACTAAGATACGTCTAATCATAGCTGATCAGTCAAGGAGGATTCCCGCAGGAGTTCTTGAGGATGTCCCAGTCAGAGTTGGAAACTACCTAGTTCCAACAGACTTTGTGGTGTTAAGGTACGATGACGAACCGGATGATCCTCTGATTTTAGGCCGACCTTTCTTAGCCACAGATGGAACTAAAATTGATGTGAAGCATGGTCTAATCGATCTCCACCTGGGAGATGAGCCTTTACACTTCGATATGAATATGCTGCGAAGGCCTAAGATCGATGGTCAAACCTTTAGCATTGAGTTGGAACAAGAAGCTCACATTAGCGAAGTTTCAACTCCTGATACTGGAGAAGAGGAGATGGTAGTTTTTAAAGATTCCACTCTAACATCTTTGGGACCTGCAACTGCTCATTAGCAGAAGACTTCATGCAGCAGAGCTCCACTCAAGCGAAGGCATGCGTCTCGCAAACTCAAACAAGCTAATCCCATTTCTATGACTGCAGGGAACACTTGAACGCACCAGAATCTCATTCTCACCCTGATCCCGATCCATCGTCCCTTGGACAAGCTCATGCTGACAATGCCTACTCTCCACCTTAGATGAGGAGACTTTCGCAGAGGCATTCACAGCCTCTATGGAAACCTCCAGGAGTCTGATCTCGTTCGTCCGGTCAAGCTAATGACCTTAAACAAGAGCTGAGTGGGAGGCAACCCACTGGTAAGTTGCAAATATTAGGACTTTAAGTTTTGTATTTTGATTCCTTTCGTTTTTGGAATTTTTGTGTCAAGTTTCACAGAAGCCGTAGCACTGCAGAATCAGTGTCGGTCGACATTAAATTTGATGTCGGTCGACATTGATTAGAGGAAGTTTTCAAGCACGGACGATAATCGACCGAGGTCGATTTCAGAGGTCGACTTGTACTAAAACGGTAAGTGTCGATCGACATCGATGAACACGAGGTATGAATTTTTAAAAACCCGAGAGCTTCTCTCTTCTTCTTCATTTCTTTTCCGCCGAAAGCTTTTTCAAAATTGCCACAGACCTCAAATCTTCACCATTTTCATCGATTCAAGGCTCTATTCCACTCGATTTTTCGTGCTCTATCCATTTCTAGTATTCATTTCATCGATCTGCGAAGGTATGACTCTGAATCTACATTTTTCAGTTCGTGACCAATGGTAAAAAAGCTTCGATTTTTGATTGATTTATGGACATCTTGGATGAGTTTGTAGTGGAATATGATTGATATGAGTACTGTGGATGATTGTCTATGTTCAATTTGATGAGATTATGACTTTGAAATTTTGGTGTATTTGAACCTCATGCTTTTCGATTGCTCGTTCGATGTCTTGCAGATGAATCCTTCAGGCAATCGCGGAAAACGACCCAGGAGATGCAATCAAGCGACAAACTCGGAAACTCCCTCCAACGCACAGCTCAGATCGCCTTGGCCAAGGCCGGAAAGAACTCAGTTCGAATTCGCATGCTTTGCGAACGATTTTGCAACAGAATCTAAGACCTCTGCTGGTATCCACATGCAAATCTCGGAGCAGTGGGATAACTATGATTCCTTATTTTACAACGCTTGGTGTGGCGTTGACATCCTGCCTACACGGATTGCTTGTGCAACAACGATGAACAAGCTGAAGATCAGACCAGACATCCTGCAAGTCCTAAGAGCAATAGGACTGGGTACCATCTGTACCACATATTATGATCTGTATCCGGAGTTAGTCAGACAGTTCATGGCGACCGTCCGAGTGTACTAAGTTAACGAAGTGGTGAGAAAGGCTTCTGAAGGGATGCTGACCTTCATGGCTAACAGGGTGAGGTACAATATTTCCATCCCTGAGCTGTGTGACATTTACTCATTCAACACTCTACCCTACTAATTTTATTTTCTTTATGTTTGTGCATTTTATGATTAATATTTTTACTAATTATCGATTAATATGAAATTAAATAACTAAAAATTAAATAATTTTATAAAAACATACATATTAACGGAAAATCAAAAATGCAATAGGACAAATTAATAAACACACAACACAATTGATAAAACACACATGATACAATAGATTTAACTCATAAACTTAAAAATTCCGTTAACCACGGAACATGCCGAATTTTGCCCATATGTGTTTGACTAGATCTGCTTGCAATTCGTGATGTACATTTGTATCACGCAACTCGGATCTAGCACACACATGATTTACAAATGCAGGTAGCACCTCTGTCGAGAATGGTTGTGGTGTATTAGTGATAGGTGTGAAGTTTTATCCTATTCTACTGCAAGTGCACAGTTATGTGATTGTAGTATGAAAGGTATCGAATCCACAAGGACTCTCGGTAACTCGATAGATTATATGTATTCAAGTTAAGATAATCAAATCCAGAGAATGCAGCAAACAAAAGCAATAAACTAGAAATGAGTTTTCAATAAGAAGAAAGGCGTCAGACTTAGGAAGTTCTCAGGAATTATGCTATGCCAGATATTTAACTAACAGGATTCAGATTAAGTGCAGTTCAAGAACTAGAAACACTATGCTAAATAATCCAACTCTCGCTGAGATTATTTCTATATCTAGCAACCTAGCGATCCAAATCTCTTTGTGATCCTAGAGTTCTAAACAAGCATCAAGAACAGGTTCTATCGGTTCACAATTTTCCTAGACCAAATCTCTTTGTACCTAGTTAAATTTCTCACTCTAAGTTCGTTCAGATTATAACTCACACTCTCGTGCTATTGTCAATTATCTCAGATCTGATTATAACTTACACTCTCGTGCTATTGTCAGAATTCAATGTTAAGCACAACTTAGGTGATGAACGATAAGATGGTGAATCCTAATCAATCATATATCAAGCAAGCATAAAACCTTTGTGAGAATCCCTAAATCTAACTAGGTTACTGCTCAGACATAGAAGCAATTAAACAACACATCATGAATAGAAAACCAGAAACTGAATAGATAAAAGTAAAGGGGTTCGAAATTCTTCTCTCACACGTTACAAGTAGCAAGAATCAACCCCAAAACCAATATCTCTCAATCTCTCAAGCAAGAACAAAGTAAAGAACAAGATCAGATAATCATAAGTCTTAAACCCTAATAAAACTCTCTAAACATGTTTTGGGGTCAGATTAGAATATAGGGAAACTTCGGGGTCTTTTGTGCAATTCTTCAAAACTTGTCTAAACTCGGCGCATAATTTCTCTCGGGCTTAGTGTCGACCGACATCAAAGGTAGTGTCGGTCGACACTCCATCGTGGTCGAGACACTATCTTCAGCTCGTTGCACAAATCGCCAGAAACGTCCTAATATCCCTCTCTTTGCTCCAAACGCAAGCTTAGCTGTAAAAGACTCAATAGACTCTAAAAACCAGGTTAAAGACTCAATATGTACACCTATATCATGGTTGAAAACCTAGAAAAACCATGATATATCAATTAGACCCACTTGCCTCTGATTGATCATAATCATTCCAATTTTGAACATATGTATCTCGTTCATCCTCAACAATCATATTATGCAATATGATACATGACCTCATGATGATAGCCAAATCGGATATGTCCCACATGCGGGCGGGTTCACAAATGATTTTAAATCGAGCTTGCAACACTCCAAATGCACGTTCGATGTCCTTCCTACATCCCTCTTGAATTTGTGCAAATAACTTGCATGGTTCACTTTGAGGAAGCCTAATTGATTTGACAAAAGTAGGATAAGAAGGATATATACTGTTGGCTAGATAGTATGCCATATTATGGGAAACTAAACCTTTTTTCTCAAGTCAACCCGGAAGAACGAAAATATAATTAAAAATGGATTTTTTATGTGTCTAAAACAAATGAAACAAGTCTCTATTTATAGAATACGAAAATGATGAATTTTGATATAAAAATTATATATATTTTTTAATTACAATGAAATAATTGAGATTGAATAATTGAGCGGATAAGAAAAAAAAAATATGAACAACCAATCAAATTCTAGCAATCCTATCTAATTTGTGTCAATGAAAAAAATATTTAAGTAATTTAATTTCTTTATTTTTTTGTCCAATGAAATCAATGAAACATGCCACATCTGACTTTATTTTTTCTTTCAGCGGAGTTGAAATGTTTCAATTAAACTAATTACAATGGTTGTTTTTTCAACTGTTGAAATGTTTCAACGGTGTTGAAAACTTAGTAGTGAGGTCTTTTAATACACATGACATATATTGATTGGTAACTTAATTTCTTGATTTTTTTTTTCATCCTTCTATGACTTAAACTAACATGATAAGCATCGATACTGCATGATCTTTACCCTTTCTTCCTTCTGTAAGAGCATAGTGAGCATTGTCGAAGTCCATGGCTGATCTGTTCGTAATGAACACAGGAAACTATGGCTTGAAGGTATCTGCAGATACAACATGAGGAACAAGTGCAACTCACTATTAAACTTCTTATGAAAATGCATCAATACAAATTACAAGTTTTCCTTCAAGATTTTTCAACGGCTCAAATTAATATCCTTATCTTACCTCACTCATCAATGGATGGATATTGCCAGAATGTTATCACAATGGTAGAGAGGCTTCATCACCAAAGGATTTAGAAGCAACAGTGTTAAGAACATCAAAAGGATGATCATACCAAATGAAATCAGCAGCATAAACAACTTTTTCAAAATGGACTCTCCGTTCATACTTGAAAGAAGGGATGATGGTGACGCCAAATCCAGAGAGAAGCCCCAAGCTCCTGATTAAGTACAGTTGGCTAAACGTCTGCAAATGTTTTCTTCAAATAAAGAACACGAATTAGCAAAGAGATTAAAATAGAGCATTTGTATATTCATAACAAACTTGACACCTCTAATCCTCTTTTGCTCTTCCAAATTAACATATTATAATCAGATTATTCATAATTGTTACCTCAAAAATTGGATTTCTGAGAACTCGGATTCGTGGCTGCCAAAAGCCTCTCTGCATTCGCAAAAGTTTATGTTCTTGTTATTATTAAATCTTTGCTCTTAAATCAATTGAATCCACAGGTGAAAACAAGAAAAGAGTACAAAGAGCCTAACCTGCTGGAGTTCCATGTCACTCTCCTTTGGTGTCTTTCTTGAATGCGTAAGAGAGTATTATTTGACGATTACAGAGATATTGTCTACCTGAAATGGTCAGAGAATGATCAGAGGAATATACTATCATTCGATCAGGAGAATGCTAGTCAAGACAGACCAATGAGAATTACCTCAATAGCAGCATCAGATGCTTCAAAGGAATCGTAGCTGATGAAACCGAAACCTCGTGAGTTTCCAGTATCAGGATCTCGCATTATCTGAAATGAAAATTATTGTAAAATCAGATCTCGCATTAGCAGATCAAGAAATCATTGACTGAAATCTGACGAAGAGCTTAGAGCTACATAAATCAAGCAACAGAGATTAAATTTTCCAAATCGGAAATGAACGAACACAGGATACCAACATAGCCAAAGGATTACACTACAAAATCGAGGTTTCTATACAGTCATCGGAGACACACATGAGTTTAGGGTTTATATATATAAAATGAGATTTCAGAAGAGACTTACAACAACGAAAGATAAACAGTAAGAGATCTTCACGGGTTTCTTCTTTCCTTGCAATGAAGCAGTCGTTATAGATTCACAAATTCCTGGAGGAAATAACAACACAAAATAAATTAATCAAGCCAACGTGAAAAAAACAAAGCACGAAGCTATTCACGCCATTCAAAATCTTCGATGTTAGCTGCTGCACACAAAAAAAAAATTTAGAAGAAACCCATCAAATTTTCACTCCATTTTGTTTGTTTGCTCTTTCAAAATCCAAATCGTACCAAGTTAAATCCGCAGAAGCTGGAGCAATTCGACTCAAGAGTGAAGACCTTTTAGATAGGGCTTTTAATTTGTGGGCTTTCAAAATCGCCGAAGGTTTATGACCGGATCTGCAGAAACGAGGAGACTCCGGCGAAGACGGATTTAGGGTTCTGGTAAGCCGGAGACGCCGGCGGAGATGGAATTAGGGTTTGGGTGAGCTCGATCGGAGGGAACGGGAGGTGAAGAGAAAGGTGGTGGAGCCAACACTGTGATGGTGAGGGCTATGTCGGAGAGAGAGAGAGGGGACGAAGCGATATCTATGGAGAAAGAAGGAGATCTGGTGAAGAGAAGGAAGAGAGCCCAGAGACGAGAAAGAATGTTTTTTTCTCGATGTGGAAGAGAGGAAAAGCTGAAACAAAAGAAAAAATTGAGACAAAAATTTTCCAGAAACAAAATTTTGGTTAAGTGTTGGTGCCTATGACAAATATTTGGCTCCAAACTCATTTTTTCATTCCCGCTTGGTAATTTTTCGGCTTAGCATTTTTTAAATGCTATAATAGAGTACCATAATCCAACATGCCCTCGATAATAGCAGTTACGAAAAATGTGCTATCGTAATGTGCTATCAATGCTCATTTTTCTTGTAGTGTATCTTCTTAACAATAAGATAGGTGTTGAATTTTATTCAACAAACCATTGTAGAGTAAAAAAATAAAATAGGTGTTGAATTATTAGGTGGATGAGAAAAGAGAGAATGTGGAAGAGAGAAGGATGATGTGGAGGGTGTTGAAAGTAAAAACCATTGTTGATAGTCTTAATAGGCAACTTGCCACATGTGAATTTTTAAATTTTCACAAACCATTGTTGGTGTTTCAACTGTTGAAAAAATTTAAACGGTTGAAAAACACACCAATGCAACTAGTCTTAGAATATGTACATTGGTTTTGTTTTTCAACACCCTACTTTTATCTTTTAACCTTCCACATCATCTTATTTTTCTTCCACCTAATAATTCAACACTCATTTAATATTTACACTCTACAATGGTTTTGTTTAACAAAAAATTCAACACCCTAAATTATTTTTTTTCAATGTCCAAATTAAATAAAACAAGTCTCTATTAATAGAACATAAAAAATGATAAATTTTAGTATAATTTTTTTTTAAATGTAATTTGATATGAAATAATTGATTTTAAATAATTAGGAATCAATAAAAAAGCACACCTAATAAAAACCCGACATGTGGCATCGTGGTCCCCATTTCCCCCTTATTCAACATGTTGAATTTTTTCAACACCATTTAATCCACATGAGATTCAACTCATTTTTCAACAGTCCATTCCATTGTATTGATTCAACAGATGAATAATTTTTTCAACATCCTCATTGTATCTAGTCTTATACTACAACACAATTAACCGACTCATAATGTGATAAGCTGACGGATGACGGTGTGACGGACTATGAACTCCCGAGACCGAGCTGCTGAAAACCCGAACCTTTCCCCGAACCAACGAACTAAACCATGAGCAACTCCGAGCTAAACCGACCTTTTGACCAAGCATTGACCGGAGCTGACCAAGGGTTGACCGGTGTTGACCGTTGACTTTTGTTGACCGTTGACCACGAGTTGACCACTCCTAACCCAAGGCTGAACCGACTTGAACCAAGATGAACCAGCCCTGAACGAACTCCAAACTAAACCGGCATAAGAGAACCGAACTGTATCGGCTGTTGACCAACTAAGCCGGTTAACCAATGCTAAACCGGTTTGACCCGTGGGTTGACTAAACCGAACCAAGGTTAACCAAGCTTTAACTGGACCAAACCAAATGCTGGACAAACTTGAACCAACCCCTAGATGAACCGGCTGAAGAGAACCGCGTTGAACGGCGGCGGCGAGAGCTTTTCTGGCGTTGACTCACGGCGGCGAGCGTTGACTCACGGCGGCGAGCGTTGACCGACGGTTGAGGAGGCTCTCTGGTGAAACTGACCGGCGAGAGGAGGCTAGCTCAGGTGAGAGAATCACGTCAGAGAGATAGAGCTAGAGAGAGCTTTTGGCCAAAGAAGACTCACAGCGGCGGCGAGAAGAAACCGGTGGCGGTGAGCTCTTCCGGGGTGACCTCCGGCGACTGGAGCTGTTTTCCGGCGAGTCTCCTGGTGAGAGAAGAGACCAAGAGAGAAGGGTGGCCTGGTGAGAAGGAGAACCGGCCGAGGTGAGGAGGAGAAGCGGCGGAGATCGCCGGAGGCGACTTCTCTGGTGGCAGCTACGGTGGATCTCGGCGGCGGCGGCAGAACTGATCGGTGGCGGTTTAAGAGGAGAAGAATAGGATCACAACTACACAATTGGATTGATGAGATTTAGCTTGGTTGGAGAGTTATTTAGATTACTTTCACCTCAAGTATTGATGAACATCAAGAACACCATGAAGATGTTCATAGAAATGCATGCATGTTCTTGAGTTTATGATGAATGTGGTTAGAGAGAGGGATGAGACTCTTGGGCGAGAGAGGAGAGAATCTAGAGAGAATTTTTTTGATGGTTTTTGGGTGCAAAGGGAGTGAATGTGAGTGAGAGAGGTGATTAGACATGAGCCATGCAAAGAACTTGGTTCTTTAAACCATGGACAGCTAGGGGGCGCCATATGAGAAGAGGGAAGGGACACTTGGAATCTCAGGGTCACTTCTGCTCTCCATTCATTGGATCCAACAAATCTTAAACCGATCAAAACTCTGATCCAACCGTTTGATCCAATATAGCTTAATCCGCGTTTAATTCACCAAAACCTTGTAGCCTCTGAGATAAATCCTCCAAGACTTTTTTAAAAATACTAGATTATTTTAAAAGAATTTAGCAACTTGATTAACTCCATTCGGACACCTGTAGCTCCCGCAACGGATTTTACAAGTTTCTATCGATTTCTTCGGTTTCCATCCCGATTAACCGTAAAACCTGTTTAAAGTCCGTTTCCTCCATTTTCTGTCTTCTAAATGTTTTTTTTATTTAAAAAGAGAAATATTTGGTCCGTATTTTCTTCTGGCTCATATTTTGGTAAAATTACAAAAATGTCCTCAAGTCTTAAAAATTACAAAACTGCCCCTTCTGCTGCCCGTTGACACAATTTTGTGAAACAAGGTATTACACTTCTGGTCAGATGGTTAATCTGCAAAAGTCGAGCTTAGTATTTGGCAGGAAGGTTAAAGAGGCCGATAGGAAGCAGATTATAGAGGCCGGTGGAATTAAAACTCAAGGGGGCAAATGACTTTATCTAGGATTGCCTGAAATGATTATGGGCTCCAAGGTCTCTACACTAAAAATACTTAGATGAAAGATTTAGCTCAAAAGTAGGGACCTTGAATAATCAATACTTAACAAATGGGGGAAAGGAAGTTTTGCTCAAATCAATTGTCATGGCACTCCCTAATCATATCATGTCTTGTTTTAAGGTCCCTAAGATGCTCTGTGACACAATCACGAGTAAGATGTCAAGCTTCTGGTGGGAGAACCATGGTACCGGGAAAGAGATACATTGGAAGGCTTGAGACAAATTGACTGTTCCCAAAAGAGATGGAGGGCTCGTTTTAGAGACTTAGAAGGCACTAATCAAGCTATGTTGGTGAAGCAGGCTTGAAGATTCCTGACTCTACCAGACTCTTTAGTATCCAAGGTCTAAGAGGGCAAATACTTTCCAAATGGCAGCCTTTTAGAAGCCAAGCTAGGCACAAGACCTTCCTCTGCCTGGAGAACTATACACGGTAAAATTTCTTTAATAAGACATAGAGCAAAAAGGAACTTCAGTAATGGTAGCAGAGTCAATATCACCAGAGACCCGTGGCTTCATGTAGACCCTCTATGGCCACCAAGAATAAAGCGTTACATCAACTCTGAAGAAGTCTTCCTTACCTATCTGAAAGACCCAGGCTCTGATCATTGGAACTTACATCGACTTAGACAGTGTTTTGAAGAAGAAGATATCGAAGCTATTCTGCAGATAATACCGGTCAGTGTCGAAGATGATCCTGGTTACACTTGGATCCATGCCAAAGATGGAAAGTTCTCTGTAAAATCGGAGTATTAGCTGTGGAGCGATATATTCCAACAAAGGGGAGAACCGGCTGAACTAGTTAATCAACCAATCACCAATGCCCTTTCAGCTAAAGTCTGGGAGCTACCTACATTCCCTAAGATCAAGCATTTCATATGGAAATGCATTAATCAAGCAATTCTTGTCCTACCTTTGCTGAAAAGAAAACACTTGGTGAATTATGCTTCATGCCTGAGATGTGGATCACATGATGAGATAATAGATCATCTATTCTTCAAGTTCTCGTATGCTCGCCTAGTTTGGAGTTTGTCTCCCCTGGCCTCTCTCTATCACCCATTCAATGTCGATTCCATTTACTCTTATTTGGCGACATGAATGGGATTTGATAGAGATATAACGGATTTAGCAAAGGAAAACTTGCACCTATGGTCGTGGATCATGTGGCGAATCTGGAAAGCTCGTAATGAGCTTTGTTTCTCCGGTAAAGACATTGGTGCTCAGGAAGTATTGGATCTCGCCAATATTGATGTGATGGACTGGAAGGATCTGTAAAAGAAAACTCTTAGACCTCCTCTCATTCAGCCTGGTCTTCAGGTATCTCGTTGGAATCTCCCACCAAATGGAATTTTGATATGTAATATCGATGCCTCATGGTCTAAAGAACACAAGCGCACTGGGGTTGGTTGGATTATCAGAGACCATCATGGATAAATTAGATTGTTTGGAGCTAAATGCTACCCTCTAGCAATATCACCTCTTCATGCGGAAGCAATAGCCTTTGGACAATGAGCTGCTTGGATAACATGGGGAATGATCATATTATATTTGAGATGGATATTAGACTCTTAATGATTGCATTGCAGGATCCAGACTCGCAGCCGGCTCTTAAGGACCTTCTTGATGAAGCACACATGGATAGAAGGTACTTGAAGCCTGCTTATCTATACTATTAAAACAGCAGGTAGATATGCATGTACATGACACCTACATTTAATACCAAGAAAACTAACCGGCAATTTCAATTTGGTAAACCATCTCCATCTTTTCTTTTTTTTTGTCAAAAACCATCTCCATCTTCCATTCATCTTTGTAATCTGTCACAAAATTGCTTAAATTGATCAGTTTAAAAAAATACATTCGTTCAAAAATTACAATCTTCTCAACTGTAACATTCAAAACCATGAGATAAACAAATTTTTATACTAATCCATTACATTCCTTACGACCGGTTAATAAACCATTCTATAATTTAGTCTACTCAACACAATTTGAATTCCAAATCTAAACAAAATAGTCAACGAATATCCTTATATCATTTAATTTCAATAAAACTATTAATATTCATTTACTAACAATAATAACCACTTCCCAAAAATTATCTCAATCTAAACTGATCAATCAGCAAATCGAAAACAAAATCTGCATTTAATGCCCCAATTCGTAGAATAAACCAATCGAATATACTTTAGTTCGTAATCTAAAGTATGTATTAAGCCGTATTTTTGTTCAAAACACAATATCGTATAAACTCATATGCAACTAGAAAATCTAACCTACGTTCAATATATCATGCCAACCAATAGTTTACCAAATATACAAATTTCATATATTACATAATATCTATATTTGCCTAAACATAGGAATGAACCAAGAAATAAATTGAGCTACATTAGAAAATCGTGACTAACTTTATTTTTTAACTAAAACAATATATTAAGCTCATCGAAAGTGCAACTAGATATATTTCCGAAAAAATCTTCAAGAGTATCTTCTAAATCCTATCAACCCTAAAGCATTCCTCATCTATAAATAACATTTCGAACCGAGCTACCCTATCATGCTTTCATCGATTTTTCTTCTTCCTTATCATACATATCCCATTTTCAAAATGAAAGAGGTATTTGTATAACTCTCAACATTCTGGTTTTATTTAATTTGCAATCATACTAAAAGCAACTGGTTCAATATCCTCCAATTACCTTCTAGGTCCTGCACTAGATTGTACTATTTGCATTTTTCTTCAAGGATTGTTTTGTATCCCGTAGCCGCATAAGCTGAATCATTTAAAATGCTTGCATGTGTGACAAAACCCAGAACGAAGATACATATTATCCTCACTGGTTGAACATTAGTGCCTGAACAAGGAGATAGAAAGAACATGATTTCAGTTGACACCTAAGTGAAACAGTCTTCTTGATACTTTATATGCAGTAATAGCATTCCCGCTTTTGTAGTGTCTAAAGTTTTTTTTCAACTCATGTAGGCATTAAAAACACAATTGAAACTCCTTTTGACTTGTGATTGCTATACCGAATATATAAAGTATAAAAAGTAACAATTTTCAAAATGTGGTGTTAGATCCTCCATAGACATAAAATTTGTAAAACAATGGAAATTACTTGGATGTGTTTTTTGTTGTCTCAGAAGAATCTCATGTTCTTCGTAGTGTTCAGAATTTTTCCTTTGAATCTTTACTTCTACGACCTGTGACGGACTGTTTTCTATTTCCTAGAGTTGTCTTACGTCACATGGGCTTAAAAATCAACTAAAATTTGTTGAATATGTGGATTTGGGCTTGAGAGGTTTTGGTGAATACTCCGATGTCTTCTAATTTGTATATATATTTGTTTTCATGATCAATTCACAACTAAAACCCTAAATAACTTCAAACCAATTCTTATACAAATATAGATAGTATATAAAAAATTTGATATAAAAAGAAATATACCAAGTTGAATTTTCTATACTTTGTATTAAAATTTATAAAAATAGTTTTACACGGAGTTAAAATAGAAATGTGTCCTTTTGATAAGTTTAACGGGTCAAAATAACTCTTAAATATAAACGGGTCTGAGTGGACAAAATCTTCTCATTTTAACATCTATATCTAAATCCAAATAAAATTTTAAAAAGCAAATCCAAAAAATAAATGTCTAACCAAATAACTTTGCAAGCGTAAAGTTAAACAAAATGTAATAGTTTTTTATTTATTATTCCTAATTCTTTGCCATTAAGTTTATCATAATTAATTTTAAATATTTTTGACAACCATTAATTATAAAGATGAAAAATATATAAACAATAAATCTACACAATATATTCAGTATAAATCATTATTATTACATTCTTACTATCTCGGTTTTTTGAAAATTATATCATGTTAAGAAATTACAAAATACCAAAAAGAGAAAGAAAAAAAAACTAAAACACACAAAACATATAGTTTATTAAAATAAATTTTAATTTATTTAATATATTTGTATAACACAATATATGCTAATATGTATTTTAACTGTTGTCAAAATATTTTTAGTATTAGTTAGAACTGAGAATTTGGTTCAAAATATGCTGTCCTACCTCATTAGATCCACCACTTGAGAAGTATATATCAAATAATTAAATTGAAAAACATTAAATTAAAGATTATGAGGATAAAGATTTTGGAATATGACGGGTGGGTGATCTTATCTTTTTGATGAAACGGGCTGCCGGAAACTGTAGTTTATTATAATTAAATTATAAATATTTAACTAATATTAGTATAAATATTATATAATGAAATATATGAATAAATTATTATTTTAAATATTTATTTAATGTATATAATATTTAATTTATATTATTGAAGAAATCTAATTATAACATAATACATCTATTCTATTAAAATAGAAACACAAAATTAAATATACCATTAGTTTTCTGGTTAATTACAAGATATACCATTTAATTTATTTATTAATTTTTAAAATCATTAAGATTATAAACATTTTTCCATTTATTTTAAAATAAAAATTATTTACATTTATTCTAAAATAGACGCAGATAAATACTAAAACACTTCTTTTCTTATTTTCCTAAAATCTTTACAAAATCTAAATCAATTTCCTAAATGGACGCATATATATATATTATACTAACTACTGTATAAATATAAAAATGCTCAAATCTTTAACAAACAACAATAGAATATGTGTTTTAAAAATAAGATAGATTACTTTTACAAATATAAATCTACATGCTATAAAAAATAATTGTTTGTCCTTAGCGTAAATCATTATCATAAATAAATAAAAAAATAAACTATATAAAACAACATATCTCAAACATCTAAATTTAATATTAATATATGTTACAAAACATATTATCGTTTACAAATATATTATTTATACATAAAAATATCAATAAACGTCAAAACAAAATTATACCCGCCGATCGGCGAGTCAAAATCTAGTCTATACTATTAAAACATGTGACTCTTTTTGAAAATAATCTTTAGTCATGTATTATATTACGGATTGTGCCACTGTATTTAATAAAGATTTTTAGGTTTCATTAAGGGTATTTTAGAATTATTAGATTTAGGATTATATGTGGGTCACACTAAATATTTTCTAATTAATGAATTGTTCAAAAATATACTCATAATATCTTTTAATATCTTTTTATTTTAAATATTAATTCAAAATTAGAAAATATTTCGAAATTAGATAATATTTATAGTAAAATATATTTATATTTCGAAAATAGAGAATATATATTATATATATATATTATAAAAAGTTTTATTTTTATTTTTAATTTACTAAAAATAAATATTAATTTCGAATTTATTATATAATTTTAATTATATTTTAATATAAATATTCTCTATTTATGATTTTATTCAAAATATATTTTCACAATTTGCACAATATCTTTTAGTATCTTATTTTTGATTAATATATATATATATATATATATATATATATATTATAGAAAAATTATAGAAAATATTTAACTTCTTAATTTAAGAAAATAATTACTGAATTCATATTTATTATTAAAAATAATTTTAATTACATTTTTATCTATTAAATTAAGAGAAAGTTTGTTATTTAGACCATTACAAAACATAAAAAATTAACTGATTTCAATTATCAATTGTTTTTAGCAATTTTTTAGGCTTTTAGCAATGAAATAATGGACTGAACTAAGTTAAAATTAACTTAAATAAAAAAAAATTATCGAATAAAATACACAAACTTTTTTACAGAAATAAGGTTAGCTAAGTATTTACTAAAAATAACAATAAGGTTAGCTAAGAACTAAGTTAGAATTAACTTAAATACAAAATTAAACGATTTAAATTATCCATACTATTAAAAACAAAGTTTGACTACTAGAAGACGGGTTACAAATAAATTCATATTCACATGTTAAAACCATACTATTTGAAACAAATTGTTACATATATATAATTAAATCAAAAACCTATCATATCAAATATAACATCATATATTACTAAAATTACATTCTATACAAAGAATATTGATTTTAGCAACTTTTAGAAATGAAATAATGGGTTGAAATAAGTTAGAATTAACTTAAATAAAAATTTATTAAATAAAATATAACTTAAGACGGGTTAAAAAAGTTAACCGATTTCAATTATTAATTGATTTTAGCAACTTTTTAGGGTTTAGCAATGAAATAATGGGTTGAACTAAGTTAAAATTAACTTTTAAAAAAATTATCAAATAAAATACACAAACGTTTTTACAGCAATAATGTTAGCTAAGTATCTACTAAAAAGAACAATTAGCCACGAATACTAAAAATATAATAAAACAATATCAAAAAGAAAAAATCTCACATTTAGCATTATATCATCATATTTTCCACTTAATATATATTAGATTAAATAGTTATTAAATTTATTTTACAAAATATAAATTTAAGATTAAAAAATATTTAAAAAAAAACATAAACCCGCACTTTTTTAGCGCGGATCAAAATCTAGTTCACTAGAAGAGATGCTAATGCTACTGTAGATTGCGTGGCCAAATCATTCCAATTTTTTTTTTTTTAATTCATTCCAATTTCCCTTTGTATTATGCTATCTTAGACAAGATGTTACCTGACTGGCTTGAAGCTTCTGCTTCAAAAGAGAAGACTTAGTTGTAACTGAACCTAATATCTTAATAGAAATTATTTCACTTGCCAAAAAGAAAAGAAAAAAAAAGATGAAGAGATGAATTGAAATTTGAACCAATCCCACCGATTCCAAAACAAATAGGGATGGATAATGTTGAGCTTTAGTGGGCCGACATATGGGCCTGTACCCGATTTTGGTCCAGTGCAAATCAGCACAGTTGCAAGCATATAAGGATGGAATGATTCTAGGGTTTCCAAGGAGGAGTATAAGAAGAACAAGCTCGGGTGGTTGGCTGGAAAGAAAACTCTCACACACAAATCAAAAAACGGAAGGGCTGTGAGCGTGCGTTTTTACTTTCAGCTCCGATTATCACGATCAAAGATTTGTTAATTGTGTTGTGTGTGTTCCTATGAGTTTCAATTATTTTGTTTTTGTTGATGATGCTTAATGGAGTCAATTGGACAATTTTATTTTTCGCAGAAAGTCATAAAACCTTTTGTTATATGTTTATTTTTATAATCAGACTCTGTTGGTTATTGTTAGATGATTGGGGGCCAGTGATGATTGAAAAAGTTTGCCTACATTGTTTGATTTACCATGAAATGGAAACTTGAATATTATTATTCACTCTGAGGCTCGTTATTGATCGATCATATAAAAGCATCTTTATATTGAAAAGTTTGTCTTTTTGTTGTGTTTAGTTTTGGTCATATAAAAGCATCTTTATCTCATAAGAAGGCAGTAGTGCTATGAAGATTTACAGAAATTTCCCTACATAAATCAATGATATCTTGTTTTACAAAAAGAACTATTGTTTTATTTTCTTAAAGAGATTATGTAATATTATTTGTTGTTTTTGGAAGAGGCTGGTGATGATGTTTCATATCTTTGCCTACATTGCCTGATCAAAGTGAGTGAATGATAAACTATTCTGAAGCCTTTGATTATATATCTTCAAAGATTCTTTGCATGGCACAAATGAATTATCAAAGATATGTGTGATACATATCTGCTCGAGGCAGCAATCACAATAATTTCCTCAAGCTACTAGGATGCTGTCTTGAGTTTCCTCTTCCATTTCTGGTGACTTACCTGCATTTCCTAGGATCTTAGTTTCCTCTTCCATTACCATGAAACGGTACACACACATTACCATGAAACTGTAGTTTTGAAACTTAGAAATTTGATTAGATATCACATGATTAATAAAAAAATAGATATGAAACCAGATATTTTAATTAATATATATATATTTTTCTCTATAAAATTAACAGTAAAAAAGAAAAATAAAATAAAAGATGGAAAAAGCCTGCAAGGATGGATAATGTTGAGCTTTAGTGGGCCGACATATGGGCCTGTACCCAACTTTGGTCCAGCGCAAATTAGCACAGTTGCAAGAAAAGGATGGAAGGTTTCTAGGGCTTCCGAGGAGTATAAGAAGAACAAACTCTGGTGGCTGGCTGGAAAGAAAACTCACGCACAAATAAAAAAACAGAAGGGCGGTGAGCGTATGTTTTTACTTTCAGCTCCGATTATCACGATCAAAGATTTGTTATTTGTGTTGTGTGTTTTCCTATGACTTTCAATTATTTTGTTTTTGTTGATGATGCTTAATGGAGTTAATTGGCCAATTTTATTTTTCGCAGAAAGTCATAAAACCTTTTGTTATATGTTTTTTTTTTTTTATATATATAATCAATCGATGATTGGGGCCAGCGATGATTGAAAAAGTGTGCCGACATTGTTTGATTTGCCATGAAATGGAAACTTGAATATTATTCACTCTGAGGCTCCTATTTGATAGATCTTTGTCTTTCTTCCTGTGTTTAGTTTTGGTCATATAAAAGGATCTTTATCTCATTAGACTGCAGCAATTCTATGAAGATTTACAGAAATTTCCCTGCATAAACCAATGATATCTTGTCTTACAAAAAGAACTATTATTATTTTATTTTCTTAAAAGAGATTATGTAATATTATTTGTTGTTTTTGGAAGAGGCTGGTGATGATGTTTCATATCTTTGCCTACATTGCCTGATCAAAGTGAGTGAATGATAAACAATTCTGAAGCCTTTCATGAGTTATATATTATCAAATTGCTTGCCACAAAGAAATTATCAAAGATAGGTCTTAACTGATTGGAATACCTTTTAGGAGATCACGAGTCAGCAATAACAAAATTTTCTTCAAGCTAATAGGATGCTGTCTTGAGTTTCCTATTCCGGTTCTTGAAACTTACCTGCATTTCTTAGGATCATAATTTCCATAAATGTATTTGTAGTTGAGAACTGTTGGCTTTCTAGCTCACTCTAACGCTCCTGGATGGGAAAACCACAGATGGAGCATTTGCTGGTAATACTTACTATTCTTCTTTTTCAATACTGTGTATATGACAAACTTTGCTAACGTTTATAGCTTTGTAATGGAACTGGTGAGTACAGTGAGACCATACAGCTGCCAAGTGTTTGAGAATGGGCCAAATTCTTATCTTCACTAGAGGCTGATAAGAATTTGAAGGAATTGGTGAAGATCCATTGTTCTGATCTAAAGATTCTGGAGTATAAAGGAAATATATATATCCGTTGTTGTTCTTGATTTGTTCACTAATGTTGGTTCCTTGCTTGTAAGTGCAATAAAGTGTATAGACTTGAAATCTTCATCTCTCATTGTTCTATCATCCTTCAACTAATTGAAGTTCAGGTTAAGTATTCATACGACCATACGAGTTCATTTATAGTCTTCCAATTCTCCCTAGTGACAATGCTGACCAGGAATCAGATTGGGTCTCGGTGGTCTTGGCTGCTCCTTGATGATCTTCTTCGATACTTTGGATCTTTCTGAAACACATGTTTTTTTTTTTGTGTGTGAGCCTCTGTACAATCTTCACCAATTCCTTCAAATTCTTATCCTTCACTAGAGGTTGATCATCTCTACGCAAGAAGCTATGCCTTGACAGCGTTAAAGCAAGTCATGATAAAGTGTTTTGCATCACAAAGGAAGATCATTCGGAATCAATGCCACCATGGTCTTTTTTCCCGGTGTACATCTCCAATACCAAGCATCCCAACGACCATAAATCAAGAGATTTCCTTGTCTTGCCGTGAGGAACCGATCCAGGCAACATATAGATCGGCCTTCCTGCAAATTAATGATCATGTTTCCACCAGTTGCTGTCTCCATCTCGTTTCGACAAACCGAAACCAGAAATCTTCAACTCTTGAGATCACAGTGAACATATCCGCTTCCGTGAATCGTGGCTAACCCTTGGAGCAGCATACTAGTAAAATCTTTGATCAAAGAGTCAGGTAGTTTCTTGTCTTTGAATCTGTTCATGAAAGTCTTCAAGCTACTCTAATAACATCATGTAATCGGTGCCATCCTCACCGTCCAGTTGCTTCATCACTAGACGATTCTCGGATAACCCTTGAATTGGGACAGGATCTGAAACTCTTCGAAGAGGTTCGTGGCGTGGTTATAGTCGGAAGTCTTCACGATCGTGTAGAGCCTCATGTGTGGTTCCGAGTATTTGAAGAGGCTTACCGAACCATACGAACCTTTTCCTATAAACTTTTCCAACTCTAACTCTAGCGACGCCATTGCAGTGGAATAGTATGACCGGTTCTCTGATTCCTTTGGCTCCACCCTAGGTTAGGTGTGAAATTTGAGAATCACAACAAATTGGTGAAGAAAGCAAAGGGAGGCCCTCAACAAATCATATATTGTTACAAAAGTCAAAAGCCAAACGTGAAGGAAAAAAATGGAGCCCATATGTCATTTCATTCACAATATTTTTTGTCGAATTTCATTCTATAAATAGGAACGTATTCATTGATTTGTAATACATCAAGGCATGATCATTTCTTCTCTTTTATTTCAATTGCTATATTATTCTTCTTCTTGTTTATTTTATCAAACATTTAATTAAACAATTCATAAACAGATACAATATATAATCACACTAAAATTATAACACGTTATCAGCACGATCACTCTATCATCATAATATCATTTTAATCAGCTATTATTACCGGAGTGCGGCTCTGCTGCTCCATTTATAATTTGTTAATTTATAATGGTTGTTTATGGCACCATAATGGTCGGTTTAACCGCATAAACATTTATTTCATTTATATGGATAATTTTATCACCATAATTGATTTACTTTTAGCCCTAATAATGGATGACTTTGTCACCATAATTATTTAACTATTAGTCTTAATAATGGATGACTTTGTCACCACAATATGTTTAATTTTTACTCTTAATAATGGATGACTTTGTCACCATAATCTATTTAACTTTAACAATGGATGACTATGGTCACCATAATTTATTTATTAAGTTTGTTTATATGGTTGATTAAAGTCACCATAACTTATTTATTATACTCATCATAGATAATTTGTTCACAATCTGTTAATATATTATAATTATCACAAAATAAGGCTCAGCCACCTATATAATTTTATATTTGATCTGGTATGTTATCTTTGATCTCATATTTATATATTCAGATTGCTTTCTTTTTATCCTTTATATTTTTACTCCCAACGGTCATAAATAATTTTTGTTTTTAAGATTAAATTATTTTCACTTTTCAAACGGCTATTTAACGGCTAATGAACAGTATTTTAAATCTATAAATACACTTATTTTTCATTATTTTTACTCATCCATTTTCTCTTCCTCCAAAACCCTCTTCAATAAATTATTTTCCTTTCTAAAAAAAATGCTTCATCCGTTTTTAGTTTTTGTATTAGGTTATTTACTTGTTTCCTTTATTGCTTACTCATCGGAAAATTTTCTCCCGAAGAATATGTAATGATTTTTATGTTGATGTTTTATGCACTTGTATTTTTTGTAATCGCACTACTTATTCCGACACCTCAAATATTTTAATAAAATCATATATCTAATAATGTATTTTGTTATTTCGTTTTAGAAATCAAATGGCAAACATCGAGAAGCTCCAATTTCTAGCTTTAGACATCACTGGTGCAAACTACATTTCTTGGACTACCAATGTTGAACTCCATTTGGAATCTGAAGGTTTATCGAAAACCATTAAAGAGAAAAATACCTCAACAGTCCGAGAAAAGGCCACAACGGTGATCTTCCTTAGAAGACATCTTGATGAGAGTATCATATACGACTATGCCAACATAAGGGATCTCAAAGAGCTCTGGAAGTCTCTGAAAGATCGCTTTGATCATCAGAAAGACATAACACTTCCACTTGCTCGGGACGAGTGGCAAAATTTGAGGTTCCGAGACTTCGACAAAGTGATGAACTATAATTCCGCTATATTAGGAATTGTGGCCAAGCTGAGATACTATGGTGAAACCATAACGAAATATCAAATGATGGAAAAGACTTACACCACATTCCACAAAAACCACATCACACTCCAACAACAATATAGGTTGCATGGATATACCAAATTTTCAGATTTGGTTGTGGCTCTCCTCTTAGCGGAAAAGAACAATGAGCTCCTCATCAAGAATCACATGACTCGACCCACTGGATCTAAAGCATTTCCTGAAGCAAATGCAGTAAATGTTAAGAATCCAGCGAGAGAAAACAAGGCATTTCGGGGTCGTGGACGTCGAAACTATCGCGGACGTGGGAGAAAATTCACCCCATATGACAGGAAAGCATTCCAATGGGTCCGACCTGAACAACCCTCTAAGGAAAAGGAACAATAAGGAAGTACCTCCCAGAAGCGAGAAGAAGCGTGTTTCAGATGCGGTACCAAGGGACATTGGTCGCGGGTATGTCGCACTCCTGCAAACCTTTGTGCAATGTACAAGGAATCCGCCAAGGCAAAGGAAAAGAAGTAAATCTTGCCGAACATTCTGAGGGTATAACGCACCTTGATGCGTCTGACTTTACAAATGATTTCGATAAGACCCCGATTACTGAAATCTAAGATGCCCATCATGTGACTTTTGAAGATCCATGTGATTGTAACATAAATAATTATCACTCATGTAAAATATTAGTGTATAATTATTGTGGCCATAATTATTGTATAATTAGTGTGTTATCTTTGTTTAATAATATATAATTATTGTAAAATATGTGCTTTCATAAATAAAATTATCTTATTAATTTCTTTTGTTTATCACAGAAATGGATTACATTGCAAATGGAACACCTTCCTGTTAGAAAATAAACTCAAATTTCCTCGAAAACTAGAAATATGGGACCGAAGAAAATGCACACGAATTTGTTAACGGAGTTCGGCCAATCGTGCCTACGTCTCCGGACCTGCTACAGATCTTTTATATTAATCACCGGGAAATTATAACTCTCTCAACTCACACCCAAAACCCGAACACACTCAAGAAAATTATGCTAAATTTTCTTACAAAGAAAAATCTCTCTCTTTTTTTCTTCTTCTCTCTTTCTCTCTTCTTGTTCTTCTTTGTTTTGGGATGATTTACAACAATGAGAATCACTCTCTATTTATAGGAAACCTTGGGGTGAGTTAGGTGAACCACCTCAACCACTTAGCCACCATTTCAATAGTTGTGACAAGCCACCATTTCAATAGTTGCAAGCCACCATTTCAATAGTTAGCCACCATTGAATAGTAAGCCAACAATCTCCCACTTGAAGACTGATTTCAATCTGTCTTCACACCTCGATCAATGTAGCAGGTCTTCTGTGCTTGTTACTCTAACAAGCCAACCGAGGTTACACATAACCTCAGCTTATCATACGACACGACTTTTGTTAACATGTCTGCCGGATTCTTGCTTCCTGGGATCTTTTCAAGCACCAACACTTCATCTTCTAAAGCCGATCTAATGAAATGATATCGACGGTGTATGTGCTTCGTCCGAGCATGGTAAACTGGATTCTTTGCCAAGTCAATGGCACTCTTACTGTCACAGTACAATACACTTTTCTCTTGGTCATGGCCTAGCTCTTCTAGAAATGACTGTAACCACATCATCTCCTTTGTTGCCTCTGTCACCGCAACATACTCCGCTTCACAACTTGATAGAGCTACAATCTTCTGCAATTGTGAAACCCAACAAATTGCAGTACCACCAAAAGTGTAAACATACCCGGATGTACTCTTCGTACTGTCAATGTCGCCTCCATTGTCAGAATCAACATATCCCTGCAATCCAATCTCTGACTTCTTGAAAGATAACGATAAACTTAGATTTCCCTTCAGATACCTTAAAATCCACTTAACAGCTTCTCAATGTTCCTTTCCAGGATTGCTCATAAACCTGCTAACGACTCCTACTGCATGTGCAATGTCTGGCCTTGTACATACCATCGCGTACATCAGGCTGACAATAGCAGAAGCAAATGGAACTCTATCCATATATGTCATCTCGTCTTCAGTCACCGGAGACTGATCTTTGGATAACCGAAAATGACTTGCCAGGGGAGTACTAACTGGCTTCACGTCATCCATATTAAACCTCTTGAGGACTTTCTTCACATACTCCTCTTGTGATAACTTAAGACCCTCCTTGCTTATACTAATTCTTATCCCAAGAATTTGTCTTGCTTCTTCTAGGTCTTTCACCGCAAACTCTTCCGAGAGTTTCACCTTCAGGTTTTGTAACACCATTTTCTCCTTAGGTAAATCACCTAACTCCCACATGTGATTGGACATCAACGATTCCATCTCATTATTCACTGCAAGCTCCCACTGAATCGATTCATCTGCTTGCTTTATCTCTTCATAACATTCATGCTCGCCTCTATCTTTGAGCATAATGTAGTTGAGTAATGGAGAAAATCTTACTGGTTTCTTGATGATTATGCTTGACCGTCGTAACTCTGTGATTGGCCTACATGGGATCTCTTCTGAATCATCATTTTCACCTGCCTCACTATTCTCCTCTTGAGAATTTTTTCTCTTCTGCTGTTGTTGTATCCTGCTGCAACTCTGGTGCCAGGATCTCTCCCAAATCAACAGCTTTAGACTCCATCTTTCTCGAGCTTTCTTTTAGCTTATCCTTGTACAACGCTTCTTCGTTGAACACAACATTCTTGCTGCGGATGATCTTCCGATTTTCATCATCCCAAAACCGATAACCGAACTCTGTGTCACCATAACCAATGAAGTAACACCTCTTCGATTTTGCATCAAGTTTACTTCTTGCATCATCATCAATGTGAACATAAGCTAAGCAACCAAATACTTTAAGATAAGAAAGGTTTACTTTCTTTCCGCTCCACACTTCTTCAGGGATCTTGAATCCCAACGGAACAGACGGTCCTCTGTTTATTAAGAAGGCCGCGGTATTGATTGCATCCACCCAAAATGTCTTAGGCAATCCGCAGTGCAGTCTCATGCTCCTTGCACGCTCATTCAAGGTTCTGTTCATCCTTTCAGCTACTCCATTTTGTTGAGGCGTTCCAGGAATAGTCTTCACCATCTTGATCCCACCATCAACGCAGTATCTTTTAAACTCCTCGCTGATGTACTTTCCGCCATTATCAGACCTTAGGCACTTCAACTTGAGATTCGTCTCAATCTCAACCATGGCTTTCCATCTTTTGAAAACCGAAAACACTTCATGTTTGTTCTTCATGAAGTAAACCCACACTTTCCTTGTGGAGTCATCAATAAAGGTCACATAGTAATATGAACCTCCTAGCGATGCAACAGGAGCGGGTCCCCACACATCAGTGTGCACCAACTCCAACTTCTCAAGTTTGGGCTCTTTTCCATCTATTGAGAAACTAACCCGTTTCTGCTTTCCAAGGATACAACTTTCACACATCTGATGATCCACCGTCTTCATATCTGGAAGCACGCCATTTGCCGCCAAAAGTTTCAATCCTTTCTCACTCATGTGTCCCAACCTACAATGCCACAACTTAGTCTGTTTGGCATTCTCGACAACCGCAACAGTATCTTCATGACTCATCGTCATATAAAGAGTGCCTCTTTTATGACCTCTAGCAACCACCATGGAACCTTTCTTCACACTCCATGCTCTACCACCAAAATTCACATTGTGCCCCATATCATCAAGTTGACCCACTGAGATAAGATTTCTCATCAACTTGGGCACATGCCTAACCTTTATGATCTTCCATACACGACCATCTGACATCTTCAAGTTGATATCTCCAATACCAACTATGTCTAAAGGTAAACCATCAACTAGATATACCTTCCCATAATTTCCAGCAACATAGTTCTCCATTATGTTGTGGTGTCGTGTGAAATGATGCTCCAGAGTCTAGAACCCACGACTCGATCGGGCTATCAACATAGGAGATCGACGCTTCGATGGTGTTTACAGCTGCATCATGAGCTTCACTCTTTCTTGGAGCATCAGCAAATACTACCAATGTATCACTAATTTCATGTGTGACTGCATTGGCTCCGGCTCCCTTGTTGCCTTCCTTCTTTGAAATTGCCCAGCAATTCTTTCTTATGTGGCCCGTCTTTCCACAATTCCAACATTCAGCAGGCTGCTTGAATTTGTACTGACTTCTTCCATTTCTTGACTTCGCTCTGCCATTGTTCCGGTTGTTTCTGTCTTGGCTCCTGCCTCTGTTTTCCACGTTGAAAGCAGAGCTCGTTGAAGCTTCACCAGAGTCGATCCTACGAACTTCTTCAGAAAGGATACGATCTCGAACATTATTAAACTTAAGTTTATGATTTCCCACAGAATTACTAACCGCTGCCCTCATTGGCTCCCAACTATTTGGCAGAGATGCCAACAAAATCAATGCCCGCACTTCATCTTCAAACTCGATTTCAACGGACGATAACTGGTTGACAATCGTGTTGAATTCATTCACGTGTACTGCAACGTGGCCACCTTCTTCCATCTTTAAATGAAAAAATTTCTTCATGAAAAATACCTTGTTATTTTCCGAAGGTTTCTCATACATATCCGAGAGAACTTTCATGAGCCTTTCTGTGGTCTTCTCCTTCGTAACGTTGTGAGCAACGTTCTTCGACAGTGTTAACCTTATAACACCCAGAACTTGTCTGTCAAGGAGCTCCCACTCAGCCTGATCCATTTTCTCAGGCTTCTTGCTCAGTGGTTGATGAAGCTTTCTTCTATACAGATAATCTTCAATTTGCATTCTCCAGAATGCATAATCTGTACCGTCAAATTTCCTGATACCGTGCGCCGAACCATCTTCGCCTCCCATCGTTTCTGATTATCTTTTGCGAACCACCGTGTAATAAAACACTTCCGTCGACAAACCGATGTCACCGACAAAATTTTACTATTCACGAATACACTATTCACGTGAATAGTAATCCCGCAAAAACTTGACCGAGATTACCGCAACCCTGTGCTCTGATACCAGTTGTTAGGAAATAAACTCAAATTTCCTCGAAAACCAGAAATATGGGACCGAAGAAAATGCACACGAATTTGTTAACGGAGTTCGGCCAATCGTGCCTACGTCTCCGGACCTGCTACATATCTTTTATATTAATCACCGGGAAATTACAACTCTCTCAACTCCACCCAAAACCCGAACACACTCAAGAAAATTATGCTAAATTTTCTTACAAAGAAAAATCTCTCTCTTTTTTTCTTCTTCTCTCTTTCTCTCTTCTTGTTCTTCTTTGTTTTGGGATGATTTACAACAATGAGAATCACTCTCTATTTATAGGAAACCTTGGGGTGAGTTAGGTGAACCACCTCAACCACTTAGCCACCATTTCAATAGTTGTGCCAAGCCACCATTTCAATAGTTGCAAGCCACCATTTCAATAGTTAGCCACCATTGGAATAGTAAGCCAACACTTCCAAGACAGATGCTAAAGATATTTGTATACCAGATAGTGGAACAACACACACTATCCTAAAACATAAGAAATACTTTTCATATTTAAAACCGACAAATATCACTGTCAATACAATATCGGGTCCTGCAGACTTGATTGAAGGGATTGGTAAAGCCAATTTTACGTTACCTATTGGTACAAAATTCTCGATAAACAATGCACTATTTTCTCCAAATTCTAAAAGGAATTTGTTGAGCTTTAAAGATATATATCTTCAAGGATTTGATACCCAGTCTGCAACTGAAGACGGGAAGAAGTACATGTATATTACTTCTAAGAACTCGGGAAAAAGGCAAATATTAGAAAGTTACCAAAACTCCCTTCTGGTTTGCATCATACATATATAAATGTCGTAGAATCACATCTTGTGATCAAAAGAAATCCTGATGATTTCACACTTTGGCATGACCGCCTTGGTCATCCGGGCACCACGATGATGCGGAAAATCATTGAGAACTCACATAGACATTCACTGAAAATTCAAGAAATTTGTCAGGGGAATAAAATGACGTGTGTTGCATGTTCTCTTGGAAAATTAATTATAAGGCCATCGCCACCCAAGATAGATAAAGAGTTACCAAAATTCCTTGAACGAATTCAAGGCGATATTTGTGGACCAATACATCCACATTGTGGACCATTCTACTATTTCATGGTAATGATTGACGCGTCTAGTAGTTGGTCACATGTTTGTCTATTATCATCTTGAAATGTGGCATTTGCGAGATTTTTGTCTAAGATAATCAAACTAAGAGCTCAGTTTCCTGATTATCCAATAAAGAGAGTTAGACTAGACAACGCTGGTGAATTCACATCCCAAGCATTCAATGATTATTGTATGGTAACTGGAATAGATGTTGAACATCCTGTCGCACATGTTCATACACAAAATGGTTTGGCCGAATCATTAATTAAACGTCTGCAATTGATTGCAAGATCATTGATCATGAGATCAAATCTCCCGACCTCTATATGGGGACATGCTATTTTACACGCAGAAGCACTTATTCGGGTAAGACCAAGTGCGTATCATAAATACTCTCCAATACAGCTAGCCTTTGGACGAGAACCAAATATTTCTCATCTGAGAATTTTTGGTTGTGCAGTATATGTACCAATTGCACCACCTCAACGTACAAATATGGGACCACAAAGAAGGTTGGGAATATATATTGGTTGTGATTCTCCATCGATTATACGGTACCTAGAACCACAAACTGGTGACGTTTTTACAGCACGTTTTGCTGATTGTCATTTTAATGAAAAAGAGTTCCCGGTTCTAGGGGAGGAAATAAAGAAATAGAAAAAGAAATCAAATGGTGTGTACCATCTCTATTACATCTTGATCCTCCTACAAAACAATCGGAATTAGAAGTACGTCGAATTATGCATTTGCAAAGTATCACAAATCAACTACCGGATGCATTTGCTGATACCAAACCTGTAACAAAATCGCATATACCAGCCGCAAATGCCCCTGCTCGTATTGAAATAACACAGGAGCGTGGGAAAGAAGTTGATACACGGGAGTCTAGAACACGTTTAAAGTGTGGTAGACCTATTGGTTCTAAGGACAAAAATCCTAGAAAACGAAAGGAGACTGAGAAGCAAAATCTCTCAGATATGACAAAAATTTCGGAAGAAATGAATCATGGGGATGGTAATAATATCGAACATCCTGAATCCGAAGAAAATCATGAGATTTCTATCAACTACATTCATAATATAAAAATGTGGAATCGAAACAAAATGAATGATGTTGATGATATTTTCTCGTACTTCATATCAAAAGAAATAAATGAAGAAAGCGAAGATCCAGACCAAAATCCGTTTATGAATGTCAAAAGAGGCATGACTGGATAAAATGGAAAGATGCCATCCAAGTCGAACTTGATTCGCTTAACAAACAAGAGGTATTTGGACCTATTACAGTCACACCTGAAGCTGTGAAACCCGTTGGATACAAATGGGTATTCGTTCATAGCGAAATGAGAAGAACGAGATTATTAGATACAAAGCTCGTCTCGTAGCTCAGGGTTTTTCTCAAAGACCTGGTATTGATTACGAAGAAACATATTCTCCTGCCATGGATGCAATTACGTTCAGATTTTTAATGAGTCTAGCGGCAAATAAAAATCTTGAGATGCGTCTAATGGATGTTGTCACGGCATATTTATATGGATCATTAGACACTGACATATATATGAGAATCCATGAAGGATTTAAGATGCCAAAAGCATTAAGTTCTAAACCAAAAGAGTTATGTGCAATAAAATTGCAAAGATCATTGTACGGCTTAAAACAATCCGGACGCATGTGGTATAATCGCCTCAGTGAACATTTGATTAAAGAAGGGTACATAAACAATCTTATATGTCCATGTGTTTTCATCAAGAAAACATTATCCGGATTTGTTATTATTGCTGTATATGTCGATGATCTAAACATTATAGGGACTCATGAAGAAATACAAAAAGCAACAAGCTATCTGAAGGGAGAATTTGAGATGAAAGATCTTGGGTAGACAAGGTATTGTCTTGGCTTACAAATTGAGCATTATGAAAGTGGTATATTTGTACATCAGTCCACATATACTAAATGATGAGTGCTAAAGCGTTTCAACATGGATAAAGTGATATACCATAGATTTTAGGGATTTTAGCCATGGTATATGTCTTATTTATCGAGTCTTTTATTATGTTTTGGAGTCTTTTTAGTATGTTTACAGGTCTATGTACGTTTGGGGCGGAATTGGACATTATGGCGCATTTTGGAGCATTTTGGAGCATTTACCCGAGAGGAAGAGTTCACTGTCGAAAACAGAGACCTGTGTCGATCGACACAGAATGTGCATCGATCGACACAAGGTCGACACAGCTAATCTCGGCGAGTTTAATGAAGATTTGGAAAATTGCACTTTTGCCCAAAAGTTTTTTATAATTACAAAGAAGCCTCAGCCGTGATTAGATCATTATATTAGGGTTTTTAAGCCATTGTTTAGGCTACGCATTATTTTACTTTGAGAGAGTTAGGGGCTGATCAGATACTCGACAGAGAGAAGATTTTGAACCCCAGTTTCTTTATCTATTATATGCTTTTTGGTTTTCTATTCATCATGTCTATTGTTATGATTGACATGTCTGAGTAGTTTACCTGTTAGGTTTAGGGATTCTCATTAGGGGTTTCATGGAATTATAGGTTGATCGATTTGTAGGGATTCATATCTTTCTAGTTCTTCATTTATGGTTGTTCTTATTGCTTGATCTGAATTGGCCGCTTAGATTATTGTTGTTAGGTTGATTTCTGCAACGAAAGTTGATTAATTAACTAGAAAGAACCTAGATGAGCAATTTGACTATTCGCAAAGAAATTTGGCTTAGGATAATTGTGAACGAAAAAACCTGAGATTAATGCTTGTTTAGAACTCTAGGATTCGCAACGAAAGTTGGCTTGCTAGGTTGTAAGACATAGATAATATTCGCAACGAAAGTTGGTCTGTTATAATTCAGTGATTCTAGTTCTAGAACAGTTCTTAATTAGATCCCGATTGATTGATTAGCTTATGTTCCTAATTCCTGAGAACTCCCTTGACCTGACGCTTCATTTGATTGCTTACAACTCGCTTGATTTACTTTCCGTTCTGATTTACTGCTTATTCTCTGTTTCACCTAGCTTAACCTGATATTCTACAATCTATCGCAAGAATCTAGAGTCTATGTGGATTCGATACCCTATATACTACTGGTCCACGTCTGTGCACTTGCAGTGTAGATCTAGGGATTGAAACCTGATCGTATCAAGTTTTTGGCTCCGTTGCCGGGGACTATTTTGAGTCTTCGATAGATTTGAACTTAGGGTTTAGACTAGGTTTTTCTTTTTTGTTTTTGGTTACTGATTTTTCTGTTTCTTTCGTTTCAGGTACGCATAGAATCGCACTGCATCGATCGACACGGTCCTGTGTGTCGATCGACATCGTTTTCGCATTGCATCGATCGACGCTCTTTTTGCATCGGTCGACACAAGGCAATTACCCGAACTGAAACGATCGTTGCGGTCCTGTGCATTGATCGACGCTTGACGACTTCCGACAGTTTATGACTGATCGCGACTTGAGGAGTAATACGGAAAAAGAGCTTGTGAAACTTGAACTTAAGGAGCTTGCTAAGCTAGAGAGAGAGAACAGAAAATCTCAGAAGAAAGCTAAGATGGCGAACGTTAATCATGTGCCGTTGATTTTAAAACCTGATGCTCAGGGTGTTCTGAGAGACCGAGAGAACAACTCGTATAATGATGAGGGGCAAAGGATAGATGCTGAGGGACGTGTGATCCCTGAATCTGTTGTGGTTAATGAGGAGAGACAGATTGCTCATCCAGGGGCTAATGGACAACCACCTGCTGAGAGGACCCTTGCTGACTACAACCGTCCGGATGAATTCTATGCTAACCGGTCAGCAATTGTACCTCCTGGATTTGAGAGGAATGACTTTCAGATCAAGACTGTCTACTACTCTATACTGAGGCAGAATCCTTTCTATGGTCTCCCACATGAGCAACCCATGGACCATATTGATGAGTTTGAAGATTTCATCACTGGAATGAAGTACAATGGGGTAAACTATGACTATCTCTATCTCAAGTTTTTTCCCTATTCTCTCGCTGGAGATGCTGCAGCTTGGCTGAAACAACTTCCACCTGGGAAGTTTACCACCTGGGACGCTGTGAAGAGGAAGTTTTTGAGGCACTTTTATGATGATGGTCGCTCTGATCAGTCGAGACAGGATATTCTCACCTTCACCCAAAGTCCTACAGAGCCTCTTAAGTCTGCTTGGATGAGGTTTAAGAAGTACCAACGTGACTGTCCTCATCATGGATTCTCTAAAGTGACGCTGCTAGGCATATTCTTCAGAGGAATTGATCTCAACTACCAGTCTGCATTAGATACTGCCAGCAATGGCAACTTCAACACCAAGACTCCTGAACAGGCTAGGACGCTGATTGATAACTTGGTGAGCAGTAATAGCACCAAGACTGCTGATAGAAGAAGGAAAGAGTCTGGTGGAAAGGTTGATAAGCTGGAGATTACTGATATCAGGAATAAGCTGGACATTGTTCACAGTTTGTTGACTGGAAAGAAAGATGTCCACTTTGCTCAGGAAGTTAAAGTGTCCTATCAGAAACCTCCTGCTGCTAGTGCTCATGAGAGCAAGATGGAAGCCATGATGGAGCGGTTGCTGGAGGGTCAGACTAAGACTGATGTAGACTTCAACACGAAGCTCGATGCTGTGTATGAAGATCTGAATGGGAAGTTTGAATCTTTGAGCACTCATGTGAAGAGGCTAGATGTGCAAGTTCAACAAACAGCTGGAGCAATACAAAGGCAAAATGGAGCTGGGAAAGCTGAACAGAAGCAATACGTCAATGCTGTGATCATAGGAGATGAGATTGACTTGCTAGGAGAAGAAGAGAGCATCATCTCGGATTGACTTGCTAGGAGAAGAAGAGAGCATCATTTCGGATTTTCTGGATGAATATTGTCTGTCTGAGACATGCGTCGATCGACACACTTTTGATGTCGATCGATGCAACCCCGATACGTCTGATGAAATCGCTCATAATCGCCTTGTGTCGATCGACACACAGTTTGCATCAGTCGACACATATCACAGACGAGACCAGAAACCTGCAACAGTCTCAGAACGAGTCTTTGAGCCTCAAATGCCATATCCTAAGACTCGTAAGTTGTCCAAACATGAGCTATACAAGGCTAATTGCATGAAAGTAATGGAAAGCAGCTGATTCAAATTTCAGAGAAGATTCCAGATCCATGAGTCTTTGTGCTAGACTGTTCTATCTCTAAGGACAGATTTAAGCATTCTCTGTGTGATTTAGGATCTGGTGTGAATCTTATGCCATACTCTGTGGCTGTGAGATTAGGACTGATGCATTTTCAGCCTACTAGGATCTCTCTTATCCTAACTGATCGATCAAAGAGGTATCCTGAAGGAGTTCTTGAGGATGTACCTATCAGAGTTGGACACTACTCGATTCCAACGGACTTTGTGGTGCTGAAGTATAATGTTGAGCCAGATGATCCTTTGCTACTTGGAAGATCATTCTTAGCTACTGTTGGAGCTGTGATAGATGTGAGACGTGGTCTGATTGATCTCCAACTGGGAGATAAGCCATTGCAGTTCAAGATGGACATGAAGCAGAGAGCCACCATTGATGGACAGAGCTTAAGTGTTGAGGTGGAACCAGAGGTTCCTATTGGAGGAGAGAAGATGGCTGTTCATTCTGAACATGCTCTAACATCTTCAGAGCCTGCAACTGCTCTTAAGCAGAAAGCTCTTGATCTCTTGCATCCACCAAAACACATGTATAAACCTTCTAAACTCAAAACTTCTAATCCATCAGCTGTGACTGCATGAAAACGTAGTATCCCACCCACGATTCGCTCCCGCCCTGATTCTCATCGCTCTTTCCTTGGGAGATCTCATGATCCGTATGATTATACGCCACCTTGGATGAAGAGACATTCACAGAGACACTCCAAGACTCTGTTGAATCCCCCATAAGTCCAATCTCCTTTTCATAGTCAAGCTAATGACTAAAAACAAGCGCTGAGTGGGAGGCAACCCACTAGTAGGTTCGTTTTTCTTTTCATTTTTCGTTTTGATTTGGTGTTTTTGATTTTTCTGTTTTGGTGTGTTCAAAAGCGTGAGGGACAGGCAGAATCGCACTGCATCGATCGACACATCCTTTGTGCCGGTCGACGCAATCGCGATTTACGGTTTGCCAATTGATTACGGTTCAGATACCGGTTATCTACATAACCGAGCACATATTCGCCATGCAACGATCGACACCAATACTGGCATCGATCGATGCAACACGACGACATGTAAGTTTTCTGACTCTTTTCGGATTCTCTCACTTCCGATTTTTCTTCTCGCCAATCCTAAGCTTGACACCACTGGGAACAATGTGTTTCAAGTGTGGGTGAGGTAGCTATGACGCACCATCTTTTTGTTTTCTTAGAGTCAGTCCAAATTTGTTTTATTGAGTCAAAAATTGAGTAGGAAACAAGGAATTTTTTAGGAGATTACCACACTTGCAGGAACTTAAGTGACCATTGGATGAGTTGCAAATGATGTATGACTATTAGAAAACCCATCACAGACCAGCCTACTAAGGACACCCATATCACTTCAGGTATTCGGAGGATCCATTACTTGACTTCGCACTTTAACTTGACTTAATTTTCTCACCTATGGGCTTGGTATACTTTGAGTCGGATTCCTCTGTTGGTCCTGGCACAGCTTGTAAACCTGTATGATTATGGTTCCCTTCTCCCCTGCCTTAAAAGTAAAAAAAAAAAAAAGAAAGATAAGAACTGAGGATAAGCTAGTAGCTTCGAAGTGGTCGCGGGAGTGGTAGCTACTACTATCACCTCCTGTGCATCCATGGAAACATGTCCAAAGTACATCCCAGTAAGGGAAGAGCACTGATAGAAAAAATAAAATGATACCCAGTGGGGAAAAATCAGTGCTAAGGAAGGGAAAAGAGAGGAAAGGAACCAGAAACAACAGTTGAGTGGTCAGTGCTAATTAGAGTAAGAGTCCATGTGTTCTTTGATCGATACCCCATAGGTGAGACCGCACTTAATAGCTTATAGAAGTCAGTATGGTGCCTTTGGATGCTCTGAATGTGATTGTGGAGTTTACTCAAGATAGTTGCTAAGTGTGGGGGAAGTATATGTTGGTCTTGATGTTTTCAGGTTCATTTTCATGTGACTTACTAAGGCGAATCTAAGTGTGGTGCTTCTACGATGAAACGAGTTTCTGAAGTTTTCAAACTTCTTCTCCTGATCTTGGTTTTCTGTTTGCTTGACGGCAAGCAAAAGCTAAGTGTGGGGGAGTTGATATACCATGGACTTTAGGGATTTTAGCCATGGTATATGTCTTATTTATCGAGTCTTTTATTATTTTTTGGAGTCTTTTTAGTATGTTTACAGGTCTATGTACGTTTGGGGCGGAATTGTACATTATGGCGCATTCTCGAGCATTTTGGAGCATTTACCCGAGAGGAAGAGTTCACTGTCGAAAACAGAGACCTGTGTCGATCGACACAGAATGTGCATCGATCGACACAAGGTCGACACAGCTAATCTCGGCGAGTTTAATGAAGATTTGGAAAATTGCACTTTTGCCCAGAAGTTTCTTATAATTACAAAGAAGCCCCAGCCGTGATTATATCATTATATTAGGGTTTTTAAGCCATTGTTTAGGCTACGCATTATTTTACTTTGAGAGAGTTAGGGGCTGATCAGATACTCGACAGAGAGAAGATTTTGAACCCCAGTTTCTTTATCTATTATATGCTTTTTGGTTTTCTATTCATCATGTATATTGTTATGATTGCCATGTCTGAGTAGTTTACCTGTTAGGTTTAGGGATTCTCATTAGGGATTTCATGGAATTATAGGTTGATCGATTTGTAGGGATTCATATCTTTCTAGTTCTTCATCTAGGGTTGTTCTTATTGCTTGATCTGAATTGGCCACTTAGATTATTGTTGTTAGGTTGATTTCTGCAACGAAAGTTGATTAATTAACTAGAAAGAACCTAGATGAGCAATTTGACTATTCGCAAAGAAATTTGGCTTAGGATAATTGTGAACGAAAGAACTTGAGATTAATGCTTGTTTAGAACTCTAGGATTCGCAACGAAAGTTGGCTTGCTAGGTTGTTAGACATAGATAATATTCGCAACGAAAGTTGGTCTGTTATAATTCTGTGATTCTAGTTCTAGAACAGTTCTTAATTAGATCTCGATTGATTGATTAGCTTATGTTCCTGATTTCCTGAGAACTCCCTTGACCTGACGCTTCGTTTGATTGCTTACAACTCGCTTGATTTACTTTCCGTTCTGATTTACTGCTTATTCTCTGTTTCACCTAGCTTAACCTGACATTCTACAATCTATCGCAAGAATCTAGAGTCTTTGTGGATTCGATACCCTATATACTACTGGTCTGAAGGAATTTCTAGCAGTTCCTAATCCAGATTAGTAACCCTAGGTATAAATTCCAAGCCTAAGATCTAGGGTTCATGTAATCGAATCAATGGTATCTCGAGATTACCTGGTGATTAGCAGCGGAAGGTTTGCAAGTAATCGAGATCTCGAAGCACCTCAAATGATGTGCCTCTACTGGTATCCACACGCACACAAACTGAACAGGAGGGATGCTAATGCCTTTAGAGATCAGATCTCTCAAGAGGTTTCAGTTTCTTTTCTGGTGGCTGTAAATTAGGTTAGATATGTGTAAAGGTCGACCATATATCTTATATATGTCGACTTATACCACGACCGAATTAACCAACGATTAAACCGAAGTTAATCGGGTCATTCGCGATCTGTGTCGACCGACACACTTACTGTGTCTATCAACACTGCCTCAGAAACTCGATATTGAATGCATATCAAATATGCATTTACTAGATCATTACATTAATGATCAACCTCATATACTATGTCCAGTTTGCTTAGGTGTGTGACCCTGTAGGATCATATAACACTAGCAATGAGTTCTAAACTCATTGATCATAAGTGGCTTCTAGCAAAGCATTATGACTACCCAGTGTTATATGATTGTCTCATCTCGACAATACAACTTTCTCCTAGAGTAAGTACAATAGATTTCAGGACATTCCCAACAATCTCCCACTTGTACTGGAATCATCTATTCCTATAATCCATTTGTAGCTATATCTCGATCTGGCATAAGGCAAGAACTGTGTCATCCTTATTAAGCTAGATCATGTTTATCGAACTCTGAATTATACTGATAAAACAAACGACTGACAATCACTTCGTTTGAGCGCAGCCACGCATTTCCAGTATCAAATCTTCGATAGGCCCTGAGATATTTAACTCATGTTATATAGGAGGTACAAATCCCATCTTGTTCCATCCATGCCCCTTTCACATCTCATGATATGCCCAATCAGTGTCTTTATAATCACCAGTTACGGCTGACGTTTGACAAAGTCAAGACGGACCAATCCATATGCAAGAAATCATGATGAACTCAGGTCTAAGGACTATACTCTATAGTCGTAATGAGAAACTCTTATGACACTCATATAACATCTTGTAGAGTTCTCATTAATGGGTCAAGTCCGATCATGTGTTCTCCAACACATATCTATGTGATTGACTTTAATACTCTTATTAAAAACTCCATGAAACTTAGTCATCAGTCACTTCACATACTAGTCTCACGTGGTTGTTAATGTCCCATTTTAACAACCTCGACCAGGGACCAACATAATTTATGACATTTATTGCTTATAGGGTTTCATGATCAAGTCACATACTTGATGACCTATAATATTGTTATGAATTACTTTGGGACTATTATTTAATAACGCAATTAAATAATGTTGAAACAAATTTCATTAAAATAACATAACCATTATGTTTTATGAACATCATGACATAACTAAAAAACCAAATATAACTCCCACTGAAATCAAGATCATATCTTAAAAAATCTAATGCCTATAGCAGCAGTATGAATCTCATGCTTAGGCCTTGGGAGAGGCTTGGTCAATGGATCAGCAACATTCTCATCCGTCGGGACTCTGCTGATCTTCACATCTCCTCTATTAATAATATCACGGATAAGGTGATATCTCCTCTCTATGTGTTTGGACTTCTGGTGTGACCTAGCTTCCTTTGCATGCGCAATGGCTCCATTGTTGTCACAATACAAAGCCACTGGCTCAGAAATACTAGGAACCACACCAAGTTCAGCAATGAACTTCTTGATCCAAACAGCCTCCTTTGCCGCTTCAGAAGCAGCGAGGTACTCAGCTTCAGTCGTGGAATCTGCTACAGTGTCCTGCTTGGAACTCTTCCAGCTGACTGCACCGCCATTCAGACAAAAGACATAACCAGATTGTGATCGGAAATCGTCTTTGTCTGTCTGAAAACTTGCGTCTGTGTAACCACTTACTACCAGCTCATCACTTTCTCCGTACACCAAGAATTTATCTTTAGTATTTCTCAAATACTTCAGAATGTTCTTGACGGCTGTCCAGTGACTTTCACCTGGATCAGATTGGTATCTACGCGTCTTGCTTAAAGCACAAGCAACATCTGGACGAGTACAGAGCATGGCATACATGATGGATCCTAAGGCCGAAGCATAAGGAATCCGACTCATGCGTTCTCGCTCAGCAGGTGTCGCAGGACACTGCTTCTTGCTGAGACTAATGCCATAAGACATTGGTATGAAGCCCTTCTTGGAATCATGCATTCTGAACCTGTGTAAGACTTTATCGATATAAGTATCTTGACACAGTCCAATTAACTTGTTCAATCTATCTCTATAGATTCTTATTCCAATAATGTACGCGGCTTCCCATGTCTTTCATTGAAAAACTGTTGGATAGTTCAGTTGATCCTGATTCAATTCTCATATTGATATCAACCTAAACATGCATCAGATCTAGGTGTTCTTATTCAGAAACATTAGATGATCTCACCTTTTACCTGTTTGTTGCAGCGGAAGGATTAGAACAGGTCAGAGATCAGATAGATGCACCGAGGGATGAATCCTCCAAAGGTTCACACACGCTTCACAAGGAAATGGCTGCTAGACCACGAGGAAGAGAGGCGCAGAGAGAGAGTAGTAGCCGCGGCTCGGGTTAGGGTTAAGGGAGAAAAGACTTGGCTTTTAGTCATTAAAAGCCTTCTCTTTTCCCTAATGGGCTTTTGGGCCCAATCTGATTAAATCCCATTTAATCAGACCCATTATTCATTCTCTCTTAGTACGACAAATGCCTGGCACTTTTTTCGTACTTCTGCTAAGCCGTTCCAACACATTTTCCTGTTAGCTTAGGCGTGTGACCCATATGGGATCATATAATAAAGGCAATAAGTCCAAGACTTATAGATCATGAGCGGACTCTAGCAAGCCATCATGATCCCCAGTATTATATGACTTATGTCTGATCTCGACATACTCTTACTTTCTAGAGACAGTACCGAGATTACTGGACACAATTCCAACAATCTCCCACTTGTACTGGAATCTCTGTATTCATAATCCTTTTGTCTCAATATCTCGATTAGTCATAAGGCAAGATTGGTGTCATCCTTATAAAGCCTAATCTTGTTCATCGGACTCTGATTTGATACTGACAATCCAAACGACTCGGGAAAGTTCGTTTGAGCATGGCCATGCGTTTTCCAGTATTCAAATCTCCGATTGGCCTAGAGATATTCACTCCATTTATATTGGAGGGACAAATCCCATCTTGTTCTATCACTGTAAACTACTCATTTCATGATGTACCCAAACAAGGTCCTTATAGCTATCATAGAATGATAGCGTTAGACAATGATCAAAGTACATCAGTCCATGTGCAGTCACATGCATGTGAACTCAGGTCTAAGGACTATACTCTATAGTCGTAGTAAGAATCTCTTATGACACAGATATAAATATCCTGAAGAGTTCTTATAAGCGGGTCTTGTCCGGTCGTATGTTCCCAACATACACTTATGTACTGACTTTGATGCCGCGCATCTATGACACACCGAGACTTTGTCATAAGTCACGTACCAATCCAGTCTCACACGGTCGTTGATGTTCCAATTTCAACAACCTTCGACTGGGGACGGGATGATATAATACATTTATCAAATATAGGGTCTCATGATCAAGCTAAATGACTTCGATGACTCAAGATCAAGTCATTTACTTCGATGACCTATAAAATGGTTCATATCATTTTGGAACGATTATTTCATCACAGTTAAAATAATCTTGAAATAATAATTTCATTAAAACATAAAATAATGTTTTACAAGAACATATCAAATAACTAAAATAAAGCTCACAAAACTCCCACTCAAATTTAGATTACATTTCAATGTTTCTAATGCCTACAGCTTCAGTTAGGAACTCGAGCTTAGGCCTTGGGAGTGGCTTTGTCAACGGATCAGCGACATTATCATCTGTCGGAACTCGGCTGATCTTGACTTCCTTTCTATTAATGATGTCACGTATTAAGTGATATCTTCTTTGAACATGCTTGGATTTCTGGTGTGATCTTGGTTCCTTTGCCTGAGCTATAGCACCATTGTTGTCACAAAATAGCGCCAGAGGCTCAGCCGCATCTGGTATCACACCTAGTTCCATAATGAACTTTCGTATCCAAACAGCTTCCTTCGCTGCTTCTGAAGCGGCGATATATTCAGCTTCTGTAGTGGAATCAGCAACGGTGTCCTGCTTGGAGCTTCTCCAACTTACTGCACCGCCATTCAGACAAAAGACATAACCGGACTGTGACCGGAAATCATCTGTGTCTGTCTGGAAACTTGCGTCCGTGAATCCACTGACTTTAAGCACATCACTTCCACCGTACACCAAGAACTTATCCTTAGTATGTCTTAGATACTTCAAGATATTCTTTACGGCAATCCAATGGTTTTCACCTGGATTTGACTGGTATCTACTCGTCATGCTCAATGCATAAGCAACATCAGGACGAGTACAGATCATGGCATACATGACAGATCCTATTGCAGATGCATAAGGAATATTCTTCATGCGCTCAAGCTCAGCAGCCGACGTAGGGCTCTGCTTCTTGCTTAGCGTTGTGCCATGCACCATTGGCGTGAAGCCTTTCTTGGAATCTTTCATGCTGAATCTTTGTAGGACTTTGTCAATGTATGAGTCTTGACACAAGCCTATCAGCCTCTTAGGTCTATCCCGATAGATCCTAATTCCAAGAACGTATGCGGCTTCACCCATGTCTTTCATGGAAAAACAACTTCCAAGCCAGTCTTTTACAGACTTCAGCATTGGAATGTCGTTTCCGAGAAGTAGTATGTCATCGACATACAGAATAAGAAATACAATCTTGCTCCCACTAGATTTCTTATACACGCATTGTTCTTCTTCGTTTCTGATGAAGTCAAATTGCTTGATCGCTTCATCAAAACGAAGATTCCAGCTCCTCGATGCTTGCTTCAATCCATAAATGGATTTGTGAAGCTTGCATACTTTCCCAGCATTCTTTGGATCTATGTAACCGTCAGGTTGTGTCATATACACATCCTCTTCCAGAATACCATTCAGGAAGGCGGTTTTCACGTCCATCTGCCAAATTTCATAATCATGAAAAGCTGCAGTTGCTAGTAGAATCCGAATAGATTTCATCATGGCCACCGGTGAATAGGTTTCATCGTAGTCCACACCGTGAACTTGTCTGAAACCTTTTGCCACCAACCTGGCTTTATAAATCTGGACATTTCCATCCACGTCAATCTTCTTCTTGAAGATCCATTTGCACTCGATGGCTTTTACACCAGCGGGTAAGTCAACCAACGAAAACACTTGGTTGACCGACATGGAGTCCATTTCGGAATCAGTGGCCTTGCGCCACTTAGAGGAATCTGGGCCCATCATGGCTTGATTGAAGTTCGATGGTTCATCACCATCAATGATCAAAAGATCATGACAGTCAGTCACGAGGAATCCCTGATATCTCTCGGGTTCGTGACGGATCCTCCCGGATCTTCGAACTTCAGGTACTACAGGTTCAGGCTCTACAATTTCTTGTAGATCCTCCTGCTGCTCTTCCTCATTAGGTTGAGCAGTATCCTGTTCATCTTGAATTTCTTCAAGCAGTACCTTACTCCCACTGTCTTTCTTAGAGAGAAATTCCCTCTCAAGAAAGTTACAATCCCGGGCAACAAAAATCTTGTTCTCGGAACGTAGATAGAAGTAATAAGCCTTGGTTTCCCGTGGATAACCAATGAAGTAGCATTTGTCAGATTTTGGTGTAAGCTTGTCTGAGATTAATCTCTTGACATAGGCTTCACAACCCCAAATTCTGAGATAAGACAGCACTGGAGCTTCTCCAGTCCATAATTCATATGGTGTCTTTGCTACTGCTTTTGATGGCGCTCTGTTTAGAGTGAACACTGCTGTTAGCAGAGCATATCCCCAAAGGGATATTGGAAGGTCTGTGTGACTCATCATAGATCGAACCATATCCAATAAGGTCCGATTTCTCCTCTCAGACACACCATTCCATTGAGGTGTTCCAGGAGGAGTGAGTTGGGATACGATCCCACACTCTCTCAGATGATCACTGAATTCCTGGCTTAAGTATTCTCCTCCTCGGTCGGACCGAAGAGCCTTAATGCTTTTGCCAAGTTGGTTCTGTACTTCATTTTGGAATTCTCTGAACTTCTCAAAAGATTCAGACTTATGTTTCATTAAATAAACATATCCATACCTACTGAAATCATCAGTGAAGGTAATGAAGTACTGATAGTTTCCTCTTGCATTTGTGGACATTGGGCCACACACATCAGTGTGTATCAGGCCCAATAAGTCACTGGCCCTCTCGTTAGGTTTATTAAAGGGGGCCCGTGTCATTTTGCCCATCATGCAGGATTCGCATTTCTCACATGACTCAAAGTCAAATGAGCCAAGAAGTCCATTCGAATGGAGCCTCTTGATGCGTTTCTCGCTGATGTGCCCTAAACGACAATGCCATAGAAACGTTCGGTTTTCCTCATTAGGTTTAAACCGTTTTGTATTAATGTTATAAATTGGCGCGGATTGATCGAGTATGTAAAGCCCATTCGTAAGAGGGGCAGAACCATAGAACAAATTGTTGCGATTGAAGGAACATAATTTATTCTTAACTGAAAAATCATAACCTTCCAAATCCAACAAAGAAATTGAAATAATATTTCTGCTTATAGCAGGTACAAAATAACAATTATTCAGTTCTAAAATCAATCCCGAAGGTAAAGACAACAAGTATGTGCCTACAGCTAGTGCTGAAACTTTCGCTCCATTCCCAACTCGTAGCTCCACTTGTCCTTGCTTCAGCCTTCTACTGTTGCTGAGTGCCTGCATATTAGTACAAATATGAGCCCCACAACCAGTATCCATGACCCATGAGGTATTATCAGAAGTAGTTGTATTAACTTCTATAACAAAAATACCTGATGAAGAAGTCTCGAAAGTCTTCTTCTTCAATTCCTTTAGACCTTCCTGGAATTTCTTACAATCTCTTCTCCAATGCCCCAGTTCTTTGCAGAACCTGCACATGTCAGTTGGCCCAGCCTTGGACTTGGGCTTGGGCTTTGGCGTGTCCTTGTCCGCGACTTGGACAGCCTTGGCCGCTCCCTTATCCTTAGCAGAGGATTTCTTAAACCCCTTGCCCTTCTGCACCATAAGCACATTGGGGTCCTTGGCGGTTTTCCTCAAGTTGGGCTCTGCAGTCTTGAGCATTCCGTGAAGCTCAGGCAGTGTCTTACTCAAGCCATGCATGTTAAAGTTCAGAATGAACTGATCATAGCTTGCAGGTAAAGACTGCAGAATGATGTCGCATGCAAGTTCCTGGCTGATTGGGCAGTCGAGTTTCTGAAGATGATCGAGATAACCCATCATCTTCAAGACATGAGGACTCACTGCCGCATTCGCAGCCAACTTACAGTCCAAGAGGTTCTTAACTGTCTGGAACCTCTCGGTCCTAGCCTGCTCCTGAAAAAGCGATTTCAGGCTTGCCATGATCTCGATTGGAGACAATACACTTTCGAACTGTTTTTGCAGCTCAGGAGTCATTGTCACCAACATCAGGCAATAAACATCATTTTCATCTGACGAATGCTTTTCCCAAGCATTGTGCAGAGTCCTGGCAGCATTGGCAAGAGGCCTCTCGGGGAGGGGATCTCGAAGGACATAATCCTTCTTCTCCTGCTTGAGGACCAGCCTCAAGTTCCTTGACCATGTCAGGAAGTTCGTTCCAGTCAGCTTCTCCTTCTCGAGAACAGACCGGATCGAGAATGTGTTTTGTGTGCTTGTAGTAGTCATATCTGAAATATATAAATAAAAAGGTTATTAGTTATTATGTTCAAAATGACTAATCTCGTATTAAAATTTAATATGATTAATCACGCATTATATTCAATAACCTAAGTTACCCTCAATAGAATATAATGATTCCAAGATCCACATATAACTAAGATTAAAGTGGGCCACTGGCCGTCACCCAACCTTAGCTTATATCGGTAAGCCCTATATCGGCTAATTATATCCGTGATATAACTCTTGGTTGTGAATCTGGGCCCGAGGCCCAATCCACACTGATGTCTCAAGGCCCGGGACTCCCGATGGCCTAGTCAAGAAAACCGGACTATACAGTCATGTAATCATTAATGTCTGGGACTCCCAATGACATTTATGAATCACAAACCGTCTTACCCACGCAAAAGCAGACATCCTCACACTGTAAGGCCATGAATGCAATTGAATGGGCTTTGACAGCTGACATAGCCTGGACAAGACATCCAACGCTTGATATTATTTGAGGTTCGTAGGTTTATTAAAAACATTCCCAAAATAGAAGATTACTATTTCGGGAAACTTTCTATTTATGGAAACCTACTATTTTTGGAAACTTTCTAAAATTGGAAACTTTCTAAAACCGGAAACTTTCTAACTTTAGAAATTTCTTTAAAATCCAAAACCCGCAAATTCAGAAACTTCTATATAAAGAAACTTTCTAATTATAAAATTTCGGAAACTTTAATTTAAAAACGACTTTATAATTTTATAAAATAGATTTTAAATTAATCTGAAGAAAGACTCAATTAACTGGCCCAATTGTTTTAACTTCTTGGCCCGAGGCCCAAGAATTGGTCCATGTCCAAGACATGACCCAATTGTCCAATTAATTGACATAACCGGTCTGGTTCATTAAAACTGGTCTAACCAAGTTTTAATTACTACGATGACCACAATTGTCAACCGGTTATTTACTAAACCGGAACTTCTCAATTTATTTGGTCCAACCAAATCAAATTAGAAATTCCTGGTTTAGGCACTAAATCCAATATTTCTTTCGACATTGGATTTCTTATCCTGGTTTAACCAGATTTAATAAAATTATTAAAACTGTTTATTAAACCAGAACGAATCAATTTTAATTAAAATTTTAAACCGAACCATTAACCGACCCGAACCGATTGAACCGTGATCAAACAACCCTAGCTTTCGGATCAAGCAATGATCGTCCAGCCGCAAGCCGTGCGCCACGATCCGAGATCGATACGCTTGGCATGATCGGGACGGTTCATCGGGACGTTCGGGACGGTGTTGGCCGAGTCGTTCACGAGCGAGCCACGATCCGGACGGCATGAAGCCTCACGCGATCGAGCAAGCATGGAGACGATCGGGACGTGAGAGAGGCGGAACGGGACGATCGTGATCGGGACGCGATCCGTCTTACGATCGGGACGAGCCGCGGTCGTGACGCGATCGATCCAACGATCCGACCCAACCGGCCATACTCTCGGCCAATCAACAAACCCGAGTCATATAGCTCGGTTTGTGATTTCTGTTTGTGTGTTTAGGATTTAATTCAGTTTCTTAACTGTTTTATCTTATCAGTAATTGATTCAAAAACAATTCTAAACAGATTAAACAACCTAAACATGAATCTAAAACAAGAAACCTAAGAACCAATGGCTCTGATACCACTGTTGGATAGTTCAGTTGATCCTGATTCAATTCTCATATTGATATCAACCTAAACATGCATCAGATCTAGGTGTTCTTATTCAGAAACATTAGATGATCTCACCTTTTACCTGTTTGTTGCAGCGGAAGGATTAGAACAGGTCAGAGATCAGATAGATGCACCGAGGGATGAATCCTCCAAAGGTTCACACACGCTTCACAAGGAAATGGCTGCTAGACCACGAGGAAGAGAGGCGCAGAGAGAGAGTAGTAGCCGCGGCTCGGGTTAGGGTTAAGGGAGAAAAGACTTGGCTTTTAGTCATTAAAAGCCTTCTCTTTTCCCTAATGGGCTTTTGGGCCCAATCTGATTAAATCCCATTTAATCAGACCCATTATTCATTCTCTCTTAGTACGACAAATGCCTGGCACTTTTGTCGTACTTCTGCTAAGCCGTTCCAACACATTTTCCTGTTAGCTTAGGCGTGTGACCCATATGGGATCATATAATAAAGGCAATAAGTCCAAGACTTATAGATCATGAGCGGACTCTAGCAAGCCATCATGATCCCCAGTATTATATGACTTATGTCTGATCTCGACATACTCTTACTTTCTAGAGACAGTACCGAGATTACTGGACACAATTCCAACAAAAACAACTTCCGAGCCAAGACTTAACAGACTGTAACAACGGAACGTCATTTCCGAGAAGAAGTATGTCATCTACATACAATACGAGAAATGCAACTGCGCTCCCACTAGTCTTCTTGTAAACACATGGTTCCTCTTCGTTCCTGATGAAGTCAAACTTTTTGACTGCTTCATCAAAACGAAGATTCCAACTCCGAGATGCTTGCTTCAATCCATAAATGGATCGATGAAGCTTGCATACCTTCCTAGCAGCATTAGGATCAATGAAACCTTCGGGCTGTGTCATGTACACATCCTCTTCCAGAATTCCATTAAGGAAAGTTGTTTTCACGTCCATCTGCCAGATCTCATAATCATAATGAGCAGATGTTGCTAGGAGAATCCGAATGGATTTAAGCATAGCGTCAGGGGAATAAGTTTCTTCATAGTCAATACCATGAATTTGTTTGAAACCTTTTGCCACCAGCCTTGCTTTATATATCTGAATATTTCCATCCACATCAATTTTCTTCTTGAAAATCCATTTACACTCAATGGGTCTTGCACCATCGGGTAAATCAACCAAAGTCCATACTTGGTTCTGTGACATGGATCCCATTTCGGATTCAGCGGCTTTCAGCCACTTTTCGGAGTCAGGGCTCATCATCGCTTCTTCAAAATTCGCGGGTTCTTCACTGTCAATGATCAACAAGTCATGACAATTAGTTACGAGAAATCCATATCTCTCGGGTTCGTGACGGATCCTTTCGGATCTGCGAATTACAGGCTCCACAGGCGTGGTTTCTACAACTCTTTGTAGATCCAACTGTTGCTCTTCCTCAACGGGTTGAGCATTTTCCTGTGGCTCTCGAACTTCTTCGAGTTGTACTTTACTCCCACTGTTTCTCTTGGAAAGAAACTCTCTCTCAAGAAAGACGCAGTTCCGAGCAACAAACACTTTGTTCTCGGATTGGTTGTAAAAGTAGTAAGCCTTGGTTTCCTTAGGATAACCAACGAAGTAGCATTTATCAGATTTGGGTTCGAGCTTATCTGTAATTAACCGATTAACATAAGCTTCACAACCCCAAATCTTCAGGAAAGATAAACTCGGAACATTTCCAGTCCACATCTCATGTGGTGTCCTTGCAACTGATTTTGACGGAACCCTATTAAGTGTAAACGCAGACGTTTCTAGAGCGTATCCCCAGAAGGATAATGGAAGAGATGAGTGACTCATCATTGATCGAACCATATCTAATAAAGTCTGATTCCTCCTCTCGGACACTCCATTCCATTGGGGTGTTCCAGGAGGAGTGAGTTGCGAAACAATTCCACAATCTCTCAAATGATCACTGAATTCTTGGCTTAAGTATTCTCCTCCACGATCTGATCGAAGAGCCTTAATACTTTTGCCAAGTTGATTCAGTACTTCATTTTGGAATTCTTTGAACCTTTCAAAAGATTGCGACTTGTGTCTCATTAAATAGACATAGCCATACCTACTGAAATCATCAGTGAAGGTAATGAAGTATCGAAAATTTCCTCTGGCACTTGTGCTCATTGGGCCGCACACATCAGTATGTATAAGCCCCAATAGGTCATTGGCCCTTTCATTTTGTTTGTTGAAAGGGGCCTTGGTCATTTTGCCCAGTAAACAAGATTCACATTTCTCACATGATTCATAATCAAATGAGCCCAGAAGCCCATCACTATGGAGCTTCTGAACCCGTTTCTCATTTATGTGGCCCAAACGACAATGCCATAGAAAAGTCTGATTCGTGTCATTTGATTTGAATCTCTTAGCATTAATGTTATAGATTGGTGTGCTTTGGTTTAGAACATAAAGCTCATTCTCTAATGGGCTGCTACCATAAAATATATCATTGTAATCAAAAGAACAACATTTATTCTTAATTGAAAACTGATATCCTTCCATATCCAAAACAAGAATAGAAATAATATTTCTGCTTATAGCAGGTACATAGTAGCAATTATTAAGTTTTAAAACCAAACTAGAAGGTAAAGACAAGTTAAATGTTCCTACGGCTAATGCAGCAACTCTTGCTCCATTCCCCACGCGCAGGTCCACTTGTCCCTTTTCCAACGTCCTACTGTTGCTTAGGCCCTGCATATTTGTACAAATATGAGCACCACAGCCGGTATCCAATACCCAAGAAGTAGAACCAGAAGTAGTAACATTTACTTCTATAACATAAATACCTGAAGATGAAGTCTCGAAAGTCTTCTTCTTCTTCTCTTCCAAGAATTTGTTGCAATTTCTCTTCCAATGCCCTAGCTCTTTACAGTAATGGCACTTATCAGTCTCAGATGGGCCAGGCTTGGGTTTAGAGGACGGCGCAGGCTTGTCCTGGTTTTCAACCCGGACGGCCTTGGCCTTTCCCTTACCCTTGCCAAGTTTCTTAAACTTCTTACCCCCTTGTACCATAAGTACATTTGGAGTGCCCTTCTTGAAATTAGGCTCAGCTGTCTTGAGCATCCCATGCAGTTCAGTCAACGTCTTCGTCAAGTTGTTCATGTTGTAGTTCATAACAAACTGATCATAACTTGACGGTAGTGACTGCAGAATGATGTCAGTAGCCAACTCTTGGCTAATGGGACAATCCAGCTTCCCCATGTTATCAATATAACCCATCATCTTAATGACATGAGGACTAACTGGACCGTCCTTTGGTAGCTTGCATTCAATGAGAGACTTAACCGTCTGGTATCTCTCAGTTCGTGCCTGCTCCTGAAACATACTTTTCAGGCTAGTGATCATCTCCATTGGCGACTCCACGTTCTCGTATTGCTTCTGCAAATCCGAGTTCATGGTAACCAACATGAGGCAATTCACATCGACCACATCATTCGAATGCTTATCCCAAGCACTCCTTTCTGCATGTGGAGCATTGGCTCTCGGTTTTTCAGGGAGAACATTTTCAAGGACATAGTCCATTTTCTCCTGCTTGAGAACAATTCTCAAGTTCCGATACCATTCGAGAAAATTCGATCCATTTAACTTGTCCTTCTCAAGGACGGATCGCAGGGAGAAAGTGTTATTCATAGCTGAGATCAAAGAAAGGAAAAAGGTTTAGTTATGATGTTCAAGAAATGAGAAGTCTTAACTATTAAGAAAACTCGCATTATATTCAAACAATGTTTCCTCAAATGAATATAATGATCCAAGACCCATACTTCACTAAACTTGAGTGAGCCACTGGCTATCACCCAAATTTTAGCTATCTAGGTAAGCAACAACTTTGCTAGTTATATCCAATATAACTCTTGGTTGCGGATTGACATCTCATGTCCAATCCACCTGATGTCTCTGAGCCCAAAACGATTTTGATGGCCCAGTCAAGTAAACCAATTTTTAAGTCATGTAATTGTTGATGCCTTGCACTGCAAAAACATCAACACGCTTACTTCTTGTCTTACTCATGTAATTGTGGACATCTCGCACTGCAAGTCTATCGCACAATGAAATGGGTCTTGACAGTTGACAAGATTGGAAAGACATCAAGGATCACTTGATATTTGGTTGAGGAACGGAACCATTTAAAACGTTCAATTTTATTATGTTTTAATTCTTCTAATTAAAGTGGTTCATCTTGGTTTGGTTCTATGATTTCAGGTTCAATAACCTAAACCAGCGGATCTTGTGTCGACCGACACTACTTTAGTGTCGATCGATGCAGATTAACCAAAACCATTTTTCGATAACCGATCAATCCAATTGATCCGGCTTTTTGATAACCGGTCAGTGTCGATCGACACTACATTAGTGTCGGTCGATACCAACCTTATCAAAACAATCGCAATAAACCGTTTTAGCAGTTTAACCAATTTTAACCAAGCTCGATAATCGGTCCAATCCAATTGAACCGACTATCCTGATCGCGAGGTCTGTGTCGACCGACACAACTCTTGTGTCGATCGTCACAGTTAGGCTAAACACAAGTTTTATTCGGGTTATCCTTATGTGTCGACCGACACCGGATTGGTATCGATCGACACAGTGCGATAAACCCTAATCATTTTCAAGCAAAAAACCTAAACTAGATTACTTTGATTAAAATGAGTTTTAGCATGCTTGTATCAACTATACAGAGATTCAGATTCAACTAATCTAATCAACATGCTACTGATTCAATAGAACCCTAAGGCTCTGATACCACTGAAGGAATTTCTAGCAGTTCCTAATCCAGATTAGCAACCCTAGGTATAAATTCCAAGCCTAGGATCTAGGGTTCATGTAATCGAATCAATGGGATCTCGAGATTACCTGGTGATTAGCAGCGGATGGTTTGCAAGTAATCGAGATCTCGAAGCACCTCAAATGTTGTGCCTCTACTGGTATCCACACGCACACAAACTGAACAGGAGGGATGCTAGTGCCTTTAGAGATCAAATCTCTCAAGAGGTTTCAGTTTCTTTTCTGGTGGCTGTAAATTAGGTTAGATATGTGTAAAGGTCGACCATATATCTTATATATGTCAACTTATACCACAACCGAATTAACCAACGATTAAACCGAAGTTAATCGGGTCATTCGCGATCTGTGTCGACCGACACACATACTGTGTCGATCGACACTGCCTCAGAAACTCGATATTGAATGCATATCAAATATGCATTTACTAGATCATTACATTAATGATCAACCTCATATAATATGTCCAGCTTGCTTAGGTGTGTGACCCTGTAGGATCATATAACACTAGCAATGAGTTCTAAACTCATTGATCATAAGTGGCTTCTAGCAAAGCATTATGACTACCCAGTGTTATATGATTGTCTCATCTCGACAATACAACTTTCTCCTAGAGTAAGTACAATAGATTTCAGGACATTCCCAACATGGTCCATGTCTGTGCACTTGCAGTGTAGATCTAGGGATTAAAACCTGATCGTATCATAAAGCAACTCCTCTCAGGCCCCCCTATGGTCGTTAGATCACTTAATGTTGAAAATGATCCTTTTCGACCACATGAAGAAAATGAAAAGATACATGGTCCTGAAGTACCATATCTAAGTGAAATACGAGCACTTATTTATCTTGCAAATTGTGCTCGACCTGATATATCATTTGTCGTTAATCTTTTAGCGAGGTTCGGTTCGTCTCCAACACAAAGACATTGGAACGAGATCAAACATATTTTTCGTTACCTTCAAGGAACAATTGATTTAGGATTATTTTATACTAAAAACTCAAACGGAGAAATGGTTGGTTTCGCAGATGCGGGATATTTATCTGATCCTCATAAAGCTTGATCACAAACATGATACGTTTTCACAGTTGGAGGAACTGCTATATCATGGCGCTCTCAGAAACAAACCCTTGTAGCCACTTCCTCAAACAATGCTGAAATCATTGCTCTCCATGAGGCAAGTATAGAATGTGTGTGGCTTAGATCAATAACTCAACATATTCAATCAAGTAGCGGAATCCACGTAAGTACGAGACCAACCATCTTATATGAAGACAATGTTGCATGTGTTGCTCAGAAAAAAGAAGGATATATCAAAAGCGACAGAACCAAACATATCCCACCGAAGTTCTTCTCATACATTCAAGAACTCAAGAAGAATAAAGAGATTGAAGTGAAATATGTTCGATCATCGGATAATTCTGCAGGCCTCTTCACAAAGTCGTTACCTACTTCAGTATTCCGAAAACATGTACACAATATTGGAATGCGTCATCAACAAAACATATCCTAGTCAATCGAGGGGGAGCCTGGATAGTTGTACTCTTTTACCTTGCTACGGTTTTTTCCACAGGGTTTTCCTAGAAAGTTTTTTAACGAGGCAACTAAAGAATCACCGCAAAATATGAATGACAATGGACTCTAAGGGGGAGTGTTACAAAAGTCAAAAGCCAAACGTGAAGGAAGAAAAATGGAGCCCATATGTCATTTCATTCACAGTATTTTTTGTCGAATTTCATTCTATAAATAAGAACGTATTCGTTCATTTGTAATACACGAAGGTGTGATCATTTCTTCTCTTTTCTTTCAATTGCTATATTATTCTTCTTCTTGTTTATTTTATCAAGCATTTAATTAAACAATTCATAAACAAATACAATATATAATCACACTAAAATTATAACATATATATATATATATATATATATATATATATATATATATATATATATATATATAGAGCAAATAAGATGTACATTACCGACTTTGTTAAGATTCAATTTCCCTTTTTAATTTTTTTTTTTTAAAAACAAGATGAAATATAGAACCTATCTATCCTTTATCCATGTCGGGGGTTCCGGTCCAACATGAAAACTGAACGTTTGTCTGAGACGTGCACTCCGTGCGAGTCTATATGCTGTCGAGTTTCTTGTACGCGGTATTTGCTTGAACTCAAAGGATGATAAAAACTCCTTCCTTCGATCAAACTCATCTATGTGGACTGAGAAAGCTGGGCATTCTTCTTGATCAGACACAATCTTTATCAACTCCAAACAGTCTGTTGCAAATATGATGTTAGGTTGTTGTAGTGTCTTCATACATACCATGGCCCAAATTAGTGATTCGAATTCCGCATGAAGAGGGGACAAGCTCGTCCTAATGTTCCTTTAACCCATCATAATATTTACATCTCCCTCGTCAAAACTATACAATCCTTGCTCTGTAAACTTGTCTCCCTCCTTCCAAGATCCGTCTACAAAGTACCACTGACCATGTTGTACAATTTCATACTCCTGAATATTTGTACTTCCATTATTTAGGGCCTCAGCAGAATCTCCATTTATCTGAGCATCCCCCATATTAAGGATTCTGTCTCTGCCATTTTTAATGTATCTCGGGGATCTCTGTCAATTTGACTATAAACCATATCGTTTCTACTCTTCCAAATATACCACATAATCCATGGATAAATGTCCATAGTACTATCCGATGGTGTTCGCCAAAACAAATAATCCATGTTAGTGTATATTGAAGCTGTAGGAAATAAATCAGGATTTGATGAAATCCTTGACAATGCCCATGCTTGCCGAGCTGGTGGGCATTCGAACAGAACATGATTAATCGATTCCTCTACTCCACACCGAACACACCGAATGTCGCACTTAATACCTCTAGAATATAATTTTTTTTCATAACTGACAGACATCCCGAAATTGCTTGCCATACGAAGTGCCGCATTTTGGGAGGGCATTTTATTTTCCATGCATATGCTTGAAGTGTTTTTATACCTGGTCCCGAAACTGGACATGTCGTCCCACTCCATAAATTCCCTATTTGTATTATAACCAGATTTCACCGTATATCTCCCAGAATTGGTGAAATGCCATCCGAACGAATCCGATCGCCCAAAACGACTAAAATGAATGCCGAAAACTCTCTCCACGTCCTCCGGATCAATCACCATTTCAATCAAGTCTTTATTCCATACCTGATTCCTATGATCAATTAGCTGATCCACCGTTGAAACACATTGTATAGTAGCTATTTTTCGTTTTGCTGGTCTCGGGCGATAGACTGGTATCCATGGATCATTCCATATTGAAATAGATGTCCATGTTCCCATCCTTTTAATTAGTCCTTTTTAACCAGAGATCTAGCTGAGATCATACTCTTCAATCCAAAAGATGGTGAGTATGATTTTATCGGGTCCAAAGGATCCGCATTCCTAAAATATCTTCCTTTAAATATCCTTGGAAAAAGAATATTTGGCTTTTCAATTAGTCTTCATAATTGCTTTGCCAAGAAAGCCGTATTAGTATCCTGAAAGCTCCAAATCCAATGCCACCTTCTTTCTTATCTTTACAAAGTTTGTCCCACGATATCCAAAGCATCCCTGAATTCAAACCTCCCGAACTCCACCAGAAATGGGAGACTACACTCGTCAATTTCGTTGTCACTGTATTTGGTAACCGAAAACATGACATTACATGATTCGGCATCGCCGTTGCAACTGCTTTAATCATAACCTCTTTACCTTCTATGGATAGTAGTTTATTTGTCCAATCATTTACTCTCCCAAATAATCTGTCATGCAGGAATCCAAAGACCTGTGTCTTTGATCCACTCAAACATTTTGGGATTCCCAGGTATGTTCCCATGCCCCCCACCGTATTGATTCCGAGAATCATCTTCATTTCCTCTCTGACCGCATTGTCTACTTTGTGTCCAAATTGAAAGGACGATTTTGTAAAATTTATTTATTGTTCTGAAACCTTCTCATGGTCCTTGAGTATCCTTAAGATCGTCTCACATTCATCTTTCTTAGCTTTGCAGAAAAATAAGCTATCGTCTGCAAATAGAAGACTATGAGAGAGAAAACGTCCGAAATTTAGTTGAAAAAGGAAATAAAGGAAAATAAAAGAAAAGTTTTTTTTTTAAAAAATCGTTTCTCTCTCTTCTTTTAAGAACCGCTTCTTAGAGAGAGAAAATTCTCTCAAAGCAAGATTTTTTTTCTTCTTCATCAATTTTATTTTTTAGAAGAGGTAGAATTGATTTCTCGTTTCAACGGTCGGTTTTTTTTTGTGTATATTAGTGTTTGAATAAAGACGAGAATTGATTTTCGAGTGGTTGATATGGTTTTGATCCGTCTTTTGTTTTTTTCCGATTAACATCGGATTTCTTTGTCCGGCTTCGTCTGGACCTCCTCCGATCTCTTTTCCCTGCTTTCATCACGTTGAGCAGTCCGATTTCTTAGTTGTCTTTCTCGGTGATTTCTTGTTCTTAGAGTAATATCTCTTCACTTTTGTCCCACCTTCGGTTTCGGGAATTAAAATGGCCAAACCAATTATGTGTATTTGGCTGGCGGCAGAGCCTCGATGTGGTGCTTTCCGGTAAGATAATTGAAGCAGTGTTCGTTTAATAAGCGGTACTTCTTCGGCGATAATTTTGGTGGAAAGGCATGATCGGCAAGATGGGCTATCAACTCGCGCATAGTTGAAGTGGAGCGGCAACTTCCGGTGATTTTCTTGCTGTCGTTTGTCTTATGGCGGCTGCATGCCGACTTGGTTCGCGAGCTGGCACGTATCCCCTTTGACCTTATCCCGAATTGGGATTAGATTTGGGCTTTTGTTTAATCCATTTCACTTTTACTCGTAATACAGATTTTCATTGAAGATTCAACATTAATTTTTTTTTGTTTTTTGGACTTTTTTAATGAAAATGTTGGCAAAATAAATAGTATCGGTAAAAAAAAAATTTAATTACAGTTATAATGGGTTAACAATGCTAATCATTAATTGGAAGAATTATCAAAGTTGCTAATGACATTAATTTACAATATACATTTATTATTGACTATCAGTAATTTGACGGGAAAACGGCCAATTCATACCTGCACATTTAGAACTGGCACCGATTAATACCTGTGTAATTTTCATGTGCTAATCAATACCTACACTTTGGATTATTTGAATATGCAAACACGCACAATTTTTTTTGGCTAATTCCTACTTTGACCAAGACTCCGTTAGTCAATCTCGTTAAACCACTAACGGATAATCCACGTTGGCATTACAAATCTGAGCTGGCACTAATAATTCAAAGTGACGTCGTTTTAAAAAATTAAATAGAAAATGAATCCTCAAAGAATCGAACTCGTGACCTCAAACATCAAATAGGTAGTGCACTACCAACCAAGCTAAACAAACTTTTTAGTAATGTGTATCAATATATTTTATATAGGTTTATAAAATTTATATCATCTTCCCCACATGCTGCAGTATCATTCAAATACGAATGAGATATCCTCTCTTTGGTCTATAACCCAAACAGTGGTCGTAAGCTTTCAAGGCCGATATATCTTCTCCGTCGTTACACCGGATACTTTCTTCTGGGTTTAGCTACTATCTCGAGGAGAAATTCAATTGACTCAATTTATATTGATTGATGATTTAGTGATTCAAGTCAAACTCGATTTGAATACTCTACGAGCGATGTTATCGACATTACAACCGCCGCGTTCTCTCTCACTCCTCCCTCTACGACGTCTCCACGGCTCTAAAACAGTTGCCTCTTTAGCTTCTTCTTCTTCCCCTGCGACAACGTTCGATGCTGCTTCCATCTATCCTCCACAATCCCAGATTCTCAGCACTCATCGCTCTCTCTTATCCGACGAAATCACAGCTTCCGAGATCACGAAATCTTACCTCTCCTGAATCCATCTCACTCAGCCGAAGCTCAAATGCTTCCTTCACGTATCGCAGAACGTTCTGAAAGATTCTCAAGAGATCGACCAACGAATCGCAAGAGGTGAGTAACTGGGTCCTCTTGCCGGAGTTTTAATCGGCTATATAAATTATATTGATATAATTAACGAAAAGTTTGTTTAGCTCTGTTGGTAGTGCCTTACCAATTTAATGTTCGACTTCACAAGTTCGAATCTTAGTGGATTCATTTTCTATTTATTTTTTCAAAACGACATCACTTTGATTTAATAGTGCCAGCTCAGATTTATAATGCCAACGTGGATTATAAGTTAACGGTTTAACGAGATTGACTAACGGAGTTTTGGTCAAGGTAGGAATTCGCCAAAAAAAAATTGTGCGTGTTTGTATATTCAATTAATCCGAAGTGTAGGTAATGATTAGCACATGAAAATTACACAGGTATTAATCGGTACCAGTTCTAAATGTGCGGGTAGGAATTGGCCGTTTTCCCGTAATTTGACAGTTCAACCTTTACCCAAACAGAAAATAGTTTGTACAAGGCTGCATCACCTTACTGACTTTTCTATTTTGCAGTGTTGAGCTCATCATATAAAGCCTCATCAGTACTGGTCAATACAATGTTGGTCGTGCTTGGAGAAGTTGTCTTCCAAAAGACAAGTTTTGTTAGGACTTATTTGAAATTTCATCTGTTGTAGACCATTTTGGCCCAAAATAAACAAATTCAGCATTGAGTTAGACAACGAAGGCAATGATAAGTAAAAAAAACTTTCAATTTTTATCAGATATCATAAAAGTAATCTTCTGCACTTAATTAACCTGGAAATTTGTAATTTAGAGACTCAAATCTTTAAATGTATTCAACTGTAATAAATAAATGTATTCAACGTATTTCTTCAATCTGATGAGACATAACACGACAGCCAACTGTTCCAAACCGAACCGGATTTCCGTTATTTCGATATTTATTGATTGCGGCAGGCTTCCGGTTAAGAAGACACCCGTAACTTTTTTTTTTAAATAATAAAATAATTGCCCAGTCAAAAGCTTATAGTTGACGAACGGACGGACAGAAACGAAAATCTAGGTTGAGCATGAATCATCTTCTCCGATCACATTTTGCTAGCTTCTTCTACAGGAGGAGGAACCTTCCTTTCAGGTTTTCCGTCCTTCGTTTTCCCAAAACCCTTCCTTCGCCTGATCCAGTTCATGACTCTCTTAAGCGTCGGATCGAGCGCCTCTCAGATTCGATGGCCTCCGTCACCCCTTTGCTCCGGGAATGGTGCCAACTCGGAAATAAACCGAGACTTTCAGAGCTCAGGAGCATCATCTCCTCCCTTCACAAATTCGACCGCTTCTCCCACGCCCTCCAGGTTAGCTTGCTTCTTAGGGTTTCCAACTGCAATTGGAATGAATCAATTATACAAACAATTTGATCCTTCTTCTCTTAAATTTGGGTGTTAGATTTCGGAGTGGATGAGTGACCAAAAAGCTTACAATCTGTCTACGGTAGACTTCGAGATTCGGCTTCTCTTGATTGCAAAAGTTCGTGGTCTTGAAGAAGCGAGCAACTTCTTGGACACCATTCCCTTGAAGAAGAGGGATTTTTACGTGCACAACGCTCTCTTGAACTCGTGCAAGACCCACGGCTCCCTGAGCATAGCCGAGACCACGTTTCAGAAGATGAGAGACCTTGGTTTTGCTGCCAACAATCCCAAACCTTACAACACCATGCTCTCTCTCTACTACAACGCTGGAAATCACGACATGGTGGTGAACCTTCTGTCCGAGATGGATGACAAAAATATGGAACCCGATGGAGTACCCTTTGGCAAGCTCTTATCTTCTTTCGCTATTGCATCATCCGTCAAAGACTTTGAGGGGATGGAGAAGTTTCTCAACAAGTGGGGGCAACGGATGGAGCCATGGACCAGATGCTTCTTCCCGGCACTCCTCCTCATGCAACTTGGATCTAGGGAAAAGGGTTTGTCCTTGCTTCGTAAGACTGAAGAATTAATCGAAGATGGCTCCAGGGAAACCATCTATGGATGTCTTATGAAAGCGTATTGTCATGACGGTGAAAGAGAGGACGTTTATCGTCTCTTCAACTTGGCTAAGGACCACGGGATATCCTTTGACACCTCTACATGTTCGGAGATCATCAAGTTATTTGCAATGAAGAACGATCTTGACGGGGCTCGCGAGATCATGGAAGACTGGGATACCGGGGCTGGCGACCTTGGCCTGTCAGATTTCGGTCACCGCAAGAGATTCATGAAAGAGGAGGCAGAGAAAGTTGTGAACATGCTTGGAAAGAAGGAGAGCAAGTGGGAGAGTTTGACAGAAAAGTTACTGAACTGGGTTGAGAATGAGGAGGAAGATGGAGAAGAGGAGAGGCGGAAGAGAGTAACGGAGGCCCTGGAGGGGAGGCTGCAGGACCGCTGGAACCCAAACAGCAGCATGACTCTGTCGGCTTACACCTGCGTGCAGTATGTTGAGGGTCGAAGGGACTTGGAGAGTGCAGCTGAGATTCTTAAACTACTTAGCAAACAAGAGCAAGTGTCACGTGCAATGGACAAAGACAGATTGAGTCTGAAGATGGTGGAGGCGATGAGAGGAGGAGGATACGTTGGAGGAGTAGACGAGCATATGAACCAAAATTATTAGTTTTAACTCTTGTTTGTTATATAGTTAATTAACACCATTAATCTATTAGGCCTTTCGCCCAAAAAGAAGCTTATAATATATGGAACTAATTATCCAAATGGTTTCTCAAGACTTTGTTCTGGGTACAATCTTACTTCTGCTTCCTCAATGTTGTACCGACTCCTTGCCATTGCATCGACTATCTTCCAACCCAGTCCTCCAGCTCCGTTCATATCGTACAGTAGTTGATCGTAGGAAATGTGTCCTCGCTCGCTTAGCAGCCTCAGGATGTTTCTCAAACCCTCCATGTCCCTTTTACCCTCCACATAATCCACACAGCTCATCAGCACAACCTGGTGTGGTCTCCACCCTGGCTGGCTCACCTCTATCGCCTTCTTCCATCTCTCCACCGCCTTCTCCATCTCACCGGCCATCTTGTAACCGAGAGCTAACCTCTCCCATGTGCTCGTCTCCTGGACCACCATCTTTGCTACTTCCTCCGCCTTCTCCATCATCCCCTTCTTGCAATAACCTGTTATTAACAAGTGCGGGATCCGGATATCGAATAAAGAGTGTCCAGCTTCCCACTCTCCCATAATCTTCTCAACGCCTTCAATATCTTCCACCTTAAAGAGCGCACTGATGACACATATGTATCCAGTGTTGTAGAACCTGTCCAGCTCCTTGTACAAGCTCCAGAGACGGTACACCTCTTCTTTCTTACCTGCGGCGCCATAGAAAGACATGAGAACCTCGTAGGCTTGCTTTCTTTTCTGAGGATTCACCAACTGCTCCGATTTACGCAGCATCTCTAGCGCCTTCTCAGTTGATCCAGCTTTTATATAGGCGTTTGCAGCATCGGCGTAAGTGCGCCAGTCCAGCTGAAGTCCCGGGTCAGACTCACAGCTCATCAGAAACTTCTCCATTCCCTCTACATCAGATACAACCGAATAGGCATGCAGGCGTGTGTTCACAGTGAAGATATCAGGCTTTACATTCCCATCCTCCATCTCACGTAGAAGCTTCTCAACCATTGTGTATTTGCCGCTCCTGATGTAGAGATTCAACATGACATTGTAAGGAAGACAACCTCTGAGGAAGCCTAGCTCTTTCATCTTCTTAAACAATTGCTCGGCTTTGTCGAACACCTTCTTGCTCGCGTAGCAGTTCAAGAGCGCACCGTAGAGATGGTAGTTCCTATTCTCAATAGGAATGTTTTCAAAAAACTTGTCTGCTTCTCTCAAACCACTAACTTTGGCAATCAAATCAAGGCGAATGGCTATATCTCCCTCGGAGATATCATGAACTCTATGCTCACTCATCCAATCTGATATCTAAACATTTCACAAACAACAACAAGACAAGTTGCCCTCTTTAAGATCCGGATTCACAGAGTAACAAAATGGGGACTTTTTAAAATTGCGAACTAAAGAGGTAACAAAGGAATCGAGAATTCAAAAAATTGGAGACCTGGAGGGCATGGGAGAAGCGGCTGAACTTGCGGAGCATCTTGATGATGGAGTGGAGCTCTGAAGTCTTGACCAGGTTCCCCTGATCAAGCCATCCCTCCAGCACTGTGACAATCGAAGTCGAGGGATCGCCGGACCTCGCAACCCGACGCTGCAGTGTGTCGTAGGGGTCCAACGCCGACGATACGGTCCTTGAGTGAAAAAGGAAGCTCCTCGAAATGTAATTTGGCTTTGGACTGAGAAGACGAAGAAGATGATTCATACTCTGGCTGGCTGGTGATACAGAGAGAGCGAGCTAGGGTTTAGGGTCTAACATTCTGTTTGGCTTCACTGTGTAGTTTGAACTTTGAATCGATTTATCTTTATCATATTCCACAAAAGAAACTCCCTTTCAATTTTAACTCGCGAGAGAGCCTATCTCACTCGACTCGTGTCTAATATGGGTTTAGGGTTTAATGGGAGATATTATTATTTTACTTTTGGAATGAAATGATGCAAAGCTTTCTTCATTCTTTTGATTTTCCAAATTGTCTCTCCTCCATGTTGTTTGTGTGTTTTGTTGAAACAGCGTAGTGCTTAGAAGATTTTGCGACCAAGAACGAGCAAATGCAAAGGCCCAAATTATCTGGCAAAGGTTTGTTGCTCCGCCTTCAAGGACTTTGCTTCCCTTTTCGCTGAAGCTCTCATAGACAATTAAGGTCTCGACTGCACTAATGTCACACGTTATATATTGATTTCAATGAAAAAAGCAGGAATAGGATCTCAGAAAGAAAAAAGGAAATGCCATCATAAGCTTATTCTCCAACTGATTACTTGGTTTATAACACACAAATGAATTTGATCATCTACTTTTCTCACAACACCTAACTTTGTGTAGTAGCTACGTAATTGTTCACTACCATCATTACAAAAGAAACAGAGGTTCAGATCCATCTTACATAGGCCAACAACCCCTCCAATAAGCTTCGTTTACTCACCATATTCTCCCAACTTAGAGCATCATCCCTTCTTTTCATACAACACAAGTTTCTTATCCCAACAACTAGAAGGTACTCGAACAATACCAAATGCATTGCATAGAAAATGCTCCATCAAGGAACACGCATATCTCGGACAACAAGAACAAAATCACCAAATTTTACAGACAAAAGTAGTCAAGTCAAATAGATGACTAGAGCGAGATGGTATAGATCACAAAAGGAAGAATGCAGTATATGAGAACTACCATAAGCAAAGTTGCAAACAAGTTTCAGCATAGAAAGAGCATTCACCACTCTCCTCCAAATCAAACATACAAAAGAAAGAAGAAAGCTTTGATTCTTCTAGTTACCTATGCCTTGTTCATGGAGAAGCCCCCACTGGTGAGAAGCCTCTCAACGTATTTCCCCATAATATCAACCTCCAAGTTCACTTTCTGTCCAATTTTCTTGGTCGGTATCACCACATTCTGCTGTGTATAAGCAACAAGCATGAAATTAAAGCAGCTCTCCTCGTCAGACACATCCACCACCGTCAAGCTCGTCCCATCCACCGCCACAAACCCCTTGGGGACAATGTATTTCAGCAAACCCTTGTCCGCTTTCACCTTCACCCACAGCGAATCTCCCTCAACCTCCATCGAAACTATCACTCCCGTACCGTCCACGTGTCCCTGCACCACGTGCCCACCCATACGGCTCACCGGCTGCAGCGCACGCTCTAGATTCACCCGAGATCCTCTCTCCAGCTCCTCCAGCGATGTTTTTCGCAGCGTCTCCGGTGATAAACCGACGGTGAACTCCTCCGCGTCGAAATCCGTCACGGTTAGGCATGTCCCGTTCACTGCGATGCTGTCACCGAGCTTCACGTCCTCCAGCACCACTCTGGCGCCGATTTTAAGATCGAATCCGCCATGGTCAGCCATTCCAAGATTCTTTACGTGGCCCATTTCTTCCACGATTCCGGTGAACACGGATCGGATGCTCAATTTTTGCCTCCTCCCATGGATTCTGGATTTTCCGCCACACGTCGTCAGCTTTTTCGATGAGTTGTCAGAGAATGAATCAAATCTGAGGAAATTAGTTCTGAGTGAAGTGAAGGTTCCAAACTGTGGAGGACATAATTTGGGAAGCTGATTGAGAGAGTGAGTGGACATCATCATTGTCGTTAGCCTGAGGAATTTGGCGGCGGTGAGCTATAGCAACGGAAACCACGGTGCGAAGTCGTCCTCCCTAGATTTAAGGTTATTGATTACAATCTCAAAATGATCGGGGCCAAGTTGGAAATAAATAAAATGTTCGGGGGTGTATACAACACAAATCTAAAATTGAGAATAAATAACAAACTCGTCCTCAAACCTCAATTTCTTTTAAATTGATCCTGGAGGTTTAGTATTTATTATTCTCAGTTGATCGTTCTGTGTTTGTAGAAAGTAAAGTCGTATTTTGTTTGTTAATGTTGGCACCCATACATACTAAGATTTTCACTAATAGATATTACGTATGCCCAAAATTAGAAAGGTCCCTCAAATTTACTACTACTTTTCATATATATGATTTAAATTTGAAGGCAAAAGGAAAAACAAAACAAAACTGCAATTCTCATTCATGGTCTGTGCGAACAACTTTCTGTCAACTTCTTGTCCTGAAGATGGCGTCCTGTGACCCGAGCCAATCTGCAAGATTGCTCCATCATTAGTCTCTGGATCGAATCTTGTTCCCATGGCACAATCCCAAAGTCATCGTTGAACCCTTCCATGCCTTGTATCAAAAACTGCCACATCAGTGTTCCTGCGCCAGACCTCTTGCGCTTGGCTGATTTGTATACAACATCAAAGATCGTTCTGTAGAACCGATCACGCTGCGACGGCTCATAGTCCTTGTTCAGATTCGAGAGCCCAAACTCGGTGAAGAGAACAGGCTTCTTCAGTTCCTTGTCCCCATCTTCAATGTGAGATAGCATCCATTTCACCACAAACTTTAGTTTCTCTTCAAACCCCTGATCGTGAAACCTGCAAGCCAATGGTTTGAAAGGAACTTTGTTTGTTTCTTTGAATGATTCCACGCACACAGCAATAACAACAAACAGGGTGGCTTACCAGTGATCAGGGTAGATATGAACGGATGCAAAATCAATGTTTGGGGACTCCGAGTTTCGAACAAAATCTGACCCAAGCTCAGAGGCCCACCTTTCTGGGTTTACTGTCAGCCGTTTTGGGCTCTTGGGGCCGTAGAAACCTTCCAAGCCTACTGTTAGAAGATGCTTGTTGTCAATCGATTTAATGAATGCTGTCATTTCGTTAATCCAGTCCTTTGAATCCCCACAAAAGGAAGAAGAAGCCACATTACTTACTTGTTAAAAAACTCTAATTAGTTAATTAATGATTGGATAAGAAACCATCAAACTCACTTGGAGAGTATCCCCAGAAAGATCAGTCAAGCAGCGAGGCTCGTTTATCAACTCCCACGCAAATATTGTAGGGTCGTTTCTGTACTCTATCCCTGTTATCGAGTTTTTGCGGGTTAGCAGCACCTGGCAAATGGGAAATGAGACATTAATTCCAAAAGTTTCAACATCACAAACAACTCCATGCTCTAACTAGTCTAGGCTAATCTAACACATGAAGAAGTGACAAGGATTCAATCAAAAGATACCGTGAGATAATTCTTGAAGTATCTGCGGATAGATGGGTCAAAGAAGAATGAATCATTGGAAGAGCTGAGGCCAACACCTTCTTGCCATGCCCAGTTGACGTACTGAGTCTTCCCTCCATAAGCTTGTAGGTTATTCACTAAGCTAAGAAGCAACCTAACACCATGTGTTTTTGCCTCTGCGATTACATGATCCAAGGCCTAACCACATTATATAAACTTCATCAAGAACGAAAGTAAGGGGATGCCAATACCAAATCCAAAAGACACACAACTAAGTAATTGCAGATTCTTTCCAATTACAAGATATAATAAAGGGCCATTGAGTTAATGGATGCTGCATTGCCCTTTTTCTATTTCTAATCATCTTTGCTGGCATTGTGACTAAAATAAGCTCAACGATGACTAGTGTCTGCAAAAAGACTGATTTTTTTTTTTTAAACAAAAGCTATGGAACTATCTAAAACAAGATCCTGGAGGAATGAGTGGAGTGAAGGCAAGGAATTGTTGGAGATACCTTGAAGACTCGTTCATCGAATCTGCCAGGAGAGATCTGGAGAGCATTGTAGCCACCATCATTGAAAGCCCATGTTCTACAAACAGTGAGACCCATTTTGGATCCAGCTTCAAGCATAGCACCGACACGGTGCCTACTATGATCATTGACGGCATGGTCCATGAACCAGTAGGAGTTCCACCCATTCACATACAGAGCCTTACCATCCACCACGAACTGTGTCCCGTTCCGTCTCACGAAGCCTCTTAGATGGGCCTCCCCTTTGGAATCAAACCACAAATCTCCGAATGAGAGATAGATAAACGCCACACATGTAAGGAAGCCTAAAATTGGTATGAATGGTCCGTTCCCTGTGGGAGCCATGCTTCTCCTCGCTGCTATTAGCTTCAGATATTTCAGGATCGCTTGAAATCTAGCCAGTTTTCCTCACCGATTTATCCAAATATCTCTCAGACGGAAACGACTAGAGAGAAATGCAAGCCGGCCCTTTGGAAAATTTCAGACTTTTGTGTTCACGTTTTTCCGGAGCTTTTATTGAAACCCAAACAGATCAAATGTGATTTCTTTATAAGAATAAGAAAACAAAAGCATTCAGAAGGAAAAATTCTCCCAAAAGAAGCGAAATTGATGAATGCTTACATTACAGATCTCTTTCCCTATCAGAGTGTGCCGAGAAAGTAACCTCAGAAATGTCGGAGGGGCCTCTGAGGTAAAATGTTGGTTTCATTAGACTTGCTTACCACTATTAAGCACATCTGCCCGATAATTAACAAAATCATAACCAAACACACTAGATTTTAACCGTGCTTATTTTTTTATTACAGATTTAAAGTTTATTTATTTGAATGGCACATCTGGGTTATTGTGCTCTACCCCGGATACCAATGTTCACATTTGTGGATGTCAAATGATCGACTCTACATATCATCTATATGTGAAGAGTTCTTTCTAATATAAATAATAGAGTTAATGCGCCTCTGTTGTGATCTAAAACTAATTGCCAAAAAAAAAATAGTTATTTTGTTATTAGTAATTTATATTTTTAATTATATATACTATTTTTTTATAATTATTAATATGTAATATAAAACGTGAGTTAATAATTTAAAAAAAAAATATTGTGTTACTTAGGAGAAGATATAATGTAAAGATAAAGAGATTAAAATAATGGTTTCACATTATAATCCGCATTATAGTGTAAAATCATAGTTTTGAAAATAAATTTATATTATTATTATTTTTTATGAAAGCAACCATTGTAAAAGTTATGTGATAATAAATTTATCATTTACTTATAAATCAAAATTTATTATATTTTTAATATTTTAATAATTAAATATTTACGAAAGTATAAATAGAACAATACATTTATATCTTTGTATTGGTTTAATTTTTTTAAAAAATTATATGATTAAAATTGTTTAATTCACTTTAATCTTTTTCAGTGAGTAAAGTTCGGTTTAATTTTTTATAACTAAAATTCATTAATCTATTTTTTAAATGTTTTGTAATGATATACATAATTTTCAAATTTAATTGAACAATCCATTAAAATGGATTTATAAAAACATCAATTACAATTTGACACACCATATATTTGAATAATATAATAATGAATGATTTTAATATTTTGATTAAATTAAAAATATATCAATTGAAATTAATTAGTATATTGCAAAGTTCATTTTAAAAATTATAATCAAAATTGTCTAATTTATGTTCAACCCGTTCTTATAATAGTTTTAATATTTTGCAATTCTAATGCAACAACCCGCCAAAAAAGTGCAATCTTAGAAATTATCAATCGTAATATAACCTACTATATATTTTAACAATATAACTATTGAATAATTTTAATATTTTATTAAAGTAAAAATATATTAATTTAATTTTGTATTCTAATTTTTAATAAAAATGATTTATAAATTAAATTTTAATTTATAGTACATTATTTATTTTTATAATATTCACTTTTTAAAAGTTAAAGTTTGTTAAAAAGAAGATATTAAAAAAATGTTTTTTTAAGTTTTGTTATAATATAATACTATATTTATATTTCAAATAAAAAGAAGATATTAAAAGATATTATGAATATATTTAATAAAATCATAACTAGAGAATATTTATATTAAATGTAACTACAATTATTTTACAATAAATTTAATAATAAATACGAATTAGTACTTATTTTTTAAGAAATAAAAAAATAAAAAAAATTATAAGTTTTGTTAGAATATTTTTTTATATTTAAAACATAAATATTAAAAGATATTATGAATATATTTGGAATAAAATTATTAATTAAAAAATATTTAGTATGGTCCACAAATAATCTAATTTTATTAAACCCAAAAATAACCTTAATGAATTTAAAAATTAATTAATTATAATGTTATATTTCGTAATAAACATATGAAGTTATATTTCATACTTTTAAGTTCAAAACCAAGTCATTACTATTAAAAAAGCTTTTTCGACTATAATTAATTACATATATTTTTAGTTTTTTTGTCAACAAAGTATAAAATTGTCACATCTAAAATCAGTCATTCATGTTGTTCCGGTCCAACATGAATAATATATGATGGTTGAATGCGAATTTTTTTTGCTAACTTATCCATTTTAAAATTTTCGCACATGAGATAAACTTGAGGTTGCATTTTTGAAGAACTCTTTATATCTTTCATATTTATCCAGATAAACAGAAAAAGCTAATCATTCCATTAATGCCAATACAATTTTCACTATTTCAGAACGGTATGTTGCAATCAACAACAAACTAACAAAGTATTCTGGAAATAGTCGAGTTATTTATGCCAGGTATGTCATGTTTGAAAACACATTTAAAGTTTATTCAACGAACTTTAGAGCTTTCGTGAATCTTGGGAAATTAATTAATTTACAATACAAGAATTTCAGCGCTTACAGTTTCAATTTGTTTGTCTAATGTAGAACTGATCAATAAAAAAAATGCGAAGGTATTGCTGATGCCAAATGTTTATATTTACATTGCAAGTAACTATCAACTTATTTATATTCAATCGGACTAAGGACTTATTCATATATTTCGTATAAAATTATATATGTGACGTAATAGATGCAGAAATCTTAAACTATTAATATTAACAAGTAATAGATGGTAATAGATGCAGAAATCTTCATGTTATAAGGACTACTAAGTTTACCAAAATTATACTTACAGTTACAACAGTAACTCTGTTATTTCAAAATGAAACAAAACTATTTACTGTGTAACATATATCGAAGAGTGTGTGATTTTTTTTGGGGGTGGGGGAGTGGGGGGAGGGGGGGAACGATATCCTTTTAGAGTGAAAACATAATGATTTACATATTTTTTAATATAAAAGTATGAGAAAATGACCATTCAATTCACGAACTTTTCGGTCAAATCCAAATTATACACGAACTTTAAAACGTACCAAAAGAAAAAACATGAACAAAATTTGACTTTCTAAATTAAATACAAACTTATTGTTGATTGACCGTTTTACATACGTCATTTTGGTGCAAAGTAAAAAAAAATAAAAAATGACGTTGGTAGGACTCGAATCTTAGATCTTTAGCTTAAAATAGACCTTAACTCGCCACAGTGCCACAAGCTCTCCTCAGACATAAGTAAATAATAATGTTATTTAACTTATACCGAGTGCGTTTATGAATTAAAAATTAAGCTTTCTCTTCCATCATCTTCACTTACAACTCTGTCACCTCTAATTTCAGAAACTTTCCTGTCACCTATGTCGCCTTCATCAAAGGCTTCAATCGATGCTTTCTTCTTCCGTTTGGACCCATGCGAACTAAGTATCTTCTTTGCTTTTTTTTTTTCCATTTCGTCTCAATCGAAAAGAAAAGCAACGAGATTTAGTGACTGCAGCTGGTTTCGTTTCTAGGATTTGAGAAAAAAATCCCCAATTCAATTTGAGCTTTAGGAATTCACGATACAAAACTCAATATTTAACTCATACACGCATTCAATATAAGTTAAATAACATTATTATTTACTTATGTTCGAAGAGAGCTTGTCGGCACAGTGGCGAGTTAAGGAAAATTTTAGGCTAAGGATCTAAGGTTTGAGTTCTACCAACGTCATTTTTTTTTTTTAACCTTGCACCAAAATGACGTATGTAAAACGGTCAGCCAACAATAATTTTGTATTTAATTTAGAAAGTCAAATTTTGTTCATGTTTTTTTTGGTACGTTTTAAAGTTCGTGTATAATTTGACTTTGACCGAAAAGTTCGTGAATTGAATGGCCATTTTCTCTAAAAAGTACCGAATAAGAAGTTATATGTTATGGATCCAAAAATAGTTTTTTTTGTTGTAAAATTTGGAGAAAAAAATATTACTATATTAGTATAAAATGGTCTATCATCAAATAAAATATTTAAGACAAAAGATCCATAAAAAATTAACCTACTTTAAAAAAAATCTCTCTTTTCTCCTTTATGACACTAAAATACTATTTCACTGTTTACTTTTGTTTTATTTTATTTAAAATTTATGATATTATATTTACATTGTATAAATAAGGGCCTATTTTTGGTAATTTGTTCAGGATTGTCAAAATGTATAAGACATCCCTGTTATCAAGCACATGAGCACTCTTATAGCTAAGGGAATTTTTAATCGAATTAAACTGTCATAACCATGCGAGATAACCGGTTCAATCCAATTGAACCGATCTATCCTTTTGCACAGCCTGTGTCGATCGATGCACCTAGTGTGTCGATCGACACAATGCGATTTCTAAATCAAAACCCAATGTTTTAATAGGCGAATTCGCGGTGCGAAAACTCTAAAACAGTTTTGCCGTTTTCGCGGTGTGTCGGCCGACACAAACTTGTGTCGATCGACACAGTGCGAAAACATAGTTCTTCGTTTTTGATATAATTAAATCCGAGATTACAATTATCAAAACGAAACCTAGCTATCATCAATTCAGTCAAATACCATTTTAATCGAATTCCAGGCTACAGATTCAATGGATTAAACCCTTCAGCTCTGATACCACTGTTGGAATCCCTAGGATCCAGGGTCTAGGTAATTGAATCTAAGAACTGGCCTCGTGTTTACCTGGAGATTGGCAGCGAAAATTGGAGTAGGTAAACGAGATCTAGAGCGCCTCAATCGTTGCGCCTCTATCGTAGTCCACACGCACACAAGCTGGAATCCGCCGGGATGCTAGTGCCGGGAATCGGATCTCCTGTGGATTCTCTACGTGTTTTAGAGGAAGAGGGTCTGTTTTTCTGTCAAGAAAAACTGTCTGCGACGGCTCACCCCTTAGGTCGTGTATCCTGGCCCCTATAAATAGGCCCACGGTTTACAAACCGTAATTTCAGTTTCGGTTTCGACCTTGTGTTGATCGACGCACCCAATGGTGTCGATCGACACACCTCTTGTATCGATCGACGCACCAATGGCATCGATCGACACACCTCTTAAAACACGAATTCAATGTGTATCCAATACACATTGATCGGACCATATGCCAATGATAAATACCATACAAAGCATATCCAACTTGCTTAGGTGTGTGACCCTGTAGGTTCACATGATACTAGAAATGAGCTACAACTCATTTGTCATAAGCGGTTTCTAGCAAAACATTATGACTACCCAGTATCACATGAATTGTCCGATCTCGATAATACAACTATCTTTAGAGTAAGTACAATGTGATTTCAGAACACAATTCCAACACTTTCAGCCGTACTTAGATCGATTCATGGTGGCCTACTTGGATGACATTGTCGTCTATAGTAACTCGATGGAGGAGCATGTTGAACATTTGTGGACTGTCTTCCGAGTTCTTCGTGATAACGAGCTGTTCGTGAAGCGGGAGAAGTGCGCCTTCGCTACCGAGGAAGTCCAGTTCTTGGGACATCTCATTGGACATGGAAAGCTGAAGATGGATGATACCAAGATCAAGGCGGTCATAGACTGGGAGGCTCCGAGTAAAGTGAGGGAGTTACGGTCATTTATTGGATTGGAGAACTACTATAATCGGTTCATTGAGGGATACTCTAAGAGGGCTGCTCATGCTCCCTTGACAGATTTATTGAAGAAGGTGAAGTCATGGGAATGGTCAGATAGATGCCAAGAGGCCTTTGAGGAGTTGAAGTCCGCGGTAAGTCAAGAACATGTTCTTGCTTTACCGGATTTTAAGTTGTCATTCGAGATACACACGGATGGCTCTGATTTTGCGATTGGAGGAGTATTGATGCAAGAGGGTCATCTGATTGCCTTTGAGAGTCGAAAGCTAAATGATGTCGAGAGGAGATACACGGTCCAAGAAAAGGAGATGACAGTCGTGGTCCATTGTCTCAGAATCTGAAAACACTACTTGTTGGGATCACACTTTGTGATTAAGACGGAAAATGTGGCCACAAGTTATTTTCAGACGCAGAAGAAGCTGTCTCTAAAGCAGACTCGTTGGCAAGACTTCCTGGCTGAGTTTGATTATACCTTGGAGTACAATCCAGGAAAGACAAATTTGGTGGCGGATGCATTAAGTAGGAAGGCCGAGCTGGCAGCCGTTAGTTTGGTCGAAGGAGGCATTTTGGGACGGATCCAAGAAGGCTTGCAGCGTGATCTAGTTTCCCAAGAATTGATGAAATTGGCGAGGGAAGGCAAGACACACCAATTCTGGGTGGAGAACGGGTTACTTTTCACCAAGGGTCGAAGACTTTATGTACCGAATTGGGAAATTCTTCGCCGAGACATAGTTTGGGAGTGTCATGATACTCAATGGGCTGGACACCCGGGGCAGAAACAAACGTTGGCCTTTGTTCAAGCAGCCTACTTTTAGCCACGTATGCGAGAAACAGTGGAGTTGTACGTGAAAACTTGTCTAGTTTGCCAACAAGACAAGACATAGAATAAGCAGTCGGCGGGTTCGCTGAAACCTTTGCCGATTCCGGAACGACCATGGGAGTCATTTTCACTAGATTTCATATGTGCCTTACCTAAGTCGAAAGGGTTTGGCTCTATCATGGTGAATGTGGAGCGGTTATCCAAGTATGGAACGTTCATAGCGTGCAATCAGGATGCCACAGCTGAAGAAGCGGCAAAGGCATTTTGTCAAGAATGTGGTGAAGCATTAGGGATTGTCGAGGAATATCGTGAGTGATCGCGACCCCCGATTTACTGGACGTTTGTGGAAGGAGTTATTCAAGATGTTTGGGACGGACTTAAGCTTCTCAACAAGCTTTCAACCTCAGACTGATGGGCAGACGAAAAGGTGAATGCATTGCTAGAGTGTTACCTCCGATACTCTGTGAGTGCAAATCAAAGAGATTGGGCTAAGTTGTTGGACATCGCCCAGTTTTCCTATAATTTGCAACGAAGTTAGTCCAAAGGACGGAGTCCATTCGAGCTTGTGACGTGACAACAATCTCTGACACCACACACTTTGGCCGCACCGACGACTGAAAGAAAAAGTCCAGGGGCGTTTATAATGGCCAAAAAATGGGAGGAACATGCCAACTTTGCTCGGGTATGTCTTAAAAATCTCGGAGACGTATGAAGAAGTGGGCAGATGAGAAGAGACAATCATCTGAATACTCGGTGGGAGACTTGGTCTTAGTGAAACTCATTCCTCAACAATTCAAGGCATTTTGGAGCTTGTACAAAGGCCTAGTTTGGAAATATGAGAGTCCTTTCGAGGTGACAACGAAAGTAAAAAAGGTATCATATCGGTTGGAGTTACCGGCTAGTTTGAAGATCCACCAGGTGTTCCATGTCAGTATGCTGAAGCCTTACCACCAGGATGAAGAGGATGAAACTCGAGGAGTTTCAACTCGAGCACCACCAGTTGTGACTAAATCTTATGATAAGGAGATAGGTGAAGTACTCGCGAAGAAGGAAGTGAGAAAGCGAGGTGTTCCGCGCCAGACCCATTTTCTAATCAAGTGGAAGGGACTGTCCGAGTCTGAAGCAACATGGGAGCCAGAGGGCGACTTGTCGCAATTTCGGGCCAAACTAGCGGAGTACACGGCGACGAGGTCGTCACCAAAATAAGTGTGGGAGGATGTCACGTCCCATTTTCAACCCAATACGTACAACAGATAAATCTACGGAATGAGCCAACCCGAGAGTGTAAATCCACTAAGTAGTTACTAAGTGTCTTTTACTTATGTAAATGTAATTCTCTAAAAGTGGTTGAAGTAGTTGGTTGTGGTGTGAGTAATAGTAATGTTGGAACAGTGGAGTGGAGTGTAATGATGTGGTGGATTGTAATTATGATAGTGGATAATGGTGGTGGAGTGTAATGATGATAGTGGAGATAGTGGGGGTAATGGAGTAGATTAGATCTAATCTCCACTGTTAGATCGCTTTAATTTCGATCGTTCATTTGGGTTGAGAATTTATATTAATAAGGGTGAGTTTCTCATTTGTAATTATCCAACAATTTCTCTTATAAATATTTCTCTAAGTTTTCTCTCTCTAAAGAATTTGTCTATTTATCTTTCTAAATTCTGAAGTTCGAGTTTGATTGAGGCTGACTTAGCAATCACAAGGATGAAAAAGTGATAAGATCGCACGTGCCAATTCTAAAGAATTAGTCTGCGACACTGGGCTTGCATGTCCAAGTCAAATTGCAAAAAAAAAAAAATTGAATGAGAAGGTTAAGATTAGATATGGTTGACATTAAAAAAAAATCTTAAAATTTGTGTGTATTCATTTTTTTTTTTTTCCAACATTAATATTTATTGATATTGATCGATACAAAGTTGTTCATAAAGAAAGGGTGGGCATGAATGATAAATACACCATTGTTGTTCAGATAACATAGCTTGCTTAGCAAGAATATCTGCACATTTATTTCCTGTACGACCACGATATGAAAAACGGATATTATGGAAGAGTTGTTTCCATTGGCGGATAGTTGTTATGTAGTGACGTAGACGAGGATTTGTGCTTCCATTTTGCAGTAATTTATTAATGATCAAGTTGTCACCTTCGAATTCAACGTTTCGAAATCCAGTGGCCCAACAAACCTGCATACTCCATAGTAAAGCAGAACACTCTGCTTCTGCCACCGAGTACCGACCTTGATATTTCCCCACCCCGCATTGTAGATGATTTCCTAAGTAGTCACGTACTATCCAGCCTAAGCCTGCGTCTCGAATATCTTGTTTACTGGAAGCATCATAGTTACATTTGACCCAATCCTTGTCCGGTCTAGTCCATCTAACAGTAGTTCGTGATAAGTTTTGTACTCCTCCTGTGGTTGTACCGTGAGTTGAAAGACACGATATCCATTCGTGTGTGTCCCGAAATGCAAGATTGTACGTATCCAACTCTGAAATACTACGGCGTGCGAATATTAATTCATTTCGACTCTTCCACAGCCTCCATAGTATCCAGAAGGGAGCTAATCGCATTTCTATTGGGATTCGCTGATCGTGATAATGTTCGAAAATCAATCTCAATTTATCTTCGAGAGTACTGTTGACGTCAAATGTTTGGAACACTGGTACCCCTGTTAAACGCCAGACTAAAGTTGCGTATGGACACGTAAAGAAAACATGGTCCGTTGATTCCTCTGTTAAACAACATCTTGGGCACATAGGATCACACTGTATATGTCTTGAACGTAAATTTCCATGTGTTGCAATAGCCCCTGATGCTAGTTTCCATAAGAAATGCTTAAGTTTTGGTACGATATTTGTTGTCCATATATTTTTGGAGATATCCGGATGAGCAACTAGTGGAGGTTGATTTCGGTGCGCATCAGGGCTTGTATCAGTAGCTAAATGATAGCCGGTCTTGACAGAATAATTGCCATCAGTAGTATAGTTCCAATATACAGAGTCTGGTGTTGCAATCGGTGGTACAAAAATCTGTCGAATGAGATGATGGTCTGATTGCTCAATAAGTTCATTAAGTTGTTCCTGGTCCCATGAGCCATTACTTGAATCCAGTAAAATGGATACCGGCAAAAGAGGATTTGTGTAAGGCAATAGTTGAGGTGCTGAAGGCGGTTCTGTTGGTATCCATTTATCAGAGATCCTAGTATCCAATCCATTACCAATGGATTTAACCAGCCCTTTGGCTAAAAGTTCTCTACCAAACAATAGTGATTGCCAGCCATAGGAAGGTTGAGTACCTTTTGTGGTCGTTAACAGGGTAGAGTTTTTGAAATACCTTCCTTTCAGCACACGGTAGAGGAGGCACTGTGGTCGTTGTAATAATTTCCAAACCTGGTTTCCCAGCAAGGCCTGATTGAATTTCTGGAGATCTCGGAAACCCAGTCCACCCCGGAATTTTGATTTAGTTAATCTTTTCCAAGCCACCCAACTCATTCGTCTCTTATTTGCAGTGGTACCACACCAAAATCGTGCCAGCATCTTATCGATATCGTTACATAACTCTATGGGCAACTGAAAACAATTCATAGAGTAAACTGGCATAGCAAACCCAACGGATTTAATCATAATCTCTTTTCCAGCAGAGGAAAGAAATCTCGTTTGCCAGCCATTGATCTTTTGGGAAACATTTTCTTTAACATATTGAAACATCTCTTTCTTTTTTCTGCTAAACTGTTCAGGGAGACCTAAGTATTTGCCTCCACCGCCTTCTTTTGAAATTTTCAGTATTTGTTTTATGCGCTCCCTGGTGTGATGGTAAACATGTGTCCCAAAGGTGATCGTAGATTTCTCAAAATTGATCAACTGCCCAGATGTTTCTTCATAGAGTGCAAATATGTTGGTGAGTTGTTGACTATTATGTGCATCCGCTTTAACAAAAAACAACGAATCATCGGCAAAGGGTAAATGAGATAGAGGAGGACCTCCAACACTTATACGCAGCGGTTGAATAGTCATGTTTCTCTCAGCCTCTTTCAACATTGAACTTAGAACATCAGCACAAAGTATGAACAAATAAGGCGATAAAGGGTCGCCTTGGCGAATGCCTCGGATGCCGCTGAAATTACCGTACGGGCTTCCGTTGATGAGAACAGAAAAAGACACTGTCGAAACACATTCCATTACTAATCTTATCCATCTCTCATGGAAACCCTTTTTTCTCATAACTGCCTCCAAGAAATGCCATTCGATTCGATCGTATGCTTTGCTGATATCTGTTTTTACTGCCATGAAAGATTTAGAAACCCGTTTCCGTACCTTGAGGGAATGGAAAGCTTCATGGGCTAAGAGTACATTATCTGATATGTATCTCCCCGGAATAAAGGCTGCTTGATTTTCCGACACAATAGAAGATAGGATAGGCTTTAATCTGAGAATCATAATCTTCGAAATAATCTTGTACATGACATTACATAGAGCTATCGTCCGAAAATCTTTCATACTGGAAGGAGGATTTACCTTGGGAATCAGACATAGGTTAGTATGGTTTAATTCCGGAGGCATTACCCCTGTGTCAAAGAAACGCTGAACCTCTTTAGTTATGGAAGGCCCCACCGTATTCCAATGTTGTTGAAAGAAGCTTGCGGTAAACCCATCTGGTCCGGGAGCTCGTGTTCCTCCTATTGAGAATACCGCCTTGCGTACTTCTTCTATAGAAATCTGTTGTAGAAGGGTTTCATTCATTTCGGGTGAGACCAAGCTGTGGATATTAGTAAGAGCTCGATTCATGTTCCCACTTGGGACGCTCTTGAAGATGTTCAGATAATATTGTTCTGCTTCGGCTGCAATACATGTATTTCCAACAATATCACATCCATTAGAGTCCTTTAGCGATAGTATCTTATTTTGTGCTCTCCGGTTCTTGGTTGTGGCATGATAAAATCTTGTATTTCTATCTCCCAATGTCAACCATCGAATCCTACTCTTCAAATACCAGTATTTTTCCTCGTCATAATAAGCCTGATTAAGTTCTTTTCGTAAACGGTTTATGTCTTCTGTAGTACTAGTTGGGTCCATATGAGCAGAATCAATCTGTGATATCAGTTCCCGAATTCGTTTAGCCGAGTTTGTGTTAGCCGTTTTCTTCCACTCTGCTATGGCCTGACGACATTTGCGAATTCTAATAGAAATCGGAACATTATCATCCTCTTCAGTGTCGAGAGACCATCCTTCTTCCACAATATGTTTAAACCCATCTTTTTCATCAAACCTTGTATCATAACGAAACATTTTCTTCCCATGATCAGATGATTTTCTTATCTTAATAATACATGGTCTATGAGCAGACTCAACCATTTCCATATAGTGAACTTGTGAGGCTGGGAAGGAAGCCAACCATTCATAGCTCGGTCCAGCCAACTGTGAACCACATGACTCTTTCGTTTCCCAGTCCATGACATATTATTTCCAGTGAATGGTAAATAAGTTAAGCCACACGAGCTTACCATGTTACGAAAATCAGTAAGGCTCCAAGGCTCTCTTGGTTTACCACCAATTTTATCACTTGGATTAAGGACTTCATTGAAGTCTCCACAAATTAACCAAGGTCCATTTCTTTGAGTTGCTATTCTTTGTAATCTTTCCCAAAGATGATGTCTTTCTTTTCTAATGGGGTGCCCATAAATGCAAGAAAAATAGAAAGAAAACTCTTTATTATTTATCTTACAGTCAAGCATTCTTTCATCAGAAGAAAGTAAAACAACATCAATGTTCTTGTTCCACATTAAAGCTAGACCCCCACTTAAACCAACAGGAGGTACACACCAAACACAATCAAAACCAACTTGAGCAGCCACATCGCGGATTCTATCATTAGGATTCTTGGTCTCGATTAGAAAGAGTAAATCCGGGGAATAAGTTGCCTTTATCCCTTTGAGGCGTCGAACTGTCAGGGACCCTTTCAAGCCCCGACAGTTCCAAAAGGCTGTATTCATCCCGGACTTGGTGGATTCTGGCCCACCGAACCATCTCGATCTTGTGTTTGAGACTGGTATTCATTCCTTGGCTGAGAAGTATTCGCTTCATCATTCTTTATCTGGATACTCCACTGGCGTGTTTCCAATGCCTCAACCTGGGTGCGCTTCCGCTTAGAGACTAAAGTTTCTTCATAATCTTCGGACGCACCCGAGCTTTTGCTGTCACAGTATGCAAAGGTTCCGACAGTTGGTGCTGAAACTGTGGATTCTGTTTTTCTCTTCTTGCTGGCTGAACCCGTAGTATCCTCGTGATCGTTACCCTTCCTATTTGTGTTATCCTCCGGTAAATGATCAGATGTATCTCGGGGAGGTTGGAATCCTGGTGGAAACTCATCGTCATTATCATCATCGTCTTCATCAGGGGCATCACTCGGATCAGTTCTCCGATGTGGACAGTCTGGAATATCATGGGTCATGAGACCACAAATAGAGCAGAAGCCACGCAGTTTCTCATACCGCAATTTGAGTAAAACATTGGCCTCCCCCATTTGAATGAGTCTCTGGAATTTCAGGGGATGATCAATATGCCAATGAAGACGAACTCGTACATACTCCACTTGATGTGCGCCTTCAGCATTGAAATCAGTTTCAATAAAAGAACCCAGTTGGCGACCAATATGAACCACAATCCGATGAGTCAGGAATTGAATTGGGATTCCTCTGATCTGGACCCAAAACGCGATGTGTTTGAGATCGTCTTCTGTTTGCGTTGGAGTCCATCTCTGCAAAGTGCACATCCATTCATTGAAGGGCCATGGTCCTCTCTTCAGCACTGATAACATTGCTTCTTCACTTTGGAATAGGAATTGGATCTTCTGATGTTGGTGAATGCGACCGATAACTTCTTCATTCACACCCCAGAGACGAGGAAGAGCCGCTAACATTGCACGCAGGTTCTGTTTCCTAGGGTTAGAAGGTTTTGCAATTAAACTGAATTGGGTTTCATGAATTGCTTCAGAGATTAAGTCAGGCGGAAGAGAAAGGATTTCATCTTCCACACCAAGTGTAATCTCTTGCAATTTGTTTCGGATATGGTCGGACATGATTAGAAGAAACAGAGGGAATGGAATTCCTTCAAATTCATCAACATGGATGAAAGAGAAGACAACACAGGGCTTAAATAGGATCACATGGAGAGCGGTTATGGAGATAACCGTCCGACCGTTATCGAAGCCTGACAGCGCCGTCGAAGACTGACGGAAAACACTCTCTGGGGAGAGACAGTTACCGGATTTGGTGAAACGTTGCGTTGGTACAAAAAATCGTCTTTTGAGTCGCATCAGAGCGATTCATTTATTAGATCCAGATTCAAAATTTTTTGACTCGGACGTAATATTTTCATAATCCCGTTTTACCCTTAATGAGAATTAAAATACTCTTATAAATTTAGTAACGTAACCTATAAATCACATATCAAGTTAAAGTTCGTTTTATTTTGATTCTAATTTTCTAATAGTATTGATATATAATAATTACATTTTTATAGTCAAACATTTATATATTTAGATTAAGAGCCAATAACGAAGCGTAGAAATGTGAAAGGAAAATTTTATTTAATTTCACTTTTAAGTTTTTTTTTTTTTGGTCTGAATCACTTTTAAGTTAGTTTCCCTTTATTTGTATTCATTTTTAAGAGTAAAATGTGATATATGCTACGAAGAGTAAAAACCTTTTTTTGGTTTTCTTGGTGATAAAGTCATTTTTGATTATACCTTTATTTGGTTGAAAGGGAATCTTTTATAAATAGAATATTACGAGTATATCCGGATATGTTCTGAGAAGCTCACGAGATTAGTCATGCTGACATGGAAACTAGCTGTCTTGGGCAATCATTCATCCTGATATCTGACACGTCCTCCAATCACAGTTGGGCACGTCATCACCAATCCTCTCTTTCGCGGCGCCTTGTACTTGTTTCGCTGATTTAAGATGGGTCCTATCTCCGTCCTGCCCTCGCTATATATAAATCCTCCTCTCTCTTTTTTTTTATTCTTCAAACCCGAAAATAAATTAAAAACAGTTCTTGACAAAAAAAAATAATAATAAAAAAACAGCAATACAAAAACAAAACACATTTTTATCCTCTTTCTTTCTTTAAATTTAGAAAACCGATGGATCGGCAAAATTCCGATGACATAATGAGATTTCTCGATGGAATGGCTAGCTTCGACGACGTTCTATTCGGTTTCCTCGACGAAGGTAACCAGTCACCGGAGGATTTCTCGAACTCCGGCAATCTCTACGGGGGCGGAGATATAGACGACGATAGCGAGGTCAATAGCAATTGCAATTCCGAAGAAAACAAAGCTTTTTGGCAGGAACAAGAACAACTTCTTCAGGTACCTTTTACTTTCTTTAAAAAAAAATTAATCTATAATTTAGGTCTAAATTTGTTATTTTGTTTTGTTTGGAATTGAGTAGGGGACAATGTATAGGACAAGTTCGATTGAGACAAAGATTAGACAAGCGACAAAAGAAGCTTTGAAAGAAGTTAAATCAAAGGGTCTTCATTGTGTCTGCCGGCAACCCGTGGCCGGCGGTTGCCGGAGCTGCTTACGTGGCGAAATCTCTCGACACCTCCGAGATGTGGCCGGCTATGACTGCGTCATCTCCAAATCCAAGTGGAGAAGCTCTCAAGACATCCCTGCAGGTTAGGACACTCATTATTAAAATACCTAGTTGTGGCTCTGAAATGTTCAGCCATCTTTATCATCATCATTCCTCAAGATCACGTCAATGCAAATATCTAAACTAATATTTTTTAATAAAAATGGACAAATATTATGTCCACAAGAACACGAAAGATTTTTCCAGACCCATTGACAATTTGTTATTATCAACCAAAAATCGGATTTTTCGATTAGCAAATTATTATATTTTATTATGAATGTATCTAGAGTGCCTTAATGAACATTTGGACTGACTCGTGTTTTATACTTTATTTAAAATCAGGGGAACACGAATACATAGAGATCGTGGACCGATCTGGTTCGAAGAAAGGCGAGATGCGAGTGGTGATTGAGTTATCATTTAGGGCAGAGTTTGAGATTGCAAAAGGTGGTGAAGAGTACAAAAGACTTATCGGCCGATTGCCGGAGGTTTACGTTGGAAAAACCGAGAGGCTCCGATCTCTGATCAAGATACTGTGCATCGCCGGGAAGAAATGCTTGAGAGACAAGAAAATGCATATGGGTCCTTGGAGAAAACACAAGTACATGCAAGCCAAGTGGCTTGGCACGTGCGATAGATCGAGCTCACTGGAAGTGGCAGTCTCCGAGACGACTGAGCCGGAGAATTGGGTGCCGATGGCGAAGCCTAGGGTTTCCATGTTGAACTACGATGGTCTGCTTGGTAGTCTGTCCGCCGGGATGGGTTGTCCTGCCGCTGTAACGGTCGTGTGATTGAGTGTGACGCAAGTAAACAATGACTTGTAATTACTAATTTATTTGATTAGGGGGAAGTGAGAGTTGCGTTAGCCGGAATTTGCTCAACAATGTTGCCTCCTCCGTGATGGAAAGACCGATTAGATATTTGGTGCAGCATGAAAGAATGAGAAATTTGTTACTATTCTTGCGAATTGTTTACGTAAAAGTTTACGGGGATATTGTAGATTTTCAAATCCAGAATTGTGTGAAAATTTCCATTCATTCATTTCTAAAAAAAAAAATTCAAAATTCCTTATTTATTGAATGCAACCAATGGATTAATTAAATTTGTCAATCTCTTAAATAGAACTAACATATAGTCCAAACCAAAAAACTTTTACCATATGAATTGGATGTGGCACCTGAACTGTAACATAATAATGAAAACTATAATGTGATGAAAGATACCAATTAAAAGTATAACTAGATTTTGACCCGCGCTAATAAAGCGCGGGTTATGTTTTCTATCATGTATTCTAGTAGACAGGTTTTGTTTTTAATAGTATAGATAATTAAATTTGGTTCATCTATTTTTGACCCGTTTGATAATTAAATTTGGTTCATCTATTTTTGACCCGTTTAATAATGGTCTAAATATAAAGATTTTTATGTTTATTTTATAAATCAAAATGTAACTAATATATAATAACCCGTTCATTTAACATTTTGGATCGATTAAGTTCATTTTGATGTGTTTTTATAATTAAGATAAAACCAATGACACAAAAAGTAATATCCCCCGTAAGACCAAGGGTAATTTCAAAAAGGTCATATGTTTTAATAATATAGATAATATTACTATATCGAATTTATATAAAGTTATAGTTAAATTATAATATATATATGTAGATATAGAAAAGAATATTAACAATACATGGTTACATTTATTGTAATAAAATAAATAAAATATAATAGATTATGTTAAATATATCGATTATCAATATTATTATTGAGTTTAAACTATTATTTCAATATTATATTCTATTTTCTTATTTTAATAATAATTTATTAATTTTAATGATTATATAATTTATAAAATAATTAAGTATTAAATTATATAATTATATGTACCAATTGATTTAGTAACTTAATTATGCTTGATTTTATTTTTAAGTTAAATTTTAGTTAAGAATAATTTATAATATTTATTTTAATATTAATTTCGAAATTAATTATTATTTTATTAAATTTTTGAATTTTTTTTTGTTAGATATGATTAGGATAGAAAAAGGAAAACAAAAGATATTATAATATATTATGAATAAATCAAATATAAATTGTTTTACAGTTTTACCCTTAATGAAGGTTACAAATCCTAATAAATTCAATGGCAAATTTCGGAAACAACATTTATGTACCATGGCAAACCTTCCTGTTTTAATAGAATAGATAACGCCCACCAACATTAGAGAAGAAGAAGAAAAATTAAGTGAAAAAACTCAGAAAAAGAGGGTTTTGTAAATTTAATTCCTAAGTAACAAGTTGAATCGACATCACAATGTCGTCGATATGAGTTATCCTGTTTAGCACGCCGCTCATATGGTTTGTTCTTCTTCTTTTTTTTGCTATGAATGTAAATATCATTATAATGAAAGTTAGGATTTAGAAACTGAAGAGTGAAAACCTATGAATACTAGCCCGGCAAAAAAAAGAGAAAAAACAGGCTAATATATGAAGCTAATCAGTGAAAAGCATAAGATTATCGCAGCCAGAGAGACATTAGATTACGGAACCGACGGTTCTCGTAGTGATCGTGTTCCTTACATCACGGTCAACGCCTTTGAAGACTAGGTCGGGAGATAGAGCAATGCGGTTATTCTTCTTTGTATCGCAGCTTATAATATCTCGACGTCTGAATAATCTCACCGTTCGAATCCAAACTGCTGGATATTTGGCAAAGTCTATTGTAGGAACTGAATGTGTTTTTCTTAGAAGTTAGTTTCCTATTTTCATTCTTTAATAAGTTTCTATTTCATTATTATAAGGCTTCTATAACCATTGTTATGTTTTCAACCAGTGTTTTTAAAACCGGACCGACCCGGCGGTCAGACCGGGTTGAACCGTGAACCGGAAGCATACCCGGATTGGGTTGAGTAAAAAATCAATGATAGTTGAACCGGATAAAAAACCAGATTGGACCGCCAAAAACCAAAAACCAGCGACCCATTGAACCGTATCAACTCGGGTTTTATAAAAAATATTATTTTATATATTGTTAATTACTTTTCTTTCCTAAATATAACTATATTAGTTTTAAATATTTATTAAAAGGTAAGAATAAATGTGTTACTATATCTTATCTCTTCTCTCAATAGACGAATAACATAAAAAGTAAAAACTATGCATCTAAGAGACATGATGTATATGTTGGTGAATAGTATGTCTTAAAGAAAAAATATTCATTTAAGGTGTTTCGGTCTTAACATTTTTTAAATATGTTAAAACGTTGTTGATTTAACATTTAAACTTTTAAAGATTTTTTTTAATAATTGTTACACATATTTTTAAAAATTATGATTATTAAAGTGTCTTATTTGATAGTTTAAAATTAATAACATATTATATATATATTATTTTAAATTATCATCAAATTTGGTCGAACCTGTTCAAACCCAGTCGGACCATATTAACCCATGACCCAAAAAATTTACCGGTTTAGTCGCCGGTCTGGTTTTAAAAACATTGTTTTCAACTAATTAACAAGAATTACTTTCAAACTCCACTTCACATATATTGAGAGCACTTCGTTTTTTTTCCTGTTACATTTAATCAATCAACTAATTGATTCCGACTAAGCAAATTAATAGCACGAACTACGTGGACTCTCGGATGCAATCTCTCATTTTCTCAGCTTGATTTAAAGAACATAAGCAATGAGTAAGCGAAACGAACATACACACACGATTTGTTACCCAAAGTTTACTTTCAAGTTGAAAGACTATGTTTCTGGAGCCAGACTCAATCCGACAATTCCACTAGAACAAAGAAAACGAGTCTCAAGAAACTAGAGATGTAATGGCCCAACTTTTGGTCCATTACTTGGGCTTAAAGTAAAGAAAGGAGTGGACCAAAAGCCCAAGGCACAACCCACTTTTTTGGAACACTCCTAGTCAAATTCTCTATAAAAAGAGGAGCAGCTCCCTCATTTATGCACAAATCCCAAAGGAACGAAGCTCTGCCCGCGCCTCGAGTAAGCCAGCTACCGCTGACCAGCCCGGAGCCACCATCGACCAGCCGCTGGAGACCGACCGCTGCCTCCGACCGGAGCTTCGCCGGACCGTCGCCTGTTCGCCGAGCCGCAGCCCGGAGCCGCCGGATTCTTCGCCGGAAAATCCTGATCGCTCCCGTTTTTGATCCCGATCCCCCAGTCATCGTCTTCTCAACTCTTTCGAGTGTAGAATCCTCCGTTCTTCATGGTCGTAAGGTGAGAATCTTCAGATCTCAGATCTACTTCGTTTTCTTCTTCCAAAACCCAGATTTGCTTCATATCTATGCTTCTAGATCAGATCATATCCATAGAAGTTGTATATCTGAACTGTATCTCGATATCCGTCTCTCTCTCTCGCTCAGATTTGAACCCGAAACCCCAGATCCGTTCTTCTTTTCTCTAGATCTGCTGTTTGAAACCTTAGATCTGTGTGCAGGATCTCCAGATCTGTTGCCGGATTCACCGGATTTACTTCCGTTTCTTAGATCTAGACTAAGGTTGTGGGAGGGTCTGGGCCGTTTTTTTGATGTGGGAAAGGGCATAATCGCCGGTTCGTGGGGCGCAGATAGGGCTGCGGCACGAGTCCTCGACCATTTACAAGTAGTTATTCGTAGGTTGATTGTGAGCCCTCATGCTTTGGTTGCAAGGTGTTATTAGCCTTGGACTTATGCTTGTTTGTTGAGATAGTATATGATGAGATCACGGTTTCCTAGAGCTTGCACTCATTGAGTATTGGTGTTGAACTAATTACTCAGGCCTCCTTTGTTGTTTGTTTTGCAGGTAATCCCTGAGAGTTGCAGGGGTAGACGGTCGGGTGGGGTGTTACGTTTTGGGGAAGCGGACTCTTTCAGTGTTCTTTTTATTTCAATAAGACTATTGCATTTTCTTTCGTTTTCACGTTTAAGTCAGTTTCGGTTTAGCTTTCTTCTGTAAGACTCGATTTTAAGATTTCAATAAAGTAACCCTTTTAGCTATTAAGTGATGGTTTCGGTTTATGACTTGGTTCTCTGGTTTTGTGTACTGTGGCTTGAGATGCCGATGAGTCGTTTGTTGGATCCGACGGGACCGATGTTACAAGAGAGCTCGTCGGAGAAGATAAGTCTGTTACAACCACCGTTCAACGACCAAGAACACTTCCCTTTTTATAAATCAAGGGATTACAAGACCGGGTCAAAATAAGAACCACTAAACCAACCTAGTTGAACTAAAAGAAAGCCGGTGCAATGTAAGTGGTATAGCGCATGACTTAAACTCGTATTATACACATTGGAACAGTCTAAACATTAGACCAATAATCAACATTCTCCACCTTTGGTCTAATACTAATCTCACTCTCCTCCTTTACATTCTTTGTACTCTCTTGTGGAATCACTTTTCGGATCTACACTATCTGGCACACACCTCCGCTTATTCAAGCCTTGGTGATTTTGAGTAAGTCTAGAGCAGAGCTCAACTTACCCACAAGAACAACCTTCTTCAAAACATCAGTTGGGTTTCGACTTATGTGAATCTTGACTACTTCCACCTCACCATCAGCTATCACATCTCTAATGAGGTAGTACTTCAATGCAATATATTTGGTATGCTCAGGGAAGAAAATGTTCTTTGATAAGCAAATGGCACTCTGAGAATCACACTAAATTCGAACAACTCCATGTTCAAAACCAAAGTCTTTAAGCAATCCTTTAAGTTAAATTGTTTTCTTTACTGCATCTGTTAATGAGATGTATTCCCGCCTTTGTAGTTGACATAACCACCACTGGTTGAAGATTGGATTTCAAACTAACCAAAAAAAAATATTAAAGTTCACACACTATGTTTATCCTACCAAATTTCAGATGTTATCTTATTGTGTCAATGCAACTTGCAATATACAGCTTACATGTCTTGGATTAGAAGGTATTTCCGTATTTTTTCAACCACCAAAATGGTTTTAGAAAACTTTTGTCCATCTATTTAATTTAAGCACCAATAATTGCATCCCATATTCACAGATTTCTCCATAATTCGACCAATGGAAAAAGACTGTTCACTCACATTTTCATTCCACAATTATCCTTACGAAGAAGAAGCAAAAAAGAATTTAGAAAAAAAGCAAAAAGAAAAAGAAAGAAAGAGAGTTTCTCCCAGATACTCTCTCTCTCTCCTGCTATCATTTTGGTTCTCTCACTTTCCTTGATTTTCTCGGCGGCTTCATCTCCTTTTCTCTGAATCCTTTTGTCTTGTTCCTGATAATCCTTCTCTTGGATCTCGGTTTTTACTTTTAAAGTTTTGATTTTTAGCTTTTAATTCAATCAGAGCTTAGATTTATAATCTTTTTAGGGATTGATTTCTCCAATAGCTCAGGTTTTGATGAAGGGTTCTTATTTTTTATTTGAGATCAATTGTTCTGATGATACAGAGAAGTTGTCTGATGTGTTAGCTTTTATCATTTTATCAGATTGTTCTTTAATTCATTGATAGTGATCGATAATAACTCGATCCCAATCAACCAATCCTCCGCCGTCATCTTCAACTTTCTTCAACGCTACCACTGCTCTCGCCTCCTTCGTTAGCCCTTTGAACCGAAGATTCTCGTGACTCAACACGAACAACGCCGCCACACAATTCTCTCGGGCCGATGATGACGAACTAGTCTCCATCGTCGACTTAGATGTCTCCTCCCTTAGCTTCCTGACGAGAATCGCGTGGCGTTCACATCAAGCATCGTCGATCATCCTTCGATGCAACAAGCTAAGTTATAGATCACCAATAGCGCTCGTCTCGCCGATTCACCGGATCTGACCAACGAGAAAAGCATAGACACCGCTCCTAGCCTGACGAGCTTCAATCGATTCGTATGGTTCATTGATAAATGGTAGAGAGCGAGAGCCGAATCGCGACGCAACTGGGTGGGATTCCGATTCGAATTCGGATATGGTGGTGGTGAGTGAGGGACGAGTCGGGTCGTGTTTTGGTAATTAATAGTACTCTTTTGGCATCGGTAAGTAATACTTTTATGGTCATTAAACAATAACAATTGTGTTATACTGTTAATAAAACATTTATCAATGAAATTATGCATTTTATGAATACAAATCATAAAATTAACCAACTAGTAAGGTCAATAACTGTGTGTGTTTTTTTGTGCCAAGGTCAATAACTGTGTCAACGCAACTAAATTAACATCTGTGTTAATTTACTGAATTGGTTTTAATGAGTTTAACTATTGGTTAATAATTAAGTTAACATGTATCATAACATATAAAATATGTAGCTAATTAACTTATATGACTAATGTTTCAAAAATATTTGTAAAAACACCAAAGGATAACAATTTTGTTAGCGCATTAACCAAATAATTACCGACAAACTTATATATTCTATATGATATATAATAATTTGGACATATACCATAGAAATTAATTAGTTAGTAATCGAGTTAACACACACTATAATTGTGTTAACACATTAACAATAATCTTATATATTGTATATATATGATATAATAACTTAAATATATATGCTAAGTTAATTTGTTAATAATGATGTTAACATATATTTAATCCATTAAATAGATTCTACGGTAGATAATTAATTTGTTTAACATTTGTGCTGAATTAATGAAATTTGCTTGTTTTTCTTTTTTTATTTTATGTTAAGAAGAAAACAAAAAAAAAAAAATATGTCAGCTTCGCATGGAAAGGGCAGTATTGCAATGTCAAAGTCTTATGTCATATTGATGATGGGTATTGAGTTTTGCTTCTTTTTTTGATTTTCTGGCTAAATATCTCTTTATATTTATAGCTAAATGACTCTATTCTTTATTAGAGTAAACATAAAAAAAAAAAAAAATCTTGGACTAAATTTTGCTTCACATAATACGGTGAAAGAAAACTAGTCAAATCGCTTAATTAATTAACCGGTCAAATACTCACTAATGATTCCCATATAAATGTGAGAGCATCAGTTTTGTATTAAACGAAACTGAGGGGATTCGTTGGACCATGAATTTGTAATTAATTGAAGGGATTTGGTGGAACTTAATTTACTGATTAGATCATGAATTTGTAATTACAGTTAATATTCTATAAATTAATAATGTTGGGATATTAATATTTATTAATTAAAAATAAAAATATTAATTATAAAATTTAATTAAATTAAAAATATAATTTAAATCGAATGAAATATATTGGTTAATCGAATTATTAATTTCTAAAATATTAATTTAAAGAATTTTACAGTAATGGATATCAGATTTGGTGGAAGGACTTAATTTACTTGTGATGTGGCAAGGTTTTCTGTTGAAATTAATAATTTTTTTCCTTTTTTCAAAAAAACATTATTATTATTTTTTGAAATAGAAAATTATGTTGCTAAAGTGTATGTCTGTGTATGTTTTTTTTTTTGAAATTATGTATGTATATGTTTAGTAAATTAAATTGGAATACATGTGAAGTTCTCTCTCTCTTCGGTTTAGAGAGACACTCCTTCTCTCCGACTCGATCCTCACCTTCTTCACTGATATCGATCTTTCAGAAGGCAGGATTGAGATCGGATCTGGTTTTTTTTTTCCCTGATATCTCTCTCCCCTTCTCACTTTTTATCCTTTCGAGCGAGACATCTTTTTCCCCTTTTGATTTTGTATCCGATCGAACATCGTTCTTCCTCTGGTTTTGATGTCGTCTTGTTTGCTCTCTGATCGGTTTCCTTTATCTGAATAAGGTTCTAGTTCGCTCATCGGATTGGTCACATCAGAGCTTTTCCGATTAATATCGAAGATTCACGGTCTCTCTTTCCGGCGCTTTTTCCCTCCGCGAAGACCGTTCATCTTCGCTGTCTTCCTCGGTGGCGTCTCGATTTCGGAGTAATTTCTCTGCGGCTATCTCCCACCTTTGGCTTTGGAACTTTAATGGCCAAATCGCTTGTATTTTGCTGGCGGCAGAGTTTTCGTGACGTGGTGTCTCCGGTTTGCTAGTTGAAGCTGTGGCTCTTCTTTATTCGGCTCTTCTCCGGCGGTATCATATTGGTAGGTTTTGACCGGCAACTTGGGGCCTTTTCGTTGCAGAGTGGAGAGCTCTTGGCGTCGTCCTGGCGGTTTCCCGGAAATCGCTCGAACGGTAGATGCATATTGGTGGATCTCTTATCATCCTGATCTATTTTGGTTGGGCTGTATTTGGGCTTTATTTTATTTTATTTCTCTGTTTGGGTTTGTATCTGAATATCCTTGTTGGATTGCCCTTTGGACTTATATGGAAAGCCTCGTTGACAAAAAAAAATTGGAATATATGTGGTATACCATCATTCATCACCATGATCTCATGTTTTTCTATTTAACATGTATGCTGTAATAAGTACCCGATTCATGTTTTCATTAAAAAGAAGAAGAAATGAAACAGAAATGACCTAAAACAGATAGTCGTCGTCTTCAATAAAGAGTGAAACTTAACACAAAGTAACTCCTTTTCAAGTTTCCAGTTTTGTTAGCTGGATAGAGAGAATCTCGAACGACCTAACCTGACCAGAATTTTGAAACTTTGAAAGTCAATTTTACAGTTGTATGATAATAATAATATTACGAATGAATCAATTCGTTGGAACCTATGTCTCTAGTTTGTTCATCTGTCACAAATAACATCTGTCTAGTTTGGTGTTTGGTGTGCAGACGATTAAATAATCTTTCTTCTTGTTGTTGTTGTTGTTAGAAAGCAACTATCTTTGAATCCCAGTTCGTCTTGCAGAAAGCTCAAACTCAGTTTGTTGGGCTCTCACTTTCTCTTGAGCTAATCTCTTCCGATTTGATTTCAATTGAAGCAACCTCTTCTTTCTTTTGCTCGATCCTCCTCCTGACCTGATGATGGATTGTTATCCTCTTCGTTTCGTAAGAAGACGCGAATTGGCATTGTAAGATAAATCATTCAAAATGGGATTTGATATGAAGAATTTGGAATTACGACGACTTCTCTTGTGCTTATCGATTTGGTTTGCGGTTTCCCAACAAGCGAATGGACTGAGACCCATTAGGGAGACCGCCCGATCCTGGGGCGACCAGGTTTGTGTGCTCCTCAACAATTTTCAGTGTCAATTTGTATAAGCTTTTAGTCTTTTGAATTGGTTGACTTGAGTAATGGTTTGCTCACATACCAATGGAGTCCCTTGTAGTAGAGATACAACACAAGTAGAATCTAGGATAGGAATGAGAATGTGCTAAGTATATTAAGATTGTTGTTGTGATCATGTTGCAGTGGCTCTTTGGGAAAAAAGCAAAAACCGGATCCGGACCATATACCGCCTGGAATATAACAGGAACTTATAGAGGTTTTGTTTCTCCTTCAACATCATATCTTCTTACCCTGAGGTATTTCAATCACCAAACTCAGGTCTGTGTCTTGTGTTTACAGGCACCTGGAAGTTTCAAGATACCTTAAATATCTCTTCTTCCAAGTTCCTAGACTTCAGAAATGAAAATGGCAACTCTGTCATCGAGTTAGTGACAAGTCCAACAAAGATAACTGGTGTGCATTATGTTCAGGTGATTTCTTTTTTCATCATGGACTCGTGTGCCTTTTTCATCAGAATGGTTTTATGATCTTTGAATGGGGAACAGGGTGCAGTTGTTTTCCATGATGTATTTGACAATGAACACAATGTGGGTGGTGCCCAAATTAAATTGGAAGGTGTATATATTTGGCCATTTAGACAACTCCGTCTTGTCGCCAACAGGTATATATTATCTGCATTGATTACCTTAGTTGCAATTTTAAGATTTTATATTGATATTCAGCGGAAAGAAGGGTGATTCAGGACTAGAAGACGATTATCTTCTCTCCAACCCCTACCATCTGGTAATAATGATAATGCATCATTCTCCTGATCCCTTGTTATCTTTATTATATGCGTTCAAATGTTTGGCGAGCTTACTAGTGTCAACTTTCGTGTTGTCCGACAGCTCGGAATTTTTTCCTCTCAACTATTTCAAGAATCTCCAAGAGACAGAGTATTGAAACAAAAGACTTGTGAGTAGGAACTGAATGTGTTTCCATATGATATGTACTTTGCTCCTACATCTCACCTTCGGTTGTCTTGTGTTTCAGCTCCAATATATGAGATGGAGAAGCATTGCAATATAGAAATAGCAGCTCAGATATCCCGAGCCGCTTCTAGTGAAAACAGTATGTTTATGCCTTCTATCATTAGACGTTGAATGATGATGCTGGTTGAGTTCATGCCTTCTTAGTTAAATGTAGACGGACTTTGAAAGAAGTTTACTTATTTTGGTAGATGGGGACAAAGATTATTATCACATTGAAGGGTTGATGGATAGTCCTTCAGTAGATGATGAGGGAGATTGTTTCTCCCCCTTGTTGCTCAATGCAACCTCCATAAACGTTGAAGTCTACTATAACAAAGCTGTGAACTATACATTGATGGTCACTTTTGTATCCTCTTTTTCATTCCATCACAGAATGACAAACACCATAGCAGTTTTAGTTGGTTCCTTAACTTGTTATTGTACTTAGGTCTCGTTCCTCCAGGTTCTTTTGTTGATCCGGCAAATGGAGCACAGTAACACACAATCCGTAAGATTCTCAATTTGTTAATCTAATCACTCTTAATGAAGATAAGATGCTTAACATTGGGACAAATCTTCTTGTATAAAAGGGTGCTGCAAAGATCTCTATTGTAATGATTGGGCAGCAAGCTATCATGGATTCTTATCTATGCCTTTTACATCTCACAGCCGGGATTTTAGTTGGTATGGTGAAACCTCGCACCTCGTCACATTTGATGTAATTTATCCTATGGTTTCATTCTTTTCTCAATCATTTTGTAAACTGAGATTTCACTTTCTTATGCAGAATCATTATTTAACGCGTTTGCAACAGCTGCGTTCTTCAAGTTTGTAGTGTTCTCGATATTTGAGATGAGATATCTTCTGGCCATATGGAAAGCAACCCGGCCTTCAAACAGCAGTGAGGGGTGGGAGACGATGAGGCGTGAGCTCTCTTTTCTGTACAGCCGTTTCTGTAAGTATTATAATGTCTCTAGTGTTTGTTCATCAAGTAAATGCTTCGGATTTAGGATTCTCACATATGTTTGATGTTTCACTCATTGTAATGATTTTCAACAGATGGAATCCTTCTTGGAGGCATATTGATAATGTATGAGCTCCACAACTACATGCGGTGGATCCTCCTTCTCATGTACTCATTTTGGATTCCGCAGATAGTTGCAAACGTTGTTCGTGATTCTAGAAAGCCTCTGCACCCTTATTATATCTTGGGGATGACAGTTACACGGCTTGCCATACCGCTGTATGTATTTGGATGCCCCAAGAACTTCATGCGTGTAGTGCCCAGCAAGGCCTGGTGTATAGGCCTGTGCGCATTCATCGGGTTTCAAACTGCTGTTCTTTTTCTTCAGCATTATTTTGGGTCGCGTTGCTTTGTTCCTCGGAAGGTTTGTTTTATGGTTCTGATACCTTTTTGGATTAATAGTAAATTGCTTAGTTGTTTTTTAATAAAGAGCTCATGTGTTTGTTTGCTTTATATGCGGCAGATGTTACCTGAGAAATACAGCTACTACAGAAGATTAGAACATGATGTAAACCGAAGCAGGGACTGCGTAATCTGCATGACCAAAATTGATCTCAGGCACCGCACCAATGATTGCATGGTAACACCGTGTGAGCATTTATTCCACTCAGGATGCTTACAGAGATGGATGGACATAAAGATGGAGTGCCCAACATGCCGTCGCACACTTCCTCCAGCTTAAGAGGATCTTCTTTGCTTCGGTTTCCCTAGGAGTCATCGATTATATTCACCCACATTAATTGCAGGTAACATCTGAAATACCAGAGCTACTATGGTTCTGTGGATTGATTCCAAAACCAAACAAACTTATCTGGTTTAGGTTTTGTTTGGATGTCCCTGGAAACTAAAACAGACATGTGGGGGTGCTTTTTTTTTTTTTTTTTTTTCTTTTTTTTTTTTTGTCACAAGTGGGGGCTTTCTTGGTTTCAGGTATTGGGGAAGAGATTAGACGAAAACAGAGCAGAGATATAACCTGTAGAGACATATTTGTATGAATGAATAGTGTAATAATCCAATCTCTTTAGTGCATATTCTTTCTTTTTTTTCACTGGAAGCTTATATTCATACCACATAAAGAAGCCAGAGTCACTACAAACATTATAAACCCTTGGACATATACAAATAATCACTTACACATATTCTCTTTAGTGCATATTCGTTTGGCTCTTTTCGCCATTTTTTCAGTAAAACCCTTGGACATATCTATTAATAATAACAATCTAAAAAATACCAATGAACGGTTGTGTCTTTTCGAAATTATTTCTTCGTACCTTTTCGTATATAACTTCTATTTCATCAAAAAAATGCGTCTTTTCACTCTACAATCATGTCTCTTAGTTGCGTCTTTTAAACACAACCTTTCAAATTCTATATATAGCTTCAAACATCTTTCATCTATTTTTAACACAATTTTTTGGATCTTTCTTTTGTTCCTCTTTTATAATTACATTTAATGTTTAAGATATTAATTATCTATTTTTAGACAAAAGTCCTTAAATTTTCTATAATATTCATCAAATCACTTCATTTTTTGTTCTCTACATATCTTACTATTTTGTTCTTTCTAACAAGCATATATTATCTTAAAACCAGATTTTACACTTACAAAAACGCAAATAAATTAACCACAACATTAATCTCAAATACATAGTTTCAGGTCTTTACAGAATAATCTCTTGATATTTTTCGCATATAACTTATACTTTCGTCAAAAGGTATGTGTTTTTATTATACGGACATGTCTTTTAGTTATGTTCTTTATTAACAACCTTTGAAATAATATTTATTTTTGAAACATCATTTTGTATTTTTAGACACAATTTTTAAGTTTTTAAAACATGTCTTTTAATCAAAACATTTCTAATCCTATATATAGTTTCAAACATCCTTCATATACTTTTATTTAACACAAGTGTTTGGGTCTTCCATTTGTTCCTCCTTTGAAATCACAGTTGTTGTTTAAGATATTAATTATCTATTTTTTAGACAAAATTCTTTACGTTTTCTATTATATTCATCTAACCACATCATTTTTCTTCTTCTTTTTTCTTTACACATCTTACTATTTTGTTCTTTCTAACAAGCATATACTAAATTAAAACCAGATTTCACACCCACTAAAACACAAAGAACTTAACCACAACATTAATCCCAAGTACATAGTTTCATAGTTTTTACGGATTAATTTCTTGATATTTTTCGCATATAGCTTCTACTTTCGTCAAAAGGTACGTGTTTTTATTATACGATCACGTCTTTAAGTTATGTTCTTTATTCACAACCTTTGAAATAATATTTATTTATAAAACATAATTTTCTAAAATTTAGACACAATTCTTTAAGTTTTTAATTTTATTTATCTAACATGTTTTTCTTCTTTTCCGACAATCATATCCTAACTTAAAATCAGATATCACACCCAGATAGACAAAAAATTAATCACAAATAACAGTTTAAAAATACTAAAGAGCGGTTGTGTCTTTCCGGATTAATTTTTTCATATCGTTTCGTATATAACTTCTATTTTTGTCAAAATGTGTATCTTTTCATTCTACGGTCACTTCTTTTAATTGTGTCTTTTATAAACAACCTTTCAAATCCTATATGTGGTTTTAAACATCCTTCATTTTTTTTAACACAAGTCTTTTGGTTTTCTATTTGTTCCTTCTTTAAAAGTCCCGGTTTGTTTGAAATCTCAATTATTGTTTAAGATATCAATCATCTATTTTTGAGACACAAGTCATTAGGTTTTCTATTATATTCATATAACCACATCAATTTTCTTCTTCTTTTTGTTCACATATCTTATTATTTTGTTCTTCTAACAATCATATCTTAAATTAAAATCAGATTTAGCATCTACAAAAATACAAAGAACTTAACCACAACATTAATCTCAAGTACATAGTTTAAAAGTCTTTTTGGATTAATCTTTTGATACCTTTTCTCATATAACTAATAATTTCGTCAAAAAGGTATGTTTTTTTTATTATACGGTCACGTCTTTTACTTGTCTTTTATTCACAACCTTTCAAATCCTATTTATAGTTTAGAATATAATTTATTTATTTTTGAACACAAGTCTTTGGGTTTTTTCATTTCCACATCAGTTTTTTTTTTGTTTCCTCTACCCATTTCATTATTTTGTTCTTTTCTAACAAGCATATTCTCACTTTAAACCAAATCTCACACCCACAAAAACACAAAGAACATACCCACAACATTAATACCAAGTACATAGTTTCAGAGTTTTTACACAATTTTAAAGTAAATTAAAATATAGTTAAACATTTTATTTATTAAGCGTACAATTCACCGGTAAAATATAATAAAGTGGAATTGTCTTCTTCATGTACCATTTTGCCTATTACTAATTGTGCAATATCTATGATTTCATTATTATTTAATGATGAATGTATTTTTACCAAGCCCGTCTAGCTCAGTTGGTAGAGCGCAAGGCTCTTAACTTTGTGGTCGTTGAGACAAAAAATGAATGTATTTCTATTAATAATAAAAATGTGAATATATACATTCGAGAGTTGTGTTTTTCGAATTCGCATTTTGATATGTTTTTGTATATAATTTCTTTTTTTCAAAAGTTGTGTTAGTAATTATATGTTTACTTTTCTAATCAAAGCTTTATCGATAATACAACATAAATATCTTCTGAAATCAATAGTCACAAAATTGGTTAATTGAAATACATACATACACACACATATATATATATATATATATTCATTATAACATATTTTCTTCTATATCAAAAGATGATGAGATTAGCAGAAATATATATATGGTCAAAAAAATTGTAGATAGTCGATCAAAATCTAATAAAAGATGTGATAAGAAAACAAACACAAACTTGTCAAAGTTAGGCGTTGATGATCTTGATCAAGGCAAGCATGAAAAAAAAGTATGAACTTTTATATATAATAGAATCAATATCTAATTTCATCTTACATAACAACAATCCTCTAATTAATCACTACAAATTCATGACACCATTATTAACCTTAAATATTTTCATGATGCCTATAAAAATATGTTAGAGAAATAAGTAATTTAAAATTCTCTTAATTCATGAAATGTCATACCAAAATATGTTACTCAACATGCAATTAATTTTTTATTTGCAGATGCTAACATTTATAGAATATACAAATAACAAAGAAAAATATAAGATGTATGTGATTTGTCAAGAATACATTGTTATTTACCAAACTCTTTTGGATTAACTTTACAGTTATATCTTTGGTGTTCAATGTTTGTAAGATTTAAAACAATTTACAAATGTCATTATTGCTTTAAGCTACATTCTTAATTTACAAAAAGAAATATTTTTGAATATGTTATTTACTTATTACAAATAACTAATTACGAATAATAAATAGTTGCCAATATATTAAAAAATTAGTTTAGAAATATTAAATTTGAAATTTATTTATTTATGTTTATAAATTATATTTATTTAAAATGAGTTTCCGGGCAAACGCGCGGATTCTATACCTAGTACAAATAATACCTTTCACAATATTATTATTATTATTATTGCCAAAGTGGCAAGATAATTTCTCGGCTCAAAAACCCCCCAAACCCTAACGCAATTTTATTTCTTCTCCTTTGATCCTATTAGGTTGATTCTATTCCAATAGTTTGCTTTCTCTGGTCTTTGGAACAGTATGGATGCCTTCAAAACCTTAGACGTTGAAATGTTGATGCTTTCTTAACTAAAATAACCAATGGGTAGCAGCAAAACATCATACATGCTATTCGAAATACACACTTGTACAAGAGGAGATGTCTCAGTTACATAAATTAGTCACGCTAACAAATTGCGCATTACTTGAGAGCAAAGCAGAGTCTCTGATTGTTTCCTTCTTCTTTTCTTTCATACAAAAAGACTTTACAGAAGTGAAAAATAATTACGAAGAGCATAAAGAGATACGTTGTTTGGCGAGTAACTCGTTAAGCTTGTTCATGAGCTTAGGATCAGAGCATACATACGCTTCCATCGACTTTCTCAGACTCCTCAGTGTCTCTGTGTCATCTTCACACGTCTCACTGTTGAGCAGCTTCGTGAACACTTCTTTCCACAGATCCACGTTCCAGTATCTGCATACGTTAGCCCCATCAAACAACTTAGTGTTTCTAATGCTTTTGATTTGAAGAGATAAACCAAGAAGAAACGATGCAAAGTTCATTGTTTTTGAGAAATAAGCCCACCTTTTGAAGGAAGTTCTCGGCATATTTATCTGGCCACCGTCCAGAGATTGTTTCTTTTCGATCTCCATGTATGTGTTGTGCAGCATCAGATGTACGATTACACACAGTCCATAAGTATCCACCTATATAACACACGTTCCAATAATATTTTCAGAGTTTAATCACGCAAAGACGAATTCTTGCTGAAACAATGGGAGTAACAATGACTTGCCTGAAACTTCCATGGTTTCTTCTCCTTCATCTCCGTGCAACGGAAGCCTGACGTACGGCAATCTCCTGTAAACTCAGTGTTGCTAGGAAACAGGCTCAAGTCTATACCTCTACCCCAGTCGACAAGACAGAGACCCTGAGGTAACGAAAATGTCAACTTTCATCAGATTGTAGACACAAAGCACAAATCAGAACAAGTAGTTACATAGATGCATAAGGGATTTTTACCTGATTGCTCCAAGAACCTGTTTTTTCATGAAAGCCTGTCTCGGTTAGATTTTGCCTGCAAGTAATTGCTATGATTGTTAATGTAAAAGTACATGGCTTCAATTTAAAAAAGTTTTGTCTATAAACTATCTAATTAGCAACTTACGGAGGGTACTGGATCAGTAGATTGTCTGGCTTGAAATCACCATGAATGATTCCAACACTGTGCAAAGTTTCCAGCATGTACAACATCTCTATTGTGTAATACATACACAAAACTTCTTCCATGGACTTGCCAACAACGACATACGAGTTTATGACGTCCTTAAATCACATTCATACGGCAAATTAAAACAGGTAAGCATGTTGCATTTCAGTTATTCCGTCCGTAGTTACAGAACCTACCTGGAGTGTCCCGTGTGATAGATAATCGCACACAAGTATACTGTAGTCTGGATACACGTGCACTCTCTGGGCCAATCCAAAACTTGATCTCTAACATAGTATGAGAGTAATAAGTATGGTGTGAAAACGCCTGTGATCTGGTAAGATTAATGGATTAGAGCATACTTGGTTCTCGGGAATCTTGCGATCAAGTTGGCGATACATGTGGAATTCCCAAGGAAAAGGTGGCTTTTGTACCTGTGAAGAGAGTATTATATGCAATATGTGATGTGAGCTATCTGACAACTGTGCCGTAATGTACTTGGAAAAACTTTAAGGGCCTACCTTCAGAGCAACTACTTCATCAGGATTGTTGTCAATGTGTGATTTGAACACTTGAGCAAAACCACCTTTACCAGCACAACCCTTGATCTGGTACTTCCTTCCACCTTGCAAATATACAGAGACCAATGTGTCTCATTTCTTTTGCTCAGATAAGAAATATCGTTCACAGTGAGAACTGAGGAATAATCAGTTCCTTTTAGGTGAACGAAATATGGCAGTTGTTTAGACAAGATCATATATGCGCATCACTAACACTATAAGTGATGATAAGACTGATATGCCACATTCGAATTTGAACAATGCATCTTAGGATTCTTTATCACACAGAGGTGTAAGACCTACAGAATTAGAGCTGTGGATATGCCCGTGGCAGACATAGATTGTCCTAAAAAAAGTGTACCTATCTCGATGATCTTATTTCTTGAAAAATTCTGCAAAGATGACAAGTTGGCTTTTCCGGGGAAAGCTTTGTTGCTTGCATAGTACCCCTGATGCAAACATAAAGAAAGAAACTCAGCGGACAAGCCTACCAATGGTTGAATCATGGAAAATATCATCATTTTCCATTTGGCTTACATCATATTTCAGAAGCTGGGGTTTTATCTTTTGAATTAAATTGTTTACAGTGGAGGTTTCCCAGGGATTTACAAAAGGCGTCTCAATTTCAGTGGCCTGAGCATGATCACCAGCCTGACATAAAGTAAAGGTGAAATGAATGTAGAAGGAAAATTCCATTTGATCCTCAACTAAAAGCTATCAAAGTGCACAAGTGAAGCCGGATATTACTCGTTAATGGTAACAACGTTAGAGAAAAAAAAAACCTTTTGAAGAGGAGAAGCTTTGGTCCTCTTAGAGATTCTTTGTAAGAACAATGAGTGAGCCTCTTTTAACCTGTCAAATGGTTCGGCTTTTCTACATTTCTCCAAGATAGCAACAAATCAGCACGGAAATGAAGTTTTCAACAAGAGGATCATAAATTAGGGGGAACCAGAAACAAGGGAGAAAGATGAGAGACCTTGAAAGACCAGTCTGATAAACCAAATTTGCTCTTGTCCATAATCCTATGAACTCGAGAAAAGTGGCATACCATTCATAGAGTAACGAATGCCCTATGCATATCTTGTTCTCTTCAATTTCTCTATAAACCCTCTCAAAATCTTCACTGCCTTCAAGCTAAGCACCACCAAAAGTAAAGTGAAGTGAAGGAAAACGAACCAAAAAGAACAATTTGATCAGGCATGATAAAACCCCCAAACTATGACATCTGCATCAATTGATTCGGGATATCACAATACCACACCTAAGCCGTCAAATCAACAAAAACCATTCATGGAAACGGGAGCCCACTGAAGCTAAAATAAAACTTGGAGGAGAGAGTATTACGTAGAGAAACCAGATCTTGAGGAATCTGACGTCATTTCGGTACCGAGCATCTTGCTTGCAGGTTGATATACAGTCATAAAGGAGCTTATCGAGATCTTCGCCGGAATTTCTACCAGAGCATAGATCTTCCGTCGACTTTTTAATCTTCCTGAAATCAAAAGATGGAAACAACTCAGACACATCGAAAATGAGAAACTCTTTCACACTAAAGCATAACTAGAAAAATGAGAAGAGAACGGAATTAGGGAGTTACAAAAGCCACATGAAGAGCGGGTCGTCGGCGGAGGTGGATTCACCGGCGGTGTCTCTGTAACCGATTGCCATTTTCTTTTCGGCTTGAGAGAGAGAGAGAGAGGGAGGAGAGAGAGAGGGAAGTAAACAATTTAGAAATTCAAAACTTGTTGGACCGCAAGTGTTCTATAGCTCCAATGATACCAGTGGGCCTATATGTTGGATAATATATGGCCCATGTTTCAAGGAAGACAAATTCAGCTGAGTGCTGTTGTTGCATAGTCATAGGGTTTAAGTTTGGTTCAGTTTTTTAGGTTTTTGGATTTAGAGATATACGATCTATTTGGGTAGTTTAGAATTTTGGTTAAAGTTATAATAAGTTCTATATGGATTCAAATATCCAAAATACCAAAATTTGGGTTGGGTTTGAACAAATTTGTTAAGTGTCCACAATTATAATTAAATATTTTAGAACTTTTTATTAGATATTTTGATTACTTTTATTTTAAAATAACGGATATTTTCAGATTTATAACTATAATTTTTAATATTTGAACTATTTTAAATCTAAACATAATTAATATATTTGAATATATATAATTGTATTTGGATATTTCTAATATCTATTCATTTTTGATTCAGTTCAGTTTAAATTCAGTTCAATTTTTAAAAGTAAGAATCTATGATCCATTTAGAATTTTGTTGGTTTCAATTTCAGTTTGATACATTTTTTTCGGGTTGGATCTCAAGATCGGATATTTGCCCAATTTCATAGAGAATAATGTCATGAACAGGGGCAGAGGTGGTAAGTTGATAAGGGGGTCAACTGACCCCACTTAATTAAAAAATTATATATGTTTTCTGATTAAAATTATTTATGACCCCATTAAAAAAATTAAGTTGACCCCACAAAGAAAAATAAATATCATGAAAGACAAAAAACATAATTAAATCAGGTAATATTTTATTTTGGTTTTGAGCTCAGTTAAGCTCACTTTACATATATAAAGATAAAATAATTCATCATCGCTTTAGAATTTTAGTTAGTTACTTATTCTTAACAAACACTTACTTTCTCGTCATTTTATTTCTTTGTCTATGTTTTATATTTTGAATATTTTTATCTTTTAATTAGTTACTATTTTCATCTGGTAACTAATGAATCAATTCAATTCTTTTTAAAAAAAAAATATTTCAACAATAAATCATAAAATATGCATTAGTTATCAGTTTTTACATGATTATCATATTTATTTTGTCAAAAATAATTTTTTTATAAAAAAATAAAACTGTAATAAAAAAACTATAAACGAATGTAAATACATTTGTAGCTATTTTCTAGTAATTTATTAACTATATTTATATTATATATATATATTTTTTTTTTCTTTTTTTTGCTCCCAGTAAGAAAAAATTCTGGCTTTGCCATTGGTCATGAACCAAAAAAAATGACGGACAACTGTAGATAATCAAACCAAAAGGACCGAACATATTTAAAAAACCATATATGTAACAGTAACAATTTTTCCATACATGCAATTATTATAAGATTAGTAAAACAAAATTAGAGAGACAAACAAACAAGTAACAGTTTTGCTTCTAAAATCTGTCCACAGGGGAAGTATTACTGATCATTTTTTTGGCGTCCTACATATATAGCTGCCAAATATTGTTCTCGCATCCGCCACCACTTTTTCAAAATCTTTTTTTCCAACATGCGTTTGATTTAAATTGTAATCTTATATAGTTTTAGTTTCGATTGATTTTTTTTAACACTTATTTTATTATATAATACAATACCAAATACAATTTGGCATACACACATAGTACACACAAATACACATATAGTACACACAATTATCAAAATCGAAATTTGGTAGATAAGCAAAATACACACAAAGGGAATATAAACCCAATACAATGAATATAAACCAGGATATTAAGATCAATAATTGAACTCTCGAAGAAACCGGAATAGTCGGAGAAGAACAAGAAGACGAAACTTCAAAGTTCACAAGTCAATGTCGAATGCATCTGATAGCGCAAGCGGAAGAGACGCCAGATAGAGAAAACCACAAAGAAAAACACAAAATACAACGATTATCCCGAAATTAATAATCAAGGATCGAGAATCTAATTTCTAGCCGCCTAATCTTCTTCCGAAAGAGTCTAAATCTAGAACTTTGTATCCTCAGTAGAGGCTTCTTTTCAAAAAATGATTACAAAGACACGAGAGAAAATCTATTATTTTTCTAAACTAAAGGTCGGTAGAAGGGTAATAGTTTTATAGATTCACCAAACAAAGTATGGGATGACCGGATTCTATCTTAAACCCGACAAAAGACAAAACCGGTACTTTTCCGAAATAGTCAAAAGTAACTTCATGACCCTAATTTATCCGCACAAGAAACTGAAAACTAGAGATAACCAATACTTGGTTATCTATCATTGAAGAACACAATTCAAACTCACCCAAATTAAAGTTTGAAGTTGGCTAAAATGTCAAGACATTGTTGAGGAAACACTCATGCTACAAGGACCCGTTGTTCAAAGGAAGCCGACAATACCGAGAGACAAGACGTTCAACAATCACCAAGAGTCAAGAAACCACCGTCGTTGACCACTGAAAAAGCCGCACCGCGACCAAAAAAGAGCTGTAAGACACCAAAGACCGTCAATGGATGAGTCAACCCGGATCCACCAGAGGAGACCAACTCTTCCACGGCGTGTCGTCGCTTGAACCAACCAGATCGGACGAAACAAATCAAAACAGGGATGATGAAGAGCAGAAGATTATTCGGCTGAAGATTCACCGGCAAACCGGCAAGAACCAGCCGATTCACAAAACCACTGGTGGTTCACTGCTCTCCGACTACCATGACGTCACAGGACCAACGTCACAGACCCACCGACTACGGATCTGAAGACCACCATCTCTACCGGAGCTTGGAATAGCGGTGACAGAGGATCCATACATAGACCACGACGAGAGAGAGGCGACAACTGAGACCTTCCAAGCCGTGAGCCAGCTCTTCGCCGGAGAACAGAGTCTTACCGTCGCGAGCTCCAAGGATTGATGGCAGGGGATGTAAGGGCACGGTCACAGGACATCAAGAGGAGGATGAAGCTAAAAAATACAGCAAACGAAAGAGGAGGAGGTGAGCCATCCGGACGCGCTGACGGTGACGCCAACGGCCGATGACGGCTCACCTCTGGCTGCAGATCTTATTGGGAGATCGAGATAAGATCGACCGTATCAATAAAGATTGAGAAGAATCCGGAAAGATCAAGATGAATATCCAAGCATAGGAAATTTACCATTATCTCTAATATATTATATTCCTTATTAGTTTAGAAATTATGTTAATTCTACTACTATATAAGTCTATGTTTATTGTACTTTATTCTTATGAGAGTTAATACAATTCTTCCTAAATACTTTTGTGTTTCTACTCTCATCAACTTATCATGGTATCAGAGCAAACGATTTTTTGAGAATCTAAAGCTTCTGAAGTTTTGTGATCATTAACGATGATCATCAGTGTTGAAGACGAAGGAGACGGTTCCGACGATGAAGACGGCGATGTAGAAATTTTTTACGTTTGGTTTGTCTAAAAAAAAACATAATTTGTTTTTATTTTTCAAAGAACCACGTTTGTTTCCATTAGTTTTCAAAAAAAAAAGTTTTGATCTATTTGTTATGTTTTCTCACAATCGTGACTTTATCAAAGTTATTATCATCATCATCATCGATCATCATCAATGTTATCATCCATCATCAACATCAACATCAACATCGACATCAAAATTTGACAAAATATGAATCGAAGAATGTTCTGTGTTATTGATTTCAAAGAGTCAAGGCTTTCTTATATAGCCATTACATCGTAGGGTTTTGAATCCGTATCTATCGCTAACTTAATGTATATCCTAAACTCTAGAGATATACATGAATATTTCAGTTAAGATAAAGATTACTATATCTTTATCTCAATACCCCCCTTCAAGTTGGAGCGTAAAGATTCCGAACGCCCAACTTGCCTAAGAAAACATCGAATTCCTTCCTTCCCAAAGCTTTCGTTAAGATGTCAGCAAGTTGCTCTTTGGTAGAAACGTGAAATGGTTTAATCAAGCCGCGGAGAATGTCGTCCCGAATGAAATGACAATCAACTTCAACATGTTTAGTACGCTCGTGAAACACCGGATTGGCACTAATGTGCAATGCCGGCTTACTATCACATAACAGGGTCATCGGCTCAGTATGAGCTATTCCGAACTCGCGGAGGAGACCTTTGAGCCAACGCAATTCGGAAGTAACTTCGGTCATCGCTCTATACTCAGCTTCAGCTGAAGATCGGGAAACTGTATCCTGCTTCTTCGTTTTCCATGATATGGGTGAGTCGCCCAGTTGTACTATCCATCCAGTAAGGGAACGTCTAGTCAACGGGCAAGCTGCCCAATCAGAGTCGCACCATCCTTTAAGATGAAAAGAGGATTCAGCTCGGAGGAGTATTCCTTGTCCCAATGTACCCTTGATGTATCGTACACATTTTAGGGCTGCCAACCAATGTTCGGATCGCGGAGCGTGCATGAACTGAGATAAGATGTGTATAGAGTACGTGAGATCGGGTCTGGTGGCCGCAAGATAAATCAACCGGCCCACCAGGCGGCGTTATCGTTCAGGGTCAGCAAGTAGTGGTGTATCGGATAGAGCCAACTTGTGATTCTGATCTATCGGAGAACCAGCCGGTTTGGCGTTTGTGAGCTCCATCTCTGCAACTATGTCAGTAGCGTATTTCTTTTGACACAAGTATATGCCAGCTGGGCTGCGAGCAACTTCAAGGCCAAGGAAGTATTTGACGGCCCCAAGATCCTTCATGTAAAAGCAAGTGGCGAGGTACGTTTTGAATTCGGTAATGCCGGTCGAGCTGCTTCCGGATATTATTAAATCGTCCACGTAAATCAAGATCTGCAAGGAGATCCCGCGTTTGTGATAAACAAATAAAGAATAATCGGATCGAGTCTGAGTAAAACCATAAGTCTTCAGAGAGTCCGCAAGCTTAGCAAACCAACAACGGGGAGCCTGTTTCAAGCCGTACAAAGATTTGAGGAGACGACATACGCGGGTCTCTCCTGGCGGTTGAAAACCTTGAGGAAGCCGCATATATACTTCTTCGTGGAGATCTCCATGAAGAAACGCATTGTGCACGTCCATTTGATGAACTTCATGATTCCTTTTTGCTGCGAAATCTAGGAACAAACGTACAGTCGTCATTTTAGCTACTGGGGCAAAAGTTTCATCATAGTCGATGCCCTCTTTTTGATGGTTTCCAAGAACAACCAAGCGAGCTTTATGGCGTTCTATCATGCCATCAGATCGATACTTTGTCGTAAAGACCCATTTGCAGCCGAGAGCCTTCTTATTCGGCGGTAAATGTTCAAGCCGCCATGTGTTGTTTAACTCGAGCGAGTTATATTCCTTGTTGATGGCTTGTGCCCATTCTTTATGCTTAACCGCTTCATTAAATGATCGTGGCTCAATGTTCGAAGCCAATGCCGTGAGAAACCTGCGATGGTTAGCTGAGAAGCGATCACAAGTAACAAAATTGCATATAGGGTAGAGTGAACCTGAGGGTGGCTGAGGTGCGAGTGAGAAAGGGACGAGTGAGAGAGGGGCGTTGTGAACCGTAGCTGCGCCAACTACGTAATCCTTCAGGCGAGTAGACGGTTGTCGTTGTCGCTGTCCTTTGCCTAGTCTATGCTACTACTATATAAGTCTATGTTTATTGTACTTTATTCTTATGAGAGTTAATACAATTCTTCCTAAATACTTTTGTGTTTCTACTCTCATCAATTTATCATGGTATCAGAGCAAACGATTTTTTGAGAATCTAAAGCTTCTGAAGTTTTGTGATCATTAACGATGATCATCAGTGTTGAAGACGAAGGAGACGGTTCCGACGATGAAGACGGCGATGTAGAAATTTTTTACGTTTGGTTTGTCTAAAAAAAAAACATAATTTGTTTTTATTTTTCAAAGAACCACGTTTGTTTCCATTAGTTTTCAAAAAAAAAAAGTTTTGATCTATTTGTTATGTTTTCTCACAATCGTGACTTTATCAAAGTTATTATCATCATCATCATCGATCATCATCAATGTTATCATCCATCATCAACATCAACATCAACATCGACATCAAAATTTGACAAAATATGAATCGCAGAATGTTCTGTGTTATTGATTTCAAAGAGTCAAGGCTTTCTTATATAGCCATTACATCGTAGGGTTTTGAATCCGTATCTATCGCTAACTTAATGTATATCCTAAACTCTAGAGATATACATGAATATTTCAGTTAAGATAAAGATTACTATATCTTTATCTCAATAAAATTGTCGTCATCATCACCATCAACGATGCTTAGTCGTCGTCGTCGTCATCATCATCATCATCATCATCATCAACGATGCTTAATCATCATCATTATTATAGATTTTGAACATGAATCTATTGATTGATTGTTTAGTTTGATGTTATCTCATTCTCATGAGTAACATTCTTTTGATTCGACTTCTCACCTTCGTGAGTTGTTTTTCTACTTCGCAATCGCGAATTATCTCTGGACATCACAATCGCGAATATTGTCCCTTACTACTTAAAAGAACCCTACAATCGGGTATAAACGTCGATGATGATCCGATGGCCGGGTATTACAGCCGATTTACCCTACGACCGGGTATAAACGTCCTTGAAAAACTTTACGACTGAATATAAACGTCGATTTGATGACCTGACGGCAGGGTATATTGCCGATATTTTAAAGATTTGTCCAATCTCCACGTATGAGCTTGCGGGAGGGTATTGGGAGATCGAGATAAGATCGACCGTATTTGAGAAGAATCTGGAATGATCAAGATGAATATCCAAGAATAAAAAATTTACCATTATCTTTAATATATTATATTTCTTATTAGTTTAAAAATTATGTTAATTCTAAGTCTATGCCTATTGTACTTTATTCTTATGAGAGTTTAATACAATTCTTTGTAAACACTTTTGTGTCTCTATTCTCATCAACTTATCAGTGGTTTAGCTTAACGAGAGGTGTGTATGAGAGAGAGAAAAGTCTAGTTGTTTTTCAATTGATTTATTGAAGACAAAGCTTAGCGTGAAAGTAACACACGCCGACGTAAGCAGACCGGTCCAATCAATTTGAAGAACCCAGTTGGACTGATCAACTAAAACGATGAGTTTTTTTTTTTTTTTTTTGGGGGGTAAAATGTTAAATTTTATACCAATTTTAACTACTGACAGCGTTACAGTGATACAACGAAGAAAAACAGAAGACCAAAAACTACCACAACGGCTAAGCATTAACAAGATAACACCCGAATACAAAACTCGGGTTTTAGAAACGGAAAGAAAGCTGAAAAATGATAGAACAGATCAAAACAAAGCGAGAAAGCAGCAATCAACACTGAAACATCAACCACCCCGTTTTGCCACAGTTCCAAAAGAACTGGAGTTCTCATCGTTGTTGCCACGAGCATCCTACGAGACAGCCTTCAAACCTCAAGATGGGATAACCTACAGCTTCTCCGAGAACTAACGCGATCTCCGAGACAGCCCTAAAACGATGAGTTGAACGAAACAATTACTCTTAACAGAAATACTACCTTCTTTACGGATTATTTGATTTGTTGTGTTCGCTTCATAATTTACTTAGAGAGTCAATAGAATAACAGAAATAAATGACAAAGACTTACACAAACGATACTAAGTTATGATGATTCAGTAATAGTATTATTTTTTTATGTGTGTCGGCAATTATATTAGACAGAGAATGAGAGAATCTCTTCATGGATTATTAATATTACTTTTGTCCCCCTAAAGAAAAATAAAGTAAAGAGGTTTGGGAGGGAAAAAGAAGAAAAGTCGTTGGCCGATAATGATAGCGTCACCGGGCAGTTCACGTGTCCTTACCTCACTGTCATTTATTACATAAACCCATCTTCTCTCTTTCTTTTTAAACCATTTCACATTTCACATTTCAGACGCAGAGAACTAAGTCCTTCGCACAATGACAGGCAGAGAAATTCTCCATAAGATGAAGGTATGTGTATGCTCACCAATCGCGTTTCAAGTGACTTTATATTGTTTAAGGATGTAGATTAATTTCGGGTGCAATTTTTAATGTCTTTTTCTTGCTTCAGAACCGATATTTGCTTCTTTGTTTTCTAACTTCTAAGTCTCTAAGCATTCTTTCCATGCATGAGTGTGATTGTATTGCCAGGCTTGTTTAGGGAACTTGGAGATTGTGCAGTAGATGAAGATCTTTTTTTTTTGTGTGGTCAAAACACTTTTAGATCTAGATGCTCTTTTGTCTGTTAGACATTCGGCGAAAAACCAACCTAGATAAGACATTTTGCTCTTAGTGAAGAATTTATACAACTTAGAGATGTGATTTTGTTTGAAGAACAGTGTGTCTATTCATGGATCTCCTCTCTCTTTGATTTCTTGTGTGATTTCTGTTTACAAATTATTTAGTTGAAGGCTGGATTCTGCGGATCTGAAACGGGCAGAGGTAAAAGCAAGATGTGGAAGCACATCTCCCACGGTTTTCACTTTGTCAAAGGCAAAGCGAGCCATCCCATGGAGGACTACGTTGTCTCTGAGTTCAAGAAACTTGACAACCACGACTTGGGTTTGTTTGCTATCTTTGACGGTCACTTGGGCCATGATGTGGCCAACTACTTACAGACCAATCTCTTTGACAACATACTCAAACAGGTAATTAAACCAAACCAAAAGAATCTTGTATTTGAGATTAAAAAAAAAAATGGATCATTCTAATCATCAGTTGTGCTTTGTTTCTCCAGAAAGATTTTTGGACTGATATGGAGAACGCTATAAGGAATGCATACATATCAACAGAGAGCAGTCACTTAAACTTGGCAAAGGCGGATCAACAGCTGTAACTGTAATTCTCATAGATGGGCAAAAGCTAGTCATTGCTAACGTTGGAGACTCACGGGCGGTGATGTCAAAGAATGGTGTTGCTTCTCAGCTCTCGGTTGATCATGAACCAAGTAAGGAGCAAAAGGAAATAGAGAGCCGTGGTGGCTTTGTATCAAACATTCCAGGCAAGCTTACATATAGTTTTAGGTTTGTTTTCAGATGGATAGTTACTTAGCTTGCTCACATATGAAAAGATGTGAAGACGAATTGAGATATAGCGATCCCTAAATCATGTTACAGGGGACGTTCCACGAGTTGATGGGCAACTAGCGGTTGCGAGGGCGTTTGGAGATAAGAGCTTAAAGATACATCTGAGCTCAGAACCAGACATAACAAACCGGATAATCGACGATGAGACAGAGTTCATTGTTTTCGCGAGTGATGGAATCTGGAAGGTAGCACATCTCTCTCTCTCTCTCTCTCTCTCTCTCTCTCTCTCTCTCTCTCTCTCTCTCTCTCTCTCTCTCTCTCTCTCACACTCTCTCTCTCATTGGCTTGAATTAAGATGGACCTTGTGTGGGAAAGTGATCTTTGACAATGTATTGGTATTGACAGGTGATGTCAAACCAAGAAGCTGTCGAGGCGATCAGAAGCATAAAAGATCCACATGCGGCAGCCAAAGAGCTGATAGAAGAAGCAATCTCTAAGAAAAGCAAAGATGATATTTCATGTATTGTTGTAAGGTTCCAGCAATGATAAACTTGTTTGTCTATAAATTTTCTGAACAACCATTTTTTTTTTTGAATCAATGTAAAATTATACTGAAACAAAAACTATCTTTACACCATGAGTTTTTTCGTACTTTTAGAGAGCCCAAAACAAAAGCTATCTTGAAGCTAACCAAACAACCATGCAGTCGTCAAACCTTCCATCTCCCATCATACGAATAGAGGATATCCTGTTTCTTACATTCTTTTCTAACTTTTTAGAAATTTGGCTGGTGGTTTAGATATCTCACCATGGTTTCTTCCATTATTTCCATCCAAATAGCATGGATGAGCATTTGAAATGTATATCGGGTAAAGAAGAGCACTTGTTTACTCAAGTTTCTGTATGTGATTAACTTCAAAACATCTTCCCAATCTGCTGAAAAACTAGTACCCAAAAGCTTCTTTACCAAAGTACTCCAAATTTCACCATTACAAGAAAACATGGGTACTACTGACGGTTTTACTGACGAAAAAAATTCCGTCAGAAATTTCCGACGGTAAACCGATAGATCCTCGACGGGATGTAATCGTCGGTTTTTTTATCGGTAGTTTCCGACGATTTTGATAATCGTCGGGAATTTTCCAACAGATTATCAACGGCTTTAGTTTCTGTTTGTTTTTCATCTGTAATCTTCCCCGCATGTGGTGCTTCTCCTAGAAACTTCCCTAACAAGAAATCTTCCCAAAGAGGCTTTGCATTTTGAAAAACGTCCTTTGGGACGATTACAGGGTGTTCACCATCGACTTTGGTGACCACAACATCTTGTTGCTTTGATGTGTTGTGTTTTTGAGTGTTTTTAGGCATGATTAAGAGTGTTATTTGGCTTTAGGAAAAGCATTTAGACAACATTATTGTGTTTTAACTTTAGGTTAGTGCATGTAGGCATCATTAGGTTAGGTTTTGCTTTGTTTCTTCTTTTTGTAGGTGGTGGATGACCAAAAGGAGCACCAAGGAGTAATGGAGAAGGTAGGGACCAAATGAGCACCTAGACAAAGTGGAAAAACAGCCAAGGATCGAGCTGGGAACTCATAGCGGGCTCGCGCAGCGGCCTCCCCAGGCCGCTATGAAAGACCCGCGAAAGATCTATTTCTCCAGCGACCTGCGCAGCGGCCAACCCAGGCCGCTGAGACCTCACAGCGGGATAGCGCAGCGGCCACCCCAGGCCGCTATGAAGGAACAACGAAAGACCAGATTATCCAGCGGCCAGCGCAGCGACCCACCTAGGCCGCTGGGCGCTCATAGCGGGATTCCGCAGCGGCCTCCCCAGGCCGCTGTGAGCCTACTTTTTCACACATGCCACTTTTTCTTTTTGCTTTTGGCTTGTAGACCACCCCATGTGTTTGTGGTCGACCATTGCACGTTTTTAGATCTATTTAAAGGCTCTTAGTGTGTATGAAGAGCCATATCACATTTTGTAAACAATTCTCTCCAAAGATTTCAATCTCTTTTATGCAATTTTAGTTCTTGAGTTCTTCTTCTTGTTCATCTTATTTTCTTGTTGAATCATGTTTTGTTTGATGTTTGCTATGGCTAGAGAGTAGTTTTCTTTAAGTTTCTGGGTTGAGGAAAGGTAAGGGTGATTCAAAACATGGTTTAGGTTGCTTAGAACTTGGGAGCTTGATTTCTTACTTGCTAGAAGTTCTTAATGCTAGGATTGAAGTAGCTAATCAATTCCTTGATCTTAAATGTTGCTAGCACCGAGAGGTGTAATTTATGTTTGAATCTCTGTCAAGTGCTTTACATTCTTAGCCAACGAGAGTTGATGTTTAAGGTGTTTAGTGGTAATAAGAACTTGGTATTAATGCATATTTATCTTGAAATTGCCAACGAGAGTTGATGTTAATGCTTGATAGATATAGGGTTGCTATCATGAGAGTGGAGTAACTTTGTTTGTTGTTCTTGGCCTAAGAAATCACCCATAGTTGCTTAATGTTTCTAAACAATTAATTGATCACCCGAACCGAAACTCAACCCAAGGAGCTTATCTTTTAATCAATTGTTTTCAATCACTCGTTGCTCTGTTTTGTACTCTGTTCTAGTTCTGTTTTAATCTCATAATTGTTATTTTATCAAGTTAAATATGTTTGGAATTTGTTACTTTTGTTAGTTTTAGGAATAAACTCACAAACTCATTTTGATTGCGCTTAGACTAATAAAACATCTGTATTCTTAGTGCGTTTGATCACCCGAGTGGATTGACACCTCGAAAATTACATCGACTAGGTTGTAAACTTGCAACTGAAGTAGTAAAGAGGAACTAGATTTTTGCTTATCAAGTTTGGCGCCGTTGCCATCTTGGGTGTTTAATTGAACCATTGAGATTTGGTGTTTAATTGGGACTAAGTCATTTTATTTCGGTTTTACTAATCTTCTCTACCTTTTTCTCTTGGGTTTTACAGGTGAATGAACTTGAGGAGCAGGGGACCAACAAACCTTGTGCCAAGAGTTGAAAACATCAAAGCATTGGAAAGAGAGATTTCAAGAAAAAAGAGAGCAGAAAAAAGGTTGACAGGAGAACAAATAGATATGGCTGACCCGGAACAACAACAACAAGGAGGTGGAATGAACAACGAAGGAAGAAGACCCCAACATCCACCAAGAGTAACTAGAGCCATTGAATATTATGACGAACCAAACATCAACGACTACAATTCTGGAATCACTCCACCAGGGTTCGACAACAACAACTACGAAATTAAAGCCAGCATCATCAACATGGTTGAAAGAAACAAATTCCATGGCCTACCTATGGAGGATCCACTAGACCACCTTCACAACTTCGACAGAGCTTGTAGAACAGTTCGCATCAATGGAATTTCTGAAGATGCAATGAAGCTCATACTGTTTCCATTCTCACTTGGAGACAAAGCCCACGAATGGGAGAAGAACCTTCCACAAGACTCAATCACTTCTTGGGATGAATGCAAAAGACTCTTCCTGTCCAAGTTCTTCTCCAAATCAAGAACATCAAAGTTGAGGAATGAGATTTCCAGCTTCAAACAAAAAACAACAGAAAACTTTGGAGAAACTTGGGAGAGATTCAAGAGCTACACCAACCAATGCCCTCACCACGGTTTCACCAAGGAAAGTCTTCTCAGCACATTATACAGAGGCATACTCCCAAATTACAGGATGATGCTAGACACTGCTAGCAACTGCAACTTCCTGCAAAAAGATGAAAGAGAAGCCATGCAACTGGTTGAGAACTTGGCCACCAGTGACACCAACTATGGGGAGGACTATGACAGGACCTACAGAGAAGGAGGAGACAGAGATGATTCAAGGAGAGAGATCAAAGCCCTCAATGAGAAATTGGACAAGTTGCTTAAAGCAAACAAAAGGGAAGTAAACTTTGTGGGAGAATTTGATAAACACCAAGGATACATAGAAGATGATACTGATATGTGTTTTGATGGACAGGTTGAGATGAATTATATTGGAGGACAAGGCTACAACAAAGGATTCAACCAGAACTACAGGAATCACCCAAACTTCTCATACCGAAGTAACAATGTGGAGAACCCACAAGATCAGTCTTACCCCCCATTAAAGCAACAAACCACACTTCAAGGAAACTTCCAAACAAAACCAGCTTTCAACAATGGAAACTTCCAGCAGAGGCAACCCTACAACAACCAAGGCAACTTCCAACAACGCCAACAGTACAACAACAACCAAGGTAACTATCAAGTTAACCAACATTTTCAGGGACAAGGAAGTTCAAACACCTACCAAAAAACAGATGATCAAGCACAAATGCTGAAGCACTTTATAGAAAGTACCAACAAAGCCATGACAGAAATGAAGACACAAATGGAAAGCCTAGCATCAAGAGTTGGGAACATGGAACAATCCAACAAAGCCGGACCATCATCAAACCGACCACCAGGCTTTCTCCCTGGAAAACCGGAGCAAAACCCAAAAGAGTATATCAATGCCATCACGCTAAGAAGTGGAAGAGAGTTACCATCCAAAGAAGTCATTGAGGACAATGAGAATCAAGCTGGGGGGATGGATTTTGAACTTGAAGAAGAGAAGGAAACCACTGAGAAGAAGCGGCATGATGCACCAGAAGTCAAAGATATAAAAGGGAAAGGCAAAATGTATGAGGAAACAAAGGAGAAAGCAAAAACCGGTTCAGCCTCTACATCCAAGGAGAAAGTCTTTGTGCCACCAGCCTATGAACCCAAACTTTCCTTTCCTGGAAGGTTTAAGAAGCAGCTCTTGGAGAAGTATAGATCACTCTTTGACAAGCAAATGGAGAAGATTCAGCTCACCATGCCATTGATGGATGCATTCATGCTTGTGCCTCAATACAGCAAATTCCTCAAAGATGCAGTCAAGGAAAGAACAAAAGAGATGGAAGGGATGGTTGTCCTAACCCACGAGTGTAGCGCCATCATCCAGAGAAAAACCAGTCCAAGGAAGCTAGAAGATCCAGGAAGCTTCACTCTACCATGCGCTTTGGGGCCACTCTCCTTTGAGAGATGTTTATGTGATCTTGGAGCAAGTGTCAGCTTGATGCCACTCTCAGTAGCAAAGAGCCTTGGTTTCACACGCTACAAAGAGTGTAGAATCTCACTTGTGTTGGCTGATAGGTCAGTAAGACTTCCAGTTGGTATGCTTGAAGACATACCGGTCATGGTTGGTAATTTCGAAATACCGACAGATTTTGTGGTTCTAGAGATGGATGAAGAACCAAAGGACCCTCTGATCTTTGGAAGACCTTTCCTAGCCACTGCTGGTGCCATAATTGATGTCAAGAAGGGAAAGATTGACTTGCACTTAGGAAAGAACCATATCCTCAAGTTTGACATCAATGAGGTGATGAAGAAACCGACAATTCAAGGACAGGCCTTTTGGATCGAAACGTTGGATGCTTTGGCTGATGAATACTTGGAAGAGCTAGCCATGGAAGACTCCTTGGAGATGGTCATGACCACAAAGAAAGACGTGAGTGAGATGATCAACAAGGAAGGACATGAGTATGCAAAACTGCTGGATTCTCGCAAGGTGTTGGAAGGGAATGATCAATTCTTCGAACTTCCTCAAGAAGTCCACAGTATCAAATCCATGGAAGGAGAAGAAGCAACCAAACCAGCTAGCAATGGTGAGTCTAGCTTGGACAGTGACTGGTGTGAGCTGAAGGCACCTAAGGTAGAACTCAAACAACTTCCCGAAGGGCTAAGGTACGCTTTCTTAGGACCCAACTCATCGTATCCTGTCATTGTGAGTGAAAACCTTGATGAAAATGAACTAAACTTACTCCTAAGTGAATTGAGAAAATATAGGAGAGCCATAGGTTATTCACTTGATGATATAAAAGGATTGTCGCCCACTCTTTGCACCCATAGAATTCACTTGGAAGATGAAACAATGACTTCTATTGAGCACCAAAGGAGATTGAATCCTAATTTGAAAGAAGTTGTTAAAAAAGAAATTCTGAAACTCTTGAATGCAGGGATTATCTTTCCTATTTCAGATAGCACTTGGGTCTCACCTGTTCATGTAGTTCCAAAGAAGGGAGGTATAACTGTGGTCAAAAATGAAAAGAATGAACTAATCCCTACAAGAACTATAACCGGTCATAGAATGTGCATTGATTATAGGAAGTTGAACTCAGCCACCAGAAAAGACCACTTCCCTCTCCCATTCATTGACCAAATGCTTGAACGCTTAGCAAACCATCCATACTATTGCTTCCTGGATGGGTATAGTGGATTCTTTCAAATACCCATCCACCCAAATGACCAAGAAAAAACGACATTTACATGTCCCTATGGCACCTTTGCATATCGAAGGATGCCATTTGGGTTGTGTAATGCTCCAGCAACATTTCAAAGATGCATGATGTTAATTTTTTCCGATCTAATTGAAGAAATGGTTGAAGTATTTATGGACGATTTTTCTGTGTATGGTTCTTCGTTTGCTGCTTGTTTGTCTAACTTGTGCAGGGTACTTCAGCGTTGTGAGGAGACAAACTTGGTGCTGAACTGGGAGAAGTGCCACTTCATGGTGAAAGAAGGAATAGTTCTTGGGCACAAAATTTCAGAACAGGGGATTGAAGTGGACAAGGCTAAGATAGATGTGATGATGGGTTTACAGCCACCAAACTCAGTCAAAGGGATCAGAAGTTTCTTGGGACACGCTGGATTCTACCGACGGTTTATCAAAGACTTTTCAAAGATCGCAAGGCCTTTAACAAGGCTGCTGTGCAAGGAAACAGAGTTCATTTTCGATGAAGAGTGCCTAGAAGCGTTCAACAAGATCAAGAGTGCACTTGTGAGTGCACCGATAGTGCAAGCTCCAGATTGGGACCTTCCCTTTGAGATCATGTGCGACGCAAGCGACTATGCGGTTGGAGCAGTCTTAGGACAGAAGAAAGACAGGAAGCTCCACGTGATCTATTATGCGAGCAGGACCCTTGATGATGCTCAAACCCGATATGCAACCACAGAGAAGGAACTCTTGGCGGTAGTGTTTGCATTCGACAAGTTCAGATCATACCTGGTGGGATCAAAAGTAGTTGTATACACAGACCATGCAGCTTTGAGGCACTTGTTGGCTAAGAAGGATGCTAAACCAAGGTTGTTGAGATGGATACTTTTACTCCAGGAATTTGACCTTGAGATACAAGACAAGAAAGGCATTGAGAACGGAGTGGCTGATCACTTGTCAAGGCTGAGGATTGATGAGCATGTACCAATAGATGATTCTCTACCGGAAGAACAACTTCTCATGATTCAGAGTTTGAGAGACGGGTACAACACAGTCTTGAAGATGGAAGAAGCGAAAATTTTAAAAGACGAGCAGTTACCATGGTATGCAGATTTTGTCAACTACCTAGCATGTGGAAGGGAGCCACCCAACCTCAACAGCTACCACAAGAAGAAGTTCTACAGGGATGTTACTCGATACTATTGGGATGAGCCATACTTATTTAAGAGGTTTTCAGACGGACTTTACAGGAAATGCGTTCCAGAAGAAGAGATGGAAGGGATCTTGTATCACTGCCACGGCTCAGAGTATGGGGGACACAACGCTTCATTCAAAACCGCTACAAAAGTGCTACACTCAGGTTTCTGGTGGCCCAGCTTGTTCAAGGATGCTCACGGATATGTGACAAGATGTGATGTCTGCCAAAGAAAGGGCAACATTGGAAGAAGGAACGAGATGCCACAGAACCCGATACTAGAAGTTGAAGTATTTGATGTATGGGGGATTGACTTCATGGGACCTTTCCCATCCTCTTATGGGAACCAATACATCCTGGTAGCAGTGGACTATGTGTCGAAATGGGTAGAAGCCATTGCAAGTCCTACAAATGATGCAAAGGTAGATATTAAGCTATTTAAATCAATCATATTCCCCAGGTTTGGCATCCCAAGAGTTGTGATCAATGACGGAGGAACTCACTTCATCAATAAGGTGTTTGAAAGTCTTCTTAGGAAGTATGGAGTGAAACACAAGGTAGCAACACCTTACCATCCTCAGACCAGCGAACAAGTGGAAGTTTCAAACCGGCAAATCAAAGCTATACTGGAGAAGACTGTTGGAAACTCAAGAAAAGACTGGGCAAAGAAACTTGATGATGCTCTTTGGGCATACAGGACTGCCTTCAAGACACCTATTGGCACTACACCATTCAACCTCTTGTATGGGAAATCATGCCACCTACCAGTTGAAATGGAGTACAAGGCAATGTGGGCAGTGAAGTTGTTGAACTTCGACCTTAAGACAGCATCAGAGAAGCGGCTCATCCAACTCTAGGAGCTTGATGAAATCCGATTGGATGCCTATGAGAACTCAAGGATTTATAAAGAGAGGACCAAAGCATTTCATGACAAGAAGATAGTCAAGAAAGAGTTCAAAGCAGGAGATCAAGTTCTGCTGTACAACTCCCGGCTGAGACTATTCCCTGGAAAGCTCAGATCAAGGTGGCCAGGCCCATTCTCCATCAAGGAGGTAAGACCCTACGGAGCCATTGTTCTTCTCAACAAGAATGGAAGTGAGTTCACTGTGAACGGACAAAGGCTCAAGGTCTACTCAGCATCAAACCCCGTGGAAGAGGAGGTATCGATTCTTCTCACGGAACCAACCCCAACCTGAGAAAGTAAGAGAGTCAAGCTCGAGACTTAAAACAAGCGCGCTTGGGAGGCACTCCCATGTTATCCTTTGTATATAGTGTGTGAATTTTCTTTGATTTGATTTGATTGGTGTGCTTTTGTGTGATTTTTATGAGTGTTTTAGTTTTGTGTGTGAGTTTTCAGGCATGTGGAAATGAACGGAGGCAAGGATGACCTTAAAGAAAGGCCGGATCAAGGAAAAGAGCTCACAACGGCCACCCACAGTGGGGTACCTGGGCCGCTGTGAGGTACATGCGGAACATCAAATTCCGTAGCGGCATGCACAGCGAGGACGGCTAGCCGCTACGGTCGAAAAACACTCACAGCGGCCAGGCGCAGCGGGGTACCTGGACCGCTGTGGGAAATTTATGCGAAAGTCGAATTATCGTAGCGGCAAAGGCAGCGGGGTCATCCAGCCGCTGCAGGTAAGAAAAATCCATAGCGGCCAGGCGCAGCGGGGTACCTGGGCCGCTATGGACAAAATTTGCGAAACATCATTTTTCACAGCGGCCCACACAGCGAGGGAGCCAAACCGCTACAGGTAAAAGACCCTCACAGCGGCATCCGGCAGCGGGGTACCCGGGCCGCTGCGAGGTTATTTCACGCGTATATCCATCGCGGCCCAGCCTCTCTCTCTCACTCTTCTTCTCAAAACTCCATTTTCGTCTAAAAACTTGAAAATTGCGATTTCTCTCTCGGTTTTTCACCAAATTCAGTAATTTCTTGTGCTATAACTCACGATTTTTCATCATCTTCCTGTCTAGTATCATAATCCATCGTCAAATCAAACCAAGGTATGAAATTTCGGATCCATTGTTCTTCATGGCAAAATTTCGATCTCTATTTTTATGGTCCTTGATGTTCTGAACTTGCTCACTGAATGATTCTGGACACACCCATGCTGTCAATTCGAAAAACTATCGGCTAAATTACTTGAAATTCGGATTTTTCAGATTCTAGGGTTCTTGGATAGTTGAAAGTTGAAATTTGGGGAAAATGTGATTTGATTGTTCCTAAGGCTTTGATAGGATATCTTGATCATACTTTGCAAAAGGAACCATGCCAAATTCATAACACATTGAGCATTGTGTGGAAAAAGAAAGAACCTAATGAAGAACATGATGAAAAACTTGAAATAATGCTGGAATTTGAGTGAAAATGATTCCTAGATGACGTTTGGAGTTGGTAATAGCCTATATGAGGATTGTTTGAGGAATTATTGGTTGAAAACTAAAATGCTCAGACTGTAGGCATTACTTTTGTGTTGATGTTTACGCGGATTGATCACTTTAAATTTGCATCTATGCAGATGGTAAGGACCGAAAGGCGAGCTGGCCAGACAGAGGAAAGCGCACAAACCCATCGCTCGGGTAAGGAACCTGCTGTTCAAAATGAGGAGGAAGAGGAGATGCTTGAAGTCTCAAGCAGTAGTGATGAAGAGATAGGGAAACAGAAAAGAAAGAAAGTGGCGAAGAAACCCGCACAGAAACCGGCCAAGAAACCAGCAAAGAAGAAGAAGAAGGTCCCGAAGAGTTACACTTTTGGGCAGATACGGATCAAGCTGGATTCGTACACATGGACTGAGACAAAGTTCGGGGGATCCAGAAGTCTGTAAGAAGCTGGGTATCTATGACGACGTGATGACTATGTTAAGCGCCATGAGCTTAGAGAGCTTGATGTTGGGAGAAGCCTATCCGGTGTATAGAGAAGCATGCCATCAATTTATGTGTACCTTTAAGGTAATAGAATACACGGATGGATATTCCGAGGAGAATGGATATGGGCACGTAACCTTCACCTGCGGTGGGAAAAGGTACCAGATAAGTTTCAAGCAGATATCCCAACTTCTTGGATTCCGAGACAAGTGGAACAACCAGCTGCCAGAGATTGGACTTCTCCCCACAGTGATGTGGAGCAAAATCTCCCGGACTCCCTACGAGACAGGAAACATGAAGAATTCGGATATTGCACATCCATCCATCCGATATGTAGAGAAGCTGCTGGCTTACACCTTGTTTGCAAGGAGGGAGAACAACAAGGTGTTAGAAGAAGGGCTGAGGTTCTTGGCAGTAGGTCTACAGCCGGTAATGACAGAGTTCGATGTCCCTGAGATCAACTACGGGGACTACCATGAGCTGGGAATGGTAGGGTACTTCATGAGGCAATTATCGGTTATGAGGAAGAAGGCATTGAGGTCACATGACAGTACACTAGTGTTCAGATTTGGAGGACTATTGACACCGATCTTCAGGGCATTGGGAATCCTGCTGGTCAACGGGAAAGCATCATCGAGGTTGGACGAGAGCCACCTCAACAGGACCTACTTCCTTGCTGGGAAGATACAGGACAGAATTGCTTACACCTTCAGGGCCGGTCCGCAGCAAACCGCAAATGTGCTTCTCCCAAACTTGGCCATCACTTCTCTACAGGACAAGAACAACATCATGTTCACACCTGACCCGCGATACTTCCACAGCTCGGTTGTAGAACCGCTTGAGACCCTGAACAAGAAGAAGAAGAGGAAGGCAGCTGAGACCTCCTCGCAAGGTGTGGAAGCAGGTACAAGCAGCGGAGCAGGTCAAGCTACCGAGCCAGCAGAGAATACTGAGCAGATCAGGCCACCGAGTCCTGTCTACGGGACTGCCCGTTATCGCCTCCATGCTTCCGATGAAGTGATTCATGGAGCACAGTTGAGGGAGGCTCATAGCTACATCCGGAAGCTGGAACGCTGGAATAAGCTTCAGGATAGAACCATTGGGAAGCTGGTGAAGTTGGGACGCAAGACAAAGAAGGTGTACAAGGAGAAGACGAAGGCACTAAAGCGACAGGTTAAGTACTTGGCTTACATGGTGACAGGGAAGAAGGGAAAGGTGCAGAAACCCGAAGGCTACTCATCAAGCGAGGAAGAGGCAAGCTCGGAGGATTTCCCGAGGCAGAAGTACCAAGGAGAAGGTACCAGCTCATTCGGAAGAGCACCTGGTCGCGCTCCCCTTGATGAGCGACGTCGCAGAGCCAGACGCCACATCCCACCACCATCACCCGGCTCCAGCAACGAGTCCCTATCCCTAGGAGAGGAAGAGGACGACACCGCACCTCCTTACTACTGAGGTAACCACCACCACTTTGTACATAGTTTTCAGTTTATTTTTCTTTTACCATCTTTAGCTCTCCTAAATTTGCTTTCACACCGAGCCGGTGTGAAGTAAGTTTGGGGGGGTAATCACCTTACCACATTTTATTTCTCTTGAGTCTTTTATTTTGTATGATGCATTGTGAATATCTATGTTTTTGAAAAAACCAAAAAAAATTGAAAAATTTGAAAAACATAAAAAAAGAGAACATTTAGTCTCATATTTCTCGCTTTCTTAGGATCGAGTCTAGTAGCATTCTAGGAAGCATTTGCATAGGAGACAATGATATAAATGCCTTGCAAGAAGTCTAGATTTTAGAACTCAATATGATGCCCTTGCTAATCATACCATGTTGCTTAAACAACCCTTAAAACATTTGAAAATTTCGAGCTTTGATCACACCACTCCAATCTGTTTGTCAAGTAGGATACCCTCAACATTGAAACCAACTCACTTATTGGACTTAAATGAATTTAATCTTCTCACTTATGGGTTTTAAATGCTTGATCATGGTCACTACATACACACTTGGATTATCTTTACCTCATTTTACCATTCTTTGTTAATCCAAGTGGCCATTCTCACTCTTAGAATGGTTTCCACACCTTAATACCCTACCCTTTTCTTTTAAACCTTCATTTGATTGATTGAGTGAGGCCTCCTTTTGATAATGCTAACATGTGCAAAAGGTTAAAAGTATGAGAACGACAATGATTAGCTCTCATAGGCTAGTCTAGGAGTTCACATATTGGTTTAGCATTTGGGGTATAAGCACTTAAAAGGGGATTGGGAATGAGAAAAGAAAAAGAGTGAATTGGGGAGTAAAAGAAACAAAAGACCAAAGGCTTGTAAAAGAAAGGGGAAACACTTGGGAAAGAAAATGAAATGGGAAAACTCTAAGTGTAAAATGAAAATGAAATCAAAAAGAAAAGAGTTTTGGAAATTAAAAGATTTACTTCTCAAGACCCAAAAATGAAAAAGTCCAATGGTTAAGTTTGGGAATGAAGGGAGATTGACTAGGATTGGGAAACACTTTGGGTAAGACTTTGAGAGCTGAAAAATTGTATGCATAAATTGTTCTTGTCTTGCCACATTTTGCATAATGTCTAGCATTCCTTTTCTTGAGAGTTAGCCACCAAAATGAGAGTTAAAAGCCTTCCTCTAAACACCATTTGAAGCCTTCCAATGCCAAGCCAATTGATTGAGATCTAATCCCCATTTGTGAGACCTCACTTTAATAAGAAGAATGAATGTAAGAGTTGGTGGAATGTTGAGTGGTTGAATCTTGACAATGTGCTTAAGAGAATAAAATTTGGTGTGTTGATAAGCCTAGAGAAATTAGAATGGATTAGGGAGTTTGTTTTTGCAACATGTTATTATTTTCTAAGGACATCATATTGAAGGCTAAAATAGATTTCTTTGGTTATGAGTCTCCAACTTCAAACCTCTCCCCTTTGTTCTTATTGTTGTTTGCTTGAGGACAAGCAAGAAAACAAGTTTGGGGGAGTTGATGTGTTATGTTTTTGAGTGTTTTTAGGCATGATTAAGAGTGTTATTTGGCTTTGGAAAAGCATTTAGGCAACATTATTGTGTTTTAACTTTAGGTTAGTGCATGTAGGCATCATTAGGTTAGGTTTTGCTTTGTTTCTTCTTTTTGTAGGTGGTGGATGACCAAAAGGAGCACCAAGGAGTAATGGAGAAGGTAGGGACCAAATGAGCACCTAGACAAAGTGGGAAAACAGCCAAGGATCGAGCTGGGAACTCATAGCGGGCTCGCGCAGCGGCCTCCCCAGGCCGCTATGAAAGACCCGCGGAAGATCTATTTCTCCAGCGACCTGCGCAGCGGCCAACCCAGGCCGCTGAGACCTCACAGCGGGATAGCGCAGCGGCCACCCCAGGCCGCTATGAAGGAACAGCGAAAGACCAGATTATCCAGCGGCCAGCGCAGCGACCCACCTAGGCCGCTGGGCACTTATAGCGGGATTCCGCAGCGGCCTCCCCAGGCCGCTGTGAGCCTACTTTTTCACACATGCCACTTTTTCTTTTTGCTTTTGGCTTGTAGACCACCCCATGTGTTTGTGGTCGACCATTGCACATTTTTAGATCTATTTAAAGGCTCTTAGTGTGTATGAAGAGCCATATCACATTTTGTAAACAATTCTCTCCAAAGATTTCAATCTCTTTTATGCAATTTTAGTTCTTGAGTTCTTCTTCTTGTTCATCTTATTTTCTTGTTGAATCATGTTTTGTTTGATGTTTGCTATGGCTAGAGAGTAGTTTTCTTTAAGTTTATGGGTTGAGGAAAGGTAAGGGTGATTCAAAACATGGTTTAGGTTGCTTAGAACTTGGGAGCTTGATTTCTTACTTGCTAGAAGTTCTTAATGCTAGGATTGAAGTAGCTAATCAATTCCTTGATCTTAAATGTTGCTAGCACCGAGAGGTGTAGTTTATGTTTGAATCTCTGTCAAGTGCTTTACATTCTTAGCCAACGAGAGTTGATGTTTAAGGTGTTTAGTGGTAATAAGAACTTGGTATTAATGCATATTTATTTTGAAATTGCCAAAGAGAGTTGATGTTAATGCTTGATAGATATAGGGTTGCTATCATGAGAGTGGAGTAACTTTGTTTGTTGTTCTTGGCCTAAGAAATCACCCATAGTTGCTTAATGTTTCTAAACAATTAATTGATCACCCGAACCGAAACTCAACCCAAGGAGCTTATCTTTTAATCAATTGTTTTCAATCACTCGTTGCTCTGTTTTGTACTCTGTTCTAGTTCTGTTTTAATCTCATAATTGTTATTTTATCAAGTTAAATATGTTTGGAATTTGTTACTTTTGTTAGTTTTAGGAATAAACTCACAAACTCATTTTGATTGCGCTTAGACTAATAAAACATCTGTATTCTTAGTGCGTTTGATCACCCGAGTGGATTGACACCTCAAAAATTACATCGACTAGGTTGTAAACTTGCAACTGAAGTAGTAAAGAGGAACTAGATTTTTGCTTATCATGCTTGTACACTTTTCTCTGAACCACATTAGCCCATGATTTTTTTCCTCTACTTCCTTCACTGCATGACCAGCCTCTTTGGAGATCGTATTGCTCGCTTAAACTTTTGGAAACTGCTTTTCCTTCTTAACCCACTGTCAAAACATTCTTCTCACCCTCCGTCTCTCCTCCAACAGCCATGACATCCACCGAAATCATGTGGAGGCGCCGTATCTAGGTTGACGTAGTCAGATAAATCAAAACCATATCAATTGCTTACAAGATTTCCTTCAGAGCAAAAAAAAAAAAAATGAAATAGCTTTAACAAGATTCTGAGAATTTGAGAAGAAGTAGATTTTGGAAAGATCGAGATCAATTGCTTGAGAGAGAGAGCCGCTCTTATAGCTAGTGCTTCCACCATCAATGGAGAACATAAGTGATGATGGACTTGAGATCCGCGATCAATTCCTCTAGATATGCGAGGATAATTCTAGAAAATCCATGTCAAACCAGCTGTGAGTTAGTATTCCATCCATGCTCATTAATGTGGCACATTGTTACATCCGGTGGGATCGACAGGAGATTGAGGGCTCATGGTGGAAGAGCTGACATCATTGTCACAGATGATTGAGAATCCTGCCACTCCTCCTTGCCATTGTAATTGATGAGGTCAGAGTGATCATTGAGGAGGAGTATCCGTTCTCAAAAAGCAGAGAATTTCGCGATTTCCAGATAGCCCAACAAATCTACGGGAATAGTCCAACAGAGACTCCGACCGGTGGAAGATTGATCAGGGATTGGGCCAAATGAAGGGCATATGAACGTGAGGTAGGTGTTTCTGGGCAGAACATAGATGCAAAGGGGGCTTGACTACATTATAGTTTGTTAATCTTGTGATTCAAGTAGATAAAAGAATTAACTCTTTTTTATTCAATTGCTTAGAAAACTTCTCAAAAACTAAACAATCCCTAAATCACCTCTTAAGATTGTCACAACTCAACAATCCTATTCAAGCTTTAACACAATATTGTTAAACCTAGTATTGATAGGAACTAGATAACTCTTATTCCTAATGGTATTTACATTCTATCTTTAACTCTAACCAATTTTTAGAAGTTATCTTGAGCTCCAAGTCTTGAAGCTTATCTCTCCCTCTTAAGCTTCACCTCAAGCTTAGATAGATTTTGAACTCCTATGAGACTTCTCATTTCTTTGAACTTGATCCTTGCCAAAGCTTTTGTCAAGATGTCTGCCTTCTGCTCCACTTCTGGTACATATTCCACATCAACTTGCTCTCTTTCAATACATTCTCTTATGAAATGATAGCGCTTATGAATGTGTTTGCTTTTTCCATGAAAAGCATGATTCTTATTGAATTCGATGGCTGATTTGTTATCAATCCTGATAAGCACTCTTTCTGATTTCCAACTTGTGATTTCAATAAGTAAATCTTGTAGCCAGATTGCTTGTCGAGCTGCTTCTGTTGTTTCCATAAACTCGGCTTCACATGAAGATAGAGCTACTGTGTTTTGTTTTTGTGAACACCAAGTGATAAGTGATAAGCCAAGATAGAACATGTGATTTACTATACCTCTCCCATCGTCTGGGTCAATGTTGTGGCTACTATCACTATATCCCACAAGCCTCTTAGTTATCCCACGTTTGAACTTTAGACCGTATCCGACCGTACCTCTTATATACCTTAGAATCTGTTTTATCACTCCTCCATGTGATTTTCTTGGATTGCTAGCAACTCCTACTGAAAATGCTAAGTTTGGTCTTGTATGCAGAAGATATCTTAGGCATCCAATGTTTCATCTATAAGTAGTTGAATCTATCTCTTCTTCCTTTAGGGCTTTTGAAACCTTCAAACCGAATTCCATAGGAATTTGTGTTGGATTACACTCTTCTAATCCGGCTTCCTTTAGAATTCTTTGAGCATAACCCTCTTGTTTAAGCTCACTTCCATCTTCACCTTGGTACACTTCAATACCTAGATAGTAAGTAAGTTTACCAAGATCTGACATCTCAAACTTAGATGACATCCCTTCTTTAAACTCTTTTATCACTTTCAATGTGTTTCCTGTTATGAATAAGTCATCAACATACAATGCCACAATGAGAAGTATTTTCCCATTTTCTTTGCAATACACATAAGTTTCCTTTGAGAATATTTTGAATCTCATATCTCTCATGATCCTATCTAGCTTAGTGTCCTTGGAGCTTGCCTTAAACCATACAAAGCTTTTGACAACTTATATACTTTATGTTCTTGTCCTTTCTCCAAAAAGCTTCCAGGTTGCTCAACAAAGACTTTTCTTTCAATTTTACATCTAAGAAAGTTGTCTTTACATCCAAGTGATTTCCCATCCATGAGATGCTGCCAATCCAATGAGTAAGCGTATGGTCTCAAGTCGTGCCACTGGTGCAAAAAATTTATCAAAATCTACACCAAACTCTTGCACATATCCTTTAGCTACAAGCCTTACTTTGTACTTGTTGATTGAACCATCTGCTTTCTTCTTAATCTTGAATATACACTTTAGACCAATGACCTTCATTTCATATGTTCTATAAACAAGATTCCATGTCTTGTTATTATTGAGAGAAAATATTCCGTCTAAGCATGCAACTCTCCATTCTTTCAGGCTTTCAGCCTCCTTAAATTTCCTTGGCTCATTGTTAATTGAGAGTAACAACATCTCACTCTCAACTGTAGCTTGATACTGAACATAATCATCAAGGTAACTTGGTCTACTTACCGTTCTTTTTGATCTTTTTAGAGGTTGTTCCTGTTGAACTTCTTCCTCATCGTCATGATCATTGTTGTCTTGCACATGATCATTACCCTATTCAACATCACCTTGATCATGATTGTTGAATTCATGATCATCCAATGCATCGTTACCATCTTCACCATGATCTGTTTCTTGATCATGCGTGACCACTACATGACCCTCACATGCATCTACTACAGTTTGCCCATCTCATATGAAACATCCCTTGATTCATACTTGAATTTCATTCCAATTTCAGCCTATTTTCTCATCGAAGATCACATCTCTGCTTACAAAAATCCTTCTTGTTGTTGGATTATATAATCTATATGTTTTGGATCCTGGCTCAATCCCTAGATGCACAAGTATTTGTGATCTGTCATCTAGCTTCTTTAAGTTATATCCTTCTATCTTTGCATAAGCTAGACAGCCAAAGACTCTCAAGTGCTCCACATTAGGTTTTACTCCTTTAAAACACTCATATGGAGTTTTATTCTCAAGGGCACTTGCAGTTACTCTGTTAATGACATAAGTAGCATATCTTATTGCTTCACCCCATATATAGTTTGGTACTTTTGTTGCTTTAAGAATGGTTATTGTAATTTCCATTAGAGTTTTATTTCTTCTCTCCACTACACCATTCTGTTGTGGTGTGTAAGGGGCAGTGAGATGTCTTTTGATGCCATTGATCTCGCAAAAGTCAATAAACTCTTTTGATGTGAACTCGACACCTCTATCTGTTCTTAGAGTCTTGATTTCCTTTCCAGTTTCTCTTTCAACAACACTTTTGAATCATTTGAATCTCTCAAATGATTCACTCTTTTACTTTAACAAGATAGACCACATATATCTTGAAAAATCATCAATGATCACAAATATGTACCTGTTTAGAGCAATGCTGGAAGGTGTGAGAGGTCCACATAGATCAGCATGTAAGAGTTCCAACGGCTTTGAAGCTCTAAACATTGTTGCTTTTGGAAAATATTGGCGGGTATGCTTCCCTACCAGACATGATTCACAGAGCTGCTTCTCTTCCTTAATCTCTGGTAGTTCTCTAACCATATCTTGCTGAGACATAGCCACAATCTTCTTAAAGATTATATGGCCCAGCCTTGCATGCCATCTCCAATTCTCTTCTCCCAACTTGGCTTGTAAACATACTGGTTTGCCGATCTTAAGACTTATCTTATATAGCCGGTTTTGAGACCTTATGACTTTAGCTAATAGTCTTATCGTTGGATCATGGATAGTAAAGTAATTCATCCTCATTCTAACATCACATCCAGCTTCTGTGGCCTGTCCTAAACTCATGATGTTACTCTTTAGTTCAGGAATGCAATAGATATCAGTGACAAGCTGTTGCTCCTTCGCTATGCTCTGAAATAAGATGGATCCCTTTCCACCAATTTCTATGCAAGATCCATCTCCAAACTTTACCTTTCCTTTGATGTTTTCATTAAGTTTAGAGAAGTAATGCTTGTTACCTGTCATGTGATTACCTACTTCATTGTCTAAGTACCATATTCCTTCTTCTCCATTCTCGGATTCATACTTCTTAGGTATGATACTTTCTTCATTAAGGAACACAATCTCATGCATATAAAGTGATTGATCAGCTACTTCTGTCTCCACTTTGTTTGCTTCTTGAGTCTTTTGAGTCCTATCAGGGCAATTAGATGCATAGTGGCCATATTTATCACACATGTAACAGATGATCTTTGAAAGATCCTTATCTTTCTTATCTTTTGTATGACCTTGAGAGGATTGATTATTTAAACTTTCTTGATGACTTGATCGTCCCCTACCTCTCCCTCTTAAGATATATCTACATCCCCTGCCTCGTCCTCTTCCTCTGTTTCCTCCAAAGCTTTGTTCTGAATTCGCAAACAACAACTTTCCTTCCGTTTCAGACTGAGTTTCTTCTTCACCTACTCGTTCTTCATAAGCCTTTAGCCTCCCCATTATGTCCTCAAATCTGGTGGTGTTTAGGTCTAGTAATTATTCCAAAGAAGCTATGATCTGTATATACTTGCTACTAGGTAAACTATTTAGGAACTTCTTCACTAGCTTCGTTTCTTCAATAGTTTGAACCTAGGGCAGTGGATTCAGTGGATTTTGTAGATATCTCAGATAACCTTCCCGCGAAGTTATCGATAGTATCCGATTCCTTCATCTTCAATCTGTCGAACTCGGCCATTAGGGTTTGAAGCCTCGCTTCTTTGAATCGATCAGCTCCTAGATGGCGAGCTTTGATAGCTTCCCAGATATTGTTTGGTAATTCTTGTTTGTCAACCTTCAATATCATCGATTCAGGAATGGATTGGAATATCAACGCTATTGATATATCCTTCTTGTCATCATCTCCTTTGCTGATTTGACTGTTTCCCACACCTTGTGAATCCGCAACAAAACCTTCATCCTCATATCCCACACTGTGTAATTCGTGGTGGTCAACATATATAGGGCATTGGATAGAGACTCCTTTCTCTAATCCCTTAGCTGCTTGTTCGACCTCCATTGTTCGAGTGTTCGACTCTTAGGTAAGGTCTAAATCAAATCTCTCTTGATCAGATTCGAACTAAAACGCTTTGATACCAAATATAGTTTGTTAATCTTGTGATTCAAATACATAAAATAATAACTCTTTTTTATTCAATTGCTTAGAAAACTTCTCAAAAACTAAACAATCTCTAAATCACCTCTTAAGATTGTCACAATTAAACAATCCTATTTATAGGCTTTAACACAACTTTGTTAAACCTAGTATTGATAGGAAATAGATAACTACTATTCCTAATGGGATTTAGAATCCATCTTTAACTCTAACCAACTTATTATAAGTTATCTTGAGCTCCAAGTCTTGAAGCTTATCCAACATTAATACATCTCGTGCAAAGGGCAGTGCATAACAAGTGAGAGGTAAATTCCAATCTCTGCATCTCTTGCATTCTATATTAGTTATCGCTTCTCTTTTGTGGAGATTATCTCCAGTATGAATCGCATCCTGTAAAAATTTCCATATAAAAGATTTAGTTTTGGAGACATAGGAGGGTGACCAGATGATTTTGTTCTAGTTGATGTCGCGTGGTGTCTGATGAATGGACAAAGATGGATGTTGGTTTTCGATTTCTTCAAAATACCCAGTTTTTGTATTGTAGGAGCTTGACATATATAGGTACCAAACAAAGGATTCTTCCGACCCTTTAGAACTTAGTCTTAGCAGGAGAATGTCATTGATAACTTGAGGTAGTCTAGACTGGAGGACATAGATGTTACAGGAGTTAGTACCTCGTGCTAGTAGGTCAAAAACCATTAAGTCATGGTCCTGCTCACGTAGAGGTTCAAACGAGCAAAATTGAGTAGAAGTTGAGATATGATGGCCTGTCAAAATTCTAGTGTTGTTTCCATTCCCTATTCACTTGCCTGTAAAAACCATTGATAATAAAAAAAAAAATCTGGCAAAAATGTAAAATAACTTGGTGAAAAGACAAAAAGTTGCAGAATTCATTAGACCTCTAATATAAAATCTCACACTCAACTACCTAAACTTTCATTCACATTACTAAATCCCTTAATCCCAAAAGCTCATCATTAAAACATATATATTATTCAATTTCTTGTTAATTCTACAAAATTATTAAAATTCACTTAGAGGATAATCTTAGATTTGATGAAACTGAAGCGGACAATGAAGCAGATTTGGTGAAGAAGTCATATGCAATTCATAACTTCTACTGAAATTTTCCATTATTGAAGATTTGTGAAACTGATAAAAAATTGAATACTATATGCGGTTTGGTGATGAGCTTTTAAGGACTTAAAATTCTACTGATTAGAATGAAAGTTCGGGAGGGTTGAATGTGAGATTCAATAATAAAAAATCTAATGAAGTCAGCCCTATAATATAAGATTAAGAAAAGAAACAAATTAAACTTTAAAAAAAAATTCCATTTAAAAAGACTCTACTGCTCAATTCTCACACGGTAACTCTCTCTACTTTTCCCTTTTATCTTATGCAAATTGCTCTAGTTTGATCTTATTCTAGTCCAAATGGCCTCATTTTCTTTGGTTTGATTATAAACCTCGAGTACATTTATCATTCATTTCGTTCGTCATTGTAGGAGACAAATTTACAATCCACGATGACGATGCACTTACAAAAACCGGCAAGCTACAATACTAAAAAGATGGAAGACCACAACATATTTAAAGCATATCATTTATAACACAAATCATTTCTAACACAAACTAAAGTTCATAAAAGTTCAATAAAATATTGATAATAAAAATAAAATTTCAAACATATCATTTCTAACACAAATTAAAACAAAATATGCATGGCGATTTTGCTTCTCGTAAATTAGAATTGTCAGAATAGTTTGTCCCACGCTCAATTGGGCTTTCTCAGAAGGACTATGTTTTTATGGACTATAAATGGCCGGTAAATTGGAAAATGGTCTAAAAATATCAATGCCCAATAAAGACGGCCATGTCCATGGCCAGCCCATTTAACATGATTTAAAATTGGCTGTTAATACTCCTTAAAATGGAAAGACAGGATCTGTAAATTTCTTGAAGAGAGATAAATAGACTGAAGACAGTCAGAGAAGAGGGATTTACAACTTATCTGAAGGATCGCTTGATGGTAGAAGAAGCACCATCAAAGCATGCATGCCTAATCTCGAAAAGTTCAGAGAATCGCAAAGCTAGAGAAGGATCCAAAACCGACTCAAAACGGATGAAATGAACTAGAAAAAGAAGGATTTGAGCTTACCTGAAGGTCGATTGAGTTTTACAGAAGAAGAAGCTCGGGATCGAAATGGTTGAAGCTCAAATCGCCATCGTTTCATCGCCGTCTGAGAAGAGTGAAGTGAAGACACGCGATGTCTTAGGTTTTTGATCGGAGCTGGAGACTATGAATCGGGAACGGGAAGAAGAAGCTCAGGTCGCCTTCAAATCGCCATTTTCATCTCCCTGTGATGCGCAGCCGGAGAGAGAGAGGAGAAGAAGACAACAATCCGAGAAAGAAAAAAAAAAGGATAGGGTTTCCTATTTTTTTTGTTGTCTGAAAAGTATAATTGGCCCAAGGGGAGAATTGTTAAAAGTGGGCTTAATTATCTTTTGTTATCAAGTGCGCTCTAATGATCAGTGAGCCCATTCCAGCTGAAGTCCAAAGCCTGGTGAGAAGGAGGTGCCATCTCTTGACCTACAAACAAGAGAAAAGAAGTCAGCCGATTAGTGTTTTTGTATAAAAACAAGAAGATACAAAACCTAATTAAAAAGAGACACAAGATACACAAGGGTTTTACGAGTGCAACAGGAGAGTTTTGCAAGCGTGAACTAAAGGTGAAGAAGAGAGAAAGCTAAGGGATATTAAGCTAAGAGAAACACCTAGTTTCTAGAGCTAATAGATTCTTTAGAGAAGCTTTCTTTAGGTGCAGGTTTTGATAGATAGATAAGTTGGTATCTGTAGGAACTTATCTTTGGTCTTGTATTCAAAACCGATATAGTGCATCATCTTGTGAGACTGAGATCTCACCCCTGTGACGTAGCCATTCCGGTGAACACAGGGTGACCAAATTCTCTGTGTCGTTTATTATTATCTGCATACAAGCAAAACACATCAAAGATCAATAACCTAGAAGTGCAAAGTAACAAGTAAAATCTCAACAGTAAATAACAAAAAAAAAGAAACGGAACTGGAACTGGAACTAGAATATACTTCAGAAAGTGAACTTATCAGTATCTTTCTTACTTATGTTCACGCCAATCAAAATAAATTCTTATTCTTTTTGAACAATCAAAGTGAACTAAAACCATGAATAAATAAAAATGAATATGGATGCTTCTTTTGAAAATAATGAACCCTACAAATGCTTACATAACTCAAAAGTCTCAAGCCTTACACAAGGTAAAAGTCACAATAAACATAACTCAAATTTAATGTCTCAAACTTACACAAGATCAAACACATCTAATCATCACATTATACTTTTTCCCCTTCCCCCTAAAAAAATCGAACTCAACACCAATTTCTTGAAAGCCCTAGAACCAATTCATTGCATATATCAAAGCTTGAAAATTTGTAGGTAAGAGGGAATTCTATATTTTTTAGAACAATGATACCTATTGTGATGCCAACAGTTGTGATATGAATTATAAGAACTCCCAACCTATTGAACGTAAATCTTTAAAACAGCTTGACTTGTCTTTCCAATATGCCACCAGATTCAAACTTCTAAAGTAACCATATCTAACACCGACTCATCTAAATATGTTGTTAATGGTGATTGTTCACTACCACTAGTCTTTTTAGAAAGTAAAAATAAAACTCTTGGAAAATAATCAGTAAAAAACAAATAATCATAATCATAATAGCTTGATTGTCTAAACACAAAATCAGATTCATAATAGCATGATCGTCTAAACATAAAATCCGAATCAAAATAGGAAAAAGAGACAAAACATAGACTTACATCATATCTTGATGGAATGTTCTCTCATGAAACTTGTGAAATGATTGCGAGAATGTTGCTTGTGTTTCTTTTTCAAGCTCTCAAAATTTCAAACATCTTGTTATGCACATGCACCAAGTTTGACTTGCTGGTGGTTGCTCCAAAATATTGTAACAATATTCTAGTAATGTAAAATTCATTCATTGATTAAGAACTGCATCAATTGCAAGAAAGTAACTGAATTCTTTTCAATATTTCTCAATTTTTCATTCATGACTTCCACCATTTTTCAATAGTTTGATCAACAAAATATTCAGGAGATCTCAACCAACATTTAACTTCCATATTTGTATAAAATACAAGTTTGATGTGGGATAAGATGAACCTGAAATCAACTTTGTAATTTCGGAAAACGATTCTGAGAGCTCACATATCAGTTATGTTTTTTTTTCTCACTCTAAATCAGATGGAAATTTATCTTATTTGTCTATGAAGAAGTGGTTTCTAGAGGCACCATCTCAGCCTCAACATCATTCTCACGGTCAATATTTTTGAGACATAAATTGTATTCATCAATCAAGTTTGGAGTATCTAAAATCTATCAAGTACATATGGAAAAACCTAATATGAGGAGTATGACCATAAATATATCACCACATATCGAGACTACAAAATCTCGTGATTTTTTTCGAGATTATATGTATATGAAGATAAGCCATGAGATGACATCTGCTCTTTCTAATAACATTCACAAAGAATGATTAATCGTTACTCATGTATTATAGCTGCTATTAGGGATGTTAAAATGGGCACATAGTCATAGGGTTAGCTCGGCCTGTGCAAAAAATCTAAGCCATAAACTCTGAATTTCGATGAGAGGGCTAAAAAAGGCCAGTTATAAATAACCCTCATGGTTAACATGTTTATAATTAACCCTCAGAATAGCGTTAAAGTTATGAAATTGTTTCTCCATATTTTTCTTAGCCGATAACTCCATTAGTTGATTCTTCATATCTTCCGTTGAAGAATCGAAACGAACCATATAGATTTGTTCTTCTACAAAATTGATATTCATCATCGATTCTCATACTACTTTGTACTAATCAAAATTTTTTGATCCAGAATAGGTAGTGTGTTAGACTATAACGGATAATTAATTGGGCTAACGATTGGTCACGATATTGCAGTTGAAATTCAATTGAACTTTCGTGGTGGGAATCTGAAGATAAAAGAATTTGAGAAAGAACAGTGCATGCTGCAAGAGGAGCTTCCATGGTAGAAATATATGGTGTGCGGTAGTGACAATAAGAGAAGGAAATAAAAGGAGCTTGTTTTTTTGTATTGATATTTTTAATCTAACAGTTTATATTTATAGTTGATAATTTTTTTCTTTCTTAAACAATTTTCTTTTAAAGAACGTTGGGATTTAATTTTTTTTACTATCATAACAAAAAATTTCCTAGTCATAACAATTAAATTGCTAAAAATATTACAAGGATGAGTAATCTTGGAATATTACAAGGATCGGATGGCTAACATTGGTTTAGCCTAACCCTATACAAATTAGAGGGCTAATAAAAAATATCGTTTAAATAGGGCCGAGTTTTAATTACATTGGGCTGGGCTGGGCCAAAACCCTGTTTTGAACATCCATAGCTCATATTTGCAATGAACCAGGTCAAAACACCAAGTAAGGTACACAACCGAAAAATTTCAAATTCGATAACATCCAAGAAGACAGTTTTATGCACCAGTTCAGAAAATGACATCTTCATTTTATGCACCGTGATCCTAAAAATTACTGAAATGAGAACCATAATCTTCAAAACTCACTAAACCGGGATCCTAAAATCTCTATTACGTAGAAGTTAGATAATTGGATAATTTGTATTAATATGACAAATAACAAGTTATTCAAACATAAATTTTAACTTTTTATATAAAGAATAGTACTATTGACTATTAATTTGAAAATTATATTTTAAACCTACTATTATTAAAATATTTAAAGTAATGATTTTTTATAAAAAATAAGGATATTTTAGATGTAATTTTAAATTTTAAAACACAAAGCTCTAGATCTCCTAATTTTAGGTGACCTGAAAAATTATTGACATAAAATATTGAGATTATAGAGAATTTAATAACAGACGACTAATCACCTTTGGTCTGTTAAACTTGTTGAAAGTAGGTAAATATGAGTACATATCTATGTCGATATGATTATGAAATTTGCTCAACATATCTTCATATTGACATTCATGGCTGAAAAATTGCCTCAACCGAGTTAACAACAACTAATACAAAAATAATATAACTCAAAAAGAAAGTAAGCATCATTTTGGAAAAAAACATATCTAGTTAAAGATCTCTTATTAACTAACTAACCTGAGTCCATGCTAGCTTGGTGTTCCAACTGAATACCCCACAATTAGATTCATGCGAGAAGGCACCAGCACGATCAGCCAAATCAAGACTGGTTACTTGATCGAGAAATGTTACATCTCAAGTAGCATAATACAACCAAGTCCCCCATATAAGCTCTTCGCAATATATGCTTTTGCTAGCGTCCATGTCTGTCATATACTTGAAAAACTTGTAAAGTATCTCGGCACCATGAAGAACCTTTTTAAAATAGCCAAGAGAACATATAACTACATGTCTTTTGTAATCAATGTCCTCATAACGCATCCCACAATAATAGTCATTAGGCACAACACTTCTTCCATATCCGATATGTGAAAAGTAAAACAAATGTTTAATATTAATGGTTATTAGGCACAACACTTCCTCTATATCCGATATGTGAAAAGCAAAACAAATGTTTAATAGATCACATAAACACATATGTATATAGAGCCAGTTCATGGATTATATGAAGAAGTAAACATATTTTTAAACATATTACACCATTTTTGTGTTTAATAAATCACCAATTTTGTTTTCTTCGTTTTCCCTGTTATCGAATGAAAATAAACATCTTTATTAGTATTCAAGGCTTCTTACAACGTTTTAGCAAGTTTACATTAATAAGTTTACAAGAATCAATTAGCTTTTCAGCAACTTAACTTTTAGCAAACTTTTAGCAAAATTTTAGCAATTTTTTAGCAAATGTTTAGAAAATGTTTAGCAAATTTTTTACTGGAACATAACTGAAATATTTCACTTGAACATAACCAAAATATTTGAAAATCATTTTGTTCTGCAACATTATTAGGAGGCTCCAACTATTTTTTTTTTAATTAATCGATCCTCATCACTCCAAAACTGTGTTAAATTATTTTTCTCTCTTCAAAAATCTGTTATATATATATATATATATATCCAACTTATACTAGCATTTGTATATGTGTGTAGAAGATAAATGAAATATCTTTTTTTATCTCAACCAAAAATTATATTATTAATGTTGTGCTATGTATTTTTAATCGAGTCTTATGTTTCACTATCACAAATGAAATATATTTTCATTGATTATCATTTCATTAAGAATTAGATTCAAGCAGTGATTCTTCATTTCTTCCATGTTTTTTTCAAAAGACCAAACTTTTATTAAACCACTATATCAAATCAAATTAATTATTTAAACAGAAATAAAACTAAAAAAATACAAATATGTTATTACAAGATCACATAATATATTAAATATTTTGAAAATGTAATAATATTAAAAAATATGGTGGATTGAACAAGAACAAATGATAGAGACAAGTGTATATGGATTTACATATTTACTTAGCAACTATATAATTACATTTTGATTCTTTAACATGAAAATAACTAACCACATCGATGTAACTGTATGTGCATGAATAAACCATTCTAGCCATATTAGTGAAATGGTGAAAATTAATAAAATATTTCTTTTTGTTTTATAAATGAAAAGGTAAATATGATGATAAGATTTCACATAACAAATACAATACAAGCCAAAGAAAAATTGTATTAAAGAATTTGTTTTTATAGAAATGAAAAATATTAGCATGTTCAAATTATTTACCAAATGAAAAGTGACATTACACAAATAACTAATCACATCGATATAATTATATGTGTATAAATAAACTACTATTTCCATACTAATGGAATTTTCCAAATTAATTAGTTACTTTTATCATATATATGAAAAAGTATGGAAGTAAATGTAAAAATAAAATTCTACACACCAAATAAAATACAAGCAAAAAAAGTGGTCTTAAAGAATTTGTGATAAAATAGAAAATCTTAGCATGTTCAAATTATTCACCAAATGAAAAAAAGACATTACACAAATAAGTAACCACACGTAACTATATGTGTATGAATAAACAACCTTTGTCGTACTACTGGAATTTTGAAAATTAATTAGTTACTTTTATTTTATAAATGAAAGTATGAAAGTAAATATGATGATAAGATTTCACACACCAAATATGATAGAAGCCAAGGAAAGGTGGTATTAAAGATTTTTTTAAAATAGAAAATGTTATCATGTTCAAGTTATTCACCAAATGAAAGTGGCATTATACAAATAATAAACACATTGCTATAATTATATGTGTATGAATAATCTACTTTTGCCATACTAATGGAATTGTGAAAATTAATTAGTTACTTTTATCATATAAATGAAAAAGTAGAAAATGTTGACATGTTCAAATTATTCGTCAAATGAAAAGTGACATTACACAAATAACTAACCAAAAGTAACTATATGTGTATAAATAAACAATTATTGCCATAATAGTGAAATTTTGCAAATTAATTAGTTACTTTTCTCTTATAAATGAAAAAGTATGAAAATATACGTGATGATAAGGTTCCACACATAAATATGATAGAAGAAAGAAAAAAAATAGAATTAAAGAATTTATGATAAAATAGCAAATGTTAGCATGTTCAAGTTATTCATTACTTGAAAAGTGGCACTACACAAATAACTAGACACATATATGTAATTATATGTGTCTAAATAAACTACTCTTGTTATATTAGTGAAATTTTTCAAATTTAATAGTTATGTTGTCTTATAAATAAATAAAATATAAAATTAAATGTGATGATAAGATTCCACACACCAAATATGATACAAGCCAAGGAAAAGTAGCCTTTTCTGAATTTGTGATAAAAATGGAAAATGTTAGTATGTTCTAATTAATCACCTTATGGGAAGTGGAATTTCACAAATAACTAACCATATCGATGTAATTATATGTGCATGAATAAAATACTATTGCCATAATACTGGAATTGTGTAAATTAATTGGTTATTTTATCTTATAAATAAAAAGTATAAAGATAAATGTGATGATAAGATTTCACACAACAAATATGATCCAAACCAATGAAAAGTGGTATCAAAGAATTTGTGATATGAGTAGAAATGTTAGCATGTTCAAATTGTTCATTAAATGAAAAGTGGAATTTCACAAATTATTAACCACATATATGTAATTATAAGTGTATGAAAACTACTCTTGTCTTACTAGTGGAATTATGCAAATTAATTAGTTACTTTTGTCTTATAAATAAAAAAGATATAAATGTAAATGAAATGATAAGATTACACGCAAAAAATATAATACAAGCCAAGGAAAAGTAGTATTAAATAATTTGTTATAATATATAAAATGTTAGCATGTTCAAATTATTCATTAAATGAAAGGTTACATTTCACAAATAACTAACCATATCGTTGTAATTATATTGTACGAATAAACTAGTCTTGCCAAACTAGTGGATTGTGTAAATTAATTAGTTAGTTTTGTCTTATAAATGAAAAAAAATGTAAAGGTAATATGATGATAAGATTCCATACACCAAATATGATATGAGCCCATGAAAAATGGTATTAAAGTATTTTTGATAAAAATAGAAAATGTTAACATGTTCAAATTATTCACCAAATGAAAATTGACATTATAAAAATAACTAACCACATCAATGTACTTATATGAGTATGAATAAAATGCTCTTGTCAAACTAGTAGAATTATGTAAATTAATTAAATACTTTTGTCTTATAAATGGAAAAAGTATAAAGACAAATGTGATGATAAGATTCTACACACCAACTATGATACAAACCAAAGAAAAGTGATATTAAAGAATTTGTGATAAAAATAGAAAATGTTAGAATTTTCAAATTATTCAGAAAAGTAACATTACACAAATAACTAACCATATCGGCGCATTTATATGTGTATAAATAAAGTATAACATCCGAGCGGGGATGATTTCGATGTTTCTTGAGTTTTTCTCCGTTTCAGGTTCATTCTCATATGATAAGCCTGACTTTATAACTTCTTCTTGATCGCTTGTTCTAAGTCATTGTCTGACGTTGTTTCTGCCTATTTCATAGGACAATAATCATCGAACACCAAATTTAACGACTCCACAATTACTCGAGATCTCATGTTGTACACTCTAAAGGTTGTACTAGTCCATGAGTAACACAGAAAGACACTTTTGTCAATCCGTGAATCAAGCTTTCCCAAAATGATCTTTATCGTTCAATATGTAGCACTTTCCACCAAAGACATGAAATAACTTAGGTTAGGTATATTACCTTTCCACAATTCATATGATGTCTTAGTAGTTCCTTTTCTTACGTACACACGATTTATGATGCATCATGATGTATTCATTATTTCAGCCCAAAATCTCACCGGTACATTATTCCATGTATCATAGCTCGAGCCATTTCTTAAAGTGTATGATTCTTCTGTTCAACCACTTCATTTTGTTGTGGAGTTCTCGGTGCTGGAAATTAATGAGAAAGCCATGGATCTTACATAACACCTTCATATATTCATTCTGAAATTCACCACTATGATCACTTCTGATTCGTTTAATCCCTCTTCTTTCATTGATCAATTGAAGTGCCCGAATTAAGTTGTCTGCTGTTTCAGACTTCTCACGTATGAACCAAACTCATTTGTATCTTGTATAGTCATCCACAAATAAAAATACATACCTCTTTTATGCAAGGCATTCGATTTGAATCGGTCCCATTAACCATATCCAGACTTTCCTTTGATTGAACATCTAGTACTTTTTTGTATTGGACTTGCACCTGCTTTTTTTGTTTCATGATTCCCACACCATCTTATCTCCTCCTTTGAATTGTGGAATTCCTTGGAAAATCTCATTCTTGACAAGACTGGTCAGAGTTCTCTCATTTATGGTCCAAGACGTTGGTGCCATATGTGTATATCGTCCTTTGCACTTAAGCCCTAAGTATCATTTTCCCACATGTAGCAATTGTTTCAGGATCTCTTCGGTTGCAACACATTGTCACCAGCCCATTTGTTACCTCATGTTTATAGTTAGTAAAGCATACCATTAACCCTTTGTCATGAAGCAGACTTACACTGATCAGATTTGTTTTGAGACCTTTGACCAAATAAACATTAATCAGCTTGGGTAGATCTGAGTCACGAGTCTTATTGTTTCCTTGAATTGCTCTTTGTCCTCTATCTCCAAATGTAATCTTTCCTGCTTTGATCATTTTGATATTCTGGAAATGATTGTGTGTGCCTATCATATGACGTGAGCAACCATTGTCGAAGTACCATAGACTAATATTGTCTTTTTCATCAGCTATGGATACCATGCTACATTGATTTTCCATTGTATTACCTCATGTACCACCTTGTTTCAGTTGTTGATACAAGTCTTCCTTTTGAATCCAAATCTGGTACATATCCCTATTCGAGTTGAAATTACTCAGCTGCCTTAGTTGCTTACCCTTTCCAAAAATTTGTAGCAGTGAGCTTTGTAGTAACAATTCTTTCCACAATAGTGGTAATCATATCGTGTTGTATCATTCACCTTATGTGTTATTGTTGCCACACTTGTTGGTACAAACGTAGGTTTTCATGAATATGTTGTATTTCTTCCAGTGTAGCCCATACATGAGCTCTAGTTTCCGGCTCTCCCATGGCTTAGAAGTTTGTCCAACTGTTTGGTTTCAGTAAACATGTGAATTTTTCGTTGTTGCTGATTCATCTCCGATTGCAGGTGTGAGATCACTCCTCTTTCAACTTTCATAATCTTTTCCAATTCCTCAACTTTCTTAGCTATTATCAGCTATTCTTTTATTAGTGTGACACTTTCCTGGCTTAGTTCCTTTCAGCCATTAGTTCTTCTTGAAGTGACTCAACTTGTGCTCCAAGCCGTTGTTTCATCTGTATCAGTGCCACATTCTCTAATCCGATTTTGATGAGTGCATCTTTTACTTCCTTGTATCTATTAGCCAGGCCAGTTTCTGGTTCTGATTCTGATTTAGATCCCTCTTTCTCAATATCATTGATACCTAGAAATGCCACAAATTTGTTTACTTCTTCTTCATCTCTTTCATTTTCGGATTCATCCTCGTTTAGTCCCAGAATTGATTTTTCTTGTCTCTTTTTATGGTCATTGACATACTGTATTTGAGTATGTCTGGTTCCTTTGCATCCAAAGCACTTGATTTCACGTCTCTTAGATGTTGGAAAATCTCATGAACTTTTAGCATCCCAAAAAGATCCCCAAAGCTTATGCTCTCATTGTTTGCTGATACACTCATGGATGTTTTATAAGCCATAAACCTCGGTGGTAGACACTTTAGGAATTTCTTGACCAACTTCTTCTCCTTGTACTTCTTTACAAGAATGGATGTCTTTTGTGCTAAGGAGATTATCTTGGAACTAAAGTCGGCTATTGAATCATGTTTCTCCATTCTCAAATTTTGAAACTTTGAAGCCAAGAGATCTTTTCTTGAGTTTTGAACTTTCTATGTTCCCTCAAAATGTGTCTGAAGAATATCCCATTCCTCATTCACCATATCACACTTGAATTAGTTCAAACTTCTTCTTTGTCACACTGAATGAATTGCAATAAGCGCTTCAGAGTGGTATTTGGACACATTAATTTCTTTTTATGTCCAAAGATCTTATGGCTTGGGTACGTCTGCACCGGCTTCATTCTTAGCTATAGGATTACTCCACTCGGTTTCAACCGCTTTTCAAGATAGTGCATTATGCCTGATTTGTGATCTCATCCTTTCTTTCCAAAAGTTATAGTTGTCATCGTCCAGTATCACCTTTAATTTGTTGATTATCTCATAGTATATTTTTCCATTTCTTCCCCAGAATCTCACATGTATATAAAGAAAACAAGTGTATGCTCTTATACCAAATGAAAATGTGAGATATACTTGATACAAGATGGAACCCATGGTGTAATACTCCGCCTCGTCTTACCATCATCGGGCAGATTCAGAAATAGAGAAAATCGCCAGAAGGTTTTTTCGTTAAGAGCAAGTAAAGAGCATTTTGGTAATTTCAAGGAAAATGAGAAGCGGAAAGAAACAGAGGGAAAAATAATCTTTTAATAATTATTAAAGATTATTTAGAAGACGAAAAATTCATAAGACGGGTTTTTAGACAATTTTTAGAGTTTATCGGGAAAGAAAACCGATAAACCGAAGAAGTCTTGGGAAGTTCTTAGGAATTTTAGAAGCTACTGGAGGTCAAGGCGGGCCATATAATAGCGGAAAAATATTTTTTAGAGGTCTCGGGAATTAAAATAGCATCAGAGTATTTTTTTTACCGGAAGTTTAAGGAAATTGCGGGAATTGTGTCCCGAGCTCGCTGGGACACGTGGCATCTTGTGATTGGCTCATGGCGCCACTTGTCAGCTGGAGGAGAGTTCAATGAATCCATAAAATTCATTGTATCACTTAAATACATTGAACTTGTAGGTTAATTCAACTTGTGGGTTCATTGAACCAAAAATGGGACAAGTTCCATGAATAACTTGGTAAGCAAGTATCTTACTTGCTATAATTGGAGCTGTGATTTAACCTTTCAACACACTAAACCATCAGTTCTCCTTGTTGTATCCCGATGGATCTAGGGTTTGTTATATTGAAAAGAACCAACCTCGTTCTTACCTTTGGCAGCGGAAGAAGATGGTGAACGAGATCAGTGGAGCAACGCAACGCTTTGCCTCTACCAGATACACACGCACGCTCGCTGGAAACGGGATGCTAGTGCCGGATCAATGGGGATCGAAAGGTTCTGGTGTGTCTAGAGTTTATGTCAAGAAACTGGACGGCTATCTTGTTTAGGTCGAACTAAACACGTTTTTATTCGACCTAAACGTGCTTAACGGGCCAGACTCAATTAAGCCATAACCCGAAAAGCCTGTTCGGAAAATCCGAACTGTGTCGACCGACACACAAGCTGTGTCGATCGACACAACACCTTTATATCGATTCTTATGTGTATTTCAATACACATAATATGATCATTGCCACAATGATCATTCCCATGTCGTAGCTTCCAGTTCGCTTAGGTGTGTGACCCTATAGGATCATATAATACTGGCAGTAAGTCCACGACCTACAGATTGCAAGAGGCTTCTAGCAAAGCATTGCAAACGCCCAGTATTATACGAATGTCAGATCTCGACACACAACTATCACAGGAGTGAGTACAGGTGTGATTTCAGGACACTATCCCAACAATCTCCCACTTGTACTGGAATCATCAATTCCTATAATCCTTTTGTCTCTATATCTCGATTTGGCATAAGGCAAGATTTGTGTCATCCTTATTAAGCCAACATCGTGTTTATCGAACTCCTGATCTCATACTGAACATTACAAACAACTGAACTACAGTTCGTTTGAGTGCGGCCACACATTTTCTCAGTATTCAATCTTCGATAGGCCCTGAGATATTTATCTCCCGTTATACAGGAGGGACAAATTCCATCTTGTTCCATCCCTGTTTCAACGCACACTTCATGATAAACTTGAACAGTGTCGTTATAGCCGCCAGTTACGGATCGACGTTTGACAAAGTCAAAATGTACCAATTCATATGCAAGAAAGCATGATGAACTCAGGTCTTAGGACTATACTTTATAGTCGTAATGAGAACCTCTTATGACACAGATATTACTATCTTGTAGACTTCTCATTAGCGGGTCATGTCCGATCATATGTCCACTGACATATATCTATGTGACTGACTGCGATAATCATATCATTGGCTCCATGAAACTTAGCCAACAGTCACCTCACAATCTAGTCTCTAACGGTTGTCAGTGTCCCGATTCTACAACCTTGACTAGGGACAAAATAATTTATTAACTTATAGGGTTTCATGATCAAGTTCTCAACTTGATGACCTATAATATGTCATAAACTTATTTTGGGACCATTATTTAGATCACAATAAATAATGCTGAAATCAAATTTCATTAAACACTTATAAAAGAATGTTTACAATAGCGTCTTATTATAACTAAAACAAAACCCAAAACTCCCACTAGAATCAAGATTACATCTTAAGATCTCTAATGCCTACAGCAGTCGTATGACTCTCATGCTTAGGCCTTGGGAGTGACTTGGTTAGAGGATCAGCGACATTCTCGTTTGTCGGAACTCGGCTGATCTTCACATCACCTCTATTGACAATATCACGAATCAGATGATATTTCCTCTCAACGTGTTTGGACTTCTGGTGTGACCTGGGTTCTTTCGCCTGAGCAATGGCTCCATTGTTATCGCAGAACAAAGCCACTGGCTCCAAGATACTAGGAACCACACCAAGTTCAGTCATGAACTTCTTGATCCAAACAGCTTCCTTTGCCGCTTCTGAAGCAGCAACATATTCAGCTTCCGTTATGGAGTCAGCTACGGTATTCTGCTTAGAGCTCTTCCAGCTCACCGCACCGCCATTTAGACAGAAGACATATCCAGACTGTGATCGGAAATCGTCTATGTCCGTCTGAAAACTCGCATCGGTGAATCCATTCACCACAAGTTCATCACTATCTCCATACACAAGGAACTTGTCCTTAGTATGTCTCAAATACTTGAGAATATTCTTGACAGCTGTCCAGTGAGCTTCACCTGGATCAGATTGGTATCTACTCGTCATGCTTAACGCGTAAGCTACATCTGGACGAGTGCAGAGCATGGCATACATAATAGATCCTATTGCAGAGGCATAAGGAATCCTATTCATGCGTTCTCGCTCAGCAGGTGTCGCCGGACACTGCTTCTTGCAGAGACTCTTGCCATGAGACATTGGTATGAAGCCCTTCTTGGAATCGTGCATCCTGAATCTGTGCAACACCTTATCTATATAAGTGTCTTGGCACAATCCAATCAGCTTGTTAGTTCTATCTCTGTAGATTCTGATTCCAAGAATGTATGCGGCTTCTCCCATGTCTTTCATGGAAAAACAACTTCCTAGCCAAGTCTTAATAGACTGAAGCAACGGAACGTCATTACCGAGGAGGAGTATGTCATCGACATACAGTACAAGAAATGCAATTTTGCTCCCACTTGTCTTCTTGTATACACATGATTCTTCTTCGTTCTTGATGAAACCGAATTGTTTTACTGCTTCATCAAAATGAAGATTCCAACTCCGTGATGCTTGCTTCAACCCATAAATGGATTTATGAAGCTTTCATACCTTCCCAGCGTTTTTAGGATCGACAAAACCTTCAGGCTGTGTCATGTACACATCCTCTTCCAGAATACCATTCAGGAATGCGGTTTTGACATCCATCTGCCAAATCTCATAATCATAATGAGCAGCAATCGCTAGAAGAATCCGAATAGATTTAAGCATAGCTACTGGGGAATAGGTTTCATCATAGTCAATACCATGAATTTGTTTGAAACCTTTAGCCACCAATCTCGCTTTGTAAATCTGTACATTGCCATCCACGTCAATCTTCTTCTTGAAGATCCATTTACACTCAATGGCTTTTACACCACTAGGTAAATCGACCAAGGACCATACTTGGTTTTCTGACATGGATGTCATTTCGGATTTAGAGGCTCCAAGCCACTTTTCGGAGTCCGGGCCCATCATTGCTTCCGCAAAGGTCGCTGGTTCGTCACCTTCAATGATCATCAGATCATTTGAATTGGTTACGAGAAATCCATAGTATCTCTCGGGTTCGTGACGGATCCTTCCGGATCTGCGAACTTCAGGCTCCACAGGCGCCGGTTCCATAGAACTTTGTGGATCCAACTGCTGCTCTTCCTCAATAGGTTGAGCAGTCTCCTGTGCATCTTGAATTTCTTCGAGATGTACTTTACTCCCACTGTTTTTCTTAGAGAGAAACTCCCTCTCAAGAAAAGAACAGTCCCGAGCAACAAATACTTTGTTCTCAGATTGGTTGTAAAAGTAGTATGCCTTGGTTTCCCTAGGATAACCAACGAAATAGAATTTATTTGATTTGGGTGCAAGCTTGTCGGAGATTAAACGTTTGACATAAGCCTCGCAACCCCAAATCCTTAGGAAAGACAGACTAGGAACGTTCCCAGTCCACAGTTCATGTGGTGTCTTTTCTACTGATTTAGATGGTACTCTATTCAGTGTAACCGCAGACGTTTCTAGAGCATATCCCCAAAAGGATAGTGGAAGATTAGAATGACTCATCATAGACCGAACCGTATCCAATAAAGTTCGATTTCTCCTCTCCGACACTTCATTCCATTGGGGTGTACCAGGAGGAGTGAGTTGTGAAACGATTCCACACTCGCTCAGATAGTCGCTGAATTCTTGGCTCAAGTATTCTCCTCCGCAATCCGATCGCAGAATCTTAATACTCTTGCCAAGTTGATTCTGTACTTCATTCTTGAATTCCTTGAATCTATCAAAGGATTCTGACTTGTGTCTCATCAAATAGACATAGCCATACCTACTGAAATCATCAGTAAAGGTAATGAAGTACTTAAAGTTTCCTCTGGCAGCAGTACTCATTGGCCCACATACATCAGTATGAACAAGGCCCAATAAATCACTGGCCCTTTCATTTGTTTTGTTGAAAGGGGCTCTAGCCATTTTGCCCACCAAACAAGACTCGCATTTCTCACATGATTCAAAATCAAATGAGCCCAGAAGCCCATTTCGATGGAGCCTCTGGATGCGTTTCTCATTGATATGGCCCAAACGACAATGCCATAAGAAAGTCGGGTTTTCGTCATTGGACTTAAACCTCTTTGTATTTATGTTAAAGACATGCATTTGTTGGTTTAATATATATAACCCATTATCTAATGGGGCGCTACCATAATAATTACCATCACGATTAAAAGAACAAACTTTATTCTTAACAGCAAAATCAAAACCTTCCAAATCCAAAACGGAAACTGAAATTATGTTTCTGCTAATCGCAGGTACATAGTAGCAATTATTCAAAATTAAAACCATGCCCGAAGGTAAAGACAACTCGTAGGTGCCTACGGCCAGTGCAGCAACCTTAGCTCCATTCCCGACTCGTAGCTCTACTTGTCCTTTCTTCAGCGTCCTACTGTTTCTTAGTGCCTGCACATCAGTACAAATATGAGCACCGCAGCCGGTATCCAATACCCACGAAGTATAACGAGAAGATATAAAACCAAGTTCGATAACATAAATACCTGAATCAGACGCGTCATACGTCTTCTTCAGCTTCTTGTAATCTTCCATGAACTTCTTGCAGTCTTTCTTCCAATGCCCCAACTGCTTGCAGTAGTTGCACTTATCCTCAGGAGAAGGCCCGGATTTGGGCTTCGGCTTGGGCTTGTCCTGACTTTCAGCCTGGACAACCTGGGCCTTGCCCTTACCCTTCTTAGGTTTCTCAAACCTCTTATTCCCTTGTACCATCAGGACACTGGGAGTATCCTTCTTGAGATTTGGTTCTGCTGTCTTCAGCATACCGTGCAACTCAGTCAATGTCTTAGTCATGTTTTGCATGTTGTAGTTCATAATGAACTGATCAAAACACGACGGCAATGACTGCAGAATCATGTCAGTTGATAACAAGTATTTTACAATCCTTTGAGGTACCAATTCCTCAAGCTTATCGATGTAGCTTTGAGGTATCGAACCTATTCTGGGATGGATAAAACCAATACGTACACACTAAACCTTCAGAGTCAAATCAAACAATTTAGTTTTTGTTCTAACAGTCCTAACGAAAACAATTCAAATAGAAGTAGACAAAAAGCAAATAAACAAGTGAATTCAATCAATGACAAAGATAGGGCATAAGGTTAAGGTCAACGGACAGGTGACTCGGGATAATCAAGGATCCTAATTCAAACTTCAAACAAGCTAATCTCCTAGCAAGGAACACAACGATACGATCAGTTTAATCTCTTAATACTAATCTCTTTACTTAATCCTAATCCAAGAACAAATTCTCATTTGTGAATTAGAATCAAGCAAGCAATCAAACAAGTTCCAAACAACTAACAATCACTCTAAACATACATTCTCATGCGCTAGAATGTGAAAGTTCTATCAAAGCTATGAACAGGAATTTCATCGAACATGTTGTGAACAAGAAATCTTAAGCATTCTAATCAACTTGATCAAGGCTAATTAGACATTAAACACACTTTGACAGATGAGATTTTAAACAATCAAGCACTAGAAATCCATTGATCACCCCTAATCAACCTAATCCTACCTAACCCATAAGCCCTATGAAGAACTACTCACTAATCATGATCAAACCAACAAATTCCATAGAAATAAGATTGATCATAGAAAAGTAGAGTTTGATTGAAAGATTTGATGAAGGAATCACAAAAGAAGTGCTAGATTCAATCAAGAAATCAAACTTGTTCTTACAAGTGTTTAGAACAATAAAAATAGCATAAGAGACTGTAAAAAGATAGGTTTTTGGCTTAAAAAGTCATTAGGGTTCGAGCCGGGTCAACCCGGAACAAACCGGGTGTTGACCCGGATCCAAGGCAATTTCTGGGACGCGTATCGGTCGGCGTATCGGTCGGCCAGACCGATATGGACTCTCGGATTTTTCTGGGAAGGGTCGTATCAGTCGGCGTATCGGTCGGCCAGACCGATACGGACTCTCGGATTTTTCTGGGAAGGGTCGTATCGGTCGGCGTATCGGTCGGCCAGACCGATACGGACTCTCGGATTTTTCTGTGTTGAGATGCATCCAGTAAATCAGGCATAACTCTCTCCATATAGCTCCGAATGACTTCAAACCACCTCCATTAGAAAGCTAACTCAATTTACCATGATTTTTATTCAGAATCCCAGAGCTAAAAGTTAACGTAACATCTTCATATGACTCAATCTTTCAAGCTCATCGGTTTGGTCTTTCATCACCATTTAACTTGCAATCACTCCTTTGGCCTCCAAACTCTTCCAAACATCCTTAGCAACTCCAAGAACCTACAAAACAAAGGAAATACTCCAAATGCAAGCCTAGAATGCCTAAACCTAGCTCTAGATGATCCTATACTCTAAACACATCAATGACCAAAGAAATGAAGTTAAAGGAAACTAAAAAGAAGTAAAACATGATCCTAACATTAGCCTAAATGCACGAAAATACAAGTATATCAATTCCCCCAAACTTAAACCTTGCTTGTCCACAAGCAAGCATAGGACTATCACAACAAGTTGGGGAAAAGGTTTGAAGGCGGAAGCTCATATCCAAAGACAAAACTGAGATCAACAAGTTCCAATTCGAGTCAACGTCACCAAGATGCAACCAAGTTAGGCTTACTCCAAAAATTTAGCCATGCTCATCAAGACAAAACTCTTAGCTCAATTCTCGACCTAGACAAGCATTCCTATCAACTAGCTCTTTAACATTCATTAGGTTTTCAAGTGGATCTTACTCAATGCAAGGTGATCAAACTCATTTGGCAAAGGGACAAGGTTTTGAGATTAAAGTGATCTCAATCAAAAGAGGGGTTTATTCCAAAAGCACGAAGGTTCTCTCATGAAAAAGTGAATGAGCTATAGTAAAATGCTAAGAGTTAGAGGCAATTGGTGCATACTAGGTTGATTTCCATCTACCCATGCCCCAATTACTTCTTCTCCTAATCTAGCCCACCTAGATGGATACTACCCTTGACCAAGGCTATTTTTGCCTCATCCCCTTTTCTCAATCAGACATTTTCAATCAAACTCCCCAAGGATCAATAAAGACTTTTCAAAACAGTGGCAAATCTTTTCTTTTTAAGTTAGCTCAAATCTTTCTTTAGCAATGGTCTCTTTTCTTTCTTTAAGGTGAGCCTTTGGCTTCTTTTCATTTCAAAATATGAGACACTTTTCTTTTCTTTAAACACATAAGAGCTTTTCTTCTTTTAAAACACTTTGCCAACAAACATAAGATCCTAACCAAAACCCCTTTCATTCTTCCTTTTCTTTACTCTCTCTCTCTCTCCTTTCCCAATTCTTCCCCCAAACTTTGATCCTAGCCTATTGCAAAGCCAAAGACGTTGAGCTTGCACTATATGAAAATTTCTCCTAGTCGCCTCATACTCAACACTTTTTACCTAGCTCATTCAAAAAAATAGGCCTACCTCTCAACAAGAGTGTTTATGGTTTGAAAGAAGGGTGGTGAAAGGTGTGGAGTCTATTCAAGCAAGCGAGAGTGGTAAAAGGGATAAGAATGCTTGAATATTTTCAGAGTATCCATGAGTTTAACACACAAAGCATGAGCAAGATAATTAGATGTCATCATTAAAGTTCTCACTTAGGTAGAGCTAGTGTCAATTCAAAGCCTATTTCAGTTTCAAACCAAGTTTCAAAGCAAGCAATCCGAGCATGGTTCGTCTTAACTTTCTAGCCTTTCTTGAATTGCAATCTTAGGACAATCAACTAGCTCAAACAACTAGCATAAAGAACACGTCATCACTCAATCAGTCTTACAAGGAATTTCAATCATTGCTCCCTATGCATGCGTCCTATATGATGCAACTAGACTCGATCCTATTATGCTATTGCAACTACATGCTTTTCTTTTTGAAATTTTTGAAAATTTTCAATTTTTTTGGATTTTCTATGCCTTAGATGAATGCATGAGACTCAAGTGTTAAAATTGAAAATAAGAACAAAGAAAACATGGTTAGCAACTAGCCTCTCCCCCAAACTTAGTTCACACCGTCTCGGTGGGAAAGTAAGCTCGAGAGAGAGACTCAACAAAAGGAGAAAAAGAAAGAAAAGAAGCTAAAATGCAAGTATGTACAAGTTGGAGTGTTACCTGGTCCAAGAGAAGGCGTATCGGTCGAGTGAACCTGGGCAGTGAGAGCGTATCGGCCTGGCCAACCGATACGCCAGCCGATATCAACTCTCGGATTTATTTCCTGCATCCCGTATCGGCCTGGCCAACCGATACGGTGCCCGATACTGAGCCTCGGATTATTTTTACCATAACCGTATCGGCCTGGCCAGCCGATACGGAACCTGATATCGGCTCCTGCGCCATTTTTCTTCATTTCTGCGGCCTTTGCTCAACTCCAACTGGTCTACAACCTCATCCTTAAGCCAAAACCTGACAAAACTCAAAGAAAAACATCAAAAATAACAAGCAAAAGACGTATGTACAAGGATAAACATGGGAATGTCTCCCAAGTGCGCTTTTGTTTAAAGTCGTTAAGCTCGACTGGTCAAACCGGTTTTTAGGCGGTTGAAGAGTGTGGCCTGCCTTTGAGATTGATGGCTAGGGCCTGAGAAGTCAGCTCACCAAGATTAACCGAGTCACCTTGGAACCTTGGACTGATCGAAGCCTTTACAACCTTCGAAGGCATCTTTGTCACCATATCCACAACCCTTTCTTTTGGAGCTTTTTCCTTATCAATGCTCAGCTTCTTCAAATATTTGGACCCAACATACTCAGTCTTTGTGGTCATGAGAGGAGTTCCAATAGCTCTATCCTCCCCCTTCTTTTGAGCACGTCCCATGTGCTCACTCAATGATCCATAAGTGGTGGGTTTAGGCCAAACTTCCTTTCCGACATTGGCAAATAGCCTTGCCTCTTCTAACACATCATCTTCATTGGGAGAGAGGATGACACCACAAGTGTGAAGAGATGTGCTCCTCAGAGGGTAGTAAGCCTTGGCGTCAACATTATTCAGCACAGCACATTTCTTTTTGAAGTCCAGACAAGCTCCAGTGGTGTTGAGGAAAGAAGTACCAAGTAAGAGAGGTAGTTGGGTACTCTTCTTCATCTTCATGAAAATAAAGTCAGTTGGGATAGTGCACTCACCAATCTTCAGTGGATAGTCCTTGATCATTCCCATTGGAGTTTTTGAGTAAGAGTCTCCAAATGTAATAGACGATGGGTACCTTTCCATGCTCTTAATCCCAAGAGATTCCACCATGTCAAGAGATATCACACTCACAGTAGAGCCGGAATTACACAATGCATCGTTAATCTTCAAGTCTCCCAAAGTACAACTGATGGTGAATTTACTCGGATTACCAAGCTTGGGAAGTACCCTTGGTGTTGTGTGGACAGTGGGCACAATATCTTCAGCAAAAGTATCAGTAGCACTCATCACCTTAGCTGGTGCAACATAGGAAGGCTTAACTACAGTGGCCTTCATCTCCTTGAGAGGAACAGGTGCAGCCGGAGGGAGTTCATAACCATGGAGAAGTGCTTCTATCTCATCAACCTCTCTCTCATAGTCTGATTTCTCATGATCAACAATAGAGAAGATTGCATTGCAGTAGTCTTTTGGGTTCTTCTCCGGGTTTCCGGGCAAGGTACCGGTAGGTCTAGAAGTGGAAGCTTGTGTGTTCTCAACATTGATCAAGCGAGAAGTCAAATGTTGCAGCTCATTCTTTAGGTTCTTCACTTCCAATGCCGAACTTTCTTGTCCTTGGATGAGTTGTTGCATCATTCCCTTTAACTCATTACCCAAACCCGAGGAAGAGGAAGCTTGTGGCTGTTGTTGTCCGAAACCGGGTGGAGGGTATTGCTTAGGGACATAGCCTTGTTGTCCTTGAGGCTGAGGCTGAGAGACAAACCCTTGCTGGTTTGTGTATGGAACAAAAGGCTTTTGCTGCTGAGGAAAGCCTTGCTGACCTTGTGGCTGAGCTTGTCCTTGAGATGGAGCTTGAGGATAAACTTGGTCTTGAGGATTGGCTACATTGGTGCTGCGGTATGAGAAGTTTGGGTGGTTTCTATAGTTTTGGTTGAAGCCTTTGTTGAAACCACCTTGTCCAGAAATGAAGTTGATCTCTTCTTGTGTCAAATCCTCATCATCATCATAAAGTTGTGGCTTAGAATCCTCATAGTGTCCCACAAAGTTGATGTTCTTTTGGCCAATGGAGATCATCTTGTCCAACTTCTCATTCAAAGCTTTTATCTCTTTCTCATACTTCTCATCTGAAGATGATGTTCCTCTATTAGTCCTCTCATAATCCTCATTGTAGTTGCCATCACTTGTTGCCAGATTTTCAATCAGCTCCATAGCTGCATCTACTCCCTTGCCTAGGAAGTGTCCATTGCTGCATGAATCAAGCATTGCCCTCATTCTAGGAAGCACTCCGCGGTAGAGGTTGCTGAGTAGTGTTTCCTTGGTGAAACCATGGTGTGGGCACTGAGTGGTGAGCTTATTGAACCTCTCCCAAGCTTCAGCGAAGCTCTCATTGTTGCGCTGCACAAACCCGGATAGCTCACTGCGAAAACGGGCAGTCCTAGTAGGTGAGAAGAACTTCTTCAGAAAAGCTTTCTTCAGGTCTCCCCAAGTAGTGATGGAACCTGGAGGGATAGTGCTTTCCCAATCCTTGGCTCTGTCTGCCAAAGAGAAAACGAAGAGACGCATTTTCAACCCATCGTCAGTCACACCATTCAGCCTTGTGGTTGCACAAATCTTGTCAAAGGTGTCCAAGTGCTGCAGCGGGTCCTCAGATGCTAACCCATGGAATTGATTGTTCTGCACCATGTTCATCACCATAGCTCGGATCTCAAAGTTTTTGTTGTTCACCGGTGGTGGAATGATTCCATGCCGGTTAGCATTTGTATCCGGTGTGTCTCCATCACCAATGGCCCTAGCTGGCCTCTCTTGCTGCTGCTGTTGTTGATCTTGATGATTATCCATAACTTGTTGCTCAACACTCTCAACGTTAACAGCTCGTTCTTGAGCTCGGCGTTCTCTTGCTAATCTCCTCTCGTGTGCTTTGATGTCGTAAACTCTTGCAACTAAGTTTGTAGTCCCTTTGCTGCGCAAGTTCATACACCTAGCATCAAAAAGAAAGTAGCAAATTAGTAACAATAACTTGAACTAAAAAGGAATAGAAAACAAATTGATATATCCAGAATCCCAAAATGGCAACGGCGCCAAATTGATAACAAGGATTTTACAATCCTTTGAGGTACCAATTCCTCAAGCTTATCGATGTAGCTTTGAGGTATCGAACCTATTCTGGGATGGATAAAACCAATACGTACACACTAAACCTTCAGAGTCAAATCAAACAATTTAGTTTTTGTTCTAACAGTCCTAACGAAAACAATTCAAATAGAAGTAGACAAAAAGCAAATAAACAAGTGAATTCAATCAATGACAAAGATAGGGCATAAGGTTAAGGTCAACGGACAGGTGACTCGGGATGATCAAGGATCCTAATTCAAACTTCAAACAAGCTAATCTCCTAGCAAGGAACACAACGATACGATCAGTTTAATCTCTTAATACTAATCTCTTTACTTAATCCTAATCCAAGAACAAATTCTCATTTGTGAATTAGAATCAAGCAAGCAATCAAACAAGTTCCAAACAACTAACAATCACTCTAAACATACATTCTCATGCGCTAGAATGTGAAAGTTCTATCAAAGCTATGAACAGGAATTTCATCGAACATGTTGTGAACAAGAAATCTTAAGCATTCTAATCAACTTGATCAAGGCTAATTAGACATTAAACACACTTTGACAGATGAGATTTTAAACAATCAAGCACTAGAAATCCATTGATCACCCCTAATCAACCTAATCCTACCTAACCCATAAGCCCTATGAAGAACTACTCACTAATCATGATCAAACCAACAAATTCCATAGAAATAAGATTGATCATAGAAAAGTAGAGTTTGATTGAAAGATTTGATGAAGGAATCACAAAAGAAGTGCTAGATTCAATCAAGAAATCAAACTTGTTCTTACAAGTGTTTAGAACAATAAAAATAGCATAAGAGACTGTAAAAAGATAGGTTTTTGGCTTAAAAAGTCATTAGGGTTCGAGCCGGGTCAACCCGGAACAAACCGGGTGTTGACCCGGATCCAAGGCAATTTCTGGGACACGTATCGGTCGGCGTATCGGTCGGCCAGACCGATATGGACTCTCGGATTTTTCTGGGAAGGGTCGTATCGGTCGGCGTATCGGTCGGCCAGACCGATACGGACTCTCGGATTTTTCTGGGAAGGGTCGTATCGGTCGGCGTATCGGTCGGCCAGACCGATACGGACTCTCGGATTTTTCTGTGTTGAGATGCATCCAGTAAATCAGGCATAACTCTCTCCATATAGCTCCGAATGACTTCAAACCACCTCCATTAGAAAGCTAACTCAATTTCCCATGATTTTTATTCAGAATCCCAGAGCTAAAAGTTAACGTAACATCTTCATATGACTCAATCTTTCAAGCTCATCGGTTTGGTCTTTCATCACCATTTAACTTGCAATCACTCCTTTGGCCTCCAAACTCTTCCAAACATCCTTAGCAACTCCAAGAACCTACAAAACAAAGGAAATACTCCAAATGCAAGCCTAGAATGCCTAAACCTAGCTCTAGATGATCCTATACTCTAAACACATCAATGACCAAAGAAATGAAGTTAAAGGAAACTAAAAAGAAGTAAAACATGATCCTAACATTAGCCTAAATGCACGAAAATACAAGTATATCATCAGTGGCCAGCTCCTGGCTAATGGCACAGTCCAGTTTCCCCAGGTTATCAATGTAACCCATCATTTTAAGGACATGAGGACTTACTGGACTGTCCTTAGCCAGCTTGCAATCCATGAGAGATTTAACCGTCTGGTATCTCTCTGTGCGAGCTTGCTCCTGAAACAAAGCTTTCACGCTGTTAATCATCTCAATGGGTGACAACACGTTCTCAAATTGCTTCTGCAGCTCAGAGTTCATAGTCACCAGCATTAGACAATTAACATCTTTGACATCCGCTGAATGCTTATCCCAAGCATTCTTTTCTGTCTGCGGAGAATTGGAACGTGGCCTCTCGGTGAGAACTCTTTCAAGGACATATTCCTTGTTCTCTTGCCTGAGAACTATTCTCAGGTTCCGATACCATTCCAAGAAATTAGATCCATTTAGCTTGTCCTTCTCAAGGACGGATCTTAGTGAGAAAGTGTTGATGTGATTTGAGACAGACATAGCTGTAATTCAAACAAAAGGTAGATTTTAGTTATAAAGCACAAGAAATGAGAATTCTTATCTAATAAGAAAACTCGCATTGTATTCAAACTATGTTTCCTCATATGAATACAATGTGCCAAGATCCTCAGATTACTAAAATTCGAGTGGGCGACTCGCCGTTACTCAAGCTTTAGTTATCTAGGTAAGCAAATCATTGCTAATTGTACTCAGTACAACTCTTGGTCATGAATAAGACAAACTATGTCCAATCCACTATGATGTCTCTGGGCCCAGAACTTCTGACAGCCCAGTCAAGTATAACCAATCTTTTATCTGTCCTGTGATCACTGACAGTTGCACTGCAAGTCTGTCACTGACCACCTGCCTTACTCATTTTGCTGTGGATACCAAGGACTCCAAGGATATCCAACAACATCACGAGTTTTGACAGTAGACAAGATCGGGCAAGACATCAAGATCACTTGATATTTAGTTGAGGAAAAGAACTATTCTTATCTTGATTTATATTCACTATATCACTACAAGAAATTTGAGTATATATAGCGCCTAGAAAACGCTATATATTGCTATCATAGCGGTTTGTTAAACGCTCTATCTGCGGCCGTTATAATAGATTGGGACCTTTACATAGCGGTTTTTCGATATGCTATATTTTAGATATTTACAATAGCGCTTTTTTTAGTGCAATAATAAATGAAGTAATAGCGTTTAATTTCTGTTATAATATATTTTCTATATATATTTGATAGCGTTTTATTTCTGTTATTATGTATTTTGTATACAGCAGTTTTTGTTATAGCATTTTATTTTGAATCGCTGTGATTTCTTATTCTTGTATGATCTAATTTGCTAAAATGTGAAACCTGCTTCAATTATTTCTGAAATCTGATAATATCATGAATAGAAAAGTGAAACATATTTCATAACATTAAGCCCAAAACATCTTACAACAAATTCATACTTAAAACACATATTCAAGACACATTAGATAAAAACTAGCTTGTCATTCAGCCAAGCAATTCTAGTACCTACTGCATCAGGTGAAGAAGAACTCTTGCTTGAATGTTGTGTAGCTGCAGCTCTCTTGGTTGCTTCTTTTCCTCCTGTGCTGGCTTCTCTTCTCTCCAGTGCGTGGTAACTAGCGGTAAATACAAGATACAGAAGCTGTTGATTCTACGTTGTGTAGAGCTTCTGCACGGCTCTGCATATATGTGTCTTACAATGGGACCATCTGTTGTTGCTGTTGTTGATGACCCTGCTGCAACAATCGTGAAGATTCGGCCTCTCCCTGCCTCCTGTAAATGCACAACATATGAATTCTAGTAAATGCATCACAACATTCTAAAGGAGATTTCAAGAGAAGTGAGGTAAATTCTACTTTGAAACTGTGCTTATCTGATCAGTTTAGCAATCAATCATATTACTGGAAATAAGGGAAGAGTCATTTCTGCAAATATTCATTCTCAATCAAAGAGAAATCTTAAATGACACAAAGAAAGAACCTCGGTCCTCATAGTGAAATCATCACTGTGTTTGTTGACTTCCATCTTCTCTATCTGCTTCCTTTGTCCAACACTCTTGCAGAAACTTCAGACATCTGTTTACAAAGAAGGCAGCAATCAAAAAGAATGTAATTGCATAGAGATATACCTTAGTCGACACTGAAAATTCTCATATTTAACAACGATATTAAGCACAGCCACATACACCATGTTCACACTAAAACACAACAAGTTATAAAGTTGAAAGCAACCAAAAGAATTGGAAGAAAATTCTCAACAAGAGACTTCTCCATAAATTTATAAAGCCGCCACTGCAAACACATAACATAAAAAGCAGAAACCGTTAATCTTTCATTGACGGCTCTGAATCAAGAAAAAAGAGAGAAAGCAAAAGTTTTTTTTGTCTCCATACCTGAAAAGATGAAACAAGCTCTGGCACTTGTAGAATAGATGAAACATACATCAATTCAACAACAAAATAAATTGCAGGTGGACAAGAATCATGACATACAATTTGGTAAGGTCAGCTGTAATCAATAAACAGATTCGTGTTTGAAAATGTGGAGGAAAACTGAAAGGAAGAAGAAACCTTCTTTAAGTTTCTGCAAGACCTTAACCAAGGCATCGTTTCGTCTACGCTTCAGACACTGGGACAGAGACAATGGAGAGTTATTAGAAGTCGAACTGACAGATATAAACAGTGATATATACTTCAACTCTAGAAAGTAGCTGACAAGTCCTTTGCGGTACAAGGCTTCGGGGTTTCCGTTCCTTCGACATCTCTTGAAGAAATTAGAGAACCTTTGGAGGTTGTGAGACCAATGGAAAAGAGGGAGTTCAAACATCATAGAGACTCAGAAAGCACAATACAAATGTACAAATACTAAGTCGACAAAAGGATCATAAATTTGAAAACTCACAGCAATGAATCCATTTGGCTTGATCTTCGCAGCTACTCCCCAACCACACTTGTCGAATATGTATTGACTGAGAAGCATCATTGTGAATGTTGCAATACCCGTGCAGGTTGAGAAGTCGCCCATAAATGTTGAGTATTCATTTGGACTAGGGAACTGCATACAATGAAAGGATTTTTTAGGTGCTAAGATTGAAAGCATAATAGTATTAGAAACTTTTCCATGAGGATTTTGCTCACCTGAGCTTTAAGTTTTGATTTCCATGTGACTTCAACAAGGTTGATACTAGTTCCATATGCGACCACCAAAGTATCCAGATCCCTGATGTATAGTGACCAAGAAATTTAAGCTCCCCATCGTTCCCATATGTGGTTTCACCTGTAACAAATAACAAGAAACCTCATAAGCTAACCACTTAGCTACGCAGAACCATTAGTATTTTCTATGTTCAACCATATTATTACCTTCTTCTTCTTGCTACGTGTTGGGAGGGGGACGTATCTTGACCCACCAGTAGAGGAAACAGATGGCGAGGGTTGTGATCTGCCACCAAAAACGATTGCATACTATAAGTTAAGGGTTCCAATCTTCATGGGCTACCAAACCTACTACTATGACAATGGGTCTAATGACTAACAGTAGCAGAATCAAGAGAGGAATCACCTGATTGGTAAATCCCCAGAAGAGAACTGAAACCAGTCTGAGTTGATGCATACTTAGTTCTCGCGGAAGAAACCTTTTTCGGATTCAAATCAAAATCCAAAATTTTATCACAAAACACGTGGATTCACGTCAAATATCACACGAAGATGGTGAATTTTATACCTGGGAACAGAAGAACCTTCAATTCGAGTCTGGCGAAGAGGCGAAGAAGTGTTGAAACGCAATAATGGGAAATTAGGGTTCGGGATGGAGTTTCTAGCTCTAGGTGCGATCAAACTTCGTCTGGTAGCAGTTCTTAGGAATATCCGACCGAGAAGAGACGACGACGGGAAGGAGATGCGACGGAGGAGGAGGAGATGCAACGGAGGAGGATGACGGAGTCATAGCCGATCGAAAGAAGAAGAAGAATGGAGAGATTGGAGGGGAGAGAAGAGAGGAAGATGAAGAGATGGAGGTGGCGCTGGAATAAAATGCTAAAGGCTAAAGAAAACCTAGAAACTAAAACAAAATGAAATATTTTTCTAAGTTAGGCGGAACATAAAAATTTTAGACCCTCTTAACATAGCGCTTTATTATAATTTAATAGGCGCCAAACACTTAAAATTTGGCTGCGTGAATTTTTTTGTCCCGCTTAATACAATGATAGCGTTTAGTACTGAGCAAACGCTATCTTAAAATGATGGATTAGTCAATAATAGCAGAAACATACAAAACGCTATCTGATTCTGCTATCAATACTCAAATTTCTTGTAGTGTATATATCAAAAATAATAACTTTTAATTAAAACATTTAGTTTTATTAAGTTTAGATTCATCTAATACTTTTAGGATTAGATTATTCTGGTTTATGCAAATTTGTGGTCAAACCAGCATATCTGCGGACGTTGTGTCGATCGATGCCAACTATTGGTATCGATCGATGCAACTATATTTAAACCGTTCTTCGATAACCGGTCAAACCGGATCGAATTTACTTAACCGATTCAATTCAATTGAACCAGTTCGGTTTAATGGTCCATGTCGATCGTCACACACTGTGTGTCGATCGATATGACCAAACCAGAATCAATTTGGTTAATAAAATTAACCGAGCTAGATAACTGGTCCAATCCAATTGAACCGATCTATCTGATCGCATTGCCTGTGTCGACCGACACACCCAGTGTATCGATCGACGCAACACGATTACGGGTACTCAATCTTAGATCGAAACCCTAGAATTATTTACGGATTTTTCGCTTTGTATCGACCGACACACGCTTTGTGTCGATCGATACTGTGCGATAAACCCTAAATTTTATTCGCGAGTTTTCGCTCTGTGTCGACCGACACACGCTTTGTGTCGATCGACACCCTGCGACAAACCCTAAAATTTTATAATTGCGCCGCGGCGTGTCGACCGACACACGCTTTGTGTCGATCGACACAGTGCGTTTTCATCAATTCTTCGTCTTTTCAACAGGAACAAAACCGAGAATTACTCTATGAAAACACGATTCAACAAGCAATATACAGATCAACAACATCAAGTTTCGATTTTATATTACCAGTTTCAATAGCTAAACCCTAAGCATGCTCTGATACCACTGTTGTATCCCGATGGATCTAGGGTTTGTTATATTGAAAAGAACCAACCTCGTTCTTACCTTTGGCAGCGGAAGAAGATGGTGAACGAGATCAGTGGAGCAACGCAACGCTTTGCCTCTACCAGATACACACGCACGCTCGCTGGAAACGGGATGCTAGTGCCGGATCAATGGGGATCGAAAGGTTCTGGTGTGTCTAGAGTTTCTGTCAAGAAACTGGACGGCTATCTTGTTTAGGTCGAACTAAACACGTTTTTATTCGACCTAAACGAGCTTAACGGGCCAGACTCAATTAAGACATAACCCGAAAAGCCTGTTCGGAAAATCCGAACTGTGTCGACCGACACACAAGCTGTGTCGATCGACACAACACCTTTATATCGATTCTTATGTGTATTTCAATACACATAATATGATCATTGCCACAATGATCATTCCCATGTCGTAGCTTCCAGTTCGCTTAGGTGTGTGACCCTATAGGATCATATAATACTGGCAGTAAGTCCACGACCTACAGATTGCAAGAGGCTTCTAGCAAAGCATTGCAAACGCCCAGTATTATACGAATGTCAGATCTCGACACACAACTATCACAGGAGTGAGTACAGGTGTGATTTCAGGACACTATCCCAACACTCCTCTCCTCCTCCACGAACACCACCTCATTCTCCCTCTCATTGGTTTCTTGCTTTACGAGAAAGACCCAAAAACCCTTCAATAAATCCCTTAAAAATATCCTAAAACCTCTAAAATAATTTCCAGAAATTATTAAGCTTCCCAAATAATCCCTAAATATTACCCAAACACTAAATAGTCTCTAAACAACTTAATTAGCCTTTAAACTATTCTAACCCTTGCTGGAAAGTCGCCAGAGGTTCGTCGAATATTCGCCGGATCACCTTAGCCTCACCTCTCCTCCTCGCCGGCCACCTCCTTCAGTCGCCCGAGGTTTGTCGGAGTTTTAACCGGAGAAAACCTCCAGAGTCAACATGGTTGGACCGGTGAACGACGGAAAGTTGCCAGAGTCAATGCCGATCATGTCAGTGGTCAACGCGGGTCAGTAGGTCAACTTTTTCGGGTCAACACTTGGTAAAAGCTCGGGTCAACAGTTTGGAGTTATCAGGGTTCGTTGGGTTCGTTGTTCGGGATCATGGAGTCCCATCAGCCGTTCTCGGGTCACATCCGTCATCCCTAAATCAATGTGAGTTGGTTATGCCTGATTGATTGTTGCATTAGGAATAGATCGAGTCTGCATATAGAATCCGAAAATATTAAAATGTACTTGTAGGATATCATACCCGAAAATTGGAATATAGTAGAATGCCGCTAGAATAAATAAATAATTGAGAAATTAAATAAACCGGCTAGGATAATAAAATATGCATGGCACGTTTAAATACCAGTAAATGACAGGATTGATTGTTTGTGTAGATAGAACTAGTTGCTTGATCGTTCAGTCTTGCATATATATATATATATATATATATATAGTATAAAACCGTATAAATGAATCTATACATAAGGAATGAAGAGATAATTAAAACATGAATTACAACTCAACAAACCTTAAAATACGATAAAACTGGGCTAGGGTTAAAAAGAAGCGGGTTAAAACAACTAAAGAACTATGAGAGTAACAAACTTAAAGAAATAATTAAAAAAATTGATTAGAGTTAAAATAAGTATTAAATAAATGAATATTGGGGCTACATAGTTAGTAAGTTTACTAACTTCAAGGTAGCAGAATTAAATTGGAATAATTAGATAATTAAAGAGAACTAAGTTAAATCAGAGAATTAAATCTAAATAAGAATTTAAGTAAACTAATCGAATTAAGTAATTTGAATGTTTAGAGTTATTGCTTGATGATTATTGGTTGAGTATGTGATATGTGTTGTTGTTGTTAGTTGTCCCGGTGTTGGGACGGGAAGGCTGTATTGATTGATACATATTCCGGATATGTCTGCTTGAGTTACAAACATTGTGTTAGTAATGATGTTGTGTTTATGACTTGTGGGATAGCTTTTGGGCACTGGGTTAAGTTGTTATAGGTTGTTTGACCTTATCGGTCTTGCGTGGAATCGTAGATTCTCAGTGATCCTACTTGCTTTTATTATTTATTAGGACTGTTTAGGGTGCGTTTGATCATGTAAGTCATGTGTTGGCGTTCAGGTGCTTCCTTTCCGATTGGATCATCAGGAGTCCCTAGTCAGTTCACATATCTTTGGGTAGTGGTTCTGGCTAGGCTTTAACTTATTGGGTGACACCGGTAGGTGTGTAATTCAGAGGAATGAGATCACTTCCTAGGGTCGGGCTGCATGGAAACTTTGACTATCTAGGGATAGTTCGAGTCACAGTGTATTGATAGACAGTGAGCAGTTTTTTAGTCGTAGGACTTCGTGTTTACATCTAGGAGTCTTATGAGGTTTTGGTTACCATGAAAAAGAGGTAGCTAAGTGTTCCCGTGGAAGCTTACCGAGTTCGCTATTGGGGCTCATGGTGCGGAGACTACGTTAGAGATGTAGTGTAGATCGAGTCTAATCGAGGGAATGTGTCGCATTGTTTTCGATTTCCTTCATTGGTGATTTTTGTTGATAGAGAATGCTTGTGTGTTGTGTGGAGCACATTACATCGTGTGGTAGAATGTAATCGACTATTTTATTTCATTGTTTATTATTGTCTGTATTTTGGGTTTTGTTGGGTGGGGTTTTAGTCTTTGTAGTTGAGAGCTAACTCACTGGGTAATCTTATATTACTCATTCAACTCTTTAGTTACGGTTTGTTTTCGAAAGCATTTTGACTTTATTTTAAGTTTTGGATTTTTGGATCCCGCTAAAAGATTTGTAGAAAACCGTAAACTGATAAGAATAAAATTAAAAGATTTAAAAGACTAAAAACAGAATTATTCCTAATATACAGTTTAGTCCGAACCGAACATAACTCGTGGAAGCGGTACGAGTTGAGAAGCTTTGTACCATGGAAGCGAGGTAAACAACGTCGAGGATGGATCAGTTCGAGCCATTGACTCAAACCAGATTGTATCCGGCTTTCGTATGTAGCGAACCTTCTCGTTTGACTTGCACGAGTTCATCCAATTATGTTCTTGTTTGATTGTTGATCAGTCAGCTCGTCGGTCAGCGGATAAACGAGAAAATGCGTTACACAATAGTTTTAAATCAAGACTTTATATTGGAAAACAAATTTACAAGTTTCACTCTAGCAATCTTAGCCTCACTTACTCATCATTCATAACCTCTTTCTTTTTCAAATTTAAGTTTCTACAGTGTGTAAAAATTTAGTAAACAGAAGCAACTGACTGCACAAACGCTATTTTGGGTTGAATCATTTCATTCATTAAAAAAAATTATTCGCCAAATGAAGATGGCATTGCAGAAAAATACCCACTTCTTTTTTTTTTGGTCGGGGAAAATATTTCATTCCAAAGTAAAAGATTAAGCGATTACATAATCAGAGGCAGTGTTTTGACTCCAAAAGCTAAGAGCTCTCTTTGCCAAAGCATCTGCTTGAGAGTTGTTCTTCCGTGAAATAAAACAGAAAGAGATTACATCGAAAGACGAAGCTAACTCGTTGATATCGTTTAGGATTCCAAACAGATCTGTCGGGTAGGTCTTTGAGTTTATGGCATGGATCAGATTAAGCGAGTCCGAAAACATCCTTATCTTGTTCCGCTGCAGTACCTTGGCGTGTTTCAAGGCTTCAAACATGGCCTGAGCTTCAGCCATAAGTGGCGAAGATACATGGCTTCTTGTCTTGGTGTTGCTTATGAGATGTTCTCCTCCTTGGTCTTCAAATATCCATCCCATTCCTGATTTCTTATGTTCCTTGTCCCATGCTGCATCCGTAAATCCCGTCGTCATGTTCTGCTCTGTTATCTCTCCCGCCTTTGCTTCGTTAGGTTTTCCCTGCTTTATTTTGTCCTTCTTTTGAGCCAGAGTCCAGTTTCTGCAATCAGTTATCGCTTTGTTGCAGGTTTCTTCCACTGATATGGACCTTTCTTCAAAGATTTTTGTGTTCCTTTTGTTCCACAGTTCCCAGCAAATCGTCGCAAAGAGTGCTTCTCCAGATACTCCGATTGGTGGTAATGTTACTAGATGTTTTTGAGTTTTTCAGAGCAGCCTCCATGTTGGTCCAGTTTCCAGCCCAGATTGTGGTTTTGAATGGTGCTTTTTCCCAAACTTCCTTGGCGTAGATGCAGTGTAGTAAGGCATGCTCCTCTGTTTCTTCTTCATTGCACCAGCAGCAAGTCCCTGTTTGTGTGATCTTCCTTTTAACTAAGTTGACTCCAATGGGTAGTGCCTTCCTCATTGTTTTCCATAAGAATAGGTGGATTCTTGGGTCCAGTTTCTTGCTCCATATCTCCTTGTTCCAGTCAAAGTCATGATTCTCTCAATTATCAGTGTTATCCTCCTCTTCCCAAGCTTTGATCAACTCATGGTAACCAGTTTTTGCACTGTATTTTCCAACCTTTTCAGCTGTCCATATCCACGCATCTTTAATACCTCTATGGCTCGGTTGAATATTCCTGATTTCCTTTTCCCATTCCGGTGCTACTTCTATGATTCTTTCCAAGTCCCATTCGTTTGTTCCCTCTTTGATCAGATCTTTCACCTTCCAGTCTGTTGTTCTTCTAGTTGCTGGTCCCATCAGTGCTATTGGTTGCTCTGTTGACAGCCATGGTGTATTCCATAAGCTAGTGTCCTTTCCATCTCCAATAACCCTTCCTAGTCTTCGTAAGATCAAATATCTTCCAGCCAACAAGCCTCTCCATCCATGTGAGCATGAACTTGCTGCCTCCACTTGTAGAAAGGTTTCAGACTTGCAGTATTTCCCCAACAACAATCTTGTTAACAGACAATCTGGCTTTGTTATTAATATCCAACTTGTTTTGGCCACCATTGCCGTGTTGAATGCTTCCACTTCTCGAAATCCCAAGCCCCCTTCTTTCTTTGTCAGTGTCATAGTTTTCCAGGATATCTAACACATTCCTCTTTTCTCTGGTGTTGTGTCCCACCAGTATCTTGTTAGAGCTGACTGGATCCTCTTGCACAAGCTGAGTGGTAGCTTAAAGCAAGCCATAGTGTAGTTTGGAATTGCAGCTAGGACAGACTTCAACATAATCAGCTTCCCAGCGTTTGAGAGTCTTTTTGTTGTCCAACCAGCAGCTCTCTCTTTGATTCTCTCTACCAAAGAAGTGAATATATCCTTCTTTTTTCTCCCAAATAGCTCTGGTAGCCCTAAGTATTTCCCTGCTCCACCTTCTTTCTCTATTCCAATTTCTCCTTTTACTCTTTCCTTTGTGGCTTGAGGTGTTTTCCCAGAGAAAGTTACAGCTGATTTTGCTTTGTTTATGGCCTATCCAGAAGCTATTTCATACTCACTCAGAATCTGCATCAGCTTGTTGCAACTCTTTGCATCCGTTTTCATAAAAAACATTGTATCATCTGCAAAGAGCAGATGATTTATCCTTAATCCACCTCTGTTTATTTTGATTCCTATCAAGCTTCCTTCTTTCTGAGCCCTTGTACAAAGTCCAGACAACACTTCACTGCAGAGTATGAAGAGGAATGGCGACAGGGGATCTCCTTGCCTTATCCCTCTTCTCGGTACAATGTTCCCCTTTGCTTCTCCATTGATCAGAATTGAAAACCTTATAGTCGTCACGCATTGGAGAATCCAGTTAATGAATTTTTCCGCAAAGCCAAATCGTTGTAGCACTTCTTTGATGAAAGACCATTCAAGTCTGTCGTACGCCTTTGACATGTCTGTCTTGACTGCCATTGTGCAGTGTTTCAAAGCTTTGGAGTTCTTGAGATAATGAAGCACTTCATGTGTTATCAACACGTTGTCAGTGATGGATCTTTCTGAGACAAACGCTGACTGATTCTCCGACACTAAACTGTTCAGCAATGGATTGAGTCTTCTTGTTAGAACTTTGGAGAAGATCTTATATTGTACATTACATAGCGCCAATGGTCTGTAATCTTTCACACTCTTCGGGTTCATGCCTTTTGGGATCAGCCTGAGGTGTGTTTCATTTACTTGGCTTGGCAGTCTCCCTCTGGTGAAAAAGCTTTGTACTTCTTTTGTTACATCCTCTTTTATCAGCTCCCAATGAGTGTGAAAGAAACTCGCTGAAAACCCATCCGGGCCAGCTGCCTTGTCCGGATGAATCGAGAACACTGCCTCCTTGATTTCTGCCTCAGATGGTATCTTTGTCAGCTCTTCATTCATGCTGTATGTGATTCTCCTTTCGATTGCTCTCTCAACCGTTGCTTTCGGGTTGCTAACTGTTGATTGAAAAAGATCCTCAAACTAGTCTATGAAGACTTTTGTGATCTGCTCCTCCTCAAATACTTCCTCTCCGTTTTCATTTTCAATCACCGAGAACTTATTTACCGCTCTTCTTCCCCTCGTGTACGCATGAAAGAAGGATGTGTTTCTGTTTCCCAAAGCCAGCCAGATTTGTCTGCTCCTCTGCTTCCAAAACTCTTCCTCCGCTTTGTACTCAGCTCGTAGTTTCTCATTTATCTCGCTGATAGTAGAGTCATCCCCGGCTGGCTTTGCCATTTCCTCTTCCAGTTTTCCTTTCAGATTCTTTATCGCTTTCTGGTGGTTTAGGTGTTGTTTTCTGTTCCAACTGACCAGCTTCTGTCTGCAGTTTCCCATTTTTTCCTTTACCGTGATATAGTTCCTTTCTCTCCATGCTAGTTTGATGATGTTTTGAGCTGTCTTGTTCTTCCTCCATGCTCTATCATACCGAAACAGGCGTCCTTTCTTCCTTTTCTTTCCCCCCAAATGCGTTACTACCGGTCTGTGGTCTGACGCTTCAAAGCTCAAGTATTTGCATCTGCTATGAGGGAACATTTCTGCCCAGGATCCGTTTGCCATGGTTCTGTCCAGTCGACATAAAACTAAGTGATTTCCCCTCTTTCCTCTCCATGAGAAGAGATCTCGAGTGTGTCTGAGATCATAAAGATCATTCTCGGCCATAAAAGTCCGGAAGTTTGAGTAGGTTCCTTCTCCTCTTTTCTCTTCTGCTCCAATGATATCATTAAAGTCCCCGGTTAAGACCCATGACTCATTTCTTAACTCATTCCTTTCCGTTAAGTTGTCCCACACCTGCTTTCTCTTGGCTATCTCCGGCTCCCCGTATACAAATGTAGCATGAAAGTTCTTGTTCAGGTGCTTGATCTTGGTTTCTGTGAAGTGACAAATGACAATGCACTCTAAACGTGACTTATACACTACAATAGGTCATATATAGTTGTTGATCATGTCACCAAATGGGTATCAAACCACATTCTAAAATGAGCCCGGTTGCCTTGTTGGTACGGTTTAATTTACCAACAATTGCCGCGATATGTTTATTAATTTTGGCACGTGGGTTTTCTTTGGTTAGGTGTCACCAAGATTTATAATCACGTTCCATACATGATTCAAACTTGGATTATATTCAACAATCGTAGGCCTTTGAAATTCAATTGTTACAGTTTTTTCCACATGCTTTATATTTAAGATTATCAGAGCAACGAACAACAGAAACGCAAAAGAGAGAAGAAGAAGAAGATGAGCGAAGAAGTAGCACACGCCAACCTTGTTGTTCCCGCGTTTCGAACTGAGAAAGAGCCCAAAACGCAAACGCAGATTCTGAATGGCCACGGTACCGTTTGGCGGTTCGGTGGAACCGGTAAGGCCTCGAAGGCCTCGACCGTGACGCTGAGAGGCGTTATCTACATGCTCTTCGACAACTGCAGCAAGGACGTCAAAAAGACTGTTTTGCCCCTTGGCCATGGAGATCCTTCCGTCTACCCTTGCTTCCGCACCTGTATCGAGGCTGAAGATGCCGTCGCCAACGTCCTCCGCTCCGGAAAAAGCAACTCTTACGGTCCCGGAGCTGGGATTCTCCCGGCCAGAAGGTAAATTTAAAATCTCTCTTTTTTTTCTTTCCGAAAAAACTCAAATCTTGATCTTCCATTTCATTCAAGCGAATTTCGATGTGCCTTTTTCGAATTTCAAAGTAATCGGATTCGTTTGAATCAATTTTGACCCGATTCCAGCTTCAGCTTATCTACTGACTTTACCCACTGGGAAGAACACAACAAGACAATCGAGTATAATATTGAAATTGGCTTTGAAAACAATATAGTTTAGTGTTCTTATAAATAGACCCCATAACTTTTTAATGTTTTAGATTGATCCCCATTTGGTTGATTTTTTCCCTGGTTGTGAACAGAGCCGTGGCCGATTATCTGAACCGAGATCTCCCGAACAAGATAACGCCGGACGACATCTTCTTGACCGCTGGATGCAACCAAGGGATAGAGATCGTGTTCGAATCGCTGGCTCGACCAAACGCAAACGTTTTGCTCCCACGTCCCGGTTTCCCTCACTACGACGCACGTGCTGTTTACAGTGGTCTCGAGATCCGCAAGTTCGATCTTCTTCCCGAAAAAGAATGGGAGATTGATATCGAAGGCATCGAAGCCATTGCAGACGAGAACACTGTGGCCATTGTTATAATCAACCCCAATAACCCATGTGGAAACGTCTACTCTCACGACCATCTCCAAAAGGTTTGATTCATCTTCTGATTCGTAACTTATCTAAAAAGGTTGAAACTTTGAGTCCGTTCGTGATTGGTAACTTGCTAAAGAATGGAACTTTCGATTTTAGGTGGCAGAGACGGCTCGGAAGCTGGGGATAATGGTGATCACAGACGAAGTTTACGACCAGACTATATTCGGAGACAACCCTTTCGTTCCAATGGCGAAGTTGGCATCAATCGTCCCTGTGTTGACGCTGGGAGGAATATCTAAAGGATGGGTTGTCCCTGGATGGAAGATTGGCTGGATCGCCTTGAATGATCCCGAGGGCGTTTTCGAGTCCACCAAAGTCTGTTCATCTATCCTCTTTTTGCTGTTTTGTAACAAAATAATCTCAATATGTATATTTACTCTCGCTTTCTCTGTTTCTGACAGGTAGTTCAATCCATCAAACAGAATCTTGACATAACTCCTGATCCTTCCACTATAATTCAGGTTTGTGAGTTAGCATTGCTATAGAATTGCTTTGGTTGTATAGTTAACTAGTCGTTGGATTCGTGACACTATGCGTCGTGTTCCTTTTGATAGGCTGCACTTCCCGAGATTCTGGAGAAAGCGGATAAAAATTTCTTTGCAAAGAAGAACAAGATACTCAAACATAATGTCGATTTGGTGTGTGAAAGGCTCAAGGACATCCCCTGCGTCGTCTGTCCCAAGAAACCCGAGTCTTGCACTTATCTATTGGTATAACCGGACACGTTGAAAAAGCTGTAGTTAGTTAGAATCTTGATCAACTTCAGACCGTTAAGTAGTTTTTAAAACTGATGAATAGGAAAACGTTCTGGTATGTTATTGAAGTAATACCAGACTTGAAATGAATCTCTTATTTCACTTACTGCAGACAAAACTGGAGCTGTCAATGTTGGAGAACATCAAGGATGACACTGATTTCTGCGTGAAGCTGGCGAGAGAGGAAAACCTCGTGTTTCTACCAGGTGAAGCAAAATGAATGTCAAGAAACATAAATCTTGATTTGGGGAATTGATACTAAAAATGGATTCATTTTGTTTTGCAGGAGAGGCGCTGGGGCTGAAGAATTGGATGAGGATTACTATCGGAGTAGAAGCTCACATGCTTGAGGATGCACTTGAGAGACTCAAGGATTTCTGTACACGTCATGCCAAGAAGACAGATAGAGAAACTGAGTCACTTGAAGCTTTGAAAATGAGTGGTTGACGCTAACGCTGCGTCAGCGTGAATCAAAAGAACAGGCACGTCGGGATTCATGAGTTTCCGTTTTGATTTCCTTTGTATTTTATTATCTACTATAAAAATCAATACATAAAAACTATGGTTAACTTGTGAAAAGTATTCATGATTAAAAAACACTTATGAATAATGATTGGAACATAAAGTCTATAAATTTACTTGATATTCGTTTGTGCATACAAAATCAACCAAATGTTAAACTTGGTATTTGGATATTGTTGACAAAAGAAGGATATAAACTCATTGTTGGTAGGTATTAGGCCATGAATGAATATATAAGAAACAGCGGGGTGTTGACCCAAAAAAAAAGTTGACCAAAAAAAGAGAGCCGAGATTTAACGGAGTAAATCAAACGCAATTAATAGCAAGTCAAACCACTTTTGATGAGAATCCGAGACACTAATAATAGATGTATGAAAAGGAGGAAGAAAACAATAGGGAAAAAAACCCACTTAGACATGGCTATTTCTTGAAAAAAGACATTTCTATTTCCAAACTCAACTTCTTGTAATGTATATCTTGCTCTCGTTACCTGTTTTTCACTCTAGCATTACGAATAATTCATCTTTTTATAATTCAATGGTTTTATATTAACTATTTATCTTATGTCTAGCACTAGTTTTTTTCCTTAGACAAACCTAATTTTCAAACGAGTTTTTGTGTTCCTTCACCGTTCAGTTTAGATAATATGATATATAAACGAATTCAAGTGAAGCGGCCTCGCGAATTTATCTACTAGATCATCTGATCATTCAGTCTTCGAGTTCACCAGTGTGGCCACATTGTCAAAGCCTGAGAGGTTCATCGGTTTCCAAATAGTCTTAGAATCAACCCAAATGATGATACTAAACAAATAGTGATTAAAAGGTTACCTCAACTCTCATTACGCCGTTAATATATTCGACCAAACTAAAATTTTGTTTATTCTTAACAATATATTCATCTGTTTTACAAACTAAATATCCATATATCCATATGCAGAAACTAACTTTATAGACAAACAATAAAAAATTAGCATTTACATACAAAAATGAATGATGTTATTATTAACATTATATATCTCAAACTTTATTTTTAGATCTCATAAATTTATATTTGTTCCACTATCACTTAAATTTGTCGACAAAATGTGAAATATTAATTTTATTATTTTAAAGTCGGTAAAACTGTAAAATGACCAATTATATAATGTTTTTAGTTTTCCTCTCTTATTTATTTTATGTAATTTAATAGGTTATTATTTAATCTTTGGGACTTTTATAACCTTTAAAAATATAGACTATAAATATTTGTTTTGTAAACACTTTTATTAGTTCAAGCCTTTTTCAAAAATAAATAAATAAACACTGTTATTAGTTCGTAGCTTAAGGTAGACATGATCACAAATCTTCAATTGTCGTTCGTTCCTTCCGCGAACTACCACAGATGTCATCTCCCATATGAAGTTCTATTTGTGCAAATAAACCCTATATAATTACAATAATAAACTTTAAAACCAAACTTTCATTATAAAATTTAGAAAGAAAAGTGAAAGAGAGTTAATATACGTTAATTAAAGAGAAAAGACATAGCACAAAAAACATACATGCTCACAAATATAACATCAAAGGAAATAATTCACATTTTTAGCATTATTTGGATTACAAAAGCTTTTGTAGCATAATATAATTTATGGTTTAGGGTTTATTATTTAGGGATTAAGATTTGTTATTTATGGTTTAAGGTTTAGTATTTAGGGTTCATGGTTTATTATTTAGGATTTTGGGTTTAGGATTTAGGGTTAGGATTAATTTAATAGTTATCGTTTATTGAATGCTATTATTGTCATTTTCCTTTTTGGTGTTATATTTGTGACAATGTATGTTTTTATGTCATTTTTGTAATGTCTTTAATTAAATCGTGTAATTCTCTTTAGACATAAAATCATGATTTAGCAATTTCCAATGACATGATTTATACTATAGTAAATAACTTTAATAAGTATATTTTTACTGTAAAAAATATTAAACTTTAACAACAGAAATTAAACACTAAATGTATACGAAAAAAAAAAACACTAAATGTATAAAGTTAAAAGGAGTACCGTTGGAAACTTTGGGGAGGGGTCCAGGGGGACCATGAGGAGGGTTTGGGCCACCGCATATGACTTTGCAGCGTTCAAAGCATCACAAGGTTCGGAACATCTGCGAAAGCATTGAACCCAAGGTTCGGAACATCTGCCGACAAACAAACATTTTATATATGGATCAATAGGCTTTATAGGTAAGTACATACCGTAGAATAGAAATTGAATATAAACGATTCGGGCTAAAGACCCAATTTATTGACCCAATAAACCAAAAACCGACAAGGTTTTGCAGAAGAGACATGCATGATATCACATGTCAGCAGATGGCCGAGAGGAAAAGACATGCGTCAAATTCTCAGAAGCGGCATCATGCATGAACGCCGCATAAAAGATTTAAATCGCTTCAATATGTTACCGTCTCCTCCGTGAATATGTGCTTCATACTCTGTAGATCCAAACAAAGGATGAATACCGTGAACAGAAAGTGGTACCACCTGACCCGTTCAACTCGATCGGATGCCGATCCAACAACTCTAAGCGCACGGCGAGTTGGGCTAGAGAAAGAGAGATCATCAGCGGAATGCGGTGAGCCCCGTGGAAAAAGTTCAGAAGATCTGGAACTATCCAGAAAGCAAAACCTGAAATAAATCGGGAAAGGAAACCGAACAAAACGCCGGGATTATTACCCCTAGAGTGACGGATTCGTCGAGTATATTACACAAAACACAACGAAAGGCGTCACCTAGAGAGAACCCAAACTAGTACAAAAGTAACCCGATCGACGAAACCGACAAAATCGCCGGAATCGTCGATCGGAATCGGAAAGCGCATGTCGAAAAAGCTAGAGAGAAGATGGAGAGAGAAGAAAGGAGAGAGATTTTTTTTACCAAATATTTACCATCTTATGTTTACCTTACGATTGTTATATCAATATTGAAATCAACCTCTATTTATAAATTGTTTTCTCTTTTTATTTCCTTCTAGTTTCAAAACTTGGTATGTTTTTACAGCATTATATTTTCTTTAATGAATAGATGTGACTATTTTCTTTTATAATTATGGAGATCTGAAAAGTTATTTTAGGTACAAAGACTTTTTTTAGTTAAATAGGTCCAAAAACTAATCATACAAAATCCATAGAAATTCTGATTTTTTTTTTGATAAAAGATTTTTATTAATATTGATAATAAGATTTTTACAGGGAAATTTAAATTTAAACGAAGTCCACAAATCCCAAAATAGACCTGGAAAAAATACGGAGGCCATTCACTGTCCCTACAAAAACCGGCCCAATAACATAAGATAACCCTAGCTCGTGATGAAGCTAGTCGTTGACGCCGGAAGCCTAAGTCCGCCACCACCATGAGAGAGAGATGAACCTAGCGACAAGAAACCATAGCCTACCGTCTTCAAAACCGCCACCACACACTGAAGAAATTACCTAAAACCGCAGAGAAGTACTATGCCAAGATACAAGACAGAGAAATCAACCACCACTGAGAATCCGCGTTGAAGCCACACAGATCGATCCTTAGAAGGTCGCCACCGTAATCAGCCGCAACGGGAACCTCTTTCACGACTTGCGCTGCCCTCGAAGCCTCAATCTTACTCAGGTTGCCCGAGGTTTATGCATGTCTACAAAACAGCCTCGCCGGTGAAAGCTGAAAACTAAACCCCCAGACTCCGTAACCGGGTCTAAGAACCAGATATCTGAGGAGGGCACAACCAAAGACATCAGTGAAAGCCCCTGAGGAAACGTCACCACGCCTTGTCCTCAAAGGCGAGGATCCGAGAAGAGCCATCGCCTCCGCACATCAAGTGAGCCGCCGCAACAGAGAAGAGAGACGAAGACCGCCAAGTTAGTGAGAAAGAAACCGCTAAATCCCCAAGGAAGGAAGACCAGGGCGAGAAAGACAAAAGAAATGAAAGAAAATCCCTCTCCCAAACCGGCGAGATCACCGGAGAAGGAGAGGCGAAGAGCGGCATAAGTAGTTTATAGGTTTTAGAGAGGAGCAAGAGAGAAAGCACGAAATGATTGGTCCCTCCTCTAAATAAATATGGGTTATCTTGCCATGAAAGACACGAGTAGCTAAATAAAAATAGTTAGTGAATTCCACGCTTGAAGGAAATCGATCTCTGACCTAGAGCAACAGAGCAATTCCTCCACCAAGTAGAAACCACTAGACCACAACCACTTAGTTGAATAGATATGACCACACCTTAATATTTCAATGCATATAAGTTATTGCCAATTCTGATTATGTTTTTTGGTATGACCAATTCTGATAATTTAGAGAACTTTTAATGTGATTATATATAAGTCGTTAAGTATAATATAACAATATGTTTGTATGTATATTATTTAATTATACTTATTTTTCTCAACAGTTTTCAATTTGAGTTTTATAATCTTAAATTTTAAATAAAAATCTTAAATTAATATATTTAATCTAATAATATAAAAAGGTTTTTATATATTAATTCTAAGTTTTCCCCTTTTGACCTTTTTTGTTCAGGAGATTTGATATTATTATTTTTGGTCATCCAGAGATTTGATACCTTATTTTAGGTCAACCAGGGATTTGATACCTTATTTTGGTCAACCGGAGATTTGATACCTTATTTTTCGATTTTGATTGTTTTTCTAAAACTATTTTTTAGATTTTTCGTATCAGTTGTTTAATTTAGTTATTGTTATAATATTAGATTTTATTTGTTGGTTAATGACTAGTAAATAACTTTAATAAATATATTTTATTATAAAATATATTAAACTTTAACAACAAGTAAAAATAGAGTACTAAAGGTCACTGCATTTGACTCTACTTCAAAACAAAGTATTTTTTACAAAAAAAATTGTATAATTTTGTTTTAAAAAATTAGTCGATAGCCAGGATTATAGTCCGAAGAGTCCATATAAAAATCTGGCAGTCAACCCAAATCAAACTTCAATTGACGAAAACATATTGAATACCTATTAGACATTAATTTACCAATTGGATCTATGCGTATTCTTTTCTTCTTCAAACTAGAAATATGCCCGCGCTACGCCGCGGGTTTATTTATAATATTCTTTTGTAAGTTTTTTCAAATCAATTTTTTTGGTTAATAATATTTTATGTTTTCTAGTAAAAACACCAAAAAAGAGGTTAAAACATTATTTTTTTACTACGTTTTTTAAGTAGTATTTAACAAATAGAAAAGAAGACAAATAAAAATGTATGTAGTATATATTCAGTTATCGTACTTTTACAACTTGTATATTGTTGAAGATCTATTTATAAAACATTTTTGATTGTTGGTGTCATATGAAAACAATTTTCTTAAGTGGAATATAAATGTTTTGAGAAATAATCTTTCTATGCTATCAAATACAATTTTTTATACAATAACTAAAATATTAACAAATAATTCTTTACATTTTAAAGAAGAAATAAATCCAAAAATGGTAATTTAAACTTAAAATTGTAATTTAAGATTAAAATCACATACTGCTATTAGTTGCATCGTGCAGCATGTGTTATCATGGATTATCATTTTAAAAAAACTATTAATGTTTTCTTGAGTAACCGAGCTTGCATCGTCCAAATTCTCATGTTATGAGAAGATTGACCAGTAACATCTACAATTTAAATAATAGATGTAAACAATGTGACTTGAAGACTCTTTCCATATCTACTGTTTTTCATCAAACCAGAGCACGAAAGTTTTGGATTCACATTCTAAGAAACGAAAACAAATTTATTTCACATGCATTTGACAGTAACCAAAGGTACATTAAATATTAAATATGTATTAGAACGGATATAAGACCGTTAGATACTCTTCAAAACGGCTTGAGAATTGTCGTTACTCAGCTTCATCTGCTGGAAAACTTGAGCTGATGTCTTGGGTACTTGAGCTGATCCTTAGCTCCCCAGCTGCGATCTTGATCTACACTCAACACTTCTGTTGGAGAGACTGCTGAGTTTGGAAAGATCGGTAGGTATTACGCCGCAGAGAGTATGTTGATGTCTTGATCCAGAGATAGGATAGTATAGTAAATAGAAGACGCCGAGTTACTGGCAGTTTTTACCGAGCTTGAGTAACATAGAAAAATAAACTTATTTACCTTCTTGTCGCGGTAATCTGAAGGCATAGAAGTGGCTTCGATCTAAGAAATCCAATGACTGTCTGGTCTGCGAGATTTAACATAAGAAAGATTCAACAATGAAGTTTAAACTAACCTCTTCATCCATTCCCTTCCATGTTTTAGACATATCAATCACTGACCTCAAGCAAATCGGACAACAAAATCTACACAAAACAAAAGTTCACACATTCAAAAACCATCACTTACACCCCCAAAGGTTTGAACAGAGACAAATAACCATAAGAAAAAAGTAATTTACTTGTCACGTTTCAGCATCTCATGGTAGCATTCACAGTGCATCGTGAGTCCACATTTCATCACTGTCGTTTCTTTAAGGGAGTCAAAGAGATACTGCAGCAACAAAGCATACTCACACTCATACAATTTGCTCAAACAGAGATATCTTTTTGCTGATTTTTTTCAGCTTAAAAGTTAAAGCCTTAAGGCCCTTAACACACATACAGACATACAGTAGTACCTCGTAACAAATAGGACAGTGATGTCGCATTGAATCCTCCACGCAGCGATGGTTGTTGCGCAGACCAATAGCATAACAAGATCCTACAAGAAATGGATATCATTTTTTGAGTCAGCAACGCTTGATTTTTTGTTTCGTCTGAAACTGAAGATGAATAAGTTTGTTGCTTTTTTAATTTACCACACTTCTTGCAATGGAAGAAGTTCTTACGTCCACCAACTCTGCAACAAGCAGATATGAAATGTCAATAATAAGAATTTCATCATACAACTTTCAAAGAATTACAATAAGAAAGATTCTCACCTACAAATTCTGCAGTCATCACAATGGAATTGTTCTTTGTTAGTCTGAAACAAGACAAACATAAGTGATGATTAGAATCAAAAACCAAGAAGAAAAAGGATTCAAACAGGTGCAAAAACTAAATTTTTTTACATTATCATCATAGAATTGGCAGATTTTAGAAAAGTATTATCCCATGTTGACACCACAGTTGGAGCAAACTTGAGCTACCTGGAAAAAAAACAATACGAACAAACCCAATTTCACACGCGAGCGATCATCGCAACTCATAAGAACAATTAAAAAAGCAATTCAGACTATGATGATGAGAATTAACGGGTGCTCTGTATCGCAAACAAAACAAATCACCTGAGAAAATACCCCCATAAGATGCAACAGATTATAAAAAATGCTAAACTTGCTGAGATCATATAATTCAATTAAGAGAATCGGATCGTACTTGTTTAACGTCTTGACGAACAAGCTCATGACGGTCGTAAATATTGCGCAATGTGCTCTGTATTAAAAAAGGAATGTTTTTTTTTTTGATAAATCATGTTTACGGTTGGGACATAACAGGGAAAAGTAATTTTAGAATGATAGAGTTGAGATTATACAGTGCTCTCGTTGTGACAATGACGACAAGCGAAGAATTCGTTGCAACATGGAGCTCTGATTTTTCATCTCCTCTTGTAATACTGACACCTGATAAACACGGAAGAAGAAGCGATCTATATGGATTCAGGCAAAAAAATGAATCGTTTCGGTTCAGAAACTGGAAACTGATGAAAACCCACGAATCAAATAAGGATAAAGGAAGAAACTTTGTGAAAACCCATGAATCAGATACGCAATCTACGGATCATGCAGAAGAATAGAGTTCATGAAGAAACTGCCATGGTTCGGAGCCACTCTAGCACCACTCTAGCACTTCTCGAAACACATCAATGGCTGCATCGAGATCTGCGCACAAACCACTCTGCCATCCTCGAGCAGACGAGACTCGGCACAACTCCGACGACCCCATCTCCGAGCAATCCGAGCTTCCGCAATGCCGCTTCCGCCGATTAACCACACCACCACCGTCGGAGAAAGAGCCAGATTCTTTCGATTTACCTTCGCTTTGACCACCGTCATGAATATCAAAGCATAAGGAACGAAAAAGAACAAAGAGGTCATGTCCACGATACCGGCAAAGAGCCAGACGGCAAAGAGACCTCTGATCTAAAGGTGAGAGACGAAAGCTTTTGCTATTTCTAGAGAAAGATCGTCGATCTAGATGCTTTTAGCCATTTTCTGATTTTTTTTTTTGATAGAGAGGACGCTGAAAAAGAAAAGATATAGGAGAAGCCTAGGGTTAGAGAGATTTCTTTGGTTTCATCGGAACTCAGATATATGGTGATTTGGTAAAATTTACAGTTGGCAAATGATGTGGAAAATGTTATAATCTGATTGGTACAATAATTTTCTCATTAATACAGATGTCGCCTCCAGAATCTCTCCTCGTGCTGAGGTGTCATGTTTCTGGAGAGACATTTTGCTTTTATATATATAATTTGTTGTAGACCTATAGATAGATATATCGAAGAGCACGTTTTTATCAATTATAAAGTCGGGCTGGAATGTAGCTGGAAAGTATGTTGATAGTCTAAAAATATCTTGGGTGTTTAAAAGATAAAACCCCACCTGACCTGACCTCCTAAGCCACTCACTCACTAGTCTAGTCCACAGTTAAGTTTTCAATCCTCAAAGCCAAACCAACAAATGGGAGAAACCGGAGCCAAGAGATGGAACTTTGGGGCCAATGAGGTCGTCGAGCTATCTTGTTCGCAGAACGTCCGCTATTTTCTGAACCTCCTTGCTGATAATCTCGACAGCAATGACGGCAGACCAGTCATCCCTCTTGGGCACGGCGATCCTTCTCCCTTCCCATCCTTCCGTACCGATCCGGCCGCAGTGGAAGCCGTGTGCGATGCTCTCCGTTCCGCAAAGTTTAACCACTATTCTACTACTTCTGGTCTTCCTCTCGCTAGAAAGTAAGATGATTCCGTCAGTTTTCATTCTTCATGTTGTCAAGAATACTTGATATGTGTATTCCCAGAGATGATTATGTTCCAATTATTATGGGATTAAACTAGTAAGTTTGCCTGCTGATACTATTTCACTGTTTAAGTTATGAGAATTTTTCTTGAAACTCGCATCCTTGAATTCTAAATGATGAACCGTTCTTGCTCACTTGGTATTCAAGAATCAAGATTGGTATTTTTTATTCAGTGCATTTACTTGTCCTGAAAGGCAACACAATCTGAAACGTTTAGTTGGTTAACTGATCCCTTGAATTAGTGGGATCTTCAGCTTTGAGAAAGGATTTTGATGACATTTTTCTCCACCTTAACAGGGCTGTTGCAGAGTACCTCTCCCGTGGTCTCTCTTACCAAATCTGTCCAAATGATGTTCATCTGACAGCTGGTTGTCATCACGCCATCGATGTCTTGATCTCCACACTTGCCGTTCCCGGCGCCAACATTCTGCTGCCTAGGCCAAGCTACCCCATGTACGATTCCCGAGCTGCTTTCAGCCAGCTAGAGATCCGTCGCTATGACCTCCTTCCAGAAAATGGTTGGGAAGTTGATCTTGATGCAGTTGAAGCTCTTGCGGATGACAAAACTGTTGCTATACTTGTTATCAACCCCTGCAATCCCTGTGGAAACGTTTTCTCCCGTCAACATCTTCAAAAGATTGCAGAAACTGCTAGCAAACTTGGAGTACTTGTGATCGCAGACGAAGTATACAAGAATATGACCTTTGGGGAGAAGCCATTTGTGTCCATGGCTGAGTTTGCAGAGATTGTACCAGTGATGATGTTAGGGGCAATATCCAAGAGATGGTTTGTTCCTGGCTGGAGATTTGGCTGGATGGTTACCCTTGACCCTCATAGCATCATGAAAGATTCTGGGGTTTGTTGCTTAAATATATTCAGTTAATCATCTTTCTCAACTACTCAGTACTCATATCTGAATACATTTGTTTCTTTCTATTAAGCTTGTTCACAGTCTTGCCAACGTCCTCAACATGTCGACAGATCCCACAACTTTTATTCAGGTATGTGGGTGATGCATTGCTACTACTAAATCTGAGCCAGTGTATCATTGTGTCAATATTGTTTTACCTCCATGGCAGGGGGCAATTCCTGATATCCTTGGAAAGACAAAAGAGGATTTCTTCTCATCCAAACTCGAGATTCTAAGAGAATGTTCAGAGACTTGTTACGAGGAGATCAAGAAGATCCCTTGCATCACTTGCCCTTACAAACCTGAGGGGTCAATGTTCACTATGGTCAAGTTAGACTTTTCGCTTCTTGAAGATATCAACGATGATTTGGAGTTCTGTTGCAAGTTGGCTAAAGAGGAGTCTTTGATCATCCTGCCAGGTCGATCTGTTGGGCTTAAGAATTGGCTACGCATCACCTTTGCGGTCGAGCTGGAGATTCTAAAGGATGGCCTTTCCAGGCTAAACAACTTTGCCCAGAGACACTCCAAGAAAGAAGCAGCAGCCATGAGAATTTAAGATTCTCTCTCATTCACCACACCCAATTCAAGAAGAAGCAAACCAGGCTTACGTTCTTTATTGGCTTGTAATAAAAGTTTGTAAAAGATTTTTTTATCTAAATATGTTTGTACTTTCTAGTGTCTCTGTTACATTAACACAAAATCAAAACTGCACATTAGCCTAGTTTGCTTCTTTTATTGGCTTACACAAAATCAAAATTGCACATTATTCTCAATTTGTACTTTTTAATCTAAATATGTTTGCAAAAGCTATGGTTGATGGACATTAGTTGATGGACACAATCCGTAGGACATTTTACATATTGTAGTTAAATTATGTTAGTTTCGATATTCCAGTTTGTGGATGTTATATTCCTTTACTACATCTTCTAGTGGTTTTCATGTTCGCAGACATCCGGTTTCCTCAAAGACTGTTTTGTACTAATAGATACTCCAACATGCTGTTAAATGTCTACTCAAAAATTTACCTCCTCATATTTATTCACCATGTCCTTGGAGGAGACTCCTACGAGTTCAAACTGATTCAAATTTAATAGTTTGAGAAACTATTTGACATGCCCGATGCTAGATGCTCTACATCACGCAAACTCATTCATGCGATGTTTTCCATAGAGCTAGTCACCCATACCAAGTACACGGTATGGAACATGTTTGGTGGACATCCCCTACGTATTTCAGTAAAGGAGTTTGGTTCCATTACTGGTCTCGATTGTGGATTATTCCCTGGAAAATATGAACCTGATTTTGTGACTCCAAATCCCCCACAGCCTAGTAGTTATTGGAAAAAGTTTATTAGAAGCGATCCCAAAACCACCATTGGAGACTTTGCTGAAAGGGTTAAGAGTGATCCCAAATTGTCATCTTGGAGGAAAATCCGGATTGCTTTAATTGTGATTGTCGATGGTATCCCTATTGCGTCCCACCATACCCAAAAACCAATAGCTGCTTATGTAGACATGTTTCAGAACCTAGATAACTTTCTCATTTTTGCATGGGGAAGAGAATCGTTTTTGCGAATAATCGTCGGTATGAAGCCTGGTAATGGAATCTGTGGGAAAGAGGATGGTATGGATACCGTTTTCAGTCAGCTGCTCCAACAAAAGATATACAACATGAAAGGGTTTCTCTTAGCGCTCCAGCTTCTAGCTTTCCAGTGTATAACCTAACTATTGCACAAGCTCCCTTACCCATATGAAAAACGCACCTTCCTAGACATTACAGATGTTGGACTTCCCCAACACTCTGGCCTAACAATCGCATGCATTTTGGAGGTCGAAAACTCCTCAATGTAAGCCATATTTCTTCTTATCTTCTTAAGCTTGCTGTGATTGATGGATAGTTTATGATAGTCATGCTAGTACAAAAATATGTGATGTGTGGATAACTTTCGATGGACATTATACAAATATATATATATATATATATATATATATATATATATATATATATATATATATATATATATTTGATGGATAGTCTAACACCTTATAAGTATTAGAACAACTTTTGTTTTTACGTTTTTGTGTACACGTTTTAATGGACGCCTTAAATAACAACTGAATATACGCCTTATGAGTTATGTATTTTATTGTCCACAGTTGGTCGTCCACCCTGTTTTTGAATTGGACATTCCACCCGATGAAGACTTGAGTGAGTGGATGTATGAATACATAGATAAACAAATGGAGTACATGGAGGCTCTGATCAAAAAAGCACATGTCTTCACCAATGAATGTTTCCCAGGAGGTGATGCACTTTAAAGAATCCATAGATGAAGGAAACTGGTTAAGTCGGGGAAGTTTCCTTCCCAGAGACAAAACCATCAACCACATATTTCTCTTGTCCGTGAGAGGTCATCCACACCCCTACATTGGACTCCATTTGACTGAAAAAAACTCTTTCTCTTGCTAAGGATCCATATGTACGTGTCCATGTTTAATTGACTTAGATGTTTTTTAATCAATGGACGCGTACTTTTAAACAAAACACATTAACATACATGTCCATCTCAGCAATCATCTCCACAAGAGGCTACCGATGACAAAGAAAATTGCTTCGTCAGTCAACTTTTGTTTCTTACGTGTTTGCATTCAAAAAAGTTTCATGGTGGTTCGATACAGATGTATCCGGACAGCGAGCATCGCACCGTTACTAACTCCAACAGCCAAGACTCCAACGTCTCAGCAGATAAGAAATCAACAAAAAACACAAATTAAAATGTTCATATGTTTAAGGACCAATACTCCTACTTCAGTATGGACGAAGAGGTATTATTCAGTTACACTATCTGTGGAGAATACATCATGGACACTACGACATATATGTATATTGCAGGTTACATCTCATGGAGATGATGTTTCTAGCTTGCTGGAGAAATTCTCCAAAACTTCCCAAGACAAACATGTACTCACTTACATGTTATACATATATCGTTTCTCTTATCCACACATGTCCATCACATTATCTATTTGTGTACAGCCCAACATGGACGCATTTCTTGCTGCTGAATTATCATCACTCTCACCCATACACGATGAATCTAACGTGGAAGAAAAAGACTCAAAAACAGTTGAGGAAAAACAAGTACTCCCACCATGTTAGTTTTCCTAAAACTAATACATTCTAGTTATTAATTCTATTGAAAATCACTTATCCGAATTATGTGATCTCTATGGATAGGATAATATGGGCACAATAACTGTTGGAGAACAAGCTGGTATACCCACGCCCTCAACTATTGGAGAATGCAAGCAACCAGTTGATGAGGTCCAACACTATGACTGCTATATTCTTTCTTTTTTAACTATTCCAATCATCTACCTTATCTAGCCCTCATCCATTCCTCTTTCAGAAAGTTGTCTTGGATCATATGGACGAAGACTTAAGAGTTTCACCCAGCAGGCGGGTCAGCTGTACAGGAACCCAAAGATGACATGATCCAAAATGTGGAGGTACCAAACTCAACAACTAAGAATTTTATGGGATACCATATTCAAACAGACATACGATTTTATATAATTTATACTACAATTTAACTTTATTTCTTCTATGTGGACACAATTTTCTAGACAACATATCATGGATACTGTATTCAGTATTGATAGATTATGATGGTCGTTTAAACACTCGAACTTAATTTTATTATGTCTGCATGGTCAACTTCAAATGGACATTAAATTATGTAATATTTAAGAGAGATTAGCAACTTGAACATATTAGGTCAGATCTTTGTGGATAACAATTAGTGGACACAATTTTATTGTGCTATGATTATATTGCAGTTAGACAATCGTTCTTAGGTCAAACATCATTACTGTATACATCTTTCAATACAACAAACCGACGAGATTATGTCTCTTGACCCAATGGACAGCATCAAACATGATGTTTGCCCATCCACCCCTAACAAAGATGGTTTGGTATTTTTCCTGGTCACCGAATCTTAACTTTCTTGAACACTTTGCACTGAACCAGCTCATTAGGTTCTATGATCTTAACATGACAATGTCCTAACAAACATGTTCAAGTAGGCTAATTTGTCTACCATCGAAGTACACACTACAACTCATGGTGAGATATCAAAAACTTTGCTTCATCCAGTGGACAGTTTACACATGGAAGTTCACACTATAAGTTTGATTAACTAATCCTCCCATCTCGTGTATTCCTTTGTACGAGTCCCTCGCAATTCTCTCCATTTTTAATCCACTCAATATTATTTTACACAGCAGGAAACTACCACATCCGCTATAATATTGTTTTTCGAACCTTCTATTGTGAATGATGAAAACACTCTTCACCAACATGCGACACTCCAACAACAATATTGTTTATCGAACCTCCTCTTGTGGGCGATGACAACAACTCTCCACCGCCTAACAACAATGTAATATATACTTATCCATAACATCACCTTACTTGTAGATACCATATTGATCAACATTATACATAAGCATGCTAACGATGGAGGAGAACAATCCATCGATGGACAAGTATATTTATCTACACCAAGCACTATCTGCATCAGTGACTCCTCACCAGCAAACCCCACACCCAAATACCGTCCATCTGCACTAGAAGAGTCATTACATATCCTTCTCATATCCCAACCTAATACAACTTCTATAATTTCAAGTATAGTAGACGAATATTCGAAAGCCTTCAAATTCACACTCGCCCAAGATAAAAATATGTAAGTTATATCCCAAACTTCTCCTACAACATTTCATATATTTTTTTTCTCCATACCTATTTATTTATCTATTTTTTTCTTCTTAGCAAACACGTTTCCATTGACATCTTAGAATTTGACCTTGTTGAATTTTTCCAGCAAAATCAAATGGGTCAACACTTCGGTACATTCCATCCCTTCATGTATTTTTTTCTTAGTGCTGCTTATTTTTGTGCATCAAGTTTGTGGATGCGCACGTTTAGGTTATTTGTGGATACATGTTTTCTGTTTAAATATGTCTTTCGCTCCATGCTAGTGGATGCATTCTTGTGGATACATGTTTTCATTTAGTATTCAAGATTTTGATTATTTTTACTCGGACTAATATATGTTTTGTCCCCCCCCCCCTCCCCCAGCACAAGGAGTTGTTGATGTCATATTTGGCACAACGCCACCACCAACTTCTCGCTGATGCAGGCCTAGCTTTTACTTATCCCTTTTTCACCAGTTATCTTCAAATCCAATATCGTTCCTCCAAAAAAATCTAAAAATCAGAACTTATTGGGGTAGGATCCCAAGATTGTTAATTTCATTACGGCACCAGGGAACACTTGGCTTGAAGACGTGGAAACCATTTACGCTTTTTTTAGTCTAGAAAACAAGCACTATGTTGGATTGGCTATTAACCTAAAAAAGTGGATGGTGCAAGTACTTGATCCTAGTCCTGGCACTTTTAAAGAGAAAAATATGGATGAACTACTTGCCCCTATCACATAGATGCTTTTGTTCATATTCCAAAAATATGCCAAGGCCTCCTTAACCCAAAATTGATGCACTAAACAGTTTGCATGAAACTGAAACAAAGTCTCTATGTCATTGAACGCTATGGGGACCTTCATGCTTTTGGAGACCTATATAAAGTAGTGGTACGCATGTACAAGAGATATGTGGATGCTTAAGGAAAGAGTATGTGATGGACATATATAAAGATCTCTTCATCCTTCTCTACCTCCCTTAGATAAGTGTTGTTGTACTTATGTGATACCAATTTTTGTTAAATATTGTCATCCATCAAACACTCTTATGACATTGTTGTATTTGTTCTTGTAATCATATTGTAGTACTACTCGATCTTTTGTCTACCAGTCCATCTGGATAGTTGTATGTTTCATGTACTCGTATTGTAGTACTACTTGTTGTATGTAACTTGTTCTTGTTTTATGTTTTCAAAATTATTGTATGTCCACTAACTTGCACAACCAATATTTTACTCTCTATTTTACTTATCAATCATGGACATGTCTATGTAACCATTAAAATCCACGGATGTGTCCATGCAGCTAACACCTAACAACTATCTTGTTGCCCACAAAATATACTTCTTATTTTTGTATTTTATTTTGGGAATCATTGTGCTTAAATAAAGTTAGTGGACATTGTATGCATGTGGAAGATTTAACATTTATGTTCGTAGTACCTATCATCCACACTATAACATCTATCTAGACGTGTCATCCTTTTCATGGAAATCCACTAACCAATTATATGTTTCAACCTTATGGCTATTTCCATGTGGATCATCCCTCTTCCTATATCTCGTTAACAAGAAAAATGGTTTAGGATTTGATTGTTGGGCTTAATTTATGGAATACAATTTCATGAGATAGATCCACGTGGAGAATACTTTACTCGTCTATGTGGATATACATCATGGGTTTAGACGTCCACAAACCCCATTATATCATTTAACCTAATGGATTTATCTATGTACGGACTTGCCATCAATATGGACAAATACATGAAATCATTGATCATGTGTTTGGTTGACTTGTCATCCATTATATGATATCCAATAACAATTTATATCATTCAACCTGATGAATACGTCCATGGGTATACCACTTTCTCCTCTATCTCGTTTACAAGAAAAATATTTTTGTCTTAGATTGTTGGACTTATTGTGCAACATCATATTTTATGGGATGTCAATGTGGATAATACCTTATCCACTATATTCTTGTGCTTTAATCCTACTTTTTCATTTCCCCTTATGATATCTTGTACCAATCCATGTGGAATGAAGTACCTATCATCCAGTTGTTGGAAATCTAAATGGACGTTTAAAAGAAAATGTCATTCATGTTGGTTTGGTGAACTTGGTGTCTATTTTATAAACTATGTTTCTCGCTTGGAATGTTAGACTTATTGTCTAATGTCCCTGGAATCAAACCTTTGAATATATAAATAAGCTTCTTAAAATAACATGTATCTTTCATATTAAGTTTTTCAAACCAAAAATACACTACAACCTAATTTTGGTGGACATGTTCCACATGCTTACAACATATTTCAACAATAACAAAACCTTATTTCATTCTTACAAATGTATAACATTACAAAAAATAACAATAATATAGTCGCTCTTACACATAAACAACCCTCAACTAGTGTTAAAATGGTCTTCATATAATCTAAGATACAAAAAGTACCCAATCTCATATTAGAAAAAGCACACACCACCCTCATATAGGATTGATGAAACGGGTCCTATTGTGATATAAACCAATGCATCTACCACAACGATTCGGTATTATATTTGCTTTCCTAGCATCATACAAGGTTTCACGATCATATGTCATAAATAATTAACATCATATAAGTTCAACCTTATGTTGGGATTATGTCCTGAAATCACATTGTACTCTCTCTAGAGATAGTTGTATTGTCGAGATCGGACAGTTCATGTGATACTGGGTAGTCATAATGTTTTGCTAGAAACCGCTTATGACAAATGAGTTGTAACTCATTTCCAGTATCGTGTGAACCTACAGGGTCACACACCTAAGCAAGTTGGACATAGTTCATATGGGATTGATCATTGGCATATGGTCTAGTCGATGTGTATTGGATACACATCGAATATGAGTTTTAATGAGGTGTGTCGATCGACACCACTGGGTACGTCGGTCGACACAAGATGTGTGTCGATCGACACCACTAAGTGTGTCGGTCGACACAACTAAGTGTGTCGGTCAACACAAGGCCGAAACCGAAACTGATGTTTCGGTTTACGTCGTGGTCGGTACATATATAAGTGATCTTATGTATTTCGACCTAATAGTAGAGAGCGCCGCCCAGACAGTGTTTTCTCAGAGAGAAAACACAGAAACCTTAAGAAACCCAGTTCCCAGGAGATCCGAGCCCCGGTACTAGCATCCCGGCGGATTCCAGCTTGTGTGCGTGTGGACTGAAGTAGAGGCGCAGCATCTGAGGCGCTCCAAAGATCTCGTTTATCTGACCATCTTCCGCTGCTAATCTCCAGGTAAACACGAGATCAGATACTTGATTCAATTAACTAGACCCTAGATCCTAGGCTATCTGGAACCTGACAGCAATTCTGAATCCGGTAGAATTGGCTCGAAGTTCCAACAGTGGTATCAGAGCCTTAGGGTTTTATCATTGAATCAGACCTGTTTATTGAATTTGATGATTTAGATTCGCAAACTAGGTTGTTTGGTTAAAACCGGTCAGATCGATTTCGATCAAGATCGAGTCTGTGTTTTCGCACAATGGGTCGACACAAAACAGCGAAATCGACAGATTCGGCGGCTAGGGTTTTTCGCGGAGAAAAACCGAAAGCCTTCTGTGTCGATCGACACAGGTTGAGTGTCGGTCGACACAGAGCAGATTCGGTCGAGTGTCGATCGACACAGGTTAGTGTCGGTCGACACAGACCCAGCGAATGGTTAATCGGTTCAATTGGATTAAACCGGTTATCATGCTTGGTTAAGTCCGAATAGATTGGTTTAAATTGGATGAATTGGTTCAATTGGATCGAACTGATTATCTCAATTAGCATAAACCGATGGTTTGAATCAGTTTGATTGGATAATACGGTTCAATGGAATTGGACCGGTTATCGCAATTAGTTGAAACTGGTTAAAACGGTTTAAATTGGATGAATTGATTCAATTGGATTGAACCAATTATCACAATTAGAATAAACCGATTTGAATGGTTAAGATCAGTTTGATCTGATAAGTCGGTTCAATTGGATTGAACCGGTTATCAAAACTGTCCTCGGTTAAGGTCTATGTCGACCGTCACACACGGGTTGTGTCGATCGACATGACCGGTTCGATGAACCGGGTTAATTGTATTAACCGGTTATTGAAGTCCGGTTTTGTTTGGTGGTGTCGATCGACAGACATGGTTTGCGTCGATCGATACAGTGCTCGAAATTCTGGTTATTGAACCTTGAATTTGCAGAAACCAAACTTGACCTAAACCTTGATCAAAGCTTAGCTTCAATATGGTCAACTGTCAAGACTCATTTCGTTGTGTGATGGTCTAGCCAAGAGCTTGGTGTCCACAATTACGTGAGTAAGGCAGGTAGTTATGTTGATAGATTTGCAGTGCTAAACATCAACAATTACATGACTTAAGAGATTGATTTGCTGAACTTTTGGGTTTAGTTTCCTCAACTAAATATCAAGTAACCTTTATGTCTTGCCCAATCTTGTCTACTGTCAAAACTCGTGTCGTTTGTTGGATAGTCTTGGAGTCCTTGGTATCCACTGCAACATGAGTAAGGCAGATGATCATTGACAGACTTGCAGTGCGACTGTCAATAATCATAAGACAGAAAAGATTGGTTATACTTGACTGGGCTATCAGAAGTTCTGGGCCCGGAGACATCAGAGTGAATTAGACATAGTTTGTCTCATCCACAACCAAGAGTTGTACTGAGTACAATTAGCAATGATTTGCTTACCTAGATAACTAAAGTTTGGGTAATGGCGAGTCGCCCACTCAGATTTTGGTAAAGTATGGATCTTGGATCATTATATTCATAGAGGAAACATTGTTTGAATATAATGCGAGTTTTCTTATTAGATAAGATTTCTCATCATATACATAACTAAATCTTTGTTTTTCTTGGATTTCAGCTTATGTCTATGACTACTTTCTCGTTGCGATCCGTTGAGAAGGACAAGTTAAATAGATCCAACTTCCTGGATTGGTATCGGAATCTGAGATTCATTCTCAAGCAGGAGAGCAAGGACTATGTCCTTGAGAAAGCTCTTCCAGAAAGGCTTGGGACCAATCGCTCGCATGCAGTATATAATGCTTGGAATAAGCATTATATTGATGTGGTAGATGTGCGAGGTCTGATGTTGGCTACCATGAACTCGGACTTGAAGAGTCAATACGAGAGCATGGAGTCGCCAATAGAGATGATCACCAGCCTGAAACTAGAGTTTCAGGATCTGGCACGAGTTGAGAGATTCCAGATGGTGAAGTCTCTCACTGGATGCAAGCTACCATAGGATGCTCCAATAAGTCCTCATGTCATTAAAATGATGGGTTACATTGATAACCTGAGGAAACTGGAATGTCCTGTCAGCTTAGAGTTGGCCACTGACATCATTCTGCAGTCACTGCCGTCAAGCTATGATAAGTTCATTAAGAACTATATCAAGAAAGGCTTGACGAAGACGTTGACTGAGCTGCATGGCATGCTCAAAATAGCAGAACAAGACATCATAAAGGGTAAAAGTTTTGAGAAATCTTGTGTTGGCAAGGGTAGAGGCAGGGCCGTCCAGATTTGGAATCATGATAAGCCTGTGTCATCTGATAAGCCCAAGTCAGACCCATCTGGTGTTAGAAAATGCTTCTACTGCAATGAGTCAGGGCATTGGAAGAGAGATTGCATTAAATTCTTGGAAGATTCACAAGAGATGAAGGAGATGTATGGTACTTCTTTTTCAGGTATTGTGTTATTAATTCAAGTTCTACGTTAGTATTGGATACTAGTTGTGGTACTGATATTTTGGAAATATGCAGGACCTGGACGACAGTAGAACGTTGAAGAAAGGACAAGTGGAACTGCGTGTCTGGTATGAAGCAATGGTTGCTGCATGAGCCGTAGAGATTCTCCACTTGTAGGAGCCTTTCATACTTGGTTTTAGAAATTAAGTAATTGCTACTATGTATCTGCCTTGTGCAGAAATGTCTTTCATTTTCTTGTAAAGAATTTGGATGTTTTTCATTTTGATAAAAGACAAGTTTTGTTCTTTAGATCTCAATGAAATATCATATGGTAGCACCCCGTTTGGAATGAGTTTTATATCTTAAACCAGCGTGAGTTTGAATATAACACAAATACTAAAGGTTTAAGTCTGATGACTCGAACTCGACTTTTCTTTGGCATAGTCGTGAAGCGGATTCAGAAGTTCCATAGTTTTGAACTCATTTGATTATTAATCATTTGAGATATGAATTATGTTCACTTGACCAAATGACTAAGGCCCTTTTAGCAGAGCTAAAGAAAATGGGCCAGAGGCTTATTGGGCCTTGCACATACTGATGTATGCGGCCCAACGAGCATTAGTGCCAAAGGAAATCTTCCGTACTTCATTACCTTATTGATGGCATCAATAAGTATAGCTGTGTTCATTTGATGAGACACGGATAGGAATCCCTTGAGGAGTTCCAAAAATGAAGTGTAGAACCGATTTGACAGAAGTATTAAGATCCTCGATTGAATCGCGGAGGAAAATACTTGAGTCAAGAATTGGGTGATCATCTAACAGAATGAATCAGATCTTATTAGATATGCTCCGATGAATGATGAGTCACAGGAATCTTCCATAATCATTTAAGAATACGTTCTAAAATGTATATGTTTACGCTAAATAAGTTTCTATCAGAATCAGTGAAAAACACCACATTGGATGTGGACTGGGTGATTTCCAAATTTGTTTTTTCTGATTAATTGGGATTGCAAGGTTTGTGTAAGACAGTAGTCAACAAACAAACTTGAACCCATATCTGATAAGTTCTACCTCGCTGGTTGTCCTAAGGAAACCAAGGCTTGTTACTTTTACAACCAATCCGAGGACAAAGTATTGTTGTTCGGAACTGTGTCTTTTGAGAAAGATCGTACTTTCAAAAGGAACAATGGGAGTAAAAGTACACATCGAAGAAATTCGATAAACACAGGAGGCTGCTCAACCTGTTGAGGGAAAGCAGCGGTGAGATCTACAAAGTGCTGTAGGATCTGCACCTGTGGAGCCTGAAATTCGCAGATCCGAAAGGATTCGTCACTAACTCGAGAGTGATTTCTCGTAACCAATTATCGTGATCTATTGATCATTGAAAAGTGACGAGCATGCGAAATTCAAAGAAGCGATGGTGAGCCCCAACTCCGAAAATTGGCTGGGTATGCATGTTAGCTTCACCGATCCATTTCTGGATTGAAGCAAACATCTTGGAGTTGAAATCAACATTCTGATAATGTGGTCAAAAGTTTTGACTTGATCAGAAAGAAATGAAACCATGCATTTACAAGAAGACTAGTGGGAGCGTAATTTCAATTCTCACACTGTATGTAGACAACATACTTAATCTCATAAACGACGTTCCAACGCCAAAGTCTTATCAAGATTTGGGTCGGAAGTCAAATTTAACGATAGACATTGGAGAAGGCCGTGAAAGTTCTTGGAATTAGGATCCATTGGAATGGATCAGAAAGGCTAGTTGGATCGTGTCAAAATCCTTATGTTGATAAGGTATTGGACAGTTCCAATATGCATGATTCCAAGAATGGCTTCATACCAAAGGTCTTATGGCAATAATCTAAGCAAGATGAAGTGTTTTGGACACTGGCTGAGCTAGTAACAATATTAGCAAGAAGAAGTGTTATTGAACACTGTCTGAACTAGTATTAATGAGTGTGATTGCTTATGCTGATGCAATAGAATCCATCATAAATGCCATATTTGTACTCGTCAAGATGCAGCTTGCACATAAACCATGACGAGAAAATACCAATATGTTCCGGTAAGTTCACTGATTAGTTACCAGAAATATCCCAAGTGTTTGGGAAACACTAAGGATAGGTTCGTGGTGAACTAAGGAAGTGACGAACCAGTTGAAAGTAGTTAGACGGACAAAGACGATTCCCGGTTCCCACCTGGTTATTTCTCTTTGTCTGAATAGCGGTGCTATCTGTTGGAAAGGCTCCAAGCAGTGGACCGTAGAATAGTGCTTTTATCTGATTGGCGGTGTGGTTTGTTGGAATTATTTCAAACAAAACACCGCAGTCTCTCCCACAACCTAAGCACCAGATTTATTATGTTGCTGTAGGTATAAGATATCTGAAGAGATGATCTTGATTCTAGTGGGAGTAATTCTAGTTATGTTGTAATCTTTACATAGACATGCTATGGTAGTGTTTATGTAAGTCAAACTGACATCGATATTATTTAATTATTGGATAATTAAGTAATAGTCTCAAAGTAATTTATGGTCATCATATAGGTCATCAAGTTGAGGACTTGATCATGAAACCCTATAAGTAAAAGATGACATAAATTATGATTGTCCCTAGTCGAGGTTATTGAAGTGGGGCACCAATAACCGCACGAGACTAGTATGTGAGGTGACTGCTAGACTAAGTTTCATGGAGTCAATGATATGATTATCACAGTCAGTCACATAGATATATGTTGGTGAACATATGATCGGACATGACCCGCTTAATGAGAACTCCACAGGATAGTTATATCAATGTCATGGGAGGTTCTCATTACGACTATAGAGTATAGTCCTTAGACCTGAGTTCATCATGCTTTCTAGCATATGAATTGGTGCATTTTGACCTTGTTAAACGTCGTTCCGTAACTGGCTGCTATAACGGCATTGCTTAGGCGTATCATGAAGTATGTGTAGAAACAGAGATGGAACAAGATGGGATTTGTCCCTCCTAGAACGGTAGATAAATATCTCAGGGCCCATCGAAGATTTGATACTGAGAAAATGCATGGCCGTGCTCAAACGAGGTGATTGTCAGTCGTTTGTTTTATCAGTATAGATCAGGAATTCGATGAACATGATGTTGGCTATAATAAGGATGACACAGTCTCTTGCCTTATGCCATATCGAGATATAGCGACGAAGGGATTATAAGAATATGTAATTCCAGTACAAGTGGGAGATTGTTGGGATTATGTCCTGAAATCACATTGTACTCTCTCTAGAGATAGTTGTATTGTCGAGATCGGACAGTTCATGTGATACTGGGTAGTCATAATGTTTTGCTAGAAACCGCTTATGACAAATGAGTTGTAACTCATTTCCAGTATCGTGTGAACCTACAGGGTCACACACCTAAGCAAGTTGGACATAGTTCATATGGGATTGATCATTGGCATATGGTCTGGTCGATGTGTATTGGATACACATCGAATATGAGTTTTAATGAGGTGTGTCGATCGACACCATTGGGTACGTCGGTCGACACAAGATGTGTGTCGATCGACACCACTAAGTGTGTCGGTCGACACAAGGCCGAAACCGAAACTGATGTTTCAGTTTACGTCGTGGTCGGTACATATATAAGTGATCTTATGCATTTCGACCTAATAGTAGAGAGCGCCGCCCAGACAGTGTTTTCTCAGTGAGAAAACACAGAAACCTTAAGAAACCCAGTTCCCAGGAGATCCGAGCCCCGGTACTAGCATCCCGGCGGATTCCAGCTTGTGTGCATGTGGACTGAAGTAGAGGCGCAGCATCTGAGGCGCTCCAGAGATCTCGTTTATCTGACCATCTTCCGCTGCTAATCTCCAGGTAAACACGAGATCAGATCCTTGATTCAATTAACTAGACCCTAGATCCTAGGCTATCTGGAACCTGACAGCAATTCTGAATCCGGTAGAATTGGCTCGAAGTTCCAACACCTTATACATGTAAATACTACTTACCGGCATATATCATGTGGATGGGATACGTCTCTCCTTTGGGGACGTCCAGGTGGACGACGGCTCCCAGGAGGCATCAAAATATTTTCCTTAATATCTTCAGGTATATCCACATCTTTGAAATTTCCATGTGAATTAACCACTCTTGCATACGTCTTTACCCATGACATTGTTCTGTACCAATCCCCCGATAGTTGTCATGTCTTAAAACCCAGTTGATCACCAGCCTTGATAGCGCGTCCACATGGAATATGCCATTTATCGTACATCTTACATGAAAACTTTTTTCTTTCGGTTGACATGATGTTTACTACCAAACTCTCCCATCGCCTGGCAGGCCCATGAAGAAATACTATTGATTTTGCTTCCTTTGGTTATCTTCATATTTTTAGTCATCCCTTCATCCACCTTGGGTGTAACATCACCCTGATTTTTCTCAGAGTGTATCTTGCGAGTATTAAACCACCTTGTCATCATGGTTTGAATAAATACCATAAACAACATAATGAGTGCTCCTCGTCCACCCATTAAAGCCATATTAAACTATTCACAAATGTTACTTCTCAACATGTTGTACTTTTCACTAGCAAAATACGTCATACTCCAATGAGCAACACCAGTTTTCCTAAGTATGTACAAAATGCGCCATTCGCTACTTTTATTTTTTTCCTATAAGGTCTTGAAATTCTCCAATCCAACATGCAAACCTTGTAGTTATCACCAGTTTAGCCAGTCATTTGTTTATAAACCTTACTGCCACGTTTCTAGCCAAATGCACAATGCAAGTAGCATGATGCACCTTCAGATAAATCCGTTTCTTGGCATTGTATATTGCCTTTTCCTATCAGATATAATTGTTAGATGTAGATTGTCTACTAATATGTGTTCCACCTTCATAAAAAACCATGTTCATGAATCCTCATCCTCGCAGTAATCTACTTAAAACGCTAGTGGAAACACCTGAAAATTAGCATCATGTCCACAAGCAGTCAACAACACACATTTATACTTTCCCGTCAAGTGTGTACCATCCACAACCAAAACCTGCATGAGTTTAATGAATCCATTCTTTGATGCCTAAAATAAAATAATACAATACATAAACATCTCAACGCCTTCCTCATCATATGTGCCCTTTACATAAATGGTTATCTTCTCTACTGCTAATAAAAATTTATGTATGAAGAAGACACACCCAATCCTCCAACACAAGTTGTTTCAAATAAGTTAGCCCCTCTAGCAGGATTTCCAAATTTTGCTTTATAACGAGTAATTATTACATTAGATGTAGCTAGCATTCTAAATCCATGCGGGAATCTATGCTACATATATGATCTATATTTGCCTTTCAATCTTCTAGCATCCACTGACTAAATCCTCATAAGAAAATATCCTCCAATCACAGCGTTTATCCATACAACTCTACACAAAATAATGCCTCTTTTTCGTGACTGCCTGAAATAGAACTAGTTTTTAATGGCATAAATGGCTAAAGCGATCTTAAAATTATTATTTGATCCAAATTACTTGCCTACATATATCATATCATCTACGTCATGATAGTTAATATCGAGTATTTAAGCAATCTCGTCCCCATGTCATTGTACAATGAGGGTATATCACTACAAAAAAATGTCTCATTCATAGCATATAAGCATAGCACGGTTTACTGATATGCTATCGTAGATGTTTCTGAAAATTCCTAACTATAAGATAGCATTGGATTAATGCTATAATACGGTTTACATAAGCGGGAACAAAAATTTGGGTATACCGCCAAACACTTTTATCTGAAATCACTAAGCGGGAGAAAAATTGATTTTAGAGCCAACACTTAAAATTTTTATCTCTCTTTCAAGAATAAAATTTTTTTTTTCCTCTCTTCCCCTTTTTTTATCGTCTTTCTTCTTCCTCCTCTTCACCCAAACCCTAAATTGAGTCTCACCCTCTCTACCTCTCTATCTCAGCCTTGCTCCGCCTCTGCCCACGCCTCCTCCTTCATCTCCTGTTCCCTCTGACCCAGCTCACCCAAACCCTAACTCCATCTCCGCCATTGTATCGATTTGGCGAGTTCAGGAATCGGCCACTAGGTATTACGGCTGATTTAATCCAGATCCAATTCGAGTCATGGGATATTTCCTCACATGTTTTTGGATCCGAACAGAACAACCCGCTTTACATTCAGAAGTTCACGGAAGCTGACGATGTCCTTAAGCTCCACCACATCGTCCACTGCTCCCTCGATGTCATCGATGAGCGAGGTTCTTACTCATCCTGGTCTGAAATCTTTAATCGATGGCGCTCTCGCTTTCATCACATTCCTTCAGGTTTTCTCTTCTTCCTGATAATTCTGATTCTAGGTCAATTTGATTTCAAAGGTTTCATTTTTGACTGTGTGGATACCGTTTAGGTCTGTTTGGATAGTGAAGCATTGTACTGAATTTCGTATTTTTAAGACACGATGAGATGTGTTTAGAGATGTGGTTGACTTTTAAGTTTCTGGTCAACTCTTGGAGCTTGTTTTGTGTAGAATGCGAGTTTTGATTCAGGGAATCTGAATCCAATACGAATCTCAAATAGAAAGTTGAAACCTTTCATTTCAAAAGTGATAGATTAAGATTAAGTGTAGTTTTAGACTTTGAAAGTAATAAAAAGTCTTATTCTTTTTGTTTTTGTTTTTGTTGGTTTGGGCTTGTAAGATTTATCTTGGCTGCCTACTGCTTTCAGTTAACTCGGTTTCACCGGCGGGATAAACGAGTTGGATGGACACGGCAAAAAGTAAAGTCTTTCTGATCTACTTTACTGTTGTTATGGTATAGTTCTTGTTACTTGGTCATTCATTCATCAATGAAAATATGCAGGTACTTCATCTTATGATTGGTTCTTCAAACACTGGTACATTCCTTAGAAGAGATAATGGGGAGAATTAAATTTGTTTGTCTGGAGCAACTGTGAATAAGATCTCTCTACTCTATCTGTTGGCAGGTTCTCTCGTTTATTTTGTGGCTGCAATTATAGCAACTTGCACAAGGTGGCATCATTGGTCCAACGCTTTAGGTTTTCTGCTTATGGGTAAATTTTTATGTTCTGTTGTTATGGTTTGTGTATGGTTTTCATTGATTATAGTACCTGATGAATCGAATTGTACTTGCAGCCTTTCCCAAAATTCTGTCAGTGATTAATAGGCTTATTGTTGTGATCTTGTTTCTGTTGCCACAATGAGACCATTAGGTTTGATCTAGTGTTTCTTTGTTCATTGATTTTCAGAGGGAAATGATGGGAAAACTGAAACTGAAGTCTTTACATTTACTGGTGAAGGCGGTTTTGCTATGATAAGCACACATGTATGGGTCAGGTATAAAGATTATATTTACCAGTTCGAAAATAATGGATTTTCGTCTTAAGAGATTATATATTTTTGTACCTTTGCAGGTTTGGCTGTAATGGCGCTTATGCTAGTGACGACGTGTCTTATGTCATTGGTCATCGTTCTTGGCTGGCACAAACCTCCGATTCTATCCCTTGCGTTCCTCCTCTTCTTTGGTTCGATAGAACTTCTCTACTTCTCAGCCTCGCTATCCAAGTTCCGTGAAGGCGCTTGGCTTCCAATCCTCTTGTCACTATTTTTCATGATCATCATGTTCGTTTGGCATTACACCACCACCAAGAAGTACGAGTTTGATCTCCACAACAAAGTCTTGCACTGAACCATTTTGTCACGAGTTTGATCTCCACGACAAAGTCTTGCTCAGTAGATGGCAAAGAAGAACAAGGATATTTGAGATGGAAGGATAGAAGAGGAGAAAGGAAGGAGAAGCAGTGAAGAAATACTTAATTTAATGTTAACTAGATAGTTTTGTTAATTTGCTTAATGACTTTGTGTAAACATGTTTTAGTTTATTAATAAAATGTTTGAAATATAATTTGTTATATAAATCTATTTTATACAAAATATAATAATAATAATAATAATAATAATAATAATAATAATAATAATAATAATAATAATAATAATAATATTAATAATAATAATAATAATAATATTTTAATACGGCTCGGCTCGGCTCGGCTCGGATACAACCATAGCAAACTAAAATTAACGCTATTATATTGCAATAATAATATAGCACGAACGAAATGCTATGGTAGGGGAGGGGTCTATTATAGCTGCCGCTGTCAGAGCGTTTGTGGAAACGCTATCTATTACGTACGATAGCTTGTATCGTGTGCTATGAATGTTGATTTTTCTTGTAGTGTATCAAACTCCTCATCAGCCACACTATCTAGTGAACGCTAAACGCCTTCATCCATATGAGCTTTTCCACCAACACCTATCCACGGCTGTCCAGTACAATGACAACCAAATGAATCATTTAACACCTCCTTGTCAACGTTTATTTGTACCAGAGGCCCCATCCTGATGGATACCTCCAAATCCATTGATACATGATATGTTGTGTCCATCAGAGTACATTCATGCATCTTTCTCTCATTTCTATCCACCATCCACACTTACATTCCCACATGCCCCTAAATGTTTAGAGGACTTCTTCTCACTTTTCACAGATTCCCGCACACACATCATGATCAAATGTAAACCCAGTGCTGCACCTATAAAGAAGACTTATACATAGCTTGTCTGCATCGGCTCATTCCCCAATATGTCTTTCTCTGTAGGTTCAACATACATATCCTCCGAAACTGGTTCCCAAAACTCATCATCATATCCTCGTGGTCACATGTCTATCTCATTAACATCATCAAAAACAACATCCAAATCCCCATCTTCCTCTGCGTTCCAATTGTTGTAACCATCTTCTTCTTTTGACTTGCCACATGAGGAGGTGAACAACTCTTCTACTACACTTGTTTTCCCATTCATATTTTCGTCGTCCAATATAAAAGGGATTGCTTTTGAACCAATTGTGGACACGTACCCATCATACTCAATTCTTTTAAATCCATTCACACTACATTGTTCTTTACAGACGGCACAAGTGTATTAAAACTCCTCCCTTGTCCACTTCGCAACTAGCTTCTATCTTCTCATCATCCTCAAACTTCACAAACATGCTCATGGATGGGTTAATACGGAGATGCATAAAGAAGAAATGTATTCCTCCATCATTTCTAATTACAATCGGTGGAATGGAAATTCCAATAGCTAGCTCCTTGTTGTTTAGAGGCCAATAGCTTAAATGAACATATTTCCCTTTCCCACATGTTCTGAATAATTCAGCAAGCACCCTCTCCTTCAACATTTTTAGGTTTATATCTTCTTTCACAACTACAACCCTCACTATCTGAGACTTATCCACCATAAATTTTTAGATTTCATTCATCCCATATATCCACTCACGCATGTCACCAGGCAGTGGTCGTCCATCGCAGCCTTATTTGGTTTGTTCAAGTTAGAGATAACATTTGTTAATAATCCATACAGAATAATCCACACGTATATACACATGATCCTTATGTTAGACAAGAAAGATAGACATAGAAACCCACAATTAAATCTTACAAAAATATAAAATTTACAAAAATAGTTCTTATCATGTTTTGCAGAATTGTGTCCGTTTTTCAGTCTCGTTTTTTCTCTGTCTTTTTCTTTTTTTCCCAGCTTTTGTCCCTTTTCCACTGACATGCCCCTTTATCTTTTTCCCCTAACAATTACCAATATTTATGTATATATGGCAGCATCTCATTTATTCTTTATTAAAATTTAACAATGAGGATTAGTTGGGTTATGTTAAACGGATTTTTAAAATCAGCGGTTTGGATTATAATATTTTTATCAAATAAATGGACAGGATTTAGTGAAAGAAAAAAAAATTCATGAATCCATCAACAATAAACGGCCCCAAATGTGCAAACTAACAAAACTACTTTCCATTAGCTTAAAACCCAACAGAACCAAAACACAATTGAGACTGTTTTGTTATTTTTTTTAAAAATCAAACAGTTAAAAATCTCTTTCCCCGACCTAAAATCAGTGTTCAAGAAAGCGGCTTAGGCGGCGCCTAGTCGCTAGGCACTCCTTATCTGATTAGATTTAGTTGTAGTCGGTGCCATTAAGCGGAGGATGCAATTCGGCGTGCTCGGCGGTCGCTAGGCGGACTGGGCGGACGTTAGGCAGTCCTTAGGCGGACCTAATTTAATTAAATTGGCCGGTTTTTTCTCTTTTAACATATACACGTCGTCGTTTTATGTTTTAATTTGTCCCAGTTTTTTTTTAAACCAAAAGTCGTCTAACATCTTAAGAAAAAAGGGTTTTCTATAAACTATTCGTTCAAAGGTGCAGCCAGATTTGCCGTCAAAGTGAAGTTGCGTTGCAGTCAAACCAATTAGATCCTTCTCCCCAATTTGATCAGTCAGACCAAGTTGCAGGTGTGTCTTTGTCTCGTCAATACTTTTTTTAATTGGATTAACTGTTTGTGTTTCTATATTTGTTTAGAATATGAATTGAGTTCTCCTTCTCCCTAATAGAAATAAAAGTGACGAACTAATATCATGAATTCATGATCACCACTTTGAATTTTTTTGTTCTGTAAGTAAGCAAATTGATAATACAATAATCACCACCTTGATTTTTGTGTTATGCAGTTATGTATGACGAAAAAAAGTTACGCAAATATCAATATATCATGGTAACCATATTGAATTTTTATTCTGTTAGTGAAATACAATTCACTATTTTTGTTTCTTCTTATTTCTCGTTTATAAATTGTGTTGATTTTTTGTGTTCTTTGTTTTTATGTTCAGATCATGGCGTCAAGTTCCAGTGAACCCAATGAGAACGAGATACCAGGTTTGAAGAGAAATGAGATGATGTTGGCTGGGAATTTGGTGTTTTGATAAATGCAAACAAATTGGATAAAGTGAAATGCAAACTATGTGACAAAGAATTTTCCGGAGGAGTGTATAGGCTGAAGCAACATATTGCTAGAATTCAAGGGAATGTGTCTGCTTGTCCGAAGTCGAGCAAGGAAGACCAAGAGAAATGCAGGCTAGCAATTATGGAAGCGAAGAACAAAAAGAAACGAGTCTGAATGAGTGATGCTGAGATTCGAAACACAGTGAATATTGATGAGAGAAGAGAAAGTGAAGAAGTAGTTGAAGTAGAAGGGATGGGAGTAAACAAGATGCCTCGGATGATGGGTCCTATGGATAGATTTACTTCAAGCATCAATCCTGACTCTCCCCAAGGACCAATATTGACACCACATCAACAACATATCAAGAATGTTATTGCAAAAGATAGGTTGCACGTGGTCCATCAGTATATTTCTAGATAGGTTTATTCTCATGGAATTCCTTTTAGTGCCATTGATAATGATGCTTTTAAGAAGTTTCTTGAGGCTACTGGACAATTTGGACCAGGTGTTACCCCGCCTAATCAATATCAGTTAAGGGAGCCTTTGTTAAAGGAAGAGGTTGCTAGAGTAAATGGATTGACGAAGGAACAAGAAGATGAGTGAAAGCGTAGTGGTTGCTCTGTCATGACAAATTCTTGGACAGATGGAAAAAGGAGGAGCATTATGAATTTGTGTGTCAACTGCAAAGACGGTACAACATTTCTCTGTTCTAAGGATTGTTCTGATGATGCTCATACATGTCCATATATTTTTAACTATGTCAATGAGTGCATCGAGAAAGTTGGTGGAGATCATGTTGTTCAGGTGGTAACAGACAATGCCTCTAACAACATGACTGCTGCAAAGTTGTTAAAGCAAGTGCGACCAACCATCTTTTGGACATCTTGTGCAACTCATACAGTTAATCTGATGGTGAAAGGCATTGCCAAGCTTCCTATGTTTGAGGAAACGATTCACAAAAGTAAGGCGTTCACAATTTTCATTTACTCTCATCACAAGACTTTGTCAATGATGAGAAAGTTTACAAAGAAAAGAGACATTGTGCGACATGGAGTAACTAGATTTGCATCAGCTTTCCTTACTTTGCAGAGTTTGATGGAGAAGAAAGAAAATCTAAAGATAATGTTTGCTAGCAATGATTGGGAAGAATGTAAATGGGCAAACTATGCTAAAGGGCCCTCAGCCTATCATACAACATAGAGTATGCGATTGGGATGGTGTGCAAACATGCATAAAAGTCTTTGCACCATTGGTTAGAGTACTAAAATTAGTTGATGGAGATCTAAAACCGACAATGGGTTTTCTTCATGAAGAGCTACAAGAAGCAAAGAGGGACATATGCAAAGCCCTAAACAATCTTGAGAAGAACTACCAACCTATTCTTACTATCATTGATGAGAAGAGTAAAGATCGGCTTGATAGTCCTCTTCATTGGATGGCATATCTCCTGAATCCTTACTATTTTTATAAGGATTCAACTATCCAATTCGACCAGGATGTCATTACTGCTACTTTTAAGTGTGTAGATGCGTTTTAACCAAACGGTCTTGATACTCAAACATTTTTGATCAACACTGAGCTTCCAAAGTATACCGGAAAAGAAGGAAACTTCGGACATCCAACAGCTATTAAAGGATGCTGTGAAAAGGATAGAAATTATGACCCAGGTTTGTTTTCTAATCTGCTACTTATTAAATAAGAAAAAATGACCCAGGTTTATCTCTGTTGTGTTTAGAATTTTGATTAACTATTCCTTCTCCCTATAACGAATAACAAGTTAGGAACCATGATATATAAATAGTATATTATATATATGTTAATGGTCGTATATGAATTGGATTCTTAGCGTGTTTTACTTTTAGCCATCAGATTCTTATTCCATGTTAATATATGTTAATGGTCTCTTATGTATTGATATATATTACAAACTACTGTATATTTTTAGTACAATGGTGGAATTTCTATGGAGTTGAAGTTCCTAAGCTACAAGCCATGGCAAAAAAGAGTTTATCTTTGACGACTAGTTCATCAGGATGTGAACGTAACTAGAGTAGTTTTGAAGGAGTAATTATTTCAAACTAAAAGAAATAGTTTTTTCAAGCATTAAACTTTTGGTGAATTTTATCTCATTTGTTTAATTTTTGTAGGTACACACCAAAAAAGAAATAGACTTGATACAGAAAGGTTAAATAATCGTGTTTACATCCAATTCAACATGAGATTATTGGCCAAAAGAAAAAAGGAGAAGGAGAAGAAAGTGGATATACTTCTTGCAGATTCTGCTATCCATGCTCAAGATTGGATTGTTGAATAATTTGATGTGGAGATGGGAGATACTTGTGAAACTACAGGAGACACACCTACACATGATTATTAGGCGAGAGAGCTTAATGAGTCTGATTTTGAATCCGATGAAGAAGAAGTTAATGTTGATTTTGAATTTGATAATGATCATGTCTAAGAGGAGTAGAGAGAAGTTCGACTAAGACCTTCATTAGAGTTTATTTCTCTTTTAAAACTCAAACGTTTGGTGTTTTTTTGTTTCACATTGACTATAGTTTTTATTTTATAATACTCTATGCAGTTTTATTATGTATGATTCATATTATTTAAGATATATATATATATATATATATATATATATATATATATATAATCCGCTTAAACCGCCTAAAAATCGCCTAGACCCCGATTAAGCGTTTTAGACGTTGGGTCACCGCCCGACTAGCCTAAAATGTCTTAGGTGTTACTTTTTTGAACACTGCCTAAAATGTCTTAGGTGTTACTTTCTAAACTCAAAGCCACTTAGAATGTAAATCAGTCTATTTATTTTCCTTTTCTAAGGTTCTTCCATTTGAATCTTGACGGCGAGCAAACGTGGTACCGTCTATTCTAACGGTAAGAACGGTAGAGCCGGGGTGAGAGTTGATTACAAGATGGAGAATATCTGTTTGTTATAAGAGAAATTAAGACGTGGAGATCTTTGAACAAAGATGCAATTCTGAAGTTTGAGTTGATGTAACAGAGAACATAGAGAGTTGATTGAAGACAGGTCTTTGGTGTAGCTTTCATATGAAGAATTGAAGATAAGATGATCCTTTAATAACGGAGATGCAGTGTTGAGGTTGAACATATATATGGAAAATTCAAGACAGAGATCATTTGCAATTGTGCAGTACAACAGTTGTTATTCTTAGCCTAAACCATCTTAAAAACCTTCTCTCGGATTCGCATTGGCTACTTGTAGACATCATCAAAAGTCCTCTTTGCAAGCTGATCAATTATACCAAACATCAGTTACCAGCCTACTCAAATACAACATGTCTTAATATGCTAAAACCAAACACAATCTCTCCTGGAAACTGAGCAAAAAAAGGCAAATTCAAGATGGTTCTGGTTCCTAAGTTTTCTGGGGGGGGGGGGGGGGAAGGGGGAAGGCTTTAAAAGGTAAGAGTTTTGTACATAAACGGTAGCTTCTGTGATCTTCTGGCTAACTCATCACACATCATCATTGCAAGCTGGGAGTACAAGACCAATCAGTAATGATTCTTCCATTAAATTCTCTATAAAATCAACTCATATGCAGTAACCAACAAGAAAAGAATACACAATGCAGCATCAAACATTGATCGATTTATCTAAAGTGTATTGCCTGAAAACCATTATATTTGTTTTAAAAAGTTCATAAACTGGTAATTGAAGGAAACCCACATCTTTGGCTTCTTTGTCTTCGTATATTCTTCTGTCAGCCTACAACATCGAAAAACTAGACCAATTGAGCTGCCATCTCTTTACAATGTCAAGCAGAAAGACAACAACAATTGATCCAGTTTTTCGCACATAGCAACCAGCAAAAATTTCTAAACTGATCGAAGCTTCTTAAATTGCAAACCTAACTAAGTTCTTCTGGTACAGCGATCTAAACAGCATGGCTTGTACTATGTTCACACAAAGACTAAATGACACTACGAGATCAAAAGAAAAAGAAAAATCTAGACAGGCAATACGGAAACAAACTCAAAAACAGATCACTGATCAAACAAAGAATATCTACCCTCACTTAGTAATTTAGCTGAGATTCATCCAGCCTTAGAATAGAAAAACAGAAAGGATGGGAGGAAGTACCGTCAGAGAGCCAGCCATAGCTATGTCCAGAGATAGAAAGCATCGAAGTCAATAGCGCTGAAGCTGTGGCAGTGTGGTATGGTAACATTGACTCCACACAGAAGCTCATTTCCACAGGATTTCTATCATCAAATCAAATGAAAAGTATTAAGTAATGACAGAGTTTTCATATTAAACTTGACATCAGGGTGCGAAATTTGATCTTTCTACTGCTGAATAATCGATCTAGGAACATGGTTAGCGCAGAGATGTACTCACAAAGAATAAACCAGTACATAGAAAAGTTCCTTCTTTTCATAATTATCGTTTTCAAGGATCCAATCACACGAAAACATGCAATTCGCCATTAAAGATAAAACTTTGGATCAGCTATCTTACGATACCGTGACAAGCCTCAAGTAAGCAGGAAAGTAAAATTCAAAATACTACGAAATGAGATCAAATCGGCCAATGGGGATAACAGGGAGGCTCATCAGACTAACCGTAGAGGTGAAAGCAGTGAGCTTCTTCTAGCGGTGGCTCTAAACATAGGCGGGACGGATTTCGTTTGAGAGGCGAAGCGGCCAGTGGAAGCAGCGACTCCCCGAGACGAAGCAGCTCGAAGCATCGATCTGGCACCGGAGACGACGGCGGAGGTGGCCATCGGTAGAGAAGCTAAAGAGAACTTCAGAAACTACGGCTGCGAGAAGAAGAGATTCGTGGAGGTGAACGTGAATCGATGGCTTCCGATTACGATTACTGGGAAATGATAAACCCTATAAGACTCGTATAGTTGAAATAAAGCCCCAATTATATTTATTGGCCTGGGTCAAAGGCCCAATTTCATCTTATGGCCCTTCTAAATATTTCTGAGAATTTTTTCCAAATTTTTTGTTTCTAACGCCTTTTTTTATTAGGATTTAAACTATGTTTAGATGATACAAAAGATCTAAAACCTGAGATATTGGTTCGTTAAATAACAGACTAGAAACAGAGACATCTTGATTAAACTTAGATAAGAGATCAGCTATTGAATTTCTTTCGCGACAAGTATAAGCAAGTGAACTTGCTGGTAACTTGGAAGTTCAGAAATCAATGTCATGAAGAATGTTGGCTAATTCTGCATTCTCCTCCGGATTATTGACCACTGTTGTTAGTTCTTTACAGTCATTTTCAAACCAGACGTGCCGCCATCCTCGTTTGTAGTACAACCAAAAAAAAACAATACTTCAGTTTGTAATGGTGTGGACACAACTTGTACTTTGGAGTGGCCAGACGGTATATGTGTTCCATTATGATCATGGAGTATCCAGACAACGCCTATATAGTTGGCATTTATCCTATGACTACTGTTGAAACTGCATTTTAACCATTCTTCTAGTGGTGGTTCCCAACACATTAGCCGCTCATCCGGTATTGTGTCAGTTACAATGTTACCTCCATAGGATGATCATCTCGTTTGTCGAATAGAAATTCATTTCTGGATTTCCGAATTAACCATATTAGCCAGCATGGGAGACTTGTCATTTCAGTGGGGACACTCTTATCATTGTAAATTTGGACAAACGTTTTGATATTCTCTTCAAGGTCTTATGTAGGTATTATGAAGTTATGAAAACCAGCGCATCTCCACGCTCCTATGGCATGTGAACAGAATATGGTTTATAGTTCATCCTGCAACACAACCTCTTTGATAAGTAGGAGACGTCTGTATACCTCTGGAGATTAAACCTTCTGCTGCAGATAAAGCCGCGGAAATCGCCTTCCATATAAAATGCTGAATTTAGGAGGGAACTTTAATTTCCAAATTTCCAAATTGGTCATATCCCAAAGACCAACATATATTGCATTGCCCATATTAATGCCGCACATTCCGCTTCCACTACCAAGTGACGACCTTGGAAACATCTTGAACCAGCTTCAAGAAAGGAGCCATGACTATTCCAAAGAATCCATCTAATACCTTATGGTGGTTTATTCCAAGTCCGTGTAATGAAGATTATTGAGAGTGCACATTAGCCATTCCTTAACATCAGCCTCCGCTTGTCGTACGATTTCTTATTCCGGGAATTTACGCATTGTAAATAGTAGAGCATTACGACCCTTCCACAATCTCCAGATGATCCAGATCAGTAAAAAAAAAAAAAAAAAAACGCTTTTCGACGCATATGTTTGTATTCATTGCTAGTTGTAGAACATGTAGAAGCTTGCCCTCCAATGTTGCCAAATTAAACTTTTGTTTAGGTTTTCGACTACGTTTAGGTTATTAGGTTACAAAGTATTGTGCTAAAATTAATACTAACTTTGTTTGTTTAGTCAGATTTTGAATCTTACAAAAGTTCCAAAATAAATCTAATCTGAAAATCAATTTTATTTTTATTTGAATCAATTTTTTGTTGCAGAGAATTGTTTGGCAGTCTCTTTTTTCATAAGATCATCGAATTGATTCAGGCAGCAGTGTAAACATGCAACAACAAAAAACAGACTAGGAAGTTAAGATTAACGTGTTACAAAAAGATCCCAAGATAATGAAATAAGACCAAAAGACGATAGAAATTTTTATATAAGGAAAAAGGCATTAAAACCATGAGAGACGATAAAAACATACAGGAAATAATAAAACTAGCGACAAGTGAGAATGCACATCTCTTTGTTGTTTGTTCCCATGATGGTCTCCTCGCCAACTCATAACCATCCATATTCTCTTCACTCTTCTCTGTAGTCTGGGTTCTCCTCTAAAATGATGAACCCTTCTAGTATCGGCGACAGAGGAATGTATCTGTTTAAGCCCATTTACAATCAGACACCAAAGCTTTTCATATGAAACAGAAAAAAGGGTTACCAAGAAAAGAAGAAGAAGAACATACTTGTCGGTGGCTAACTCGGCTCTTTCACCAGCAGCCAGGAGAACAGGTGTCGAGTGTGTCTGGAAACCTGTTATCGTCTTGGGCCGACCCGCTTGTCCAACCACATCAACTGCTTGTCCTACCCGCACTGGCACTGATAGTGGCTTCAGGTCTTTGTCCACTGTCAACATCATCCTCGGCTACAAAATTTATTTATTTTTTCCAAAACTTGGATCAAAATCAATCAAATCATAGCAAAGACCATCAATGCAAAACACCAGACTGAAACTGAACTCACTTGCATCGCCAAAACGAGGAAGTAGAGCACGTAATGGTATTTCCCGAGTATGATTGGCTTCATGTCCAGGCATGCATGCAAGAGTGTCACTATACCAGCAAGTGCGGTTCTGCGTCAATAAGGTTCACATGAGCAGGGTAAGAATTCACATGACAACACTTTGAACATCCAACTATCAAATGCTCCAGTTACAGCGGTAATAAAGAGAATGATCAAACTCACGGTGATAGCAAGAATCGTTCAGAGTGGAAAGGGTTGAGTGTTAAGAGACCCTTTCCCATGTGCACCAGCCCTTGGGCAATACGCACCTGCATAATTGCTTACCACGTGAGTTTTATTCCGGGGATACAAAAGCAAAAATGAGCTGTTCGAGGAACACATTACACAGAAGAGAAGACTGGAGTCCTTGTAGTAATAGCTGGAGAGGTTCCGTAGCATCCCGGCTAGCCTTGCGTTATTAGTTCCAGCGCCAATCAGTCCCAATGATATAATTGCTGCCTGTAGGAGTAGAAAGATTAGTCCCCTCTCAAATGCTATTCAATTAAATTACTGGACAGGCTGTAAAGCCAAATGATTACTAACCATGGCAACTTCCGAATCTGTGTCATGGCTAAGCCGGCTCAAGGTGTCCATTACAGTCACCTGGAATTGTGAAAGAAAAAAAACATTAGAAACCCGCATTACTCTTTATAACCACTCGCAATATTATGTACGCAGATGCAGTAAAACTAGATTTACAAAAGTTCTCACCTTTGGATTTGATATACATAGGAGGCCAAGAGCCAAAGGCACTGCACGTCGAATGTTTTGTTCTCCGTACTGTAGCATCCGCTCCAAAGAACGGATCTCCATATCAGTGCCCAGTTCTTCAGACATAGCAACCATCGCCAATCCAAGCACAGCTGGACCCTGGTGGATGTCACCTTTCTCAAGATGCTCTCCACACTGAGCAAGAAGATCTTGGACCTGGAAATATGAGGAGCCAACAACTAAAATAGCAAGTAATGAATTACGTCATCTAACCTACCCGTAACACAATTAGATACCTTAAGAACATTGCCGGTTCCAGCATAAGCACAGGAAAGAAGTGTCATATCACAGTACTTTCTAATCTTCTCATTGAATGTCTTTGAAACTTCAGCCGTAGCCTCTACACTTTCCTGGTAGATATTGGAACAGGTTGATGCTGACAAGAAACACAAATAACAATCTATGTACAAAGAACGAAATTAAGTACAACCCATTGCCAACCTGTTTGCCCAGGTATAGAAGTCCAAGACCAAGGGGCAAGAAACGAGTGAGGGCATCTCCCAGTTCTGCCTCACTTCGATCCATCAAAGCAAATATAATGGACTGTGCTACTTCTTCATTGCAGGAACCAACATAGATCATTCCCAAAGAAAGTGAAGCAAATGCAATCACATCAAGAGGCGCTTTCGCATCATTCAGTATCGGTGTCAACTTGCTTCTTATCTGTCGGAACAATGAGCATGTTAATGTTTCGTGAACACCTAACACATTCAACTAGTAATATAAGAAAGAAAACAAAATGTCAGTAACCTGGTCATTTTGGGAACCTGCGTATGCAATTCCAAGACCCATGATAGCACCAATTCTGACAGACGAATCCTCTTTGTCTACATAGTCTCCAAGAAGTGCCAATGCCTGAGAAATAAATCCGAGTAAGATGAAAGTGCCAATTCGCACTAGTGGCTTCTGCATAATCAAACAGTAACACATCAACTCACAGGATCACAATCGCTTTTAATGCCACAATTTACAATCCCAACTCCCAGCAGTGCTCCAGCAAGGATAGGATTATCATTACTATGGAAATATTTGTCGAGTTGGGCAAGTCCCGCTTCCACATCCCACAGTTGAATCATACCCTATGATAGGGAAACAACAAAATCTGGTTACAGTTTTCAACTTTCATGATCTGAACACATTAAAGAAATTCATCAAGTAGAAAAGGCATACCAGGCTAGCAGCTGCGCTAGTCTTGCCGTGTTCTTTATTTTTGAAGAGCCAATTTCCAGAAGATCCGGTTGTTGAGTCTGAAGGAACTGTCATTAGTTTGTCCTGCGAAAAGCAAATATATTAAGAGGATGCCTATGAGACTAACTCTATTCTATTACAATCTGCAAACATACCTGACCAAAACCAGCATTTACAAATGCATTGACAAAGGTAGCAGCTAAGTTCTGTCTAGCAGAATCCACGCTAGCACCAGAGCTGGCCCTACCGTCGAGTAAGTGAGCCTACAGAATTCAATAGGCCAGGTCAAAGACAGAGGAAATAATAATGTTCAACTAAATTAACGAGTACCAGGCTTAACATCCATTAAAACTGATTTACCTTGTAGATGTCTTCAGGCGTTTTGGCCTCCATAACCTCGATATCCCTTGCAAGAGTTAGATATCCTTCACTTAACTTAGTGTTGTTAACAATATCTTGTAGGGCTTCTCGGTCATCTTCATCTGCAACCATCTCATCGTCAAGGGCAAAGGTTATACCCTGCAGGGAGGCATACAAAGAGAAAATAAGTATAAGAAAGAGTTATCATCGGATACTGTATCACTATATGGAATTTTTAAGCAGTGATGCAGGAGTTAATTGGTGTCTGCCTTAGAAGAGAATAGGAGGCAATGTGGCTATAGAGTGAGGTGTTCCCAGACAAACATTACAAAGTTGTGTTAAAACAAGAGAAAAAACTAGTAACAGGCCCAACATCCATAGCTGATCAAAAAACATATTCAAACTCCCTCTAGATCATGCTCGATAACAACACCAAACACGGTTCTCATTTTTTCTAGTACTGTAACAGCTGGAAAATATATATGAAATTACATAAACGCACAACCAGCTCTTGAAGCTTGTAGGAGTACAGATCCAAAATCAAAACATACTTCCAAAAAGAAGGAATGAGATGGAAATGTTAAAGATATTAAAGAAGAGATAGTTAAGGACTTACATGTCGAGCAATCATGTAGCAGAACTGTTTCTTCTTTAGCAGGTCAGCACATGAGGTAAATACTTGTTTAACATACTGCAACACATAAATTTATCAAAGAGAACACTAAACATCGAAGTTCTGACACAAATACTTGCAATACTTAAAACAGTGGTCCACAGGAAGATTAGAGTCCTACCTGCGTGTTATCAAGAAACAATGCAATCTGCAGAGCGTTTGGGTATTCTTCAAACTTCATAAAAATCATGTACGAAATATCTAGGACCAACATGTCATCTGGTCCAGGAAGGTACCTGAAAATTCAAATATATAATCAAGTAAAGCTCACCCTTTGTTTCTACCAGACTAATCTAAATTAAGATCAGTGAATGAAAAATAAAATCAATAAGATTGACGATGTTAAAATTACTTTGCTGCACTTGTGAGATAGTTGCATGTCCTCTTGAAATTTGTTTTGTCCACATGCTCGAGTAAGAGATCCAGATCCTCAACATCCATTAGAAGGTCAACAGCTTCAGTTTCTGCATTATGCTGCAGGGAATAAAATGAAATTTATTAGACAGAAACAACAAAAAACAAAGGTGCTAGTTTCAACTTTCAAGACTATAAACTATAAAATATCTTCCTACATTTGTAGGAACAGGGCCAAGACAAGAGTAAGATAACAATCGTTAGGAATTCACCTTCATGTGAAATGCAACAATTTGCTGCACAAGCTCCATTAAATCGTCAATAGGGGCCTCCTCACTCTGAAATAACAAAACAAACAGGTCGGTAATCATATATACTAATATAAGTAAGCTTTCTCAATGGATAAGAAAACCTTATAGTCCTTCCTTAAAACACCAACCATCAGAAGGATAAACCCAAACACAAGGTCCAATCACCTTAGAAATCAGAATATATGCAAAAGTCCTAGGACGAGAAACTGAATTGCCTAAGACAATACGGAAGATTAATTCTGACCTGACGCTTTGTATACTCTTGCGCAATCTCTCCAGCTAAATTCCTGACATATTCATGACCCCACGATCCAATGTCACCCTCGGTTCCAATCAATCTATAACTTAAGCTCTCCTGGAAAAAAAAAATATTGTAAAACAAAGTGAACAACAGTTCAAATATGCCTCAAAAACAAGAACAAAAATGAAAAGGAAGTCAGAGGCATATAAAGATGGACCAAATAGGTAGGAAAACATGTTTTATTAAGCCCATTCAGTAGCTAGAAGCCTAGAAGCATACCCTTTCACCCTCCGCAGACATTGTAAGGGCCAAGACAGACAGGATATCAGACAAGTACTTCTGCAAACACAGGAAATGTGATATTTAAACCATATCCAGGAATATGAACAAAAAAGGTGTTAACGAGGTATGCCTTGAAATGTATGATGACATACCTTGAGATCAGAATCAGCCATTGTTTCATGAAATGCTTTAAGAGTTCCATAATGGGGACGGAGAAACTTGAGTGGTTTGGGAACTGAAGTCATGGAGCTTGTTGAAGCTCGGATTTCCTGCCTATAGAACAAAAAAAAATTAATCCATCGAGGTTAGTGTAATTAAAAACACGTACACTAAGAGCAGGAAAATAGTTAAAGATAAAATTATAAGTTCTAAAAGCTTCAATGGAAAATATCTGAAAATTCCCCAGCTTAGCAAGTCATATTTATGGATTACCTCATGCTTTCAAGAGCAGCCCTCTGCAACTCCGGATTGGGATCCTGAACCCTCTCGACATAGAGCTCAAGGTTCTGCTTTAGCTCCAAGTCCTCTTCAGACTACAATCACACCCAACGTAAGTCGAGTCATTATATACTTGGCTACAAAAACTGAATATGACTAGAATGCAAAAGTTCCTACTTTTTCAAGAGCCATGGAAGTAACCCGTACAGGAAAACAAAAGCTAAACATAATATATAATTTAAAAAAAAAAGAAACAACTTTCGAATCCCGCTATGGATGAAGACATCATTCAATTTGCCAAAGCTTCCTCGCTAGATGCCAGCAAACCCCTAATTCTACAACATCCTACTTCAATTCGATGAATTTCCAATTAAAAACTGACAGCAGATCCTACATATTAGAAACTAAATCCCCATGTGATTTACCCAGATACCAAAGTCCCAACTATCTCTTCTACGAAAAAAAAACTCACCAGGTCATCTTCCTTTTTGTCGTCCTTCTTCTTGGGATCCTTAGAAGGGACCTTCACACTAGCTTCATCCTGCTTCGCACCGCCTCGAACACTGCTGGGATCGGGAGTTGGAGCCATATCTGAGTTGCACCAGATCAATCTGAATCTAGTAGTTTAGACTTGTGCTATCGAAAACTCTAATCGTAAAATAAAGTCGGAGGAGATAACCCCTCGATCAAGATTTCTATGATGGGTCGGTTCAGCCCATTATAATTTTTCTTTTATTCATCAAACAGCCCATAAAACTTGATGGGCTCAGTTAAATTCGAATTATTTATATTCGATCAAAATAAATGTTTGTTGGCAAGTTTCAAAAAGAGAAAGAAAGAAGAAAAGAAAAGGGATTTATATGTTTTTTTTACATGTGTGAGTGAGTGCATGCTAGTAACAATATTTAGACCGCATACAATGAGATAGTTGAATAAATTTTTTTTGCTTATGTGAATTCAAACGAGTTGAAAAAAATCAACTTGTTGAAAGTAAATAAGTGGGGATCATACTATTAAGTGTATTCCTCTCTCTTGACGTGAATCAATCATTTTTTAAGCAAAGATAAGTAAAGACACATGTTTTGTTTTTTTGTCAACTAAGAACGAAAGAAAATTTATGTTACATGCCATTTGATAACATAAGGACTATGATCTCGGCGAGCCTGCTGAGCAAGATCATGAGCACTGATGTTGAGCTCCCGAGTAATCCAAAGAAAAGAGGAGGTAGGCGGTGTAGAGTGTAGGATGTCATGACGATATGTATACAAGTCTTGATGACATTGAGTAGAAGGATCCGTGAGAGAGCGTCTAAGGAGAAGATAGAGAGTGGCATTGTCACCACAAAACCCCACATTAGTATATCCCAACCGGTTAATTTGATCGACATCTTCATATAAGGCGAGAGCTTCAGCTTCGAGACTAGAGCCCACAGAGTCCACAGTAGATGAACCCGTAAGATGGAGAGTCCCCTGTTTATGAAACATTGTCCAAGCCATACCACAACAAGCATTAGGATTAAGCCAAGAGGCATCCACAAAACATAGGTATTGGTGTGGTGTGTGGTGAAGTTGCTCGGGCGTAGTTATACGAGGGATAGGTTCCAAGGCGTGTTGTAAAAGGTTGTGGGGAGGAAGATTTGCCTCGGTCCACATCCGGTGGTCAGTAATTGCCTGACGGATGATATCTGTAATGTGCAAACATTGGCCATTGAAGAGCAGAGCATTCCGAGCTTTCCAGATACGCCACCCTAGGAAGGGAAACAAGGGAGAGGAAAGCCCGGAAGGAGGGGCCAGAGAGAGCAGAGTACCAACAAATGAGAGCAGAGATTGATTTGGATTGAGTTGTGTCCGGGTTAAGGGAACCGGAGACAACTCCCAAATATCTTGGACAACACGATATTGGAGTAATAAGTGACTGACAGTCTCGAGATGATCACCACAAAGAAAACACTCAGGAGAAACCGGAAGATGACGGATACGGAGATTATGGGCGCATGGTAATGCATTCTGTAAGACACGCCACCAGAAATGCTGAAATTTCGGAGGGATCTTGAGTTGCCATATCTTATGGCAGAGGCGATTGCGGGTAAGGTGATCTAGGTCCGTAGGAAGTGAGGGTTTGAGCAGTTGATGATAACCTGATTTGACAGTATAATCCCCATGAGGCGTAAAAAGCCATAGTGGCTTGTCAGGGAGAGAAGTATGAGGAAGGTGAAGGCGGGAGACTAACGTTGCATTTGTAGGGTTAAGGGCGCTCGAGAGAAGGGTAGAGTTCCAGACAGGAGGAGAAGAAAGGATGAATTGGGAAACTGTGGCATCAGGAGAGAAAGGTGTAGGGGTGGGGTGAGCGGGACGAGGGGGAAGGTCAAGCCATGGATCTTGCCAAATTCGAATTGACTGGCCATTGCCTATTTTCCAGCGAGTACCCTGAGCATAATATTTGGCCTTAAAAACTTGTGCCAGAAGCGAAGAAGGTTGGGTTAAAAGGCGCCAACCTTGTTTAGCTAAGAGCGCCAAATTGAAGAGGTTCAAATCTTTAAAGCTGAGCCCTCCATACTGCTTAAGACGCGTGAGGTGCTCCCAAGAGACCCATGGGAGTTTGGTTTTGTCAGGTGTGGCTGACCACCAATAGCTACGTATAAGCCGAGTGATGTGGGAGATGAGTCTTTTGGGTAGAAGGAAGCATGACATACAGTAAGTGGGAAGCGCCGTAGCCACTGCTTTAAGAAGAACTTCTTTACCGGCCGGAGACAAAAGACGAGAATACCAACTTTCAATTTTGTGTTGAACACGCTGCAGTATGAAAGAGAAGGCATCGTATTTGTTACGTCCCACAACTTCCGGTAGGCCAAGGTATCTCCCAAAACCACCAAGACGAGTAATACTAGTTAAATGAGAGATTTCCTGCTGCAATGAAATTGGAACATTCTTCCCAAACAGAATAGCTGACTTCTGGTAATTGATGTATTGGCCTGAAGCGTTGGAGTATAGTTGCAATAAATAGAGTAACTTACGGCAGTCTGAGGAACGAGTGGGGCAGAAAAGCAAGGAGTCATCTGCAAAGAGAAGGTGGGAGAAAGCCGGGCCACTCCGGCTAGCTTTAAAACCCCGCAATGAGTGAGAGGATTGGGCTGAAGTGAGCAACGAGGAAAGACCCTCAGCACATAAAAGGTACAAGTACGGGGACAAAGGGTCCCCTTGACGGAGACCACGTTGAGGGGAAACCGGTTGACCAGGAGAGCCATTCAACAAGATGGAATAGGAAACAGAGGAGATGCACGTGAATATCCAACGACACCATTGTTCCGAGAAACCCAGACGATGAAGAACTGCCAGTAAATAAGACCATTCGACCTTATCGAAAGCCTTTGAGATATCCAGTTTAAGAGCCAGATAAGGGACTTTCAACTTCTTGGTGGTTAAAAAGTGCAAGAGCTCATGAGAAATAAGAACGTTATCGGTAATCAAACGTCCTGGAATGAAGGCTGATTGGTACTCAGAGATTACCGAAGGAAGAATGGTCTTTAACCGAGTAGCAAGGATTTTGGAGATGATCTTGTAAGCAACATTACACAAACTGATGGGCCGAAAATCACGGACCTGTGTGGGAGTAGAAGTCTTGGGGATCAAACAGACATGAGTGGAATTAAGCTGCGGATCTAAGAAGCCAGTATCAAAGAATGAGTGGACGTATTGTAAGACACTATCCTTGATCGTAGTCCAGTGGTGTTTATAAAATCCTGCTGTAAAACCATCGGGACCTGGCGCCTTGTCAGCATTCATTGAAGAGACAGCGACCGTGATTTCTTGATCCGTAACGGGAGCAATGAGAAGGCCATTCATAGCCGGAGTAACTTTAGGAGAGAGGCTGTCAAGAATAGGGCCAAAATTTGATGTGCCTGCCGAAGAGTAGGAGTCCTGAAAATATTGGTAAATCAGATGTTGAAGCTCCGTAGGAGAGGTATATAGCGTGCCGTGGCCATCATCAAGGGTAGTGATGCGATTAAGACATCGTCGCTTACGAGTGACAGCGTGGAAATATTTGGTATTTTTGTCTCCGGATTGGAGCCAAGTGACCCTACTTTTCAAACGCCAATATTCTTCTTCAAGCTTATATTCAGTGTGGAGACGGACTTTAAGATCTTCAATGTAGGTGAGATCAGGGCAAGAGACTTCATAAGCTTGGTGGAGAGAAGCTTGGAGTTGCTGAATACGCTTATGGGAGTTGGCAGCATGCTGTGCTTTCCAGCGTGAAAGAGCAGTTCGACATCGTTGTAAATAAAGAGGAAACTGCGCTGGTGGAATGGAGTTGCGTACAGAGGACCATGTGGACGAGATTAGCTCATGGACTTCCTGGATAGAGCGCCAGCGATTGTCATACCGAAACAGAGTTGGTCCGTGATGGTGGGAGTCGTTGGTTTGTACTAGGAGGGGTTGATGGTCAGACCCAACCCAAGGTAAAAGATGGGCTCGCGCGTTTGGGTATAGCTCAAACCATTCTGCCGTAGCAAGTACACGATCTAACTTGGAGCGGACCGACCCATTCCTGCGGCGTCCCATCCATGTGAAACATCCACCAGTAGTAGCAATTTCATGGAGGCCTGAAACGGAAAGAAGGCGTCTAAAACGTGAGTAGTACCAGTCAGGATGATTGCGGCCGCCCAACTGTTCTGAACTAGTTAAAAGATCGTTGAGATCCCCAAGCATAATGCGGGGTAAAGCATGGTATGTACCATTTTGTACTTGATGGATCAGATGGTTCCACTGGTGTTGCCGCAAGGAACGAGTAGGATGGCCATAGATATAAGAAACAGTAAAGATTTTATTTCCATCATTTATACAAAGATCAGTACAGTGTAGAGTAGGTACAGACACAAAAGAACACTGAATCTGATCCCGCCAAAAAATAGCTAAACCCCCCCCCCCCAATACCAGTTGGTGAAACAACAAAGTGATGGTCAAAATGGAGGTCAAGACTTAACCTATGTACAAACTGATCTGATTGCTTAGTTTCAACTAAAAAAAGGATATCAACTTTATATTTTCTAGTGATATCCTTCAAAAAAGGAATCGTCAGGGAGCTCCCCAATCCCTGACAATTCCAGTGGAGCATTTTCATATATGATCTGGTGGCTTAGAGGGCGCCACCATACCCTGAGTGACAGAGGTGAAGAAACCTGTGGTTTTTGGCCGGTTTGACGTAGATGCTTCCTGAAGATCCTCCACTGATGCTTTGCGCTTAAGACCTTGGAAAGGGACAGCTGCTGAGGTAGAACCAACCTCTTGGACCATTGCAGGAGCAGATTGACCAACGGTTGAAGGAGGAGGAGGGAGGTTCGCTAGGATTTCCAATTGAGAATGATCAAGGTTGCCGGGAGATATCAAAACATTAGTGCCGTTAGTGAGATTATCATCTCCCTCATCAGGATTTGCGTGATTACCCGGAGAGGCTGCCGGAGCATTTGGTGATGGAGGAAGTAAAGGAGACACAGGTTCTTCAGGTGCTAATGGAGCTTGTGGCATAACGAGGTCATCAGGGGGAGCTAATTGATAGTCACAAACTTCAGAAGCGTGAGTGAGGCTGCCGCAGTGAGAGCAGAAGCGGCGAAGCTTTTCGTAGGTGAACCGAATGAGAACCGGTTCAGCATTAGGAGCAAAGCGAACATGGCGGACGAAAATGAGGCGACGATACGCATTCATAATAACCTGGATCCATACTTCACCAGGTTGATAACGATTGGGAGCCTGGATAAAGACTTCTTCCACAAACCCTAGTGGGTCACCAATTTCGCGAATTGCGCGATCTTCTCGCGAATCGTCGGGGATGTGGTCAATCTTGACCCAGAAAGCTATGAGCTGGAGGTAGGTGGGATGATTCCGGCGAGTCCACCGGTCAAGTACCACCATCCAATTACGGTAAGCCCATGGTTCACTATCAATCACGGTTAGTAGTTGATGCTCGTGCCGGAAGAAAAATTGAACGGTATTGTCGTCGTTTATTCGACTGGTGATGCGACCTTCAAGACCCCAAGCTCTGGGCATCATCGTCTGGATGCCGGCAGGGTTCTGATGCGGAGGATTGAGTCCGGCGACGACTAGGCTAAGATGGTGGTTGGCCTCACGGGTGCGAGTCGCCGCACATGTTTTTTATATTGGACGTTTAGATTTTTAGATTTTTAGATTTTTAATTTCATCTCAATGATTTGAGATCAATTATTGTTTATAAAAAATTATTTATTTATAATTTTATATCAAAATTCATTATTTTTTATATTTTATAAATAGAGATTGGTTCATCGGATTTAAGCACCAATTTTTTTGTCTCTTTTGAAATGGATCCTAATAAAACGTTTCAAACACCTTTTTACGTTCATTGGTACCATATATACGTTCATATATATGTTCAAAAAAATATATTACACTGTAACCATAAATAAAATAAAAGTGCGGTAAAATATATATATATATATATATATATATATATATATATATTTTTTTAATGAAATGTCAAATTTATTGATCTAGTCTAAAAAGAATGTTACATTTGCAAGATGCAAAGAATTAGAGACCCAAAAAATATCTTGTTCTATGAACAGCTTAACACATCAACGTGCAGTAACTTGAAACCATCTTCTCATTAGTCCTTCTAATTTGTGATCATGCTTGTAGTTGAGAGAATAGATCCTGCTTGTGATTGCCTTTGCTACCAAACTTAAGAGTTTGTCCACCGTGAGCCAGCCTTTGTGATGAATCCTAGAGTTACGTTCCCGCCAAATGAAGTAAATTGAGGCCTGCAGAGCTAACCGGAGTAGCACATAATCCAGTGATGAAAGCTTAGCTTGCACCAAGAAATGCAAAGTCTCATCCTAGTCTGGAGTTATCCTTGAACCTATTAGTCTATGAGCTAGATTCATCCACAGAGTAAATGTATATGGACATGCATAAAAAGATGGTCCCTTGTTTCTAACCTTTCCCCACATAAGACACAGCCTTGTCGCACGTCCCATTCACGCATTCTATCACCCGTTGATGGTCTGTTCATGATCGCCAACCACGTAATAAATGCATACCTTGGGACACCTTGGCCAAACCAAATGAGCTTAGCCCAGACCACCTTATCCCTGCTCTCGCGAACCTTATTCCATGTACTTGCGGCAGAGAAATTATCCCGATAATTGTGTTGAATATCGCCATAGATATCGATCATGTCCATCATCCAAAACCGGAACGGGCTCGGCTCGAATACGACAGATAATGTCCGTGTGTGCTCTAGTTCTGCTTCGGATACGCCAAGCTGTCGAAGTTGCAGCTTCAGCCACCGTTTCATTTCGCTCTATACCCAAGCTTTTTATCCCTCCTCCTAATACATCAATTAACCTGCCCATTCCCATCCAATTATCGAACCAGAAGTGAGTGGATGTACCATTTCTCACCTCAATCTTCAGAAAGTGGTAAGCTTCATTCCTTAATTTCAAGAGCTTCCGCCAAATCCAAGAACCATTGGCTCCCTCTTTCACATCCAAAAAGGACATATTGCGCAGTAAACCATTGTAGATTATAAATTTTAGTGTGTGTTGAATTATTAAGTAGAAGATGAAAAAAAAATGTGTGGAAGAGAGAGAAAATAATGTGGAAGGTGTTGAGTGTTGAAACCCTTGTTCTAAATCGCGCTGCGTAGGCACGAGTATTCGCCGGAAAAGCGTTAGGCTGATGGCCACCGCCGGGATTTTCTGCTAATCGGTGGATAAATCGGAATTTCAAAAAAAAAAATCAAAAACTTCAATTTTCTCTTCGATTTGAGCAAGAAATGATGTATAGGGTTAGAGATCTATCAAATATGAGTGAAAACTACAAGAAGACAAGTTAAAATGACATAATATCGTGTAAAAAAAAGTTAGGTGGCGGAAATTAGGTCTGGAAATCGCAGGTGAAGAAGGTTGAAGACTAGGACAAAATTGTAAATATACAGTTCGTTTAATAAAAAAAATCGGAGATTAATCGGGACAAAATTGTAAATATACAGTTCATTTTTTATTACAAAACGCGACCGCGCGTATAGCGCCTAACGCGTTTCCGAACAAGGGTTGAAACCATTGTGGATAATATTACAATGGTTGGATTTCCAACTATTCATTTTTTGTCAACTATTGAATAGCTGCAATGAAGTGTTAAATTAAAATGAGAATACAAATTTGGTGTTGAAAATTTTCAACACAATAAAAAATATGTGAGTGGGCTTTTAGACACATGGCAAATATTGATTGGTTATTTAAATTCTTACGTCTCAATTATTTAACAACAATTATTTCAATGTAATTATATATATAAATATATATAATTTTATATCAAAATTCACAATTTGTATATTATATAAATAGATACTTATTTCATTTGATTATGAACAAATTGTAAAGGAGGAGGAAGCACGAGCCACAAAAACTAGATAAGGTTAATCTATTGTACGAATATAGACAAACGTCAATGTTTAAGGTTGGCCCGCCAACTCAGATTAACATAGTGTCCCATTGTGTAGAGAACATTCATAGAGGAGTAATGCATACAAATCTAATGAGAGTTGTGTGAATCCAACGTGAGTGTCCCATTGTGTAGAGAACATTCATAGAGGAGTAATGCATACAAATCTAATGAGAGTTGTGTGAATCCAACGTGAGTGTGAAATCAAATATATCATCGGCTGCATCTAATGCTTTCTCTAACGCATTGGACTTGATTAAAAAAACTTTAGACTTCCTATTGAATGTAAAATGAGTACATATTTTGAAGATAAGTTCTACACCGATGTTGGAAAAACAACGGAAAGGAATAGGCCACAAAAAGAGAAGGAACAAAATAATTTTAACATATACGAAGATTTTCATAATTAAAAAGATTCATAAATAAACATAACAATAAGAAACAAAATAAAACTATATATACATCAAAAATCTAAATTTCTCTCAAAAAACTTTTAGCACCACCGACTTTTTGTTTTCAGATCTCAGATATCTTCCTAGCCGGTGTTGGTACTGGATTTCCTGGAGTAGAGGTCCAAGCTGTTATACAAGCCCATTGAGCCATGGATCGACAGAGGCCCAAATCAATCAACGTGTTAGATGAAATAAGCCGAGCTTGTCAAGATCGACTTCGACAATAGTTTCGATTGATGACCAAGTTGCGGTCGGTTGAAACGAACTCTGAGAATCAAGGAGAGAGACGGAAGTCCTCGCCAACGAGATGCCGAAAGATCGGAACAAGAAGATCGAAGTCAAGGCTATTTAAAGGAGAAGAGAACAAATTCGCAGACATTCCAACTTTAATAGAAAATATTTCGACTAATAGCTTCAATCATATTTGTATACTTCATTTTGATTGTATAAGTTAGATCTCGAAGATTAATTCTAAATATATCTTTGATTCATAGGAAATTTTTATTGCTCATTCATAAAAGTCCAAATCCACGAATACAAATCCTTGGTGTGAATCACAATATCACATTTGGCGCTGATTGTGGGGACTACTGTAGATCTTCCTATCTTAAGAATCATATCTAGGGTTCGATAGATTGAGATGAATCCTGCCAACCCGGCTCTTCCGACGCCACGCCTCCCATCTATCACCAGCAAGTGTTCGGCAACGTTCCTCAGAACACCTTTAGAGTAAACACCACAGGTCAGACTGATGGCGTGATGACGGGCTCAGCCTCTGTCTCCACTACTTCGGCACCAATCGTCCCAATCGCTCAAACAGTCGCGACGGGCCAGACTCCGACAAATGTCTTGTTAGGAACTAACGATCCGAAATAGGTCTAGATGAGGACTGACTCTACCTATGCCTCCGCATCTGGAAGCGGATCTGGGACGCTCAGACCCATCCCGCCACAACCTCATGTGCCTCCTCGACAAAGTCTAGATGACCTCGTTGAAATCCGTACGATGCTCAACCTCTTGGTAAATCGAACGAGAAGCAACGAGGCTAACGCCCGGACCCAAGAGATCGCAAACCGTGCCCTATCTACCTAGCTTGTCGAACAGAAACAGCGCATTAATGCCCATTTCGAAGAGCTAGTTAGCCAAAATCAAGGAGATCGATCAACGCATGATCAACGACCTCCTTTAAGTCCTCCACCCCGAACATGTTTGGACTTCTCTCAGGTGATATCACCACCCGGAATAACGAGAAACATCATCGGCTCATCGAACATCAGTTCTTACCCTGCGATGACATCTACGGTGACACCGACTCCATTCATCTCGAACTCGCCGATCATAGACCCAAACAGATCGACAGATCGACAGACCAACCACTATCCGGACTGCCTGGCCTTGCCGAACAATTCCGGCATTAGGCCAAGGCAGCTCGGAGGCTCAGCTTTTGCTTTGAGCTCTGGATATCCCATCTGATCTAATCCAGTACCATTCCAAACGCCTCAAGTCAAATCGACAAGATCGATCCCAACGATCAATCTGATTGATTCGATCCTTAATGGACAATCGTCGACCCTACCACAAACACAGTTCGCTCCTATAGTAGGTGACGGACATGGCATGCTCATGCAATACATCGAGCATGCCAATGCCCAATTCATGAGCTTACGTTCGCGAGTTCACATAGCCACTAGCGCGGAACCCGATATCAATTGAGTGATCGAAGAAACGCTTCAAACGCCATTTACCAACCGAATCGCTTTCACAAGAATACCCGAGATTAAGAAAACCAAATTCCCATATTTTTCAGGGAAGCCGACCCTAAAGCTCACATAAGAGAATTCAGACTGGCAATGTCCAGAGTATACCTAACTGGCGAAGAAAGAGAAGCTGCCTTCTGCAGACTATTGGCCGAGAACCTATCGGGCTCAGCCCTAGAATGGTTCGCCGGACTGGAAGAAAAGTATATTGACAATTTCACTCAGTTCATGACGGTTTTCCTTAATCAGTATTTTGTCTACATCGAGGTCAAAACCACTGAGGCAGCCCTATTCAGCGTATCTCAACGACCCGACGAAACACTTCGCTCGTACATGGACCGATTCAAGGAAATAAAATCCAAAATCGCGAACCCAAATGACGAAGTAGCAATAGAAGCACTGAGACGCGGGATGTGGTACTCAACCAATTTCTGCGAGAAAATAACGGTCCGCGAAACACTGACTCTCAACGATGCTCTTCCTAGCGCATCGTCCTTCGTCCGCCTCGAGGACGAAACTACGACCCTCAGAGAAAAACATAAAAAAAGAAAAGAATCATTTGGGTTCACAGAGCTCGAACTCAAAAAAGGATTCTCATAAATCTGAGACTGTTAATGCAGTCGAAAGCCCAAAGAGCTCGCAGAAGATCGAGTTTGACAAATACAAGTTCTGTGATTTCCACAAGAAGAAGGATCATTAAACTGAAGAGTGCTAACCCGAGCCAAGGTCGAAGCCCAAAAACGAGAAGCCAAAATAACCAAGAGTCTGAGGTCGAAGAGGAAACACCTTATGACAAAAAGGAACCTAGATTGACCAAAGAATCGAACGTTAATAAGCCTTCTCAGAATAAAAGAGAACGATATAAGGAGGCATGGTCGCCTGAGGCTCATCCCCAGGGGTCGCGAAACGAGTCGAGGTCATTCTTGGTGAACCTAGTCTATGCGGCACTCCAGGAGGGTCAGCATTATCCCCACCTCTAGATCCTAGGAAAACACTAAGCTCACGAATCAATCTCCCTTGTCTTTTCGAGGGGGGGGGTGTATGGGTTATGATCCCGATGCAAGGTCCACACATGAGATCACTTTCTATGAGAGCGAAACACTCAACCTCGACAAGCTTCATGATGATGCGCTCCTCGTGTGCCTAGTCGTCGGGGATGTCAAACTCTCAAGATAATGATCGGAACTAGAATCTCGGTAAACATTCTCTTTTATGATGCATTTAAAAAGATGGAGTTTGAGAACTCCGAAATCGTCGAGGGACAGATACCCCTAGTGGGAATCGCTCGAGAAACAACGTACTTAATGGGCTCTGTCTTCGCCCTAATAATAGCTACAAAGGATGACAAAGTTCGTCGTAGTAGATCGACCAGCTCCCTATATTGCCATCTTGCGTCGACTTCACAGACCTCAATAAGGCATGTCCAAAAGACAGCTTTCCCCTCCCACTCATCGAATGATTGATCAAGGCTACGGCAGGCCACCAGTTAATATCCTTTATGGACGCGTTCTCTGGGAATAATCAGATACTGATGAACCCCGACGACCAAGAAAAGACCTCGTTCATAACCGACCGACGCTAACCCGAATCACGAAGGTCAACCTTCCCCGAACCTCCAACCTGTAAATTTTGAACTTGTACACTTACTATAAAGTCATGCCTTTCGGACTAAAGAACGCAGGAGCCACCTTTCAGCGTCTCGTCAGTAAGATGTTCTCCGGACTACTAGCTAAAACCATGGAGGTCTAAATCGACGATATGTTGGTCAAGTCGTCCAGGTGCGAGGATCACATTCCCTAGCTGAAAGAATGCTTATTCATTCTTAACAAATACATGATGAAACTCATTCCACATTTTAGTCACGACATTCTTAACAAATACTCGGGATCACATCCCCCAGCGAATTGCACATTTGGCGTCCCATTGTAAGAATTCCTAGGTTACCTAGTAACTGAAAGAGGGATGGAAGCGAACCCCAAACAGATCACGACATTCCTGGAGATGCAATCTCTGAGGACGACACGAGAAGTCCAGCGACTGACTAGCAAAATAGCTGCTTTGAATCGCTTCATATAGAGGTCGACTGATAAATATCTTCTCTTTTACCACCTCCTCAAAGTGAAAAAAAAAGTTCCTTTGGGATGAAAAGTGGAAGAGGCATTCACCCAGCTCAAAGTGTATATGAGCGAGCCACCAATAGTGTCAAAGCCAGTAGAATGTGTTGGATTATGTGTGTTCATTGGTGTAATTGTCAGGTTACAACCTAGCACATAATCAACTAGGTTCTAGGTGATTTGCAGTTGAATCATAAACAGATCAGGATCATTACCTTATGATTGCAGCGGATTGATCAAGGGAATGAAGAGATCTGCAAGAGCTGATGATTACCGGCTCCTCCTAGGTATCCACACGCTTACAAGCTACTGGATCAGGCTGCTAGACCAAGTTGGAATCAACAGAGAGAGAGGAAGACGGCTGAGGCTAAAAATCGCAGGAGTTATGAACCCTAGGCGCGCCCCCTCTTCCTTATATGGGCCCAAGTAATTAAACTAATGGCTTATTAGGCTTTTGGGCCCAAGGCCCAAATCAGACAAAAGCTGTATTTTGTCTGGCCCAATTCTTTGTACAAATACAGTAAATGCCTTGCATCTTACCGTATTATTTCCTTGTTAACTTTCCCGTTAGCTATGGTGTGTGACCCTTAGGGATCATACAATACTGGTAATAAGTCATAAACTTATAGATCATGAGCGGGCTCTAGCAAGTCATCATGATCACCCAGTATTTATGACTTATGTCTGATCTCGACACTTATCATACTTTCTAGAGACAATACAGTAGATTTCAGGACATTCCCAACAATCTCCCACTTGTACTGGAATCCTACATTCCCTAATCCTTTTGTCTCAATATCTCGATCTGGCATAAGGCAAGATGCGTGTCATCCTTATATAGCCAGACCATGTTCATCGGACCAGATTTGATACTGACAATGCAAACGACTTGGGCAAGTCCGTTTGGGAGTGGCCACTCTCTTACCAGCTATCAAGTCTCCGATTGGCCTAGAGATATTACCTCCGTTAAACGGCAGGGACAAATCCCATCTTGTTCCATCACTATGAACTACACACTTTATAATACACCCAACCAAGGTCCTTATAGCTCCCAGTTACGAAACAGCGTTAGACAATGATCAAAGCGCATCACTCCATGTGCAGCCACATGCATGCGAACTCAGGTCTAAGGACTATACTCTATAGTCGTATATGAGAACCTCTTATGACACAGATATTAATATCTTGTAGAGTTCTCATCAGCGGGCCATGTCCGGTCATATGCTCCCCTACATATACCTATGTGTCGACTTTGATGCCGCGCATCTATGACCCCTCGAAACTTGGTCATAAGTCTCAACACAATCTAGTCTCAAGTGGTTGTTGGTGTTCCAATTTCAACAACCTTCGACTATGGACACTATGATTTATGTCATTTCGTTAAATATGGGGTTTCAGGATCAAGTCTACTCATGTACTTCGATGGCCCATATATAATGACATGAATCATTTTGGAACGATTATTTATATCACAGTTAAAATAATCCAGAAATCATAGATTTCATAAACATAAAATATTATGTTTACATGAACCTTTCAAAACAACTAAATAAAGCCCTTTACAAACTCCCACTGAAATTAAGACTACATCTTAATATCACTTATCCTACAGCTACAGTCCGCGACTCGTGCTTAGGCCTAAGGAGTGGCTTCGTTAATAGATTAGCAACGTTCTCAATCGTTGAAACTTGCTGATCTACTTAACACCTCTGTCATTTATCTCACGGAATAGGTTATACCTACCCTCAAGGTGTTTGGACCTCTGATGTGCAGCTAGTCTCATCTATGCTGGGAATCACATCAAGTTCAGTGATGAACTCTTCTTTCCAAACAACCTCTTTCGCCGCTACCCAAGCTGCGAAATGTTCAGCTTAAGTCATGGAGTCAGCAACAGTGCCTTGCACCGCCAGACAGACACAAGATATAACCGGACTGTGACCGGAAATCATCTTTGTCTGTTGGAAATTTGCCTTTCAGACTCTACCGACTTTTAGCACCTCACTTTCTCCGTAAATCAAGAACTTATCCTTAGTATTCCTCAAATACTTCAGGATATTCTTTACGTCTATCCCGTGATACTTTGCTGGATTTGACTGGTCTTTACTTGTCTTGCTTAACTTTAAAGCAACATCAAAACAAGTACGTGTCATGGCATACATGATAGATCCAATTGCCGACGCATATGGAATCTCATTCATGCATTCAAGCTCAGCAGTTATCGTAGGACACTGTTTCTTGCTTAACGTAATGCCATGTGACATTGGCATAAAACCCTTCTTGGAATGCTGAAAACGTGTAGGACTTTGTCAATATAAGAATCCTGACTTTGTCCTATCAGCTCTTTTGGATCTCTATCTTTAGATCCAAAATCCAAGAACATACGTGGCTTTACCCATGTCAATCATAAAGCCAACTCCCAAGCCAGTCCTTTACCGACTGCAGCATTGGAACGTTATTTCCGAGAATCAGTATGTCATCGACATACGCTATGAGAAATGCAACATCGCTCCCACTTATCTATTAGTAAACACACAGTTCCACTTCGTTCATGTTCAAGTCAAAACCTTGACTACTTCAACAGAACGAAGATTCCAACTCCGATATGCTTGCTTCTATCCATGAATGGATCGATGAAGCTAACTTACACACAGTGTAATTTTTCGGAGTCCGGGCTCACTTTCGCTTCTGTGAATTTCGCAGGTTCGTCACTTTCAATGATCATCAGATCATGGCAACTAATCACGAGAAATCACTCTCTGATTAATGACGGATTCATTCAGATCTGCGAACTTCAGGCTCTACAGGTGTAGATTCTACAGAAATCTGTAAATCCATCCGCTGCTCTCCCTCAACAGGTTGAGCAGCCTCCTGTATTTTTCGAATTTCTTCGAGTTATACTTTTACTCCCACTGTTCTTCTTGGAAAGCAACTTCCCTTTTAGAAAACAGAATTCCGAACAACCTAACTTCGTTTTCGGAATGGACGTAAAAGTAACAAGCCTTGGTTTCTCTAGGACAACCAGCGAAGTAGCACAACTACAAATACTCAGTAAAGACGAATTTGGATCATTTCCAGTCCACATTTATGTGGTGTCTTTCAACTGATATTGGTGGAACTATTTCAGCGTAAACTTAGATATTTCTAGAGCGTTATTCTTAAAGAATATCATGAAAGATTCGTGTGACTCATCTTTAATCATTTCTAGTAAGATCTGATTCTTTTTCACAGAAACACCTCCAGGTTTTCAGGAGAAATGAGCTGTGAAACGACTTCACATTCATTTAGATGATCACACCATCAATGACTTAAGTATTCTCACTCGTGATCTAATCTAGAGTCTCAATACTTCTGTCACTCAGATTCTATACCTCATTCTGGAACTCTTTCGACTATTTCAAAGAATTCTGACTCGTGTCTCATCAAATGAACACAGTCATACTCACTGAAGTAATCAGTAAAGATAATGAAGTACAGGAAATTTTCTCTGGCATTACTGCTCATCGGGCCACATACATGAGTATGTTCAAGGTCCAATAAGCCTTTGGGCCTTTCTTTAGCTCGGCTAAGATGGGCCCTTTGTCTTTTGGTCCAGTAAGTAGAATTCAAGTCTCATAAGATATCCAATCAAATGAGCCCAAAAGTCCATAACTATGGGATTTCTGAATCCGACTCACTCTATGTGACCAAAACTTTTACGCCAAGAAAAATCAGGTTTAATTCATCAAATTTAAACCAATTCGGTATTTATGTTACATTTAGGCACTCTTTGGTTTAAGATATAAAACCCATTCATTGAATAGGGTGCTACAATTAATATTTCATTAAGATCAAAAGAACAAAACTTGTCTTTTATCAAAATGAAAAACATTCAAATTCTTACAAGAAAATGAAAAACAACTCTGCTTAAAGCAGGTACATTGTAGCAATTACTTAATACAAAACCAAGCCTCAAAGGCATCTACAAGTGAAAACCCTACGGCTGAGGCAGCATCCATAGCTCCTTCCAGACATGCAGTTCCACTTGTCCCTCCTTCAACGTTCTACTGTTGCTTAGGCTCTGCATATTATAACAAATATCAGTGCCACAACCAGTATCCAATACCTATAAGGTAGAACTTGAAGTAATAACATGAATACCTGAGGAAGTAGTCTCATACATCAACTTCCACTCCTCATAATCTTCCATGAATTTAATGCAATCTCTCTTCCAATGCTCAGTCTCTTTACAGTAGCAGCACTTACCAACGTAAGAGGTATCTGACTCGGGCTCAGAAGACACACGCTTGCCATGATTCAAAATCTGGACAACTTTGTCTTCACCCTTGTCAGCATTAGGTTTAGTAAACCTACCCTTCTCCTTCATGAGATTATACAGGGTACTCTTCACGTTTGGCTCAACTGTCTTGAGCATATCATGCAGTTCAGTCAGCGTCTTCGTTAAGCCTTTCTTGATATAGTTCCTTTTGAACTTATCATAGCTTGACGGCAGTGACTGCAGAATGATCTCAGTTGCCAATTCTTGGCTAACTGGATAATACAGTTTCCTCAGGTTATCAATGTAACCCATCATTTTACTGACATGAGGACTTACTGGATGATCATTTGGTAGCTTGCAGCTAGTGAGAGACTTAACCAACTGGTATCTCTCCACTCTTACCTGCTCCTGAAATTTCAATTTCAGGCTGCTGATCATCTCTATTGGCAACTCCATGTTCTCATATTGCTTCAGCAAATCTGAGTCCATGGTAGCCAATATCAGACCACGCACATCTACCGCATCATTATAATGCTTATTCCAAGCATCATATACTGCATGAGAGGCATTGGACCCGATCCTCTCGGGGAGAGCTCTCTCAAGGACATAGTCCTTTCTCTCCTGCCTGAGGACTAGCCTCAGGTTCCGCGACCAAGTCAAGAAATTTGATCCGTTCAGTTTGTCCATCTCAAGGACAGACCGGATCGAGAAAGTGTTTTGATTGTTTGTGCTAGTCATAACTGAAATTTAGAGATAAATAGAGTTTTAGTTATTTAGTTCATAAAAGAGTAATCTTAATAACTTATAAGAAAACTCGCATTGCATTCAAAATTTCTTTGTTTAACCTCATAAGAATGCAATGATTCCGAGACCCATGTTCAGCTAAATCCAAAGTGGGCCACTGGCCGTCACCCAGAAGTAGCTTTACTTGGTAAGCATACACACAGCTAGTTATATCCAATAACTCTCGGTTGTGAATTGGGCCCAATGCCCAATTCACCAGATGTCTCAAGGCCCGGGACTCCCGATGGCCTAGTCAAGGAAACCAATCTCTTACAGCCAAATAATCACTAAAGTCTGGGACTCCCAATGAAATTAGTGACTATATACTACTTTACTTACGCAAAAACAGACACCTCACACTGTAAGCCATATCTGTAATTGAATAAGCGTTAAGTAGCTGACAAGATTGGGCAAGACATCCAAGCTTGATATTGGTTTTGAGGATTTTAGGTTTTCTTTCCAAAAATAGAAGATTACTACTTTGGGAAACTTACTTATTTTAGAAACTTTCTAAATTTAGAAACATGCTAAATATAGAAATTTCTAATTTAATATTTTATTAAAGTTTTCGGTTGGGTCACAAATTATAGGCCCAATTCTTGGCCCAAGACCACAAAATTCCAATTGGCCCAATAATTTGACATAACCGAGTCGGTTCATTAATTCTGGTCCAAGACCAAATTAACTACTTAATCCAACTGGTTATTTACTAAACCAGACCAGCTCTAAATTATTTGGTCCAACGAAATCAAACTTAGACCAGCCTTCGGTTTAGGTTAAAATTCAATTTTTTTTGAATTTAAATCCGGTTTAACCAGAAATTAAATAATACCAATTGTATTAAATAATTTCCAGCAAACCGCGATTTGGGTTAACCGCTTGAACCATAATTATTCAATGATTGATTTTGATTTTTTTTTCAAATCGATAATTGCTTTTGACTAAAAACGATTCTCAATCTTAACAAACCTAACCAAATAATTAACTTTTCAATAATTGAATTTGACAAAAACGATTCTCAATCTTATTATCAAACAAAACAAAGTCAACATTAGGTCGTTTCATGCTATTCGCTTATGGACAAAACAGATTCTTATGATTATCAAACAAAATCAACATCGATTATGACATTCAAATAAGACAAAAACGTGATTATAAACAACAATCCAAATCGTTTCTCTTATAATAACACAAAGTCAACAAGTGATATGACAATCACTAAAGACAAAAAAACGATTTTGTCATTTTTCCAATTAAACAATCGATTCATGCTTATGAACAAACCAATCAAAACCGATTTTGATCATTGACAAACACTAAACGTCAAAACGATTTTGACCTTCACCAAATCGAAGCATAAGGAATCTTTGCGTTTGACTTTCCAAAACAAAACAAACCTAACACGTTTCTTATGCATCCGAACAATCAAACTTAACAAATCAATTTGATAATTATCGTTTCAAGCAATCATACGATTGATACAAGCGATTTCATATTAGGGTTTTACAAGTTCTAATCAAATTTCTTAAGCCAAATTCGATTCTTAACATTAAAACAACCTAAATATGATCCAAACAGCAAAAACCTAACGACCTGGCTCTGATACCACTGTTGGATTATGTGTGTTCATTGGTGTAATTGTCAGGTTACAACCTAGCACATAATCAACTAGGATCTAGGTGATTTGCAGTTGAATCATAAACAGATCAGGATCATTACCTTATGATTGCAGCGGATTGATCAAGGGAATGAAGAGATCTGCAAGAGCTGATGATTACCGGCTCCTCCTAGGTATCCACACGCTTACAAGCTACTGGATCAGGCTGCTAGACCAAGTTGGAATCAACAGAGAGAGAGGAAGACGGCTGAGGCTAAAAATCGCAGGAGTTATGAACCCTAGGCGCGCCCCCTCTTCCTTATATGGGTCCAAGTAATTAAACTAATGGCTTATTAGGCTTTTGGGCCCAAGACCCAAATCAGACAAAAGCTGTATTTTGTCTGGCCCAATTCTCTGTACAAATACAGTAAATGCCTTGCATCTTACCGTATTATTTCCTTGTTAACTTTCCCGTTAGCTATGGTGTGTGACCCTTAGGGATCATACAATACTGGTAATAAGTCCTAAACTTATAGATCATGAGCGGGCTCTAGCAAGTCATCATGATCACCCAGTATTTATGACTTATGTCTGATCTCGACACTTATCATACTTTCTAGAGATAGTACAGTAGATTTCAGGACATTCCCAACAGAATGGGGGCCATTTACCTCTACTTAGTTGTCTCTTCAGCAGCAGTAAGCGGAGTCCTGGTTTGTGAAGTACAAAACGACCAAAGACATGTCTATTACATCAATAAGACTTTAATCGATGCCGAAACAAGATACCCCGCGATGGAAAAACTCGCACTAGCATTGGTCACATCAGCTCGAAATCTTCGACCATACTTCCAATTGCACTCGATAATTGTTATGACCTCTCAACCACTAAGGATTATCCTTCACAGTCCAAGCCAGTCAGGTCGACTGGTTAAATGGGCCATCGAACTGAGAGAATACAACATCGAGTTCAAAACTCGAACATACTTAAAATCCCAAGTATTGGCTGGCTTTATAGTCAAACTCCCCCTACAATCGATCTCGCTCCAGCCTCTGCGAAGAGACAGAATCTCCACATCGATGCTGCGTCCTCAAGACAGGGATCAGGGGTCCGAGTAAAAATATTATCTCCCATTGGAGAAGTACTAGAACAATAATTCATGCTAGGCTTCGTTGCATCGGACAACAAAGCGGAATACAAAGCGTTGATAGCCGGACTCAGGCTAGCTATAACAATAGGAGCCCGAGATGTAGACGCTTTCTGCGACTCCCAACTGGTCACGAGCCAGTTCCATGGTGCTACAAAGCCAAAGATGAACGCATGGAAGCATATCTACGAGTAGTTCATATTGTCGCCGATCAGATCAACTTCTTCGATCTAACCTGAATCCCGCGAGGCAAAAACACTGCGGGCGATGCCCTCGCCGCATTGGCCTCCACATCTGATTCCAACCTAAAAAGGATTATACCAGTCGAGGAGATCGAAAAGCTAAGCATCGACATAGCGCTAAAATCCATATCCTTAAAAGGAGACGACCCCATCGAGGGAAACGATGTTGACAAACATGCACCACATGAAAAGACACGCTCCGATGTTGTCGAAATCGATGATGACATCAACCCTATAAACACTGTCTGTGTAGAAAATGTGTTTGGTGGTCCCATCCAAACTGCCTCCACCAGTCGAGGATCCAAGCCCGATACCGAAAACGATTGGAGAACTCCGATCATACGGTACATTACCAACAGCGAGTTACCCGACGACAAATGGGAAGCACGAAAACTCAAAGCACAGAGTGCGAGGTACGGCATCACAGAAGGGGAGCTCTTAAAAAGAAGCCTCTCCACACTGTATCTCAAATGCCTTGACGACAAACAGGCTCAGACTGTGATCACACATTCTCATGTGGGATCCTTCGAAAGCCATTCCAGAGGACGAGATCTAGCCATACGGATCAAGAGGCAAGGCTTCTTCTGGCCGACCATGGCAGCCGAATGCGAATCCTTTTCCAATAAATGTGACAAATGTGACAAGTTTCAAAGGCACACCCGTATTATCCACCGACCATCGGAGATACTCTCTTTGAACTCGTCGCCTTACCCACTTATGCGGTGGGGAATGGACATCGTGGGACCATTAGTCGCGTCATGCAAAAAGAAACCCATGCGTCTACTAGTCATGACGCACAACTTCACCAAATGGATCAAGCCGAATCATACCAAAAAATCAAAGACATCCGCGTAAAGGAATTTGTCTAGCGTAACACCATCTGTCACCACGGACTACCCCATGAGATCGTCACCGATAACGGACCCCAGTTCATCTCGACCACTTTCCAAACGTTCTGCAGAACTTGGAACATCAAGCTGACCTACTCAACACCTCGCTACCCTCAAGGGAACAGTTTGGCAGAGGCGGCTAACAAGTCAATCATGAACAACCTCAAGAAAAGGCTCGACGAATGCAAATCGATTTGGAGTGACGAGCTCTGGGCCTATCGGACTACTCCTCATAAATCCACTAGAGAAACCCCCTTCTCTCTAGCTTACGGCATCAAAGCGGTAGTCCACGCCGAGATCCTCGTGTCTAAAATTTGCCAAAAATAATGCCCATAACATGAGAAGCTGAACAATCAGATGATAACTGGCGAGATCAATCTCGTCGATGAAAGAAGGAACCTCACATTATGCCGAATCCAGAATTACCAACAAACCGCATGTCACTACTATGTATCCAAGATTAAAACCAGAAGGTTTCAGGTAGGTGAGCCATCTTACGAAAAGTGTTCGACCATAAAAAGGAAGAGCATGCTGGAAATTTAGGGGTGAAATAGGAAGGACCTTACCAGGTCACCGACGTCCTTCGGGATGGGGTATACCGACTCAAGTCAGTGGAAACCCAAAAACCTGAGCTACTACATTGGAATATTATCAACCTCAAAAAGTATTTTCACTAAGATCATTTTATATCGCTTTTTGAAGAGGCCATTTCAGGACACTTATTTGATGGGATCATTTCAGATCGCATGTTTGAAGACAAATAATTTTTTATTAAAATAATTTTGCCTTTACTAAGGTAGTGAGCTAAATAAATGGTCGATCTCGAGTTAGCAAGTAGGATTGCAGGATGATTCTTCGAGTTGCTCGAAATCGTATTTTGATGAGGGAGTTGTTTAGAGGGGCGGCTGCGCTCGAGGTGGAGCTGCTTACGTACCCTTTGAGGGGATCAAGCCTTTTCGTAGTTCAATTAAAAGCGATCTGAAATGATCTCTTCAAACAAAAGCGATCAAAATGATCTCTTCAACAAGCGATATAAAAGGATCTCTTCAAACATACGATCTGAAATGATCCCCCGAAATTAGCGACCCACAATGGTCCCAAAATAGCGACCTCAGCTGTCCCTAAACAACACATGAGCTCAAAATGAAACGCTCATCTAAGACATCTATTACCATAAATTCTTCAACCTCTACAGCTAGAAGAACTGTGGGGCACCTCCTCATGTATGCAAAATAACCATCAATCGACCTCACATACAATCGAGCTCTCGCGGTGACATCTCAAGGTATTCCTATAACGACACATTTAATACTATCAGCAATCCCTTGACTAAATATTCCTAAGTCGATACCTGGCTAGTTCGATTATTCGAGCATTTTAACATTCGAGTTCGACTCTCACTTCAGAACATCGGAATATTCTTTATCAATATTTTATAAGGCATTACTAAAACAATATGGATTGTTTGAGTTCGAATATACAAACCGAAGTATTGTTTGGCTCGACACTTGCATATTTAGAAAGTTTGCCTGCATTTTCTAAGATAAAATCAAAACAGTTTGAGCTAGGGATACCACATCTTTACTCGACCCACTCAGAAACAGTTTAGTCGAGCTAATCCCCAAAGTACGATCTCCATAAGGTCATACAAAGGCAGTTCGATCGTTCGATCCACTCTGAAATAATTTAATGTCAAAAATGACTAAGACATGGAAAATTTAAAGACTAAAAATCATTCATAGAAGAGGATGTGATGCCCTCAGAATCACAAACGCCCTTATAAAGCAACACCAAAATAAAAAAGCCCTTTCAGGCAACACAAGTTCAACAAAATATTTAAAAGCCCTTTCGGGCAACACCAAAAACACTTAAAAATATTTTAAACTGAGGCATTAGCTTGATCCTCCATATGCTCGTCCGCCCTAGACGTATCCTCAACAATCAGATCCTCGACCTCATCGCTCACTCTCGAGATAACTTTAGTCCCTCGAAAGATCCAACCCGTACTAATCAAGATGGGGAGTGGTCTGAGCTTGAGGATTCACCAGCACAACTGAGTCCTCGGACATCGCCGGCAAGTTGAGCTTGCTAATGCTGAACTCGGCAACAACTGCGGCGTTCATCTCCTCGATCGCAATCCGCTTCTTCTCAGTCAACTTATCGGTGATAAGTTTGATGTTGGTGAGAGCCTACTGAAGACGGATATTGGCACTAGTCTTATCCTTTCTATTGTCTCTCTTCTCCTTGATCCAATTAAGTATCTCCACATACTAGTCGTTGAGCTCCTTCCTCGCAGCATGAATTGCGACCTTGATATCATGCTCCTTGTCCAAGAGGGCCTTCGCCACCACAGCTCGATCCTTATCAGCTTCCGCAGCCGCAACCCGGCTCGATTCTTTAGCAGCCAAAGTCTGAGTAATGGCCACATTGAGCTTTTGTGTGAGATCCTGAAACTGGTTCTCAACAAGCATCAATCGAGCTTCCATACTGTTGTACTCGACCATCTTCTTCTTCAATTCTTCCTCCCTAGCCTTGGCATCTTGGATCCCAACGTTCAATTTGCTTAGTGCTTTCTTAGGGGCCTCGAGCTCATTGGGATGCGGCATATCACACAATTTGCGATCAAATTTAGATACAAACCTATTCGTAGCCTCCAAGGACTGTATACACCAAAATACATGAAGTCATAATCATAAAAGTATAATGCCTCGAACAATGAAAAGTAAAAGGAATAAAATTCTTACCTTCCCGATGGCGACATTGTAACGCCCCTTTCCCATTCTTCGCTGACCGACGAGCTGACCGGTCAACAATCAAACAAGAACATGACCAATCGAACCCGAGCAAGTCGAACGGGAAAAGTTCGCTACAGGACGAAGCCAAAGATAGTTCGGTTTGAGACAAAAGGCTTGCACCGATCTATTTCCGACTCCGCTATCCTCGTATCCGTAGCGCAAGCAGTACTACTTGCACGACTTCAACGAGTTGTGTCGGTTCGGACCAAACCTCATATCAGGGAAACAATCTCATTTTTAAGGAGTTAAACATCGAATACAACGTTTAACAATTTTACAAACAATCGTCAATAACAATACATAAACAATAAAAAACACTCAAAACATAAAAGGCGCAGCTGCCGAACCGAAAATCAAACGTCCAAAAATCTCGAATCAAAACACGTCACAAGCAACTCGAAGCTACACCGAGGACCTCCCACGTCCGTCGCTGATAACCTGAAAACACAAAAAGAGTCTAATGAGCAATCTAAGATTACCCAGTGAATCGGCTCCCCACTAATGGCTTCTACTCTATCTAGCTCTACAATCCCGCCCCAAACCCAAAATAACAATCCGCATAAATAAATGGTCAATCACGCGCTACCACGGTGTAATAAACCCACACACAATCAATAGCCAAGATAAGGGAGAGAGAAAGAAATCGAAGGCAATGCGGCACATGTCCCCGATTAGACTCGATCTATCTACGCGCGACAAACGAAAGATCATAAAACAACACTGGGCCCTACGATCTCGGTAACTTCCACGGGTTTACATCGTCGCCTATATGGCAACTAACCCTCGACTCCTATACGTGCTCACAAGGACCCACGCATAGGACACCGTTCTCTGTCCATCGATACGCGGTGACTCCTGTTACCCCAGGTAACCTGAGTTTCCATGCAGTCCGGCCCTAGGACATGACCCCGTATTCTCCGGACCGCACACCTACCGGCGTCACCGATAGGTTAACACCATAACCAGAACCACCATGGCCCGGTTAGGTCAAACCCGAGGATCCAATCGGGTCGGAAGTACCGGAACGTACATAAAACCTAGGCTTGCGGAATCTAACGCACCCTAGCGTCCTAGTGCAGAAATATAAACACGCAGACTCGCTGGGACTCTATCACAGATCACGCAATCAATAACAACAATAATAATCCCAATCATTCCGCAAGCCTCTACACTTCCCAACTCACCGCTCTGACTAGGTAAGATACATAGTCAGCACCACTAACTTACCCGGTCCCATGACCGAAGTAAGTGTCCGCAATGACTGCTCGGCCCAACACCGAGCGGTCTAATAAACCTGCACAGAAATAAATAATAACAACAACACAACCACACAATCACACAATCACCACGAGCAGGCCTATTAGGGTTTCTAAGACTTTTACTTTATTCTCGTCCGCTACTTTGGGTTAACGGATTGTTAACCCGTAGACGGCTCACAACACGCATCATTTCTTAATTAATCCCTCCTAAGTATCTTTTAACCACATTCTCGATATGTCGGTTTGAGTTAGTAAACTTACTAACTCCCCGACATATCATTATCATTTACTTAATTCGTTACCCAAACCCGCTTCATAGTCTAATTTCCCAATCCCGTTATTATATTCTACACATTGGTTAAGTTCAATTCGTATTTTATTATCGTCTTAATTTCCCGTTTATAGTTCATTAATACTTGTTCTTTATACTTATATATATACGTCAATCACGCGGTACTAGCAACCTAGCGGCACGGAATCGGTTAACTCTTTTCATTCTAAACCCTAATCATGTTAATTGGTCTTAATCGGTTATTATTAAACGCCTCATTAAATATTAATTATTAATCATCCGGTTAATTCTTATTTACTAGTTACTTGGGTTACGGGTCAATGTCCTAACGGCTACGGTTGAATGGTTTCCCAGTTTAACTGATTTCTACGAGTTTTCGAGCCGACTCACAGAATGATTACGGAATAACGGATTTTGGCGCGGATGAGGATTCCCGAACCACCAGATACTCCTGAAACACGGAACCACAGGTTTATCAAATTACGGAATCAAACCGAACCGATCCAACATCTTAACCAACCGGTTTGATTAAACCGGTTTAGGGTTAAACCGTTGACCGGTTCAACACCCCCTTTGACCCGGTTTAAATCAAACCACAACCAATCCCAAATTCAACACAAACTATACCCAAAGACTCCTTGAAGAACCGGGTTTACTCGGCGGTGGAAGAGGCTCGCCGGCGGCAAGATTCCGGCGTTGACTCCGGCGGAGGAGCGTTGACCGGCGGCGGCGAGGGCTTTTCCGGCGGTTTCTAGCGGCCAACCACCTATCAAACTGATCACCAACACCAGATCTACTCAATACCAATCTCAAAATAGCTGAAAAACATTGAATAAAAGATGGAATCCTACAAACCCTAGAAAGGCGATTGCTCACGGCGGCTTTCCGGCGACCTCCGGTGACTACAACGGCGGCGACCAGCTGGAGAAGATAGAGGGGATCAAGATGGAGCCATAGGGCTTTGCAGATCTCGATTTAGGTTTATAGAAAGAAAGTTATGAGATTTCTTGCAAAACAAGGTTTGATGCACAAATCTAGGGTTCTTGAGCTTTTTTTTGAAGATTCAAGAGACATGCATGGATTTCTGGGCAACAACTGGCATGATCTTGAGTGACAAGATTTGGTGGTGACCGAGAGAGAAGACCGAGAGTGAGAGGAAAAGATTTGGTGGTGAAGAAGAAGGGTTTGAGCTTTACTTCTTCATCAAGGTAAGAGTTTTGTGATGGATCTCTCAAGAAATCCAAGAACAATAACAAGAACTTAGTGTTTTCTGGAAAAAGAGAGTGTGAGAGCTTCAGAGAATGTTTGAGGGAGAGAGATTAGAGAGAGAGGGAGGATTAGATTAAATGAACTTGATTAGATGTTTACTTGCACAAAAAGGATTCAATGCATTTTGCCCATGCATGCATGCAAGGGAGAGATGTGGCGACAAGGGGGTGAGGACAAGTGTCCCTCTGGGATCTAATTGTTGCCAAAACATCACTTAACCATGATTACTCCAACCAATAATCCCACTTCTTCATTTGCTCGGTTTAGCGGTTTCTCGGGTTTAATATTTTAGAACAGCTCTGGATGCTCCTATAAATTCCAAATCCTCCAAAATCTGATTCTCCATTCTTTTAGATGAATTTAGCATTTTGAATCGCTCCGTTCGGGCTTACGTAGCTCAAGATATGAATTTCCGAAGTTTCTTCGGTTTTGTCGGTTTCCATCCCGACAAGCCGAAAAACTCGTTTCCGCTCCGATTTCTCCAATTCTGGTCTTTATGTTAAAACATAAGAATATTTGGCCCATCTCGGTTTCCGTCTCGAACTTTGGTAAAATTACCATTTTACCCCTGACTTAGGTAAAATGACGATTTTACCCTCGGTTGACTTTCTGCTGCCCGTTGACCGTATTTTTGATACGTGGTATCACATTCTTCCCCACTTACAGGAATTCGGTCCCCGAATTCTTCGTCACTTCCAGACGGCGAATCGGTTCCGATTCCGGTGGACTGCTTCTCAACTCGTTCTGACGCTTCCCCACTTTGCTTCGACTTCCACGTCCCTCTGATGATATCCTTCCTTTCTTTTCCTGAGACACTCTTCAAGAATCTGATCATCGGCTTCCTTCTTCCACGACTCCAACATCCGCGTTCCTTCTTTTCAATCTCTTTGCTAACTCCTCATGCGTCCCGGTTCCTCCCCGTCGATTGCGATGGCCGCTCCACTCTCACTGTCGGTGCTCCCAATGCTTCGCGGTCCGGCGTGCTCGACTAGAAACATCTTCGACACTTTCGCTTGTGTTCGGGTTCGGGTGCGGTTTTACTTCGCTTCCTCACTCTATCCCCGATATCACTTCCCCATAGAAGTATGGTTACTTAATCACGTACCCTATGGTCTCTCGTGATTAAATAACAATACCCTATAAGTCTGTTCTCTCGTGAATTGACGGTTGAACTCAACCGTCCGCAAGTCAGCTCGAAACTTGAAATACAATCAAAATAAACTTATGACTTATCGTTCTATCAAGATCAAGGGAAAACGATCAATCGCTACTCAACTTTCGAATTAATAACAATCTAATGGTCGCTCTGACCCAACACAATCAACCTATCAAAACCATGCACACTAACGCCCCACAATACGATTAATCAATCAAGCAAGAAATAAACAAGCAAGCAAATATATACACAATCACGCAATCTAAAGATCGGCCGGATGCGTCGTCAATCCGGGTTCGGGTCATGATGAACGGTCGTCAGTTCCGCCCATCATTTAGTTTCACACAGTAAGCCATTTGCTTTTCGAACCATCTCAAGCATGCAAATAGTTACTATGCTACTATAAACGATTAGCCGAACACTCTGCATCCACCATATACATAAAACGATATATCATACATCGTAAAGTTTTTAGTACACGGTTAAGATCAGAGTTCCTACATAAAGCCGTCTTCATATACCAAAAACCCATACGACGCCGCTGCACAACAAAAAATCAAAGACGACACGCAAGTCGCCTATCCGCCGATCGATCTACAAGTCAAAATAGAGTTAGTGCCCCCAACTTACCTGGCCTAACTACCCCTACCCTAACCTAACGCCTCCAGTAAGACCGAAATGCCCCACACCACTAGCAACACGGCTCACTGGAGTATCCGCTGGCAGGCGCGCCGGGTGGGTGTGGTGGGTGTGCGTCTCGAGATGGTGCCCCGACGTGCTGGGGCTCGGCGATCGGACAGAGGTAAACATCGTGACCTGCGTGGCCACAAACTGAACAGACTGGAGGAGCCACTGGGTACGGTCCTCGATAACAAGCGGATGCTGAGTGCCCATAATCTCCACACAACTGACAAGGCGAAGTCGGCGCTGACGGGGGATCCATGAAACAATCTGAGGCAAGATGACCCGGACCTCTACATAACTGGCACCTCCTCACTGGCTCGGGCTGCGGCGACTGAACGATCGGCATCTGGATCATAGAGAATTGTCTGGCGGGCGGCGAACTAGGCTCGGGATCTCTGCGGCGGGTTCCGGCTCCCCAATCTCCGGGTACCGATGCCGGGTACGGCTCTCCATCGGGCATGTGCAGTCCTGCTCTGGCGACTGGGCAAGTCATCTCTCCGTGGTCTGTCTGGCTGCATAGGGAACAGCGAGCTGGTCCAGATAAGGGGTGGTAAACCTCCCGAAGGTGCGGGTCCACTGATCGAGGGCACCACCATACATGGAAATCCCGTACTCCACATCCACTACACGCTCGGCTCTCGGGTACTACTGGTGGGGCCTCTACCGCCTCGACTGGTGGCGTCACTGCCTCAAACTCCGACCCAGAAGATCCTGATGACATCTCAAGGTCCAACGGGGTACGGGGAGATCCTGGTCCAACCTGTTGCGCCAAGATATCCTCTAACATCGCTACCTGCTCCCCTACCTGCTGCTCCCACTGCTGATGCTGCTCAGGGTCCACTGGCTCCATCTCGAGATCAAAACCGAACGGTAACGGGTCCATCAGATAATCCTCCAGACCAAGCAGCGGTGGAAACTCGGGGGCACCACCATACATGGAAATCCCGTACTCCACATCCACTACACGCTCGGCTCTCGGGTACTACTGGTGGGGCCTCCACCGCCTCGACTGGTGGCGTCACTGCCTCAAACTCCGACCCAGAAGATCCTGATGACATCTCAAGGTCCAACGGGGTACGGGGAGATCCTGGTCCAACCTGCTGCGCCAAGATATCCTCTAACATCGCTACCTGCTCCCCTACCTGCTGCTCCCACTGCTGATGCTGCTCAGGGTCCACTGGCTCCATCTCGAGATCAAAACCGAACGGTAATGGGTCCATCAGATAATCCTCCATACCAAGCAGCGGTGGAAACTCGGGTGCCTCAAGGGGTGGCGCCTGGTACATCGGTGGCGCATCTGTCGCTGCGAGAATCTGCGGCACGTCCGGCTCTGGCCACTGTGGCGGTAACTGCAGCTCCACATCCGCTCCACCCAGAAATCCCATCATGTCGGCAAAAAGGTCTCGGCTACCTGCATCATCTAACATCGCTGGCGGTAACGGGTCCGGAAGAGGCGACCAATCTACCTGTGCCGCTCTCGCACCCTGCATCTCTCGTAACGGAACGGGCGGCTGATCCGCTGTACGGGATCCCTGCGTGTGACCTGGCGACGTTGGGTACCCCTGGAACTGAACTACCTGTCCCTGCTCGGACCCGACTGATCCCTGCTGACTCATCCTGCTCGACTGTACTGCTCCGTATACACACACACACCCAACCACTCTGCCCGGGACGCACTGCTGTAAGACTGCAATCAAAGACACAAAATGAGTTAGTACAAATAATACGAAAATTTCTACTTTCCCATCCCAACCCCGGGTGTAACGGACGCGGCTCGGTTTCCTAACGGTTGCTTGTGTGACACATTTGACTCGATAAAACACGAAAAACACTCAAAAATGAAATGTTTCGAAACCCATGTAGAACCATGCTCTGATACCACCTTTCTGTAACGCCCCTTTCCCATTCTCCGCTGACCGACGAGCTGACCGGTCAACAATCAAACAAGAACATGACCAATCAAACCCGAGCAAGTCGAACGGGAAAAGTTTACTACAGGACGAAGCTAAAGATAGTTCGGTTTGAGACAAAAGGCTCGCACCGATCTATTTCCGACTCCGCTATCCTCATATCCGTAGCGCAAGCAGTACTACTTGCACGACTTCAACGAGTTGTGTCGGTTCGGACCAAACCTCATATCAGGGAAACAATCTCATTTTTAAGGAGTTAAACATCGAATACAACGTTTAACAATTTTACAAACAATCGTCAATAACAATACATAAACAATCAAAAACACTCAAAACATAAAAGGCGCAGCTGCCGAACCGAAAATCAAACGTCCAAAAATCTCGAATCAAAACACGTCACAAGCAACCCGAAGCTACACCGAGGACCTCCCACGTCCGTCGCTAATAACCTGAAAACACAAAAAGAGTCTAATGAGCAATCTAAGATTACCCAGTGAATCGGCTCCCCACTAATGGCTTCTACTCTATCTAGCTCTACAATCCCGCCCCAAACCCAAAATAACAATCCACATAAATAAATGGTCAATCACGCGCTACCACGTCGTAATAAACCCACACACAATCAATAGCCAAGATAAGGGAGAGAGAAAGAAATCGAAGGCACTGCGGCACATGTCCCCGATTAGACTCGATCTATCTACGCGCGACAAACGAAAGATCATAAAACAACACTGGGCCCTACGATCTCGGTAACTTCCACGGGTTTACATCGTCGCCTATATGGCAACTAACCCTCGACTCCTATACGTGCTCACAAGGACCCACGCATAGGACACCATTCTCTGTCCATCGATACGCGGTGACTCCTGTTACCCCAGGTAACCTGAGTTTCCATGCAGTCCGGCCCTAGGACATGACCCCGTATTCTCCGGACCGCACACCTACCGGCGTCACCCGATAGGTTAACACCATAACCAGAACCACCATGGCCCGGTTAGGTCAAACCCGAGGATCCAATCGGGTCGGAAGTACCGGAACGTACATAAAACCTAGGCTTGCGGAATCTAATGCACCCTAGCGTCCTAGTGCAGAAATATAAACACGCAGACTCGCTGGGACTCTAGCACAGATCACGCAATCAATAACAACAATAATAATCCCAATCATTCCGCAAGCCTCTACACTTCCCAACTCACCGCTCTGACTAGGTAAGATACCTAGTCAGCACCACTAACTTACCCGGTCCCATGACCGAAGTAAGTGTCCGCAATGACTGCTCGGCCCAACACCGAGCGGTCTAATAAACCTGCACAGAAATAAATAATAACAACAACACAACCACACAATCACACAATCACCACGAGCAGGCCTATTAGGGTTTCTAATACTTTTACTTTATTCTCGTCCGCTACTTTGGGTTAACGGATTGTTAACCCGTAGACGGCTCACAACACGCATCATTTCTTAATTAATCCCTCCTAAGTATCTTTTAACCACATTCTCGATCTGTCGGTTTGGAGTTAGTAAACTTACTAACTCCCGACATATCATTATCATTTACTTAATTCGTTACCCAAACCCGCTTCATAGTCTAATTTCCCAATCCCGTTATTATATTCTACACATTGGTTAAGTTCAATTCGTATTTTATTATCGTCTTAATTTCCCGTTTATAGTTCATTAATACTTGTTCTTTATACTTATATATATACGTCAATCACGCGGTACTAGCAACCTAACGGCACGGAATCGGTTAACTCTTTTCATTCTAAACCCTAATCATGTTAATTGGTCTTAATCGGTTATTATTAAACGCCTCATTAATTATTAATTATTAATCATCCGGTTAATTCTTATTTACTAGTTACTTGGGTTACGGGTCAATGTCCTAACGGCTACGGTTGAATGGTTTCCCAGTTTAACTGATTTCTACGAGTTTTCGAGCCGACTCACAGAATGATTACGGAATAACAGATTTTGGCGCGGATGAGGATTCCCGAACCACCAGATACTCCTGAAACACGGAACCACATGTTTATCAAATTACGGAATCAAACCGAACCGATCCAACATCTTAACCAACCGGTTTGATTAAACCGGTTTAGGGTTAAACCGTTGACCGGTTCAACACCCCCTTTGACCCGGTTTAAATCAAACCACAACCAATCCCAAATTCAACACAAACTATACCCAAAGACTCCTTGAAGAACCGGGTTTACTCGGCGGTGGAAGAGGCTTGCCGGCGGCAAGATTCCGGCGTTGACTCCGGCGGAGGAGCGTTGACCGGCGGCGGCGAGGGCTTTTCCGGCGGTTTCTAGCGGCCAACCACCTATCAAACTGATCACCAACACCAGATCTACTCAATACCAATCTCAAAATAGCTGAAAAACATTGAATAAAAGATGGAATCCTACAAACCCTAGAAAGGTGATTGCTCACGGCGGCTTTCCGGCGACCTCCGGCGACTACAACGGCGGCGACCAGCTGGAGAAGATAGAGGGGATCAAGATGGAGCCATAGGGCTTTGCAGATCTCGATTTGGGTTTATAGAAAGAAAGTTATGGGATTTCTTGCAAAACAAGGTTTGATGCACAAATCTAGGGTTCTTGAGCTTTTTCTTGAAGATTCAAGAGACATGCATGGATTTCTGGGCAACAACTGGCATGATCTTGAGTGACAAGATTTGGTGGTGACCGAGAGAGAAGACCGAGAGTGAGAGGAAAAGATTTGGTGGTGAAGAAGAAGGGTTTGAGCTTTACTTCTTCATCAAGGTAAGAGTTTTGTGATGGATCTCTCAAGAACTCCAAGAACAATAACAAGAACTTAGTGTTTTCTGGAAAAAGAGAGTGTGAGAGCTTCAGAGAATGTTCGAGGGAGAGAGATTAGAGAGAGAGAGGGAGGATTAGATTAAATGAACTTGATTAGATGTTTACTTGCACAAAAAGGATTCAATGCATTTTGCCCATGCATGCATGCATGGGAGAGAGGTGGCGACAAGGGGGTGAGGACAAGTGTCCCTCTGGGCTCTAATTGTTTCCAAAACATCACTTAACCATGATTACTCCAACCAATAATCCCACTTCTTCATTTGCTCGGTTTAGCGGTTTCTCGGGTTTAATATTTTAGAACGGCTCTGGATGCTCCCATAAATTCCAAATCCTCAAAAATCTGATTCTCCATTCTTTTAGATGAATTTAGCATTTTGAATCGCTCCGTTCGGGCTTACGTAGCTCAAGATATGAATTTCCGAAGTTTCTTCGGTTTTGTCGGTTTCCATCCCGACAAGCCGAAAAACTCGTTTCCGCTCCGATTTCTCAAATTCTGGTCTTCTAAACATTCTTTATGTTAAAACATAAGAATATTTGGCCCATCTCGGTTTCCGTCTCGAACTTTGGTAAAATTACCATTTTACCCCTGACTTAGGTAAAATGACGATTTTACCCTCGGTTGACTTTCTGCTGCCCGTTGACCGTATTTTTGATACGGGGTATCACAGACATCATCTTGGTGTAGGCCTCTCCAAGAGCCATATCCCTGACAGCCAGGAGCCGAACGTCTTCGGGCTTGAAATGCCTGAGCAGATAGGCCACGCCCTTCGAATCATCCGCAATCGGGCACTCCTTTTGGTGCCTAAATCTCCAGTTGAAAATCCCAGCAGATCCTGAGGAGGTAGGACTCACCTCGATTTCCTGGTTCGGCCTTCGCGAGCTCGCCTTCGCAACAGTTCTTTGATGCTTCGGAGTGGGAGGACGGGATCCGCCTCTACTTTGGCCATTCGATCCCCTGGAACCATTTGAATGGGAGTCGTGCAGAGCAAGCTCCCGAGAGTGAGCTGGAACGGTCTCATGTCCAGCTGGGGGAGGAGACGGAATATCGCCCTTCAGAACCATTTCCTTGGACTTAGGATCCGGAGGAAGAGAAGCCTGAGCCGAAGGAGGAAGAGAGCAAGATGGGGGAGGAGGAGGAGGAGGAGGAGGAGCCCGATCGAGGGAGAACAGAATGGCATCGCTTAATTCACCCTTCTTCACCTAGTTCTCCAGGTCGACTGGATTCTTTCCACTTCGACGCGCGCTTCCTTTGCAAGACATCTTTTCGTACGGAGGTGTGCAGGCAGCATAACTACTATCTGAAATGGGTTGATCTGCGAAGAGATCGAACTAAGTTAGTACGACATCGCATCAAAAAAGACAATAACTTAATAAGTTACTCATTTTCTCCAGTCCGCTCAACTATGTGGAGCGGAGGCTGAATCATCCGAGCTGGAGGAGGTTGACGAGGAGCTTGAGGTGGAGGCACACCCCGAGGGAGTTGAGGTTGAGCCTGAGCAGAGTCGTCGAGCTTTGGTACCTATAAATGCTCGCATGCGCTCTGTCGTAAAATGGTTCCAATCGACGTTTCCTCTCCAAAGAAGAGCTATCAACCTTTATGTGATCGGATTCACGGAAAGCGACTCGGGAGATTCTACAAAAAAGAAAGGAAATTAGCAGCATTTGACGTTCCTATAATCAAAACGAGGACATCCCATCGCGTCGGTATAACAGAGAAGTCGAACTCTCCGATTGAGTGGCTGTTAACTTTGAAAAATAAATAGCGATCCCTCCAAACGTCTCTCCCCGGGGTCTCTTCAAGAATCTTCCTAAAACAGGGGGAGAGGTAGTACGTCCCGGAGCCCGGACGTTGTGCTTGACCGAGCAAACTCTTATGAGTTACTCGGCGCCAAAATCGATCCCTTCTTTGGCGGCTCAGACCCCAAGTTTGATAACATAACGGACAAAGTTCAGGGTCAAATGTGGAAATACCAGTTGAAGCTGCGGCCAAAACCCAAGATAAGAAATGGGTTATACGGAAGAAAAGCCTGCATTTGTCTAAATAGGTAGGAGGCACAACAATATCCCTCCCTAACCTTTTTCGGTGACTCCGTTGAATTCGGAATCACCATCTCGACGCCCGCCGGAATTCGGCGCTTCGTCCTTAGCTTCTGCAAGTGTCCCGGATTCAAGCAAGATTTCGGGTGCCGACCATACGGCTCCGCCGACGAACTAGTACTTGCCACCATCGTGTTTCTCGGAGCCATATATTTTGGTATCAGAATCAAGGAAAGAAAGAAGAACGGAAGATTTATAGAGAGAAGAAGCTCTGGGAAACTTTTAAAAAATTTCTAAAAATTAAAGCGAGAAAGAAAAGCTAAAATGGGAGGGAGAAGAAGTTACCTTGTCGATATGTAGCACGATCCACAATGGGAGTCGTGCAGGGTAACTTCAGTTTAAAGCAAACACATGACTCCCTTCCCTCTAGATTGATGGGATTCTTCGTATCCACAGATCCTAACCGTCCGATTTCAAATTCGTAATGATGATTAGCAATCTAATCAACTTTCGAAGAGATCGAGATTTTGAGGATATTTCATATCCTCAAGATCTAAACCGTTTATTCTCGATAGAACTTGTTATGATCCTAGATATTGACCGTTCAAAGGTCGACCAGAACGATTGATGGATGGTAAAATCTTAATTATTACCTCCTCGAAATCACTCATGTGATGTAAGTTATTCAAACGAGCCCACACCCCGTATCTCGACCATTCATCTCGGAAAAGATCTACGGTAGGGGCGACAAAATCATTAGAGCGTTAGTACAGAAGAATGCGCGCGGCTTCCCGATGCTAGCTATCACCCATTAACTTCAAACCATCGAATTAATGGACTGGGGGCTATTGATGGTATTGGATTTCCCTCTTGGAAATCCGGCCCTTAAAGCAATAAGAGTAGAGGCCCAATCTACTATTCAATCCCATTGATCCGTGGAACGACAAAGGCCCAAATCGAACAACATCTCGGACGAAATAAGTCGAGCTTGTCAAGATCAACTTCGACAAAAGTTTCGATTGACCACCAAGTCGCGGTCGGTTGAAACGACCTCCGAGAATGAAGGAGATAGAGGGAGGTCCTCGCCAACGAGATGCCGAAAGATAGGAACAAGAAGATCGAGGTCGAGGTTATTTAAAGGAGAAGAGAACTCATTCGCAGACATTCCAACTTTAATAGAAAACATTTGTTTCGATTGTACTTCTCTCTCGACGAATAATCATAAATATATTTTTGATTCATAGGAAAACTATATTGTTCATTATAAAATTTCATATCCACGAATACAAATCCTTGGTCTGAATCACGATCTCACAGTCGGCGTTTATTACCGTTTTTGGGGAGGTGTTGCTTGTCGTCCGATTTATTTCTCTGCCTACCTCCTCCCCCCTCGATCTGTGGGAAGGTTCTCCAGCACCACCCTCAATCTTCTCCGCTCGCCACCGATCTCACTTCTCCCCGCCGTCGTCCTCTTTGCTCTGGTCTCGACTTATTTTGGCTCGGTTGCTGCCAAGGTTTATGGAGATTCGATCTTCTCTCGGTGGTTCTTGGTCTAGCTTGGTCGGGCTCCTCTCGGTGGGCTAGTGACTCTCGCGGGGCTGTTTAGTCCGGGTTTATGGGATTCCCATTGTGTAAGTCCGTGGTTTTTAATGTTGTTTGTTGTTTTGGTTTGGGTTGGATCCGACTCTTGTTTGAGGTTTAGAGGTGTGGGTTTATCGGTATTAGATTAATTTTAGGTTCCTCTCTATTACGACAAATCATTATTTCAACTCTTGGTTCTAACTCCATAGGTTAAAGGTTTTTGTATTGTCGTGATTTTCGTTGTGAGCGATCGTATTTCTGAATTTTCTTTTTTCGTTGATTTTGGGTCTTTTAGTTGGTTAGGTTTCATTGGAGATTAGGGTTTTGTTTAGGACTTCTATCTAGGTGGTTTTTGAGCGCAATAGTGTGTGTCTCAGCTGTATCTGAAAGAGTGTTAGTGGAGCTTGAAGACACTGATGTAAACGTCCTCCGCTCCGACAAAAGCAACTCGTACGGTTCTGGAGGTGGGATTCTCCCGGCCATAAGATAAATAAATATAACCTCTTCTCCGATCAACTCAAATCTCGATCTTTCATTTCAGTCGAGCGATTCTCGATGTGCAATGTTCGAATTTTGAATCAGTTTTGACCCCATTCTAGCTTCAGCTTATCTACTGACTTTACGCAATCGAAAGAATCCAATGTTGGGAAACACGAACGCGACAACGGCCCAGAGGAATATAGTTTTCCGTACTTGTGTGAGTCTATGAGAAAAATATATATGATGGCAGAAACAATCTAAAAATGGAATGAAACGAGACTGACAATTTTTACGTGGAAAACCTTCTCGATGTGAGAAGGAAAAACCACGGGACCGTAGTCCACTCCAAATTCACTATATCAAATAGTTTTGATTACAACTACGTCCTCTCTGTTCCACAGAACTATTGGGATAGTGTCCTGAAATCACACTTGTACTCACTCCTGATGATAGTTGTGTGTCGAGATCAGACATTCGTATAATACTGGGCGGTTGCAATGTTTTGCTAGAAGCCTCTTGCAATCTGTAAGTTGTAGACTTACTGCCAGTATTATATGATCCTATAGGGTCACACACCTAAGCAAACTGGAAGCTAAAACATGGGAATGATCATTATGGTAATGATCATGTTAATGTGTATTGGATACACATTAATATCGAGATAATGGTGTTGTGTCGATCGACACAGCATGTGTGTCGGTCGACACAGTTCGGGTTTCGAAAGGGCTTTTCGATTTTATGACTGTTTGGCCCGTCAAGTGTGATTCTAGGTCGAATAAAACCTGATGGTTTTGACCTAGAACAGTAACCGTCGTCTCTTTCTTGACAGAAGAGGCAGAAACACCAAAACTCAGAGATCCCATAGATCTGGCACTAGCATCCCGTTTTCCAGGTTTGTGTGCGTGTGTATCTGGTAGAGGCGAAGCATCTGAGTCGCTTACTGATCTCGTTCACTAATCATTCCGCTGCCAGTTCTAGGTAAGAACGAGGTTGGTAATTTCAATATAACGAACCCTAGATCCTAGGAGATCCAAACAGTGGTATCAGAGCTGTTTAGGGTTTAGTCTATTGAATTTGAAGCACTTAATTCGAATACTGATGTAATTGAATAGATTGTTGCTTGCTAAATCGCGTTTTCATGTTGTTAATCTCGGATTAAAGCCTCTGTTGAAAATTCGATGTATGTGTTTTCGCAGCGTGTCGATCGACACAAAGCGTGTGTCGGTCGACACAGAGCGAAAACGCGTAAATAAAATTTAGGGTTTTCGCAGCGTGTCGATCGACACAAAGCGTGTGTCGGTCGACACAGAGAGAAAACTTATAAATAATTTTAGGGTTTGTCGCATGGTGTCGATCGACACTAATCTTGTGTCGGTCGACACATCGCGAAAACTTGTAAAAGATATTAGGGTTTTCGCACAGCATCGGTCGACGCACTGGGTGTGTCGGTCGATGCACCGCGAAAATGCGAAAGATTTGAAATCGCACTGTGTCGATCGACACACTGGGTGCATCGGTCGACACAGACTATGCGTATGGATAGATCGGTTCAATTGGATTGAACTAGTTATCTCCCATGGTTATGTCGGTTTAATTCAAAATCCCTAATACTCTACTGTGTCGATCGACACAGGTTTAATGTCGGTCGACACAAGCCTTACGATTGGTTGAATCGGTTCAATTGGATTGAACTAGTTATCATGCTTGGTTAAGGCAGATAAGATCGGTTTAAATTGGATAAACTAGTTCAATTGAATTGAACTGGTTATCTCAATTAGAATAAACCGATTTAATTGGTTAAGATCTGTTTGATCGGATAAGTCGATTCAATTGGATTGGACCGGTTATCGCGATTAGTTAAAACTGGTTGAATCGGTTCGATTAGATGAACTGGTTAAATTGGATTTGACCGGTTATCTCGAATAATCTTGAAGTTGCATATCAAGAGTCGACCAAGTGTGTCAGTCGACGCATATGGTGACGATGCGAACCGAAATCGTTTGGGTTTTGAACCAAATGATTCAGAAACCGAACCGAATGACCTAATCCACTAAAATTAGAACGATTAAAACTTAATTAAAATTAAAAGTGGAATGTTCTAAACCTGTCTAATACACATTGGATGTGTGTTAGATCAAAGCTTAGTTTCAATAAGGTCAACTGTCAAGACTCATTTCGTTGTTGTGATAGTCTTGCCAAGAGCTTGGTGTCCACAATTACATGAGTAAGGCAGGTAGTAGTGTTGATGGTCTTGCAGTGCTTGACATCAACTATTGCATGACCTAAGAGATTGAGTTACTAAACTTTTAGAGTTCCATTTCCTCAACTAAATATCAAGTGACCTTGATGTCTTGCCCAATCTTGTCTACTGTCAAGAATCATTTCATTGTTGGATAGTCTTGGAGTCCTTGGTATCCACAGTGACATGAGTAAGGCAGGTGATCATTGATATACTTGCAGTGCGACTGTTAATGATCACAAGACAGAAGAGATTGGTTTACTTGACTGGGCTATCAGAAGTTCTGGGCCCAGAGACGTCAGAGTGGATGAGACATGGATTGTCTCATCTACGACCAAGAATTGTACTGAGTACAATTAGCAATGGTTTGCTTACCTAGATTACTAAACTCTGGGTGAAGATGAGTCGTCCACTCAGATCTTAGTGATGTATGGATCTTGGATCATTATATTCATTGAGGAAACATTGTTTGAATATAATGTGAGTTTTCTTATTGGATAAGATTCCTCATTTCCTGAAATCATAACTAGAATTTTCTTTGATTAAAATTTTCAGCCTATGTCTAAAACTACCTTCTCGTTGCGATCCGTCCTTGATAAGGACAAGTTAAATGGATCAAACTTCCTGGATTGGTATCGAAATTTGAGATTTATACTCAAGCAGGAGAGTAAGGACTATGTCCTAGAGAAAGCTCTCCAAGAAAGGCTTGGGGCCAATCGTTCGAATGCAGTGTATAATGCTTGGAATAAGCTTTATATTGATGTGGTAGATGTGCGTGGTCTGATGTTGGCTACCATGAACTCGGACTTGAAGAGTCAATACAAGAACATGGAGTCACCAATAGAGATGATCACCAGCCTGAAACTGAAGTTTCAGGATCTGGCACGAGTTGAGAGATTCCAGATGGTGAAGTCTCTCAATGGGTGCAGACTACCAGAGGATGTTCCAGTGAGTCCTCATGACATTAAAATGATGGGTTACGTTGATAACCTGGGGAAACTGGATTGTCCTGTCAGCTTAGAGTTGGCTACTGACATCATTCTGCAGTCACTACCGTCAAGTTATGATAAGTTCATTAAGAATTATATCAAGAAAGGCTTGACGAAGACGTTGACTGAGCTGCATGGCATGCTCAAAACAGCTGAGCAAAACATCATAAAGGGTAAAAGATTTGAGAAATCTTGTGTTGACAAGGGTAGAGACAGGGCCGTCCAGATTTGGAATCAGGATAAGCCTGTGTCATCTTATAAGCCCAAGTCTGGCCCATCTGATGTTAGAAAGTGCTTCTACTGTGATGAGTATGGGCATTGGAAAAGAGATTGCATTAAATTCTTGGAAGATTCACAACAGATGAAGGAGATGTATGGTACTTCTTCTTCAGGTATTGTGTTATTAATTCAAGTTCTACATATGTATTGGATACTAGTTGTGGTACTGATATTTTGGAAATATGCAGGGCCTAAGCAACAGTAGAACGTTGAGGAAAGAACAAGTGGAACTGCGAGCCTGGTATGGAGCAATGGTTGCTGCATAAGCCGTAGAGATTCTCCACTTGTAGGAGCCTTTCAAGCTTGGTTTTTGAATTAAGTGATTGCTACTATGTACCTGCTTAATGCAGAAATGTCTTTCATTTTCTTGTAAGAATTTGGATGCTTTTCATTCTGATAAAAGACAAGTTTTGCTCTTTTGATCTTAATGAAATATTATATGGTAGCACCCCTTTTGAAAGGGTTTTATATTTCAAACCAATATACACTTGGATATAACATAAATACCAAACGGTTTAAGTCTGATGACTTGAACTCGATTTTCCTTAGCATAGTCATATTGACTGAATAGAGTGAAGCGGCTTCAGAAGTTCCATAGTTATGGGCTTCAGGTTCATTTGATTGTAAATCAATTGAGACATGAATTTTTCTTGCTGGGCCAAATGACTAAGGCTTCTTTAGCAGAGCTAAAGAAACGGGCCAGAGACTCGTTGGGCCTTACACATACTGATGTATGCGGCCCGATGAGCATTAGTGCCAAAGGAAAACTTCAATACTTCATTGACTTATTGATGGCTTCAGTAAGTATGACTGTGTTCATTTGATGAGACACGAGTCAGAATCCTTTGGAATGATCAAAGGAGTTTCAGAATGAAGTATATAACCGACTTGACAGAAGTATTGAGATCCTCGATTAGATCGCGGAGGAAAATACTTGAGTCAAGAATTGGGTGATCATCTAAGTGAGTGTGAAGTCACTTCACAGCTCATCTCTCCTGAAAACCTTGAATGGTGTTTCTGAGAGAATGAATCGGATCTTATTGGATATGCTCCGATTAATGATGAGTCACATGAATCTTCCATTATTCTTTTAAAAATACGCTCTAAAATGAACATGTTTACGCTAAATAAGTTTTCTATCAGAATCAGTGAAAAACACCACATTGGATGTGGACTGGGTGATTTCCAAATATGTTTTTCTGATTAATTGGGATTGCAAGGTTTATGTAAGGCAGTTGTCATCAAACAAACTTGAACCCAAAACTGATAAGTGCTGCTTCGCTGGTTGTCCTAGGGAAACCCAGGCTTAGTACTTTTGCAACCAATCCGAGAACAATGTTTTGTTGTTCGGAACTCTGTTTTTCCAAGAAGAACAGTGGGAGTAAAAGTACAACTCGAAGAAATTCGAGAAACACAGGAGGCTGTTCAACCTGTTGAGGGAGAACAGCGGTTGGATCTACAGAGGGCTGTAGGATCTACACCTGTGGTGCCTGAAATTCGCAGATCCGAAAGGATCCGTCACTAACTCGAGAGTGATTTCTCATAGCCGATTGTCGTGATCTGTTGATCATTGAAAAGTGACGGACTTGCAAAATTCAAAGAAGCGAAGGTGAGCCCCAACTCCGAAAATTGGCTGGGTATGCATGTTAGCTTCACCGATCTATTCATAGATTGAAGCAAACATCTTGGAGTTGGAATCTGTGTTCTGTTAAAACGGTCAAAGGTTTTGACTCGATCAAGAACGAATAGAAACCGTGCGTTTACATGTAAACTAGTGGGAGCGTAGTTGCAATTCTCAAACTGTATGTTTAGAACGTACTTAGTCTCATAAACGACGTTCCGACGCTAAAGTCTTGTCAAGATTTGGGTCGGAAGTCAAATTTAACGATGGACATGGGAGAAGCTCTTGGAACAGGGATCCATTGAGATGGATCATAAGAGCTAATTGGATCGTGTCAAAATCCTTATGATTATAAGGTATTGGACAGTTCCAATATGCATGATTCCAAGGATGGTTTCACACCAAAGGTCTTATGGCAACAATCTTAGCAAGATGAAGTGTCTTGGACACTGGCTGAGCTAGTGTCTATGAGTTTGATTCCTTTTGCTTATGCAATAGAATCCATCATGAATGCCATATTATGCGCTCGTCTAAATGCAGCTGACGCATAAAGCATGACGAGAAGATACCAATTTGTTCCAGTAAGAGTCACTGGACAGTTGTAAAGGAATATCCCCAAGTCTTTGAGAAACACTAAGGATAGGTTCTTGTACAACTGAGAAATAGACGAATCAGTTATGAGTAGTTAGACGGACAAATATGATTCCCGGTTCTCACCTGGTTATGTCTTTTTGCCTGTGTAGCGGTGCTGTCTGTTGGAAAGGTTTTCAAGCAGAGGACCGTAGAATAGTGATCATTAAAGAATAGCGGTGTGGTTTGTTGGAATGGTTCCAAGCAAGAACACCGCAGCATCTCTCACAACCTAAGCACGAGTTGTATACTGTTGCTGTAGGTACTAGATATCTGAAGACTTGGTCTTGATTCTAGTGGGAGTTAGTTTAGTTATTATGATCAGATAGATATTATATGGTCATGTTTATGAAAAACTGACATCAACATTATTTGACTATTGGATAATTAAATAATGGTCCCAAAATAAGTTTATGTCATATTATAGGCCATCAAGTTGAGGACTTGATCATGAAACCCTATAAGTAACAAATGACATAAATTATGATGTGTCCCTAGTCGAGGTTGTTAAAGTGGGACAATAACAACCGCGAGAGACTAGCTTGTGAGGTGACTGTTGGCTAAGTTTCGTGGAGCCAATGATATGATTATCGCAGTCAGTCACATAGATATATGTTGGTGAACATATGATCGGACATGACCCGCTAATGAGAAGTCTACAAGATAGTTATATCTGTGTCATAAGAGGTTCTCATTACGACTATAGAGTATAGTCCTTAGACCTGAGTTCATCATGCTTTCTTGCATATGAATTGGTACACTTTGACCTTGTCAAACGTCGACCCGTAACTGGCGACTATAACGGTACTGTTCAAGTATATCATGAAGTGTGCGTTGAAATAGGGATGGAACAAGATGGTATTTGTCCCTCCTGAATAACGGGAGATAAATATCTCAGGGCCTATCGAAGATTAAATACTGAGAAAATGTGTGGCCGCACTCAAACGAACTATAGTTCAGTTGTTTGTAATGTTCAGTATAAGATCAGGAGTTCGATAAACACGATGTTGGCTTAATAAGGATGACACCAATATTTCCTTATGCCAAATCGAGATATAGAGACAAAAGGATTATAGGAATTGATGATTCCAGTACAAGTGGGAGATTATTGGGATAGTGTCCTGAAATCACACTTGTACTCACTCCTGATGATAGTTGTGTGTCGAGATCAGACATTCGTATAATACTGGGCGGTTGCAATGTTTTGCTAGAAGCCTCTTGCAATCTGTAAGTTGTAGACTTAATGCTAGTATTATATGATCCTATAGGGTCACACACCTAAGCAAACTGGAAGCTAAAACATGGGAATGATCATTATGGTAATGATCATGTTAATGTGTATTGGATACACATTAATATCGAGATAATGGTGTTGTGTCGATCGACACAGCATGTGTGTCGGTCGACACAGTTCGGGTTTCGAAAGGGCTTTTCGATTTTATGACTCAAACGAGTCTGGCCCGTCAAGTGTGATTCTAGGTCGAATAAAACCTGATGGTTTCGACCTAGAACAGTAGCCGTCGTCTCTTTCTTGACAGAAGAGGCAGAAACACCAAGACTCAGAGATCCCATAGATCCGGTACTAGCATCCCGTTTTCCAGGTTTGTGTGCGTGTGTATCTGGTAGAGGCGAAGCATCTGAGTCGCTTACTGATCTCGTTCACTAATCATTCCGCTGCCAGTTCTAGGTAAGAACGAGGTTGGTAATTTCAATATAACGAACCCTAGATCCTAGGAGATCCAAACAGGAACAACTACAGATAGTAAGGCTCAACAAGAGCAATCTCCAACACAAGAACTTCAACAAGAAAGCGATACAAGAACCTCGAAATATATTGTACCAAACGACTCTACGTTCACTAAGATTCCAGTCACTACTTCCAATTTTCATTGTACAAATCTTAGATAAACAAGTCAAGAACACCTCTGACAAATTTCAGCTCAAGAAGAGAAGATCACACTGTTGGATTTCTCAAACACTGAAGACTGGTCTCAACTTGCTTCAAAACAGAACAACTCCAATAAAACTCCGATTTATAACAAACCAACCGTTGAAATTCAAAATCCACCATTGAATCTGAAGATCACTGAGTCATGAAGCTTTTTGTCAAGTTTCATCAAGATCAAAACACGTTTGATGGTCCGATCGTCAGCTTAACCAAAACAGACGAAAACTGTTTTTCTCCCCTCTTCTTCTTCTCTTCTTTCTTTGCTCTCTCTCTCTATTCTTTTTATTTTTCTTGTGTACGTGAATGACAGAAAAAAACACATTTAAGAGACAAATAAAGGATATGTACATGGACCAATAATAATTAACCCAAATAGTGTTTCCCCACCTTGGAGGAACACCGACAAACTCCCCCTCCGACTAGGTAGAGGATATAGCCATACCGGCTATTTCTAGACAAACTTTAAACTTCCATCTTGGCAATGACTTAGTCATCATATCAGCTCCATTATCATCCGTATGAACTTTCACAAGTTCCACTTCCTTAGAAACAACCACATCATGTATCGAATGATACCTCTTGTTAATGTGTTTCGAACGCGAATGAAATGTCGAGTTCTTCCCGAGACAAATTGCGCTTTGACTGTCACAAAGCAGATCATACTTTTATTGCTTGAAACCAATCTCATCAATAAAAATCTTCATCCACAACAACTCCTTACAAGCTTCTGTTGTGGCTATAAACTCAGCTTCAGTGGTAGAAAGTGAAACACACTTTTGTAACCTTGACTGCCATGCCACAACTCCTCCTGGAAATGTTACCAAGTAACTCGAAGTAGACTTACTGGAATCAAAATCCCCAGATATATCAGCATATGTGTAACACACCAGAAATGGCTTATCACCTCTAAATGTAAGCTTCAAAGTAGAAGTCCCTCGAAGATATCTCAAAATCCACTTCACAACATTCCAATGTTTCCTTCCTGGTTTTGAAAGAAACCGACTAATTGTTCCAACTGCATGAGCTATATCTGGTTGTGTAAAAACCATAGCATACATGAAGCTACCAACTGCATAAGCATATGGAACCTTCACCATAACTTTCTTCTCTGCATTTGTACTCAGACTCTGTTGACCGGTTAATCTAAAGTGTGTAGCAAGAGGAGTGCTTACAACTTTATACTTGTCCATGTGAAACCTTTAAAGTACATTTTCAATATACTTCTCCTGAAACAAGTGAATTAGCTTCTCACACCTATCTTGAACAATTCTTATACCAATAATTTGCTTCGCTGGACCTAAATATTTCATGGCAAAGGACTTGCTAAGCTGCTTCTTCAACTCTTGAATTCTGCTCAAGTTCTTTCCCACAATCAACATGTCATCAACAAGATGATAAAATCATCATCACCAAACACCTGCACAAATACACAATGATCTGAAGTAGTCTCCTTATAACCATGCTCCCCCATAACCGACTTAAACTTCATGTACCACTGCCTCGATGGTTGCTTCAATCCGTAAAGGCTTTTCTTCAAGCGACAAACTAAATCCTCTTTTCCCTTTTTCAAAAATCCTTCTGGTTAAACCATGTAAATCTCCTCCTCCAAATCACCATGAAGGAAAACCATCTTTACATCTATTTGCTTAACATCTAGATCAAGACTTGCTGCCAATCCAAGTACAACCCGAATGGATGACATCTTTACAACAAGAGAAAATATTTCATCATAATCAATCCCCTTCTTTTGGCTGAATACTTTCACAACCAATCTAGCCTTGTATCGAGGTAGCAAACTGTTATCTTCATGCTTAATCCTATACACCCACTTATTAAGCAACACCTCTTTTACCCTTAGGCAATTTCACCAACTCATATGTGTCGTTCTCATCAAAAGAACCCATCTCCTTTCCAATGGCTTCCAACCATTTATCTTTGTGTTCATCCTCCAAATCTTCACCAAAGATTTCTGGTTCTCCCCCATCAGTAAGTAACACATACTCACTAGGTTTAGACCTTTTCAACGGCATTGGACCTCTCTCAGATCTTCTAACAGCAGGTAGGTTCTCGATAGTTGGTGTCTCATCATGATCGTCACCATGATCACCAATACCGTTATCATCATGTGCGGGAGCATCATCTGTACCAGGTGTATCAACATGAACCTCACCCTCATTCTGATCGTGGACTAATGTCGAAGGAAAAACCGCTGAATCAATCAAACCTTCATTTCTTTGAGCCGGTTTTCGGACTTCTCAATGTTCTTAATCGTTTGATCTTCCATGAACACAACATCTCTGCTCCTTATGAGATTCTTCTCAACGGGATCATAAAATCTGTATCCAAACTAATACTAACCATAAACAATGAACACTCATTGTCACGACTTCATCTCAAGCTTCGACCTTTCGTCTTTAGGAATGTGCACGAAAGCCTTGCACCCAAAGACCCTTAAATGACCTTAAGAAACATCCTTGCCGGTTTCCCTCACTACGACGCTCGTGCTGCTTACAGTGGTTTTGAGATCCTTAATTTCGATCTTCTTCCCGAAACGAAGGAACCGAAGCCATTGCAGACAAGAACACTGTGGCCATTGTTGACCCATGTGGAAACGTCTACTCTCACGACCATCTCCAAAAGGACTTGATTCATCTTTTTTTTTTTGAATATATGTAAAATTAATTCAAAAAAACCAACACCACTTTACATCTTGTGTAGCTTCATTTGAGCCTTTAGAGAGTTGAGATGAATACAAACGATTGATGCAAGCTGAATATATTCAAGCTAGAGTAGTAAGTGAACCAGAGTTGCAAAGCTCCAGAATACTTTGTGTGTCCAGCCGAAGTGATTGAAGACAGTTTATTTCTAATTTGCTTATCGATCATTCTAATCAAGGTGGTCTGTGGGAGCTGGGTTTCTCCATGAATCCTTGAATTTCTTTCTCTCCATAGGACATACACTGCAGTTTGCAGCAGAGTACGGCGTAAGAACAGCTCGAACATTGGCGTCTGGGATGTAGATATGCTGTCCAGAATACTATCCCAGTTAAGTGAGTATGAGTCGCCAAACAGTTTGCTCCAGACCTCTTCCGAGTATGAGCATCTGAAAAAAAGATGATTCTTGTTTTCATCCTCACATTTGCAGAGAACACAGGTGGTATCAGCTTGGATGTTCCATAGTTTCATGCGATCTCTTGTTGATAGGCGATTGAGAGTTGCCATCCAAACGATAATGGAGAGTTTAGGTGTAGCAGAGCTAAACCATATACCCTTGTGGTAGTAGACCAGGGGCTGGGCTATTCGAGTGACAGTCCACGTAATCTTTGAATTAAAAACAAGTTTTTACTATGTTTTTCCTTGCCACAGACGAATATCGACATCCTGAGTGAGGCCTTTTTCTCTAAGATTCTGCAACTCATCCTCAATAAGATTTAGAGTGTCATGTCTGTGTCTTCGTCGTCTTCTACCCGTGACTGCCCTCTCCACATTATCGTTAATTTTTATACCTAAATCGATACAACCTCGTTCACCTGTGATATCAAATATATGTCCAAGAGGGGACCATACGTCGAACCAGAATGAAGTACTCGTACCGCTTTGAATTTCAACCTTGGTAAGAGATGCTGCAATGGTTCTGGCTTTTAGGATCTTCTTCCACATCCAGGAACCTAGAGAGCTGCTTTGAGGTGTTGACCAGAGAGAGCCTTTCCGTATTAGATACTTTTGAACCCATTTAACCCAAAGCGACGAGTGGTCTGAGAGAATGCACCAAACTAGTTTTAAACATCTCACTTTGTTCGCTTCCGAGACTGATTTGAGCCCTAGACCCCCTCTTCCTTGGGTTTAGTAACATCCTTCCATGCCACTTTAGCGTTCTTTGTAATCAGGTCTGGACCCGACCATAAAAAAGCTGCGCAAATCTGATCTATCTCCTTTATACATCCTTTAGGCAATCGGTAAGCTGAGATCCAAAAGTTCGTCAGACTGTTAATGACTGAGGCTATAAGCTGTAGACGACCAGCAAAGGATAAATGTCTAGCAGTCCATGAAGATATTCTGTTACGAACTTTCTCAATCAATGGTGAGTAATCCGTAGCTGTCATTCTCTTGGTCAGTAAAGGTAATCCCAGATATCTCACCAGTAAGCTTCCTGCTCCGAATTTTGATTGCTCCAAAATCGTCTCCCTGGCCTGATTATTTACACCAGCCATATAGATCGTTGTCTTCTCCAGACTTATCCGCAGGCCCGAGCATAGAGCAAATTGCTTAAAGATATCAAGAATTCCCTCAATGGATTGGACCTTACCATCTGAAAACACAAGCAAATCATCGGCAAAGCATATATGAGTGATGCTCAATGCTTGACATTTTGGATGATAACCAAATTGTTTCTCTTGGGCAGCTTTATCTAGCATTCTTGATAAAACCTGCATACAGATGACGAAAAGGTATGGCGACAGTGAGCAGCCTTGATGTATCCCTCGTTCGCTTTTAAAGTAACCCGCTAGCTCCCCATTGACTTGCACCGAGAAATTTGCTAGGGTCACACACTTCTGAATCCAGACTATGAACCTCTCAGGGATCTTGATTGCCGAAAGAATATTCAATAGGAATGGCCACTGCACTGTATCAAAAGCTTTGGATATATCTATTTTGGAGATTTTACCCGAGAGACAGAGTTCACTGCCCATATTTGACGCTTGCAACGATCGGCACACCATTAGCATCGATCGTTGCATAGCGTGACCAAGCATTCTCGCGAGCGTTAATGAAGAATGAGGATTAATGCACTAAAGCCCAGAAAGCCCAGATATTTACACAGAAGCCCAAAACGTGTTTTAGCTATTATATAAGGGTTTTTAAGCCATTGTTTAGGCTACGCTTTCATTAAGTTTTATTTTATTTCAGAGAGCCTTAGGGGCTGATCTTCTTCTCGAAAGAGACTTGATTTCGAACCCCTGTTGATTATTCTGTTTTATGATATTTGGTTTTCTACTTATGATATCTTCTGTTTCGATGAACATGTCTGAGTAGTTTACCTGTTAGGTTGAAGGATTCTCATTAGGGATTTCATGGAACTATAGTTTAAATCAATCTGTAGGGATTTATATCTGCTAGTTCTTTGTTTAGGTTGTTCTTAATGCTTAATCTGAAGTAGCTAATCAGAATTATGATGTTAGGTTGATTGATACAACAAGAGTTGGTTAATTAGCTAGAAAGAACCTAGATGAGCAATTTGATCTACTCGCAAAGAGATTTGGTTTAGGGGAATTGTGAACATATCAAACCTGATCATTAATGCTAGTTTAATCTGTTAGTAATTGCAAAGAGATTTGGATTGCTGCACTTAGACTTAGAGAATTCTCGCAACGAGAGTTGGTGAATTCTATATCCGTGTTTGAGTTCTAGAACAGTTATTGATTAGATCCTGATTGACTGATTGCTTGTGTTCCTGATTTCCTGAGAACTCCTGAAACCTAACGCTTCGCTTCCTTGCTCACAACTCGCTGTTATTTACTTTCTGCTTGCTGATTTACTGCTTTCCCATATTGCTTTCTCCTAGTTTAATCTCTTCTGTTTTATAATCTATCGTTGACTGGAGTCCCTGTGGATTCGATACCCTAAGTACTACAACTACATCACTGTGCACTTGCAGTTAGAATAGGGATTAAAACTAGACCTATCAAGTTTTTGGCGCCGTTGCCGGGGACTCTTTTGAGTCTCCGATAGATTTGAACTTAGGGTTTAGACTAGGTTTTTCATTTTTTTGTTTTTTCACTAATTTTTTTTCTGTTCCTTGCGTTTCAGGTACGCCTGTAATCGCCCTGCAACGATCGACACGGTCCTGTGTGTCGATCGTCACATCATCGCGCTTGCATCGATCGACGCTTCTCCTGCATCGATCGATACATATCGTAAGAAAGATGTATGATTTCTTTAGTCCAGGGATTGATAATTCACAGATAGCTGGGTTGAAGAGTAAAGTCGACTATCTGCACAGTCTTATACTTGAAAAGTATGGGCAAGAACCACCTGTACCTACATATGAAAGCAGATTGGAAACTATGCTGGAGCAGTTATTGGAAAGACATGAAGAGGATTTGAACTACATCAATAACTATGGATTCCAAGGAAACAGGTTTGGTAATCAGCAAGGTAATTCCTATCAAGGGATTTATGGATCAACTTCTTATCAGACACCTCCTGCTGCTAATGCTTATAAGAGCAAGATGGAATCTATGATGGAGCAGTTACTAGAGGATCAGACCAAGACTGCTGTAGACTTCGACAGGAAGTTGGATGCTATGCATAAAAATCTGAATGAGAAGTTTGAAACTCTGAGCACACATGTGAAGAAGCTGAATGTTCAAATCCAACAGACATCTCAAGCAATACAAAGGCATAATGAAGCTGGGAAAGCTGAACAGTACAGATCCATCAAAGCTGTGACCTTAAGAGATGAGATTGAGTTGCTAGGTGATGAAGAGAGCATAATCTCGGATTTTCTGGATGAATATTGTTTGTCTAATACATGCATCGATCGACACCCACTATGTGTCAGTCGACACGCCGTTCGGACGGCAATTTCGAGTTCTTTCGAGAAACAGAATCGCCTTGCATCGATCGACACACATCATGCAACGATCGACACAGAACGCAGACGTGACCAGAAACCTGCAACAGTACCAGAACGAGTCTATAAGCCCCCTGTGCCATATCCTAAGGTTCCTAAACTGTCTAAACATGAGCTAGAAGTAGTTAATTGCATGAAAGTGATGGATAAGCAGCAGAAATCCACCATTGATGGACAAAGCTTAAGTGTGGAAGTGGAACCAGAGGTTCCAATTGGAGAAAAGAAGATGGCGGTTCCTCTTAAACCTGCTCTAACATCTTCAGTGCCTACAACTGCTCTTAAGCAGAAAGCTCCTGATCTCTTGCATCCACCAAAGCACAGGTATAAAAATCCTAAACTTAAACCTCCTAATCCATCAGCTGTGAATGCAGGAAAAAGCAGAATTCCACCCAAGCTTCGTTCCCCCCCTGATTCTATTCCTTCATTCCTTGGGAGACCTCATGATCATAATACCTATACACCTCCTTGGATGAAGAGATACTCACAGAGACATTCAAAATCTCTATTGAAACCGCCATGAATCAGATCTCTTCCAATAGTCAAGCTAATGACTAAAAACAAGCGCTGAGTGGGAGGCAACCCACTAGTAGGTTCGTTTTTGTTTTTCAATTTTCGTTTTGGTTTTGGTATTTTTAATTTTTCTGTTTAAGTGTGTTCAGAGGCGAGAGAAACAAGAATAATCACTTTGCATCGATCGACACACCTAGTGCATCGGTCGATACAGTCATGATTTGTGGGTTACCGATTCAATTGCGGTTCAGACACCGGTTATCTCAATAACCGCAAGCATATTCGCCTTGCATCGATCGACACCCTTGTGGCATCGATCGACACAGGGCGACGACATGTAAGTAATCTGCAACTTTTCGGTTTGTTCTTCAATTTGATTATTCTTTCACCGAGCTCATGCTTTGATTACACTGGGGACAGTGTAGTTTAAGTGTGGGGGAGGAAGCTACTGACACACGCTTTTGTTTTCTTAGTTTTTCAAAATTTGTTTTATTGAGTCAAAATTTGTACGAAACTATGATTTTTCGAGGAAAATTTTCGCTTGAACAGGAACTAAGCGACCATTGGGCAGACTTGCAGAGCCTCTATGACTGTTAGAAAACTCAGACACGGATCAACCTACTGGGAACACCCACATCACTTCAGGTATCAGAGGATCCTTTTACTGACTTCAAACCTTAATACTGACTTAGATTTCTCACCTAAGGGCTTGGTATACTTTGTGTCGGATTCCCTTGTTAGTTCTGACACAGCCTGTAAACCTATCCTATTTAGTTCCCTTCTCCCCTTCTATAAAGTAAAAAAAAAAAGAAGATAATAAACTGAGGATGAGTTAGTAACTCCGAAGTGGTCATGGGAGTAGTAGCAAACATTATTATCTCTTATGCGATCCATGGAATGTGTCCAAAGTACACCCCATAACGGGAAGAACACTGATAAAAAAAAATAAAATGATACCCAGTGGGGAAAAATCAGTTGTTAAGGAAGGGAAAGAGAAGAAAGGGACTAGAGAAAGATAGTATGGTGGTCTAGAGCTGATAAGGTAAGAATCCATGTGCCTTTGATCGATACTCCTTAGGTGAGACCGCACTTAAATACTTGCAGAAGTCAGTAGGGTGAATTTGAATGCTTGAATGTGATTGTGGAGTTTACTTAGGACAGTTTCTAAGTGTGGGGGAAGTACATGTTGGTCTTGAGATCTGTAGGAAAGTTTTCAGTGGCTTACTAAGTGAATGTGATTGCGAAAGTTCCTAAGACGAAATGAGTTTCTATGTTTTCAAACTTCTTTTCTTATGCTTTGGTTCTTTACTTGCTTGAGGACAAGCAAGAGCTAAGTGTGGGGGAGTTGATATACCATGGATTTTACCGGTTTTAACCATGGTATATGCCTTATTTATCGAATCTTATGTTATGTTTTGGAGTCTTTTTAGTATGTTTACAGGTTTAGACACGTTTGGAGCATAATTGGAGTTATTGGAGCATTCTGGAGCATTTTGGAGATTTTACCCGAGAGACAGAGTTCACTGCCCATATTTGACGCTTGCAACGATCGGCACACCATTAGCATCGATCGTTGCATAGCGTGACCAAGCATTCTCGCGAGCGTTAATGAAGAATGAGGATTAATGCACTAAAGCCCAGAAAGCCCAGATATTTACACAGAAGCCCAAAACGTGTTTTAGCTATTATATAAGGGTTTTTAAGCCATTGTTTAGGCTACGCTTTCATTAAGTTTTATTTTATTTCAGAGAGCCTTAGGGGCTGATCTTCTTCTCGAAAGAGACTTGATTTCGAACCCCTGTTGATTATTCTGTTTTATGATATTTGGTTTTCTACTTATGATATCTTCTGTTTCGATGAACATGTCTGAGTAGTTTACCTGTTAGGTTGAAGGATTCTCATTAGGGATTTCATGGAACTATAGTTTAAATCAATCTGTAGGGATTTATATCTGCTAGTTCTTTGTTTAGGTTGTTCTTAATGCTTAATCTGAAGTAGCTAATCAGAATTATGATGTTAGGTTGATTGATACAACGAGAGTTGGTTAAGTAGCTAGAAAGAACCTAGATGAGCAATTTGATCTACTCGCAAAGAGATTTGGTTTAGGGGAATTGTGAACATATCAAACCTGATCATTAATGCTAGTTTAATCTGTTAGTAATTGCAAAGAGATTTGGATTGCTGCACTTAGACTTAGAGAATTCTCGCAACGAGAGTTGGTGAATTCTATATCCGTGTTTGAGTTCTAGAACAGTTATTGATTAGATCCTGATTGACTGATTGCTTGTGTTCCTGATTTCCTGAGAACTCCTGAAACCTAACGCTTCGCTTCCTTGCTCACAACTCGCTGCTATTTACTTTCTGCTTGCTGATTTACTGCTTTCCCATATTGCTTTCTCCTAGTTTAATCTCTTCTGTTTTATAATCTATCGTTGACCGGAGTCCCTGTGGATTCGATACCCTAAGTACTACAACTACATCACTGTGCACTTGCAGTTAGAATAGGGATTAAAACTAGACCTATCAATAGCACAAGGGGAGATATCTTCTTTGTGATAACTTTTGACAAGTTCCGATGCAAGAAGCACATTTTCCATCAATAATCTGCCCTTTACAAATGTCGACTGCGATGGAGATATGAATTTCAGGAGCAGTAGCTTGAGTCGATTCGCCAAGATTTTCGAAATCACCTTATAGATGACATTGCAACAAGATATTGGCCGATAGTCCTTTATATTCTCAGCAGCTTCTTTCTTCGGTATCAAGGCAAGGATGGTTGAATTGACACCAGTAGGTAAGAAGCCAGTATCGAAAAAAGATTGTATAGCCACAACAAACTCTGCTCCAACAACTGACCATGCTGCTTTAAAGAACTCACATGTATATCCATCAGGTCCCGGTGATTTATTACTCGCCATCGCAAACAATACCTTTTTAACTTCCACTTCAGATACAGCCTGCGTAAGCATCATGCTCTCATCAGCCCCACATTCGAATTCCAGCAGCTTACTCAGGTCCTCTATAGGTATTTCCTGATAATCAGCCATCTTATGAGCCATAAACTGTTGAAAGTGATCTACAGCCTCCTTCTTGATCTCTTCCTGAGTTTGAGCATAAGTACCATCCTCTCTCTTTAACTCCTTGATAGAGTTTCTGATCTTTCTTATTGTTGCGACCTTGTAGAAATCTTTATTGTTCCCATCCCCAACTTTTAACCAATGGGTTTTGGCCTTTTGACTTATAACCTTCTCTTCAATACTCGACAGAAGTAACCATCTAGAATAAGCCACAGATTCCTCCTTCATAGCCTCTGAGGTTGGATTAGTCAAAGTTTTGTTTTGAAGGTCGCATAGGTGATCGAAAGCTTGACGAGTCTTTTTTGCGATATCAGATATCTGTTTTTTGCTCAAGTCTCGAATCAAAGGTTTCAATGACTTTAGCTTTTTTGAGAACCTGAATAACGCCGAGGTGGAGTTAAAGATTTCCGTCGTCTCCTTCCAATACGCCTCAATCATAGGAAGGAATTCCGGCAACTCCACCACTGTATTAATAATCTTGAAAGGTCTTTTGGGCTTATGAGGCTTCGCTAGAATCTGAATTCGACAACGTTGATGGTCAGAGCATCCACCAGCATCAAATACGCAATAATTGTTCGGGTATTCCACTGTCCATGGCTGATTCATAAGAGTGTGATCCAGCTTTTTACATATGATCCCTTCTTCTCTTTTATTCAACCACGTCATTTTCGGACAGTTGTAGCTCATGTCAGTGAACGAGCAGTATCGAGCAGTGGTCTGAAAATCTCTCATCCCTGCCGAGATTGAAGGTGAATTTTCAAACCCTGAATGCTCATTCACATCCAACACTTCGTTGAAATCTCCAAACACTAGCCATGGTTTCGAACGAAACATAGACGAGTCTTGGTGCTTTTTAAGATCTTGCCATAGTTCCTTTCTCTCTTCAGTTGTATTAGCTGCATAGACAAACAAACAAAGGAACTCCTCCTGCATTCCCTCCATCAACACGTAGCACGAAATCATTTGCTTACTCGTAAAACACGGCGTAATCCTTACTTTCGAGCTCCAGACTATCCAAATTCTTCCTAAGCGGTTGCTATCATAGTTAGACATGAATGACAGTCCCGAAAAACCGTTGAAGCAATCCGCAAAGCTTTATTTTCCTTCACTCTAGTTTCCAACAAACAACCAAAAGCGAAACCTTCTTTTCTGATCCATTCTCGAACCACATTATATTTATTTACTTTATTAAAACCTCTAATGTTCCAGAAGAATCCTGACATTATTGGCTTTTACGAACGTTCCTTTTATTCAAATCGCTCGGACCTTGATCCTTTGCTCTTTGAACAGATGATTCTGATAAGAATTTGTGGTTCACCTTAGAGATCCTCGGCAATGACTGTTTAGGTAGAACCATCTCTACTGCCTTTTGCTTTTGCGTCCCACCTTCAGTCAACGATTTAATCTCTGCCTCAGATACTTCGTTTCCCGCCTTAACCAAATTATTCATATCCGGCTCCAGTATCTCACCATCTTCCTTGTCTTCTCCATCTTCCCCATCTTCTCCAAGTTCTCCATCCAGACTTAAGATAGCAAATCTTGATTGAGATAATATCGGACCTTGTTCAGTCTGCTTTTTCTCAGAGATTCTCCCCACTTTAGTTGGCGATATCAATTCATGTTCCCCATTACTCTGTTCTGCTTCTTTTAAAACCTCCACTTCCTCTTAATTAGTTGACTCATTCATAACCTTCTCGACTTGCGTGTCTCCATCCGTATGACCCACACTACTTTCCCCATTATCCTCTGCCTGACGCGAACCTTCATGAGTCCAGCTCATGATAACTCACAATATTTGATGTGGAGTTTTGTGAAAAGAAGGTAAATCTCGAGTTTTACTCTATATAAAACATCTTTATATTAATTGGAACTGCTTTTGAGCTTTTATTCGTTCTCAAAACAGTTGATTATTTGCTTACCCTTAATGAAATTAAGTTCTTATTATATTATCCTTAATTTATATTGGTAATTTTATTATGTTTTAAAAAATTTATTTTGGAGATATACATAACCTTAGATAAAAAAACTAAAAAGTAAAATGTGATGATAAATATGAAATTTATGAAGATTTGTTTTAGTTTTTATTTTGTAGATAGACAGAACCTTAGATAAAAATAATAATAAAGATGATAAATACAACACTATGAACATTTTTAATTTTATTTTGGATATATATAACGTTCGATAAAAATAAAAAAAGTAAGATGATAAATATGATATTTATGAATTTTTTAAAAAATATTAATAAATAAGTAAATAACATATTTTATCTAGTAAATTAATATTATTTATATAAATTTTGAATATATATATATATGATATTTTAAATAAAAAAATTTGTATATTTATTTTTATAGATATAAATATATAATTATAATTTATTTTGTTTCTGTTATTTTGTTTTAGAATAAATTATAAAATACTTTAATAAGAGGTTAAGTGTAATAATGTCTATATGTATGATTAATTATAAATATTCTATTTTATATTTTTATAATATTGTTGTTACTAAATTAATTTTATGGTTTTTTAATAATATTTGTGCTCACACCATACGAATCATACTAGTACATATGTAAAAGATATATTCATTCTTCGCATGAGATACAACAATAAGATTATTTATTCTCTTCTCCCTTAATTTGTAATATTTTTGGGGAAATTGCTAAATATGTCCCTTAAATTGATTTTAATTAAAAGTGTACCCCTGAAATTGAATCAAATGTAAAACAGATTTTCCTCCCTAAGGAAATTACCGCGGAGCCCTTATGACCAAAAAAAAAAATAGAAACCGCAATTACTATTATAACCTTCGCCCGTGTCAGACTTCTATAGAAGTCTGATTAGTTAGACTCTAATAAAAGTCTGATACAGAATAAATTAGTAAATTTAAATTATAAAGTTATAAAAAATATTTTGTCAAAAGATTTATATACAAAAAATAAATATAGATAATTTAACAGTATATAAATTAAAATTTGGTAAAATTGAGTCAAACTAAACAATATGTAAGGTAGAGTAAGTTCTAAACCTCAAAACATGCTTTGTAATGGAATATTTACATATAACTTACATATAACTTTATGGTTAGATTCATGGTTTACCAAATTTATATTTTAAATATTAAATTTGTATATATATGTTATAATGTGCATATATTTAGCGAATTTGATGTTTTCTAGTTGTTTTGTTTAAATATTTTCACTGATAAGTGATAAATATTAGGTTTAGGGTTTCTCAGACTTCACGATGAAGTCTGAATTTTGTGGTTTATCAGACTTCGAAGTCTGAGACGTATTTAAGTTGAAAATTTAAATTTTAAAAATATGAAAAAAATAATTTGATATAAATTTTGATACATAAATTAAGTATAAGCATTTGTTATGTATATAAATTAAAATAACATAAACTTTGATCAAACTTAAGCATTTAAGATATATTTGGTTCAAAACACCATGTAGTTTGATCTATGTTTCACATATGAAGTTGAATATCATGTTTTATCTCTAGGGTTAGATTGAGAGTTTGTGAATTTTCATTCATATTGTTCCATAGTAGTTAGTTTGTGACTATTTTAAACGAGATTGATGTTTATTATAAGTTTTCTATATAATATGATGGTATTTAAGTAGTAATTATTAGATTTAGGGTTTCTCAGACTTCTAGGAAAATCTGGTTCAAATATTTAAACTTGTCATTAAGTCTTATTTTAGACTGCATATGAAGTCTGAAATTTCCCGCATTTTCGAAAATTTTCACACGAAAACTTTTCAAAAAGGCGGAAAATTTTTGCCTAAAAATTTAAGAATTCCCGCTCAATTCAGAAATTCCTTCTCAGACTGCATATGAATTCTGATACCAGATATTTTACAATTTTTAATTGTTAAAAATCTGGCGGCAAAGTTTCCCTCCAATTTCCCTCCTGTTATCTAAACCCTGTGTTCTAAAAATCGGGTAAGTCGGCCGGATAATCGCCGGAAAAACGGTGGGCGGCAGGCCACCGCCGCGAATTGGCATTATCCGGCCAACAAATCGTTTTGTCAAAATTTTCGTTTTTTTTTGAAGTTTTGTGTCTGAAACCTTTAATTTATTACTAGATCTATTATATATAAATAAAATCACCAAGAAATACAAGCTTAAACAACGAAAATCGTAAAAAAAAAAAAATTGGATGGCGGCTCCTAGGGTTTGCAGAGGCAACTCAAGGAAGAAGATGAGGGTGTTTATGTAATTTAGCTTCATTAAACTTTAAAAAAAATAAAAATAAAACGGACTGCAGTGGACGAGGCTCGAACGTGGAGGTCATATGACGAACAAACCCACGGGGACCACCAGGGTAGGAGATACTTATGGTAAAATTCCACGAACATAATATATATACTCTCTATATTGGAAAAATACGATAAAAACTAGGCCCCGATTACTCCCCGCTTAATCCCCGAGTTTTTGATAAATCGCTAGGCCCGGACTGGCCGCGCGTACAGCGCCTAGCGTAATTCCGAACAAGGTCTAAACCTAATCATTTACACACATATAACAGCCAGAAAAAAAATCTTCACATTCTTCCTTCTTTTACAACCTCTCTCTTCTCTCTCTTTTGTAAAACCTCTCTCAAATTTCTCATCCAAAAAAGTTCTCAAGCTTATTCTCTCATATGAGTTCTTATGTATGTGATTCATAGTTGATTCTCTTTGAGCTGCGAAATAGGTGAGTGAATATGTTCTGATTTAGCGTTTTCAAAGGTTTTTTAACTGTACTAATTGAGAATTTTGACATAGACTTTTGGTTATACAATTTGATTGCTCAAACAATCATTTATTATCCATTTCTTGGAGACTTGTTCGCTAACTAATGCAAGAGCTCTGTGTTTTTGCTTTTTCAGGTGCTTGGTTTAAGGTTGATCCAGCTGACTCTCCAAAGAAGCTGGAGTTGGGGCTTATTTTGTACTAATGGCTTATAAAATTTCACTGTAGTACGAGGAACACGAAGTCTGAGAGTCTAATACAAGACTACAATCGAAGTCTGAGAGTTTTTCAGACTTCCAGGTAAATTTGGTTCGAGTATTTAGACTTCTCGAAGTCTTATTTCAGACTGCATATGAAGTCTGAAATTTCCCGCCTTTTCGAAAATTTTCACACGAAAACTTTTCAAAAAGGCGGGAAATTTTTGCCTGAAAATTTCAGAATTCCCTCTCAATTCAGAAGTTACTTCTCAGACTGCATATGAAGTCTGATATAGGATATTTTACAATTTTTAACTGTTAAAAATCTGGCGGCAAAGTTTCCCTCCAATTTCCCTCCTCTTATCTAAACCTAATCATTTACACACATATAACAGCCAGAAAAAAAAAAATCTTCACATTCTTCCTTCTTTTACAACCTCTCTCTTCTCCCTCTTTTGTAAACCACCTCTCAAATTTCTCATTCAAAAAGGTTCTCAAGCTTATTCTCTCATATGAGTTCTTATGTATGTGATTCATAGTTGATTCTCTTTGAGCTGCGAAATAGGTGAGTGGATATGTTCTGATTTAGTGTTTTCAAAGGTTTTTTAATTGTACTAATTGAGACTTTTGACATAGACTTTTGGTTATACAATTTGATTTGCTCAAACAATCCTTTATTATCCATTTCTTGGAGACTTGTTCGCTAACTAATGCAAGAGCTCTGTGTTTTTTCTTTTTTCAGGTGCTTGGTTTAAGGTTGATCCAGATGACTCTCCAAAGAAGCTGAAGTTGGGGCTTATTATGTGCTAATGGCTCATAAGAAGAGTAATCTCAGACTGCAATTGAAGTCTGAGAGTGAAAATTCAACATGAAGTCTTATATTAGACTACTTTTGAAGTCTGAAGTCTGATACTAAATTAGGTGTTTTCTCATTTTTGTAGTTTTTTACTGATTATTAGTCTTCTTATTGAACACATTGTATTGTATTAGATTATTGGATGATCAAATCAAAGGAAGGAAGTTCTCCTTGTGTACTATGCTTGTAGAAAAATACAAAGTTGTATAAATTACTTTTGTCTACTCAAATCAACAAGGAATTTTATTCAATGAAAGTATACAATATCAGAAAACGGGTCACCTTAACCTTGGAAGAAATCATTACTCCTTAGATTACATACACTAACATATGACAAACTAAAATAACCTTAAGTGGTGGTGAATTGGTCGTCAGACCTCTACTGCTGTCTGATTCTTATGAGCTAAAAGTTTATAAAATTAACAAGTCCAAATGTCAAGTTCGTTCTCTCATCATCACATTAGCGATCTTATTGGAAAAATCTGCTTGTAAACGCTCTGCATGTGGTTGTGTAGCTCATATTAATCCCAATATGCTTCTTCATTGATACTTTGATATGCTTTGGTGTAATCAGTTCAATTATATCAAATCATTCAATAAACAACCAACATATACAATGTGGAGTATGACGTTTACGCATAGACATCCGTTCCACCAGCTCGATTTTCTTGTCCAGCATATAATCATCTTGTACTATCTCAACAGGTTCTTGATGTGTAGAACCATCACGCAAAGTGGTAAACCGTTCCAAAGATGCTATTAGCTACATTGCCAATATTATTCAAAAATTGATTTAAAAATAATTACCATATATAAGAATGTAAATCTAACACATAAGAAACATAGAAAACTAACACACATTTATAAAAATTAAAATCAACCAAATTAATCACAAATATACAATAAAATGCATTTTAAAAGGTTTAACACTTCAGACGTCTATAGACGTCTGAATGTAGTGAAACCAGACTTCTATGGCAGTCTGAAAAAGAGGGTATTTTTGCAATTGATTTTGAAATGTCAGACAGCAGATGCAGTCTGAAATCAATCAGACAACGTACACAATGTGCTTTGAAAACTTTTGAACTTTTTGTCAGACAGCTTATGAAGTCTGAGAAAAAAGGGTAGTTTTGCAATTGATTTTGAAATGTCAGACTTCTCCAAGAAGTCTGATAATTTTCAGACTTCTTATGCTGTCTGACAAGAATTTCAGACAGCGAGGGAAGTCTGATAACATCGCATTTTTGGTTTTTATCCAGCGTTGACCAAAATTCGATTTTTCAGATGTCTATAGTCGTCTGGCAAAAGTTTGGAATTTCAGATGTCTATAGCCGTCTGATATTTTTTCCTTATTTTCAGACATATTTAGAAGTCTGGCGATTTTTTCGCTTATTCTGATCAACATCTGAAAATTTGGGTCAATTGCAGTTTCTACCCCCCATTATTTTCAGACATCGGATTCCGTCTGACAAAAAGTCAAGAATCGGTCAATTTCTTATCAGACTACATCAGAAGTCTGACTAAAAAAATCAAATTTGAATCAATTGCAAAACTACCATCTTCTTATTTAGGCTTCTTGGTGACGTCTGATAATTTTTTTTTCAAAGGAATTTCACAGACTTCTATAGAGGTCTGACAATTGAAAGTCAATTGAAAGTCAATTGCAAAACTACCCTCTCGTTGACCATAATTTTTTATCAGACTTCATGGGAAGTCTGAAATCGCGAAATAGATCTGAAAATCGGGGGATCTTGTGAAAAATCACATAAATCTGATTTTGAGCTCGTTTTTACCTTCCCCAAACACTCAAAACTTTTAGTTACACCAATACCCAACAAACCCCAACCATTTTTATGCAAGAATAACCACTATCACAAGAGATCCAAATTTTATTTTATTTTTAAATGTGAATTAAAGAGCTTTTTGGATGAAATTGGAGAGAAAATAAGAGAATAGGAGGTTGTGAGTTCTAATATGGAGTTTTGATGGCTCAAAATTGGTTGTGTGAGGCATTAGGAGCTCAAAATTGGTTGTTAAGTTGGGTGAATTGGAGAAGATGACAGTTTCGTAATTAAGTTAAATCTGAAAGGCTTTTTTGTCTTTTGGTAAAAATATCAGACTTCATATGAAGTCTGGCGATGGTATTATCGTGAATACACAGATTATTAGGGGGATATATTAGCGAAAAAGAGGAAGGAGAAATAAAAGGGTACTTTCAGGGTTGACTTCAATTTTAGGGGCATTTTTGCAAACAACTCATTCTTCTTATTTTCTTTTACCAAAATACTTATTCTTAATTTTAAAAATTATAAGTAAATAATAATATATAGTTATAAAAAAACCGTAATTTAATGAATAATTTGTGTTTTAGTTGGCTTTTCTTTATACAAGAGCCAACTATATAAAAACTGTTAAGAGTAATCTTACTAATTTTTTTAATATGATTTGCAAGAAACTAGACTCGGGTCTCCAGGCATTCCTCTTTTGTTTATAAAAGGAGCCAATTATTAAAATTGTTAGAGTAATCTTATAAACTTTGGGAATATTTTGTTAATTTTTTTGTTTAGTTTTTTTTACTTAGTTTCAGAGAAAATTATGTTTTGCGGCTTTTGTATTTCAAAAACACATCACATCATCGTTAATAAAAATATAACTTCAAATGAAAAAAGAGTAATCTTATTAATTTTTTATAATTTGCTTTTTATTAGTTGACTTATGTTTATATAAGGAGCCAAATTTAAAAAAAAAAAATATTAGAGTAATATTATTAAATATTTTATAATCCACCAAACAACTCACCCATCAAATTTCTTCTTAAATATTCGCTTAACCCAGAAAATCATCATCCCTCTTTTCGTTTTTCCTCCTTTGTATAGCATTCATGACAGATTCGGGATAAAGTGACCGACAATCACCAAAAGAGGAATGTTGAATTATGATGAGCTTCACATGGATTCTTGGGTTTGGGATTTTTCCATCTCTGGAGTTGTTGTTCTCAAAATCCGATGGACGAAGGTGTCGATCCCAATTTCAAAATCGAGTTCACTTTTGACTACAATTTTGAGTGTCCAAATGTTGTTGACGTCAATTTTGACTCGTTGGTAGTTGCTCCAGTCGAACATGTTTGATTATGAGATTTTGAGAGTTAGAGAATAATCTTCTCTATATTTCTGGTTTGCAAAAGCTTATTGATTTGATTTGGCAAATAGAACTATCATTTTATTTCCCAAGAGCTTAACGGCTTGATTTGACATTGCAGTGTGTTAGTTGGGTAAGATTTGGTTTCATAATTTTTCACTACTTGTGTACGCTACTTAAAAAACCTTTCTTTTGATTTGTATCCGTTGATATTCGCTCAAATATTGATGATCATATATGCGGCATTTCCATGTGTAGACTACTCCTTATGTTTCATACTATAAAACCCATATATTTTACGCATTCCTAATTAAGTCAAATGAAGAATCTGATTTAAGAAGTCATTCTTGATTTTCTTGATTACATTTTGATCTCATTCAATCATGAGATGGACTAATGTAAAATTTAATAAATCTTGATAAGATCATAAGGTAATAACTTTTCTGAAACATCTATGTAAATATGTAGTCCCATCAATAACATAAACTAATAAGTACAATTATTGTGCATATATACCTAAGAAATTTAGTAAAATATGACATTAGTATAGTTGTTTTTCCAGAAAAAAATGAAATTGAATTAAAACTTACCTCTAATTTTCCTTATTACATCAACAATTCTAGTGTTCTTCTCAATTCACATATAAGATTGTGAAAGTTTCTAAAGACATAATTGTATCCTTACACGTATAATTTCTTTTCATCAAAAAATTATCACAAATCTTTATTAGTTTATGTCTTTTCATCAAAAAATTATCACAAATCTTTTCATCTAAAGACATATGTATGCATTTTATAGCTATTGTTGATTTTGGAATATCTTATATGAAGAATAATCTAATATATTAAAACATAAGAGAAATATGAAACTAACATTACCGTTACATGTTATTTACTTTATATGTCATTGTAAAGAATGCAAGAATCTGTTGGATAGATGCACCGGAATAATTGCTCAATCTGATGTAAACATATTTACTCTTTATAAATCGTTAAATCAGTACATTGTAAAACAAGTAACTGACATCCGCAAAGAACTTGGTTTAGAGTTACATGAACCAGCAAAATTTGCCTAGCGTATTTATCAAGCCATTGAGTTAAAAGATTTTGCGCTAGTTAAGTTGTTGTTTCAGGAACATGTCACCTCTTTAGACGATGTATATGCTCTTCACCATGATGTCGCATTTTGCAACGTGAAGACCACAATGAATCTCCTAGACCTGGAGCTTGTTGACGTCAATCGAAGAAGTCCAAAGGGAGGATACATGGCGATTCATGTTGATGCAATGCGAAAAGAGCCGGAGTTGATAATGCTTGTGTTGACAAAAGGGACACTTGCATCTAAAACAACCTCTGATGGTAGAACAACACTAATGATAGCAAGAAAGCTCACCAAGGAAGCTGACTACAATAAAATTCCAGAGAAAGGAAAATCTTCTCCCAAAGGCAGACTATGCATCAAGATGAACTGGTGACGAGGTTACTTCATCTTGAAAACCTAGGTATCTCTTCATTGAATACTTGTACGGTCAAATTAACATATATGATTAGGCATTTCAACACAAAATTGAACAAAATTTGTATATATACTTTTCAGTTGTAGTGAATCGATCTCTCTTTCTAGTGGAAGCACAAGTTGCAATGTTTGTAGAAAAGGTGGAGGGAACATGGGAGGACTGAAAAATCACACCTTCGACAATCCAAGAGAAACAACGGAGCAGACTAAAAGCTCTTTCTAGAAGCGGTATGGATCTACATATATATATTTAATTAAGTAATTCTGTTTAATTAATTGATATGTAAGTTTTAGTTAAGGAACACATCTTTATATCTTTGCTAGGGATAGTTGCACGCGTTGCAAGGATTAGAAATTAATATAAGTAAAAATAAAGCATTTTCTATGTAAATATATAGTAAATATTTTTAATAGATTATTTATAGTTAAAATAATTAATTTTTTTTTGCTATTTTGTAAATACATATATAGTTTTTACTAAGAGAATTAATTTACCAAAATAAAATAAAATACAATAATCTTAGTTTTAACATTTTAAAATATTTAGTTATATCTTTTATGATTTTTAAACAAATTTAACTTTAGTTATATGAATTGTATTAAGCTTGGATTAGAAATTAATATAAGCATTTTTTATGTAAATATATAGTAAATATTTTTAATAGATTATTTATAGTTAAATTAAATTTTTTGCTATTTTGTAAATACATATATATTTTTTACTAAGAGAATTAATTTACTAAAATAAAATAAAATACAATACTCTTAGTTTTAGCATTTTAAAATATTTAGTTATATCTTTTATGATTTTTAAACAAATTTAACTTTCGTCATCTAAATTGTGTTAAACATAAAAGTAAATATTTTAATTATTTATCTTTTTTAAGTAGAAAATTATTTATTTTATATCATAATCATTACCTAACTATATGTATAAAAGTAATATTAAGAAACAAATTTATTTTATTTTAAAAAAAAATTAAGATAGAGAAAAATAGTTAAAAACTACGTAAAACATATGGAAGAAAACAGAAAATATTACTAAGTAAGATTAGAAGAATATTCTAGAAACCCATCACTATATTATATTAGATAATATGTTTAAACTTTATTTTTATTGACATCTCATCTTAATTATGGTGAAAATGTAATATACTATCTCGAAAAATATTTATCAATGTAAAATTGGTTAATATGTAAGAAATAACTGAGTTTGTTAATTGTTAGAGATTAAAATAAAATTTTAAAGTTAAATTTTTGTGACACATGACAATCTTTCATAACTTGTGTTTAGGAGAATCTTACCTTATGATATAAGATTACATAAACATTGCAATTCTTATTTTCTAGATTACAATCCTTATATAACTATATGTCCAAAAGTAATCATAAAAATTAACTCAATTTCTATTATATAATATGTTTAAATTTAAATTTAAATTTTGTATGACACATGACAACTTTTCATAACTTGTGTTTAGGAGAAACTTATTTTATTATATAAGATTACATAACATTGCAATTCTTATTTTATAGATTACAATCCTTATATAACTATATGTCCAAAAGTAATCATGAAAATTAACTCCATTTCTATTAGATAATATGTTTAAATTTTATTTTTATTGACATCTCATCTTAGTTATAATCGTAATGTAATATATTATCTTAATTTTTTTTGAATTTAAAATTAATTAATGAGTAAGAGATAAATTAGTTAACTGTTAGTGATTAAAATAAAAATACAAATTTTAAGTGACACATGACAATCTCTTATGACTTGTGTTAAGGAGAACCTATTTTATTATATAACATTTTAACATTAAAATTCAGTACACATATTTTTCATCAAATAAACATATTTTTTATACATTGGAAATTTTTTAAATTATCATATCACTTTTTGATAAAACAAGATTATTGTGTTGTTGTAACTATTTTATTTCATATTAGTAATAAAGTTTGTAACAAAAAATTAAAATATTAGTTTATTTGGTTATTTTAGATTATACATTCATATTTAACAATCATTGTTTTGTTTTAAATAAATAACAACATTTACCACGGTTTAAATGTGATTCCACGACCGTCGCACCACCGTTAAAAACCTTCAGCCGCAGATCTCGTTCTCTTTGAGAAGAAACGCAACTAGGCTCGGGTTTGAGTAATGGGCCTTGCGTAAACTCGCGCCCAATTGGAGCTTTTCTTGATTCATTCAATCAAAGAAATTTTCACATTAAAAGTTCCAAAAAAATATATTAAAAGATGAATATCATCGCTTGGAATTGTCAAGGTGTTGGAGCCGATCTTACAAAAGAACATTTAGAAGAATTACATCGATGTTTTCGACCAGACATTTCATTTTTATCTGAGACAAAAAAAGCAAACACTATTTTCTGCAAAATTTGCAAGTTTCCTTTGGTTATGATCACGTTTTTATGGTTAAGCCGCGTGGTAGAAGTGGTGGTTTAGCATTATTTTATATGGATGATCCGAAGGTGACCATATCCTATTCGGATAACCGTATGATCGATGTTGAATCTACCTTTGAAGGAAATAAAATTGTATGACTTTTGTCTACGGAGATCCTGTGGTGAAACATCAAGTGAGAGTATGGGAAATAATCACGAGAATGAGACTTAATCGGCGTAATGTTTGGCTTATGATAGTCGATTTTAACGAAATCACAGGTAACCATGAAAAGAGAGGTGGACGACGTCGCGTCGAGTCCTCTTTCATCCCTTTCTGAAATATGCTTGACAGTTGCGGAATGATTTACTTTCCCTACAAAGGAAATTGCCTATCTTGGGTGGGAAAACGTAGATCTGGAAAAATCAAATGTCGCCTAGACAGGGCAGTTGGAAACGAAGAATGGCACTATCTCTTTTCCCACACGAATGTGGAGTATTTGAAGATTTGAGGCTCGGACCATCGTCCGGTTCTAGCGAGAGTACAATATGTGATTCGACATCGAAAGAAAAATTTTAGGTTCGATAAGAGATGGTTTGGAAAAAAGGCTTCGAAGAAGCTGTGATCTCGGATGGGACCCACCTGATGGAATCCCTCCTAAGGATTTCCATCAGAAAGTGGCATCTTGTAGGAAACAAAATCTCTTCTTGGAAGACAACTCTTCCAACAAATACAGCAAGACTTATTGAAGAGCTTAAAGTCCATATAGACATTGCCACAACATATGATAATACTACTTTGGAAGAATTAGAAGATCTTAGGCGTCAACTTTGCACCGCTTTTCGAAAAGAAGAAACTTTTTGGAGACAGAAGAGCCGAACTCTTTTTCAGAGAGATGGTGACAAAAATACAAAATTTCATCATTCTCTCACAAAAATAAGACGTGCTAGGAACCACGTCATTTGTCTTGAGGACAATCAGGGTAATTGGGCGGAAAGCCCTACATCGATTGAGCGAGTTGTGATTGACTACTTCAACGAACTCTTCAGGAGTTCAAATCCATCATATTTTACTGATTCCCTCTGGTTTATTACCGAGAAAGTACCTCAACATGCTAACCACATCCTGCTTTTGGATCCCTCGGTTGAGGAGATTAAAGCGGCTCTTTTCGATATTAATAATGATAAAGCTCTAGGTCCGGATGGCATGACTAGTTGGTTTTATCAAAGATTTTGGCAAGTGATATGTCATGATTTAACAAATCTGGTCAAGGATTTATTTTCTACAGGGAGGTTTGATTCAAGGCTAAACAAGACGAATATTTGTCTAATTCTGAAGAAAGATCGTCCAAGAGAAATGACTGAATTTAGACCAATCAGTCTATGCAATGTGAGCTACAAGGTCATTTCGAAGAACATGTGAAAAATATGACAAAATTTCTGCCAAAGCTTATCTCAGAGACAAACAGATTTTATGGCCAAACGTCTTATTACTGATAATATTATGCTTGCGCAAGATAATTTTCACGCCCTACGGACAAATCGTATGTGCCAATTCGATTTCATGGACATAAAAACAGACATGAGCAAAGCATATAATAGAGTAGAATGGGATTTTCTGCGAGCACTCTTGGTGAAGTTTGGCTTTGCAGAAAGATGGGTCGATCTCATGATGTTTTGCATCTCTTCGGTCTCGTACCAGGTTCTGATAAACGGAGAACCAAAGAGAAGGATTAAGCTCACCAGGGGACTCAACAGGGAGATCCCCTATCCCCTTTCTTATTCATTCTATGCACATAGGCCCTTATCTCCCTCTTAAATGGAGCATAACAAGAGAGGTGAATTACAGGGCTAAAGATCGCAAGGGCCAACCCAAACGTTTCTCACCTTTTATTCGCATATGATAGTCTTTTCTTCTGCAGAGCAGATATCCGGCAAAGTGATGAGATTTTAAACATTATCAGAGTTTATGGTGAAGCATTGGGTCAACTACTGAACCCAGGGAAATCGTATGCTTTTCGGTAACAGAGTTGATTCTGAGACTCGGCGTGCGATCAAGAACTAAATTGACATTACAAATGAAGGGGGCATGGACATGTACCTTGGAATCTCCTAACAAATATGCGGATAAAAATAGAAGGTTTTCGGTTTTGTGCAAGAAAGACTGGATAATTGGGTTTGCACTTGGCCCGCAAGTTTACTCTCAAAAGGAGGGAAAAAGGTGCAGATCAAATCATTTTCCCAAGCCGTACATACATATGTTATGTCATGCTTTCTCCTCCCTCAAAGTATCATTGATAAACTGAGGAGTGTAGTATCGAATTATTGGTGGATCTCAAAACAAAATAGTACGGGACTCCATTGGATTGCATGGGATAAGATTTGTACTCCCCAGGAAATGGGAGCTCTTGGATTCCGAGATTGGCACGATATGAACCTCGTGCTTCTCGCTAAAAGATGTGGCACTTGATTTATCACCCACACTCTCTCCTTGCGAGAGTCCTAAAAGGACAGTACAATAGAAACTCTGATCCCTTAGAGGACCGCAGAGTATACTCACCATTCTATGGATGGCATAGTATCATGGCTGCAAGAGATGTTCTTAAACTCGGATTAAGAAAGAGGATTGGTTCGGGATATAATACTAGAGTATGGGATGAATGGTGGGTTCCAAATAATCCGTCCACCGTGCAGAGAGATGTTGACCCGATGGGGCAAAGAGATCCCAATATCATGGTGCACCAACTGATGAGGCGGGGGTCGAGTGAGTGGAACAAACCCATGATACGGGATATTTTCCATCCTGAAGATGTTCCTCTAATTCTTGGGCTGAGACCAAGTTGCAATCTCACATTAGATGAGTATGTATGGAACCATACTACTTCTGGTGCTTACACAGTCAAATCGGGCTACGAGCCTACGAGCTTTTACAGAAAACTAACTTTGCACAAGCAAATCAAAAGGTGCTAGAACCAAGCATAACCCCTTTGAAGAGTCATGTTTGGACGATTAAGTCTCCCAGTAAGCTTTGACACTTCATGTAGCACGCATTATCGGGATGTGTAGCGACGTGCCAACGTATTGCCTACCGGCATAGCGGCACATACAAGAGTTTCCCAGATGTGAGGCACCAGAGGAAACAATTAACCATCTATTATTTGAGTGCCCCCCCCCCCCCTCAAACTTTGCAGGTGTGAGCTTTATTTGGATTTTATATAATAAATTCGTATTATTTATATAAAGTATTTATGTGTTAATTTTTATATATAGAAATATATAATTACAATTTATTTTATTACTATTTAATTTTATTTATAATAAATTATATAATATCTTATTAAATATAATAGTGTACGTATGTTTAATTATAAATAGCCTCATATAGATTTTTAAATATTATTATTATTGTTGTTGAATTTTTTGATAATTTTTTATTTTAAATAAAAAATATTTTTAATAATATTTATGCTCACACATGGTGATGGTGAGAGCGAATCATACTAGTATATATATATATCAACATATCACATAAGAATCCAAATAAAATTTTGTTATCATATGTATGCGATTGTTTTGATTCTATCTATATTCTACATATATAAAAGTAATTAATTAATTGTGTTTAATTAAATAATTAATATGTAAGCCTTAATTAAGAAACATATATATGTATATATCTACATATCACATAAGAATCATAAAAAAAAAAAGTTTGTTATTATATATGTGCAGTTGTTTATCTTTTCTCTACATATATGAAGTTAGTTAACTAATTAATTAACATGTAAGTCTTAATTAAGGAACAAATGTGTATATATCTATATATCAAGTAAGAATCCAAATACGAATTTGTAAAGAGTAATTAAAAAACATGAGAATTAGTGAAAGAGTTTCATTCCTTTAAAATTACTTCCGTAATAATAGTATAATAATAATATAGATTAAAACAATCTCAATTGGAGTATCTAAAAGAATATATAAAAAAGAAAAAAAATTGAAAAGTGAGGAGAGAAATGAAACTTCAATGTCAAAGTAGAAATCCAACAAAAACTGTTAGATACCCACTTAATAAATGTCTTTTGTTATATTTATTTATTTTTTGTATTTTAAATTTAGTTGTATAATTTTAAATTAATTTGAAAATATTTTTATATAATTTTTGAGAAATTCATACATGTTATCACCATTGAGCATGTTCTTAGGATCATGATTTTTGAACAAATTAGATTATAATCTTATTTTATTAATTTACCATAATATAAATTTAAGTTTAGGAAAATTGTAAACGTATCTATTTTTAATCAAAAACTATGGACCATGGTCCCATGTCCTATTGTCCTATCCTCCTCATCCACAACCAGCCCATAAACGTATCTATTTTTAATCAAAAACTATGGACCATGGTTCCATGTCCTATTGTCCTATCCTCCTCATCCAAAACCAGCCCAAAAACAGAAGGACGTTTTCCTCGGGGGTAAGAAAAGCTGAAAGCTATGGAATTTGGTTGGGGCTGATTAGAGAAACCAAACACGGCGAAATAAACTTAGGTTGGTTTGTGTATTTACCATTTACAATAACTATTTGTAAGAGAAAAATAAAAATTTGAATCCAAGTTAAAAAAATAATATATTATTTTTTCAATGTGTAGCATGTAGTTCAAAATCAATAAAATTCTAGAATTACCGAATTCATGACTTTTATAATCAATATTTTTGATGTTGGGTTATGATCCAACTTGAATACGAAGCTGGAGAAGTAAGAGTCAAAGGAAAAGAAGGTTTCATCCACGCTGAGTAAAGCTCGGTCCTTGATAAAAAAATGTTCAAGACAAATAAATTGGTGAAAGACAATAAACCAAGCAGAGGTTTCTAAACAGTAATAAACCGGTGTGTTACTGTTTAAATGTGGTTGTTATTCTGCTTTATGGGGCTGAGGTTAAAATATTGGTGAAGAATCAGTGTAAGTTTCCCATAAGTTTAGATGTGAAGAAGACTCCAAGACAAGTGAAGATAGAATTTCTGGAAATATTATATATATGCATGATCTATGTGCTGCTTGAGATGAAGAATATAGAAGTGTTTTAGTGGATTTTTCTAAAGAAGGTAACAAAGAAGAAAATTGCAAGTGATGCATATTTTGTCTCTATGCTAATCAGTTCTAAAAAGGTAGAAAAGGTATTCATTCAGAATGGAACATGTCATCTCAAGCTGGTATGTGCAAAACAAAACTAAAAAGAAAATTCTATAAAGGATGAAAATGCAAAAGTATTAAACATTTATAAAACAACAACTTGAGAAGAAGAAAGTTTGGCATCAAAAGGAATTCTAGGTGAAAAACTCTTGCAAGTCTGAGAAAATTTAGATGTTGGTATCAAGTTTTTGGTGGATTCTGTATACAAACAGAAGTGTTGTAGGGTTGTTTACAGTTGGAGAAACACATCATGACGAAGAGAATTTGATGTTAAAGGAGCTGTAACAAGTGTCTCAGGAACATCTCATATATATTGAGTATAAGAGTCATGTTTAAAGGTTGCTAGTAGCACGTTTATATCTGCTAGTGGGTTATGTTTTAACAGACAGTGGAACAAGGGTTATGTTCATGAGAGGTTTGCTTAAACATGCTGATGTAAAGGTTAATCTCAGGTTATGCAATAGTTTCTGAACAGGCTACTGAGATTATTTACATGGTTGAAAAAAACAGTTTCAGGTAATGAAGCTAAAGTGGTTTTGTTCTGAAGCTGAAGCTAAAGCTAATGTGGCAGCAAGATTTTGTTAAAGCGTATATGATAAACCAAGGTTGTGTCGAAAGTCTGTCCAGCATTGTTGATAGTTGGATGGTGTGTCATGTTCAGAGTAACAGCGGTACAAGAGGGAGTTCAAGATTGATATGTTTAAACAGAAGGAGTATCAGATCAAGGATTGTTTCAGGTTTTGAGCATGTATGATTCTGAGGTTTCTGCACATATTTTAGAGAATTTTGATTCGAGACTCAGTGCACATGAGAAGAATCAGATGGTCGACAATGAGAATCAGGTTTCGCAGAAGGAAAAGTCAATCATTGTAACAGGTATATGGTGTTTAACAGAAGCCTTGGTGGAACTTGTGTGATTGTACAACTCATAAGTGGTGTAGCTTATTGAGCGATATGTTAAGTCAACATGTTGGTGGTGTTTTAACACGTATGATGATTTATAAATGAAGAAAAGATAAGGGATTATCAAAATTTCAAGAAGGCTGTGTGGTTATTCACAGTATAATGCGTTGATGGATTATGTAAATTTCCAGGAGATGAATTTGCTGAAGTGTTTGTTGTATTGTATGAGTGTGACTTGTACATGTTATTGAAGATTGGTTTTGCCAAGATTGGAGTTGGGTTTCAAAGGTTCTATTAGGCTACTCTCAAAGACAGTGGATTATTCTTTATTCAGAGTTTGTATGCACATGTTATTATCGAGTGTGCGGGTATGTCTGATTGTAAACCACTGGCGACACTAGTGGATTTAAAGTCGAAGCTCTCGATCAACGATGGTGGTCCAGTAAGTGGTCCAACGCTTTACAGAATCTTAGCCAGTGCTTTACAGTATTTGACTCTGACGCGTCCATACATTTTGTATGTGATTCATTAAATATGTATGTACTTGCATGACCCTTGCATTCTCCATTTCCAGACACTAAAATGTATCCTACGATACATTAAGGGCTCTATATCGCATGGTAAAAGGGTTGTTTTGATTGTCTCATGTCTTATTCCTATGCTGATTTGACAGGTTACCCATACAAGACGATCCACCTTTGAGTATTGTGTTTTCTTTGGACTAAATAATCTCATGGTCTACTAAACGTCAGCCAACATTCTCACGTTCAAGTTCAGAAGCATAATATAAAGGAATAGCGAATGCAGTTTTGAAGTTGACTTGGATTACCAAAGACTTGCTAAAATCAGAGCAGGCTTTAGGGGCCATTTTTAAATTTTTTTTTAAAGGAACCCCACTTCTCAAGGACCCCACAAAAAAAATATTTGTGTATATTTATAAATATATATAAACAAAAATGTAATATACAACTAAATGTAAAAAACTGTTTATATATAAAAATATACAAATTCTATTTTGTATTTTTTTATTTTATTTTATAATAAATATTGTTTTTTATATTGTTAAAAATAATTTTGAAAATATTTCCGAATAGGACCCCTAAATTTCTAGCTCCGGCTCTGGCTAATATCTTTGCACAATGAATTCAAATCATGTCTCATCATTCTAAATGTCAATTAGAGAAGTCAAAATAGGTTGTAACCCGCGGGTTGAGCCCAAATAGATCCGCTGCGGGGTGGGCTTGGGCCACAAGATTTTAGACCGCAGCCCGCGCGGATCAACCTGCTAAATCCGAGAAAAAATTGAAACGGCATTGGGTTGGGCTATTTGAACTTGGATTAGCCCGCAGACATTTTTAAATTTATTGAAAAACATTCATGTTCAACCTTCTAGTGCTCTTTAGTCTTTATTAGAATTGTTTTGTTAAGAATATTAACAACATATTTGTCAATCCTTAACCTTAATTCTCTCTCGTTCTCTCTCACAACCGCCTAACAAGTTTCTGAGCTTATCTTGCCGGATGGCGCGCGGCGGCTCTGTTAGCGCCGGCGCCGTCCCCTCTCTCTCTTCCTTTCATCCTTTTTTCTTTTTTCTCAACTTGGGTTTTGTGGCTGTGACGGTAGTCGTTGGAGATCTCTAGCGATGACAATAAATCCGGCGTATATCTCCTCCTTCCCTCTCCGACAGAGACGCTCGGTGGTTTGGGTGGGAGATCTTGGCTTTCTACTTAGCGGTGCTTTCTCTGGTTTGGTCTAGAATGACGGGATCTTCTCGGTGATGGGTGACGCAACTGTTTCGGGTAGCGCAGCGGTACCCTTCTTTGTTGTTGGATCCGTCGTTGGTAACGACATCTCTTCATCTCTCTCATTCTACTATGTTTGTAAAAAGTCATAGCCTTGGTTGAGTTTGAATTGGCGTCCCTTCCAATAGCGTCTCCTTCTGGCGTTGCTTTCAAAACCGTCTGTTCTTTTTGCTTGCTTTACATCCGTCTTAAGGTGACTGTATAATATTTTATGAAGATCTTTTCTTAGTTTGTTCTTTGCGTTTAATGGGAAGTACTATCAATCCTACATATCTCTGGTTTGTAATTGTTGTGCAAGCTTTTCCGACGGTAGTTCTAAAGAAGCTAATCTGGAGAAAGTTGATAAAGACGATTGAAGAAGAAGACTTATCTGACTTGCGAGAATTCTCGTTGATAAAGGTATTGAAACGAAACAAGTTTGTATAGGAACCCGCGGGCCAGCCCGCTAATCCGTAAAATACATGAGGGTTGGGCTTGGGCCTGGGCCATTGGATTTTAGACCGCAGTCCGCGCGGACCAACCCACCATATCCGAGAAAAATTTGAAACCGCATTGGGTTGGGCTATTTGAGCTTGGGTTAACCCGTCTGACATCTCTAATGTCACTGCTTCGAGTGAAGGAAGATGATAGAATATATTAATATTTGGTTCTTTTAAAAAAATATTAATATTTGGTTACAATATTCGTAAATATTCTGTTTATAGGATTGTTTTTAATCTCCTTACTTTCGGTAATTTCCCTTTGTAAATGCTAAACTACATAAAGCCATGTACAGATGAATATCAACTGAAATACAATAACTTTTTTTTTTGGTCAACAAAATACAATAACTTTGAATAATATTAAACGAGAGATTGACAAAAAAAATAATAAAAAAATAAACAGAGAGAGAGAAGGGGTTTTCTGGAACATTCCAGGGAGTTCGCCACACTCTGAGAAGAAACCAACCTGATGAGACTCTCGGCGATTTTTAAGAACCCAACTTCTTCCCTTTTCCAAGAAATTAAGGCAAATACATCTCGGAATCAGGAAAAGTGACGAAACGAAAGAGAGAAGAAGAAGACGAAGGTCGGATGGGAGTTGATTACTACAAAGTCCTCCAAGTCGATCGCACGGCCACCGACGATGATCTCAAGAAAGCTTACAGAAAACTCGCCATGAAATGGCATCCCGACAAAAACCCCAACAACAAAAAGGACGCCGAGGCTAAGTTCAAACAGATCTCTGAAGCTTACGAGGTATGTTCGATTCAATTCCCGATCTTTCAAGTGTTAATCTTCACCAAAAGGTGATAGCTTTATTTTTAAAATAACTAGATTCTAAGCAAATCATTGGAGGTCCTCTGCTCTTTCACAATCACGTATATATAATGTTTCTTGTCTTCAAAGTTGTGTGGTGATTGGGGGAGTTCTTGTTTCAGGCAGTTTTCATACTTACTTGTCTGATTCTTTGTAGGTTCTTAGTGATCCTCAGAAGAAAGCGATATATGATCAGTATGGCGAGGAAGGGTTGAAAGGGAACGTACCGCCTCCAGGTGCTGGTGGAGCCACTTACTTCTCTACCGGGGACGGTCCAACGTCTTTCCGGTTCAACCCGAGAAGTGCAGACGATATATTCGCTGAGTTCTTTGGTTCCTCCAACCCATTTGGTGGTGGCGGAAGAGGTACAAGATTCTCTAGCACTATGTTTGGTGATGATATATTCACCTCTTTCGGTGAAGGAGGAGCCGGTGCTATGCATCATGGTGGAGCCAGGAAGGCGGCTCCTATCGAAAACAAGTTACCTTGTAGCCTTGAAGATCTTTACAAAGGAATTACCAAGAAGTTGAGGATCTCCAGGGAGATCGCTGATGTCAGCGGGTAAGTGATTGATCATAAATACTTGTCAACCTTGTTTAGTGGCCAAAATCGGGTACGCTGACATGTTTTGTTTTGAAAAAACTTGCAGCAAGACAATGCAGGTGGAAGAGATTTTGACGATTGATGTGAAACCAGGGTGGAAGAAAGGCACCAAAATCACATTCCGGGAGAAAGGAAACGAGCAACCGGGTGTGACTCCAGCGGATTTAGTCTTCATTATTGACGAGAAGCCTCACCCGGTGTTCACTCGAGATGGCAACGACCTCATAGTCACACAGAAGATCTCACTTGTGGAGGCCTTGACAGGCTGTACCGTGAACCTGACAACACTTGATGGTCGGAGGCTGACAATCCCGGTCACTAACGTGATACACCCTGAGTACGAGGAAGTGGTTCCAAAGGAAGGAATGCCGTTACAGAAAGATCAGAGCAAGAGAGGAAACTTGAGGATCAAATTCAACATCAAGTTTCCCACAAGATTAACGGCAGAGCAGAAAACAGGAGTGAAGAAGCTTCTCGGATAAATTGAGTTATCACTTAAACCAGTACATTCGAGACAAAACAAGATGGAACAGATGGGGAGGAAGAAGATTGAATGAAGCTTGGATCTTGTTATAGACTTGTAATTCAATACTGTTTTATCCTGTGGTTGATTTGTAGCATAAGTATGATTGTATACTCCTAATAAATGCGTTGCTTTCTCTACAGTTGAAACGACTTCAAACCATACCTGTAGATGCGACAGTAGTGTTGTTTTTAATAACATTATGTTCCTTATCAGCTCCCTCAAACTCGAAACATCTTCCCATTTCCCCCAAAACAAGATAATCAATTGCGACATTCATTAAGATTGCCTCGTGTTCTGCAGGAGCTCTGCAATGGTCCCCAAATCTTTGAGTCATGGCATGGTCTTTGTTCCCTTCAACAGCATGCTCCAGTTTTCCTGCTCTTGCCAAAACATCGATCAAACAACCATAGTGTTCAATTTGATAGTCTTGTCTCATCATATCAAAATACTCCAACTCTTGTTGTCACATGCCAACATGTGAACAAAGACCAAGGAATGTCATCCAATTAGGTTTCATCTTCGCTCTCTGCATTTCGTTGAATGTTTGGATTGCTTGAGGCATGTATTTTCTTCCATTCTCCTTGGCGCCGCAGAAAAGGCACGAGATAATTCTCCACTTTTCTAATACCATAGAAGGACATTAAAGCTTATAGCTTTGGAAGCAGCTGCGCCACGGATGACTTGAAGCTGCCACACCTTGTGGGAAGAGGTTCATGGTTGTGGAAACAGTAGCTCTGGTTCTGGAAAATACGCCGTCGCCTCTCCCTAGATCCAACATGCTTTTGTCCACAAGAACAATTTCATTTTAAAATCTTTTTCACAGCCATTTTCTAGCTTTGAGCACTAGTATTTCCATTTTTCACTAAGTTGTAATACTACGATCCTTTGTCTTTAAATCTCTGAAAAAGAAACATTGCAAACGCACACGATACTGTCTGAAATAACAGCTTTGGGTCGAATTTGAAAGACTACAAGGAAGAGAAGAGAGAGCTCTGATTCTTCTACTTCTTCGCCTTCAAATCAAGGTCCATGGCCTGTAGGTTAAGCAACAGATCGTTAGAGCTTAAGTAGACCTTATTTGCCGAGTTTGCAATGGTTTGTGCGATCTCTCTAGCCGCTTCAATCTTCCTCAGCGTTATGAAGGCTTGGTTGTTGGCGATTGCTTGACCTATGAGCTGAGCACTCTTGGCTTCTCCCTACAACAACCCACCAAGAAACTTCACCCTTAGCAACACATTTTATCAGTCTCGGGTGTTTCTATGAGTTTGGAAAGGGAAAGAACCTCAGCGCGGATAACAGCACTTCTCTTGTCCTGCTCAGCCTTCTCCACAATGAACTTAGCCCGCTCGGCCTCTTGAGCAGCCACCTGCTTTGCTTCTATGGCTGCCGTGAACTCCCTTCCAAATGTCAAGCCTGTGATGGACACGTCGTCCAACGCAATGTTGAAATTAGCAGCCCGTGCAGTTAAGATTTTCCTGATTTCCCTACTCACCGCCTTTACAAAAAACCAACAACCGAAAAGCTCATCTTTTAGAAGGCAAGAAAATAACTTTACCATTAAAGAGGAATCAATAACATGAAACTAGTAAAGTCATTTGGTCAACCTCTCTCTGAGTAATAAGCTGGCTTGCGTTGTACTGAGCAACCACAGCTTTCAAGGTCTCGTGGATGATCGAAGGCAAAACTCTCTCGCTGTAGTTCTCACCAAGGGTTCGGTATATCTCTGGTAATTGGTCAGCCATGGGACGGGTGAGAACCCGAAGCCCAATTTTAACCTGAATATTTCAATCCCAGACAGCATAGGCTTGTGAAGTGTTTCATAAGACCAAAACAAGCCTAAAACCCCATTAGTAATAGAGGGAAGAAATGAAGCAGAGAGTACCATCTGCAGATCACGGCTCCCGGATGTACTATCAACTAGGTAAGGTCGTGCACGAACATCATAAATGATTGGCCTTTCGAACCACGGAATCATAAGGTGGGTACCCTCAGGGTAAACCTGCAGAACCATAAGATATATTATTCCCTGCTTATTCACTAGTGCATCACAAGACATGTTTATGCAATGAGATGAGTGATTTCACAAAAGATAACTGAAGAGCCAACTTCAATGTGACTAAGAAACGAGGATAGTAAGAAATTACACAGTGTGGATGATGGAAATGAGGATACTGATTTCCAGGATCGGAAGAAAAAGAAGCTATACTCTATTCAGATAGCTAACCTTGTCTTTGATACCAACTAGACGGTTGAAGACAATGGCTCGATGCCCTCCCTCCACATTGTAGAGAGTATTTGCGGCGCCGTAAAGTCCGAGGCCACCGATAAGCACCGCAGCTATGGCACCACCACGAGGACCCTTGGGAACATTTACATTCTTGAAATTCATATTTTTTCACCAATATCTGGAAAATGTGTTAAACGAAAAAGGTCTTCGAAATCAAAATCTACCAAGTCACAAAAAAATCAAAATCTAGTTTCAAAATCTACTCAAGTCGCAGCATCCAAATAGTCAAATTCAACAAATGAAGAGACAAGAGGATATAGATTCAAAGAACAATCATGCATGGTTGCCAAATAAAACTCGAAACAAAGAATCTGCAAATCAGCTTTAAAAAAAACAGAAGCTTAGTCACAAATTGGAGCAGAAATCGCCAGAAGAATTTATAAGAAAATTACATGCTTAAACTCGTAAGACGACGGATAGAAAAGCCAGAGATGTCGGGAAAATGGGGAGATGAAGAAGAAGAAGAAGTACCTCAAAGTTCTGCCAAAGGCGTTGGTTAGGGTTTAAGCTCAGAAAGCATTCGGTTCAACGTTTGGTCAACCACGCATTTTCTGTTGCTACAGATTTTTGTGCCCATCAAGTTAAAATTTGTTTTGTGGCTATTCAAACCCATTAGTCTTTTTTCCGACTAACAACCCAATAGGATACGAGTTGGTACAAAAAAGTGGACAAAAAACAAGATTTAAGGAGGATGTATTGGATTAAGGGTTTTAAAGTGTTTTGAAATCCCATTATATTCAATTGATGATTTTAGTAAATCTACTCAAATGATGTGTTACTGAACATATAATTTAGGTAAAGTCATTTTAATTTTTTTTCTGTAATCACCTGTTATTCAACTAACAATTTATAAAAAACTAAATCAAATCTACAGTTATCCAAATCTAAACAATTTTGTAAAAAAAAGTACAAACGAACCATGAGGTATGTAGTATTTCTACACATCGAGAGAAATAAAAGCAGATATGCGGCAATGATTCATCAAAAGTAAGACTATGTGGCTCCTCGAGATGAATCTATCATGTGTCATCGTCACCAAAGATTTTGCCGATCACGAGCGCAAATGCATCAAATCTTGTAATTAGCCGCAACCCTTTTGTCGATCTACATACCATCTTTATATATCGCCAAAAGCTAGTCACCATTAAGTGAAAAACAGCTTAAACTGCATCATAGCTTCCAAACTCCAAAGAGAGTTCATGTCGACCAATCCCAAATCTATTGATTAGCTCTTGTCCACCGTTTCACTATGGCGAAGCAAGCAAGGGGATAATTGCAAAGATATGATTCTAAAAAACAGAGATATAACGATTTTTCAGCAAAAAAGAAACTACGAGAAAGTAATCGGAAAATCTCACAAAAGCGAGAACTCGGATTAAAACCAGAAACAAAATCCAATGTTAAATTGGAACAAAAATCTGACAAAATATCAGAAGATTCTGAAAATAAAACAAACTGTTGAGAAGTAAACTTAATTTGGGTCAAGTTTTATTAGGCTAATGATCCAATACAAATTTAAAATCTTGATCCAACTTCTAGAAATTCTCTAGAAAAATATCTCCACATCTCCACCTCCTTAAAATCTTCTAGAGAATTCCTTAAAAATAAGAATCTAGATTTTTTCTTAGAAAATATAGATAATTGTAATATTTTAATATAGATATTATAGTAGAATTCTCTAGATTTAGGATTAAAATATTCTAGATATTTTGTATTTTGGCGGCATAAATACCTTCATTCACTCTCATTTGTAACCAAGTCTTCAAGTTGTTGTCTAAGCATAAATAAAAACTTTTTTCTTCTTAAAATTCTCTTTTGTCTCTTAAGTTCTTAAACACTTTCTTCACATTTATAAATTTTTATTCCAACAAAGTGGTACTAAAGCTAGAAGATTCTTTTAAAGATGGCAAGTAATGGTGTTCCCTTCCAAGTCATGATGCTTACAAAGAGAAACTATAACAATTGGAGCCTAAGGTTGATGGTTATCCTAGGAGCACATGATGTATGGGAGATAGTCGAGAAAGGCTTCATTGAATTAGAGAATGATGCAGGTTTATCTCAAACTCAAAAAAGGATGGTTTACGAGACTCAATGAAGAGAGACAAGAAGGCTCTCTGTCTAATCTATCAAGGATTAGATGAAGACACGTTCGAGAAGGTCGGAGGATCAAAGTCGGCCAAAGAAGCATGGGATAAGCTTCGAACTTCTTACAAGGGAGTGGAGCAAGTTAAGAAGGTATGTCTTCAAACTCTAAGAGGAGAATTTGAAGCATTTCAAATGAAAGAAGGTGAACTCATCTCTGATTACTTCTCAAGAGTTCTGACGGTTGCTAATAACCTAAAAAGAAATGTGAGAAGTTAGATGAGGTGAGAATCATGGAGAAAGTTCTTAGATCATTGGATTCAAAATTTCCTCGACAGCAGTGCAAGCAATCACATGTGCGGGAAAAGAAGCATGTTCGTGGAGCTTGATGAATCGGTGAAAGGAGATGTGGCTTTAGGAGATGAATCAAAGATGGAAGTGAAAGACAAAGGTAACATTCTCATTGGACTGAAAAATGGTGATCATCAATTCACTTCTAATGTTTGCTACATTCCAAGCATGAAGACCAACATTTTGAGCCTAGGACAACTCTTAGAGAAAGGTTATGATATAAAGGATAATAACCTTTCTATAAGAGATCATGAAAACAATCTCATCACCAAGGTGCCGATGGCGAGGAATAAAATGTTTGTCCTAAACATTCAAAATGATATCGCACAATGTCTCAATATGTGTTACAAGGAGAACTCTTGGCTTTGGTATATTTGGTTCGGGCATCTCAATTTTGGAGGCTTAGAGCTACTTTCCAAGAAATAAATGGTGAGAGGATTGTCTTGCATCAACCATCCAAAGCAAGTGTGTGAAGGGTGTCTACTTGGAAAACAATTCAAAATGAGTTTTCCAAAAGAGCCGGAGACACGAGGGTGAAAGCCACTAGAACTCATACATAAAGATGTATGTGGACCTATCAAACAAAGTTCACTCGGTAATAATAATTATTTCCGTCTCTTTGTTGATGAATTCTAAAGAAAGACATGGGTTTACTTTTTGAAAGAAAAATCAGAGATGTTTGAAATTTTCAAAAAGTTCAAAGCCCATGTTGAGAAGGAAAGTGGACATGTGATTAAAGTTATGAGATCTGATCGTGGAGGAAAGTTCACATCCAAAGAGTTTCTGAAGTATTGTGAAGATAATGGCATTCGAAGAACACTGACGGTGCCAAAATCCCCTCAACAAAATAGGGTAGCCGAAATAAAGAATAGGACAATCGTTGAGATGGCAAGAAGCATGCTCAAAAGTAAGAAGCTATCAAAAGAGTTATGGACAAAAGCAGTTGCGTGTGCGGTTTATATATCAAACCGATCTTCAACAAGAAGTATTTTGGAAAAAAACACCATAAGAAGTTTGGAGTGGAAGAAAACCGGTGTTCCATTTTCTTTTCATGTATTTATGTATTTATGGTAACCAATCACACACTTGATTTTTAATCACACTTGATTTTTATTAACAAGTTTCACACAACCGATTTTTCTAAAATAAAAATCCAAACAATGAAATATGCTTTGTCCTGTCAACGTCTACCAATCATTTACATATTAGACCAATAATTGACAAGCTGCATCGTAAAAGTGCATCTTATTTATGCATCATTCTAAAATGCAAGAAGAACTAATGATATGATAAAGCAATACAGATAATGGTATAAATTTAAATATCATTACAAGATTTTCTTAAGAACAAATGGAATAAAGTTAAAGGAAAAAAAATATGGAAGATTACAAAGCAGATATTCCAACACACAGATGAATCAATAATAATAATAATAATAATAATAATAATAATAATAATAATAATTAATTATTCGGAACGTTTCCCGCTTTTAGTTAATTATATAACCGACCAACAAAACCATGCGAAGCCAAGAACAAACCCTAGACTTGTCCCCTTGACGCTTGATCCAGCCGACTTGTGCTCCTCATCAACAGCCGGAGAATCTGCATCAGAAGACGATAAGGTTTTCGGGGCCGGAGCTCCGGCGGGAGTAGTCTTTGTTCCGAACAACTCTTCCGGCAACAATACCTTGTCCACCACATAAACTGCTAGTGGAAAATTTTGTCTTATTATATTATTGATCCTTGTCTCAACAACACCGGTAGAAACATTCGCTTGGTGTATTTGACCTTGTCCTGTGAAATTTAACCCAAAAGCTCCTCCTTCATGTCCCGTAGCTTGGGTTCTAACGGGATTACTGGCTAAGAGAAGATCGCTTAGAGAGTAATATTTTGGAATGATATGGTAGAGAATGAGCTGGATTTGTTGTTGATATGTGAGACTGTTTAGGGTTCCAGGTTTAAGGTTGTTAAACGCGTCATCTGTTGGAGCAAATATAGTCATCCCTTGATCAGAGCTATTGAGTTGAACACTCACCTGAAACCCGACTTGAGTTGTGTTGAGGAGTCGTATGAATGTGGTAAACTGGTGTCCAGTTTCAAGAACCGCCGTGAGATTGACCGGAGTTGCTTCATTGGTCGGAGCTGGAGCAATAGGTTGGCTATGAATGTATGGGATGATAACGAAGAAGAGGATAATAGAAGAGAAAATTGATGAAGACATTGCTTATTTATTTTTCTCTGTATATGTGTGTCTCTCGGTTTAAGACTTGAGATACATATATAAAGAGAAGAGTTTATGGGGGATTTAAGAAGATACATGTACGTATGTGAACTGCGTATGGATGTTTCTCCTTTTTTATAATACATTACATCATATGATAATGTTTATTATTAGAAAAAACTGGACAAATCAATTAGTCGCGTCCACAAACAGTATATATACACGATACTCATGGGTTTTCATTACATTACAAAATAACGAACTTTAGTAAAAAAAAAAAAATTCTAGTTGGTCATGGTTCATGAATATCGTTTCATTATAGTATTATTAGTGCAAAATATATTAAACGTACTTCTATAAGTATGACAGAGATCTCGTTGTTTTAAATCCATTTAATAATTCGAAATTGAGTGGATACGTGTATGAAGCGTCTAATATAGTCTGGCATTGACGGCAAACGTGGGGATCATATTATCACACGCAGACTGCTCTGCATACTATAACTTGCACCCAACAATAAAATGTGAGATTGTGGGTAGATATGATATTAAAAGGCGAACAGCATGGGCTGGAGTTTTAATAAATCCGATTTAAGGAATTCCGATAGAATCATAGAAACTAGAAAGGTTCGCCTGTTGTTCAACGAACGACTAACCGAAGGGGCCAAACGGAGATCCAGGGAGCAACGCGCCAATCCGTCACTAGAATATAATGTTGGAACACGTTATTTTGTCAACAACTTACTTGGGTTAAATGGATCGATATTACAAAAACAAAACCTGAATAAGAAATGAACATGGTAAATAGGTTTTAAGAAAATACTTGGATTTATCCATTTGTTCATTTCCTCAATATGTCATTTAATATTATCTCTAAGCAAAATTAAAATTAAAAAATAAAATAAATACATTTAAATATTTTATAAAAATATATATTAATATTATATATATTTAGAGTTTAAAAACTGAAGGTTAGTCTAGGAATTAGTGTTTAGAATTTTAGTCCTTTAGGATTTATGATTTATGAATTATGGTTTAATTCCTTTGGGGTTTAGGATTTACGAATTAAAGATTCTTTGGGTTTAAGCACTTTGGAGTTTAGAGTTTAGAGTTTAAGGTTTAAGTCTTTTGGAGTTTAGGGTTTAGAGTTTAAAGTTTAAGCCCTTTTGGATTTAGGGTTTAGGGTTTAAGGATTATGGTTTAGAGTTTAAGGTTTAAGTTATTTTGGGTTTAGGGTTTAGGGATTATTGTTTAAGTTCTTTAGAGTTTATTTTTATCTTTTAAAGTTTACATATTAGGGTTTAGGGATTAGCGTTTAGTTTTTATTTTAATTTTTCGGTTTTTAAATTAGGGTTTAGGGTTTAGGTTTTTATATTTTAAGACTTACTTATTGGATTTAAGGATTAGGGTTTAATTTTAATTTTAATTTTTTAGGTTTTAAAATTATGGTTTAGGGTTTATGATTTAGAATTTAGGGTTTAGAAATTAAGATTTAGGTTTTAGTTTTTTTTATTAATTCTATTATTTTTAGTTTTTATATTTTTGTCTAATATAAAACATATTTTATTTTTTTTTTCATTTTTTTTTTCTTATTTTTAAAATTATCTTTAATACTAAATTATGTGTAATCATTTTATTGGTTAAAAAATGAGTAGGTGAATAAATAAGTTCACTCATAGGGGTTAGCCCAACAATTGTTCTAGATTTTAGGCTCATAAGAAATTCAAGTTTAATATATAAAACAACATGTAATTTCTCTCATAAAGGAAGTTTGGAAATTCTTATATATATATATATAAATATATGTACCAACATATACACATATTAATATGCATAAGGCTAACACTATGGTGTAAGCAAGAGAAGATGAAAGCCCACACGCGCGAGTCGCATCCGCCTCTAGGCCGAACTTGGGCTTGGTTTTTGGGAATGGGCATTCGGCCCCTGCTCGTGTATATATATTTTTGGGAGAAATTTTTGACGAATAAAATTAAATGATTTGATTTAGTTAGGATATGGTTAAAGAAAATCAACTCTTAACCAAGTTTTTAATTAGATTTTCTTAACCTTATCCACTCACCACAACATCACTACATACGCGAACTTGTTACCCACTTCCCTAAAATCTCTCACTCGTTACGAGATATCTCTCTTGACTTTATCTCAGTTGTTGCACGTTGGAGAATATCATGAGCATATTTTCTCCTACATATACGAACTTCTTTACTTCTGAAAACATGTGTTTTTTATTTCGAGAAACATCAATCTCTCTCGTCTTCTTTCTTCTACCAAAACGTAATTCTGAGAGTGTACATATAATACAAGTTTGCAGATTCTTTGATCAGTGTTCAATATTAGTTTTAAAGCGGTTGTATCATAAGATTCATTATCATATCAAATTGTTACATTACAAAAGATATTTTGAATTAAGGAATGAGAGTATCTCACCTCAATTTATTCATATTTTCGTTAATCGTATTTTCATCGGTTTATCTATCGCAGTTTTTATATCTGTATTTTGTGACCTAAATATAAAAGAGACGAAGGTTCCTGGCATATATGTTTCCATATTTGGAACTAACAAACTACTCACCAACAAAACATATCTCTTTCAAGATTTCTTTGTTTTTTTTTTTTTTGTCGACTCAAGATTTCTTTGTAATCCATCCGGTATTTGCATGTTAACGAAGATTTCATCGATTCCAAATTTTAAGTGTGGATTTATTTAGCATTAGTTATAAATCCCCCGGTGGATATTGTTGGAACAAATCAAGAATGAAGACAAAAGGAACTGTTGGAAGGAACTCGTTTTTACGGAAGTCGTTTAAGACAACTTTCTAGTAAAGCTCCAATGAAGATGTTTATCGGAATGATTGGTTCTTGGGTACGACAGAATCATCAATACAACCACTACAAAATAGTGGAGTATATTAAAACTTTAAAAACAGAGTTCGTTTAAATGAAAGGAGATGTAAGCTAGGATTGAACGTTTTGTTAATATTGTAATAGGTATTGGTCCAAACAATATTATTGTCTTTTTGGATTAAATCAATACTATTAAAAAGAGTGTTTTGTAAACTAATTTTTTGATTTATGTATATATTACGAAGTATATCATTAGAGATTTAAAGGTTTTTTTAATATTCATTAAAGATAAATTATGAGTTAAGAAAATTTGACTATATGTGTGCAACACTTGTTCTCTAATTAATTATTTTAATCTAAAATATATTATATATTTAATGTTTTTTCTTTTAAATATAAATATATTTATATATTTATACTATAAATTTTTTTTATAAAGTATTTTTTATTTTTCTTCTTAAATATAATTATTATTCATTTCGTATTTATTATTAAAATTTATATAAAATAATTTTAGTTACTTTTAATTTAAATATTTCTTAATTCATAATTTTATTAAAATATATTCATAATATCTTTTAATATTTTTAAAAAAATATAAATATATATTTTATATTATAGAAAATATTACAAAATATTTTTTATATTTCTCAGTTTCTTTAAAAAATCTACTAAATTCTATTTATTTTAAAATTTATTAAATTATTTTATGAAAAATAAGCATAAAATATTTATATTTAGACCATTATAAAGCAGATTGAAAAATAAATTAACCAATTTTAATTATATCAATACTATTACAAAAATAAAGTGTTTTGTAGACTAACATTTGGTTCATGTGTATTTAGGAAATATGTCATTGGAGATTTAATGGTGTTTCTAATATTCATTAGTGGTAAATTAGGATCTAAGAAAATTTAACTATGTGGACACACTAAATATTCTATAATTATTAGTTTTACTCTAAATATATTCATAATATATTTTAATATCTTTTAAGTATAAATATATTTATATATTGAAATTATTTTAAAATATTATAAAATATTTTGATTTTTTCGTCTTAAAAATAATTATTATTCATTTCATATTTAGTACTAAATTTTTTTAAAAATAATTTTAATTACATTTTAATCTAAATATTTCTTAATTCATGATTTTATTAAAAATATATTCATAATATCTTTTATAATCTTCTTTTTGTTTGAAATATAAATATATATTTATATTATAACAAAATCTTACAAAAGTATTTTTCAATTTATCAATTTTTTAAAAACATAATTACTAAATTTATATTTATTTTAAAATTTATTAAATTACATTTTATAGAAAATAAATATAAAATCTTATATTTAGATCATTATAAAACGGACTTAAAAATAGATTAACCCATTTTAATTATATATACTATTAAAAAACTAATTTGTCTACTAGAATACAAGTTAAAAAGATGCATTAACAACTTAAATTTATATATTAGCCAATTCTGATTATTAAATTTTTAAAAATAAAATTTACATGAGTTTAAAATATGAAATATACTCTAATTTGATAAAAATATTAAAAAATAATCAATATCTATATTATTGAAATATAAAATATCTTAAATTATGGTTGATTGTTTTTACCATTATAGTTTTTAATAGAGTGTTTCTTAAAATTTGCAAATTATTTATACGATTACAAGACATATTGAAAAATATATCAGCCAGTTTTATTAAAAATTATTAAAAATAAATTTTACTCATTGGAAAATAGGTTACAAAGATAAATTAAAACTTTTCAATTATATACACATCAAAGATAAACTTAAAACCAGTGAAAGAATATAAACAGTGTTACTACTTTCTTAAATATTTATTTATTAAAATATTAAAACACATAATAAATTTCACATAAAAACACAAGATGTTTTACAAAAATATTATAGATATGTGTAACATAGATTAAACTTATATTACATTACAATGATTGTTTTTAAAATAATTGATAAAATTATCTCTAAAATAATGATCTTATATTAGAATGCGGGTTACGATGTATTAACTAACTTAAATTAATATATCAATCAATTCGGGTTATTCAATTTCTTAAAACAAAATTTTCATCAGTTCAAAATATGAAAATATACTTTAATTTGATAAAATATAAAAACTAATCAGCATTTATATTATTCAAATATGTATTAACTCAAATAATGGTTTATGTTTCATAAATTTTGAAAATTATTTATACTACTTCAAGACGCGTTGAAAAATATATTAGTAAGTTTTACTTATTAATTATTAAAATTAAATTTACTCATTAGAAAATGGTGAATTAACAATTTTCAATTATATAAACATTAAAAATAAAAGTAAAACCAATGAAAAATATAAACAGATTATGATGTTGCTACTTTCGTAAATATTTATTTATTAAAATATTAAAAAATAAATAAATTTCATATATAAACAAAAATTGTTCTACAAAATATTATAGATATGTGTAATAGAGATTAAATTTTGTCTTACATTACAACCATTTTTTTTTGAAGATGTTATAATATTATCTTTAAAATCATGATCTTACGTTAAAATGCATGTTAGGATTTATAATACAAAATCATGATTCTAATTTTTTTTATCTTTATGAAATAAATCCTCTCAAATAATATATATTTCATTAAAAATCATTAACTCGCGCTTTATAACACGGGTTAAACAATTATAAACAAAATTAGATTGAATAACTAAAAACTCTAAATTAAAAAAAATGTAAAGAAAAAAATATTATTGATTTGGTCAACAAAATATCTCATAGGATTAAGCTTTTAACTTAAAATCAACCCACTTAATTCTGTGAATCAATTCAATATAACTATGATAATCAATTCTTGTTGGCTATATAAACATGTTGTGGCTCCATCCCACACACATCAACTATCTCTCCTCTTCTTCATATGTTTTAGAGTCTGAGAGTACAACATATAGATTAAGGTTCAGAAGCTTTGTTCTCGAGTGTTTTGAAACAAAGAAATCATGTAGTTTTATATAGGGATTTCTAAGCGTATTAAACGAGAGAGATCTTCATCTTAGATATCCAATTCCATTTCCGATCAGTTTATAGTACACTAGTGTTCATATTTTGATTATACAATGTTCATATCTTGATTATCATTTTGTAATATTAAATATCAGTTTTGCACATTGAGTTTGTGTGTTTTGTGGCTTTGTTGCTAATTAATTTGTGTCTCCTTTTAATCATCTCTCGATTTGTGTTTAATTTGGTGTTGACACAACCAAACACAAACTGAGAGATGCTAATAATCATACACATAATTAGCAACAAAGCCACAAAACCCACGAAACAACAATGGACAAAGTGATATGTAAAACAAAAGACTATAGACAATGATAATCAAGTTATGAACATTGATGATCAAAATATGAACATCAGTGTATTGTAAACTGATTGGAAATGAAACGAGAAGATGAGTAGAGTCGAGATGAAGATCTATCTCCTTATTTTAAAAACATTTGTAGCACTATAGTTTGTTATGCTCAAGAATCCTAAGATAAACCTACATGACTTTTTGTGTTACGAAAAACTCGAAAACAAAGCTCGTGAACTCTAATTCTTGTGTTGTACTCCCAAACTCTAAGACATATAAAGAAGAAGAGAGATAGTTGATGTGTGTGGGTGGATGAAGAGAAGGTGCCACAACATGTTTATATTAGCTAGGGGTGGGTATAAATTTCTAACCAAACCAAACCAAACCGAACCGAACCAATTGAAGTTACTCAACTCAAACCAAACTATATTATTTACATCACGCGATCACTTCATCTTTTACTCAATCCCATTTGACAAACCAATGTGTTTTTACTTATTAATAAATATTATTATAAATATGGATATAGTTATATATTTTAGTATTTAAGCCTCATTTCCCTTGTTAATTTTTATTTTCATATAATTTCTTAATATGATATAAATAATCTAATTATATGTATTCTCTCCATTTATCTGAAGACAACTAAAAACCAAATTTAAGAACTTTTATACTTCCGCGACTAAAATCCTATTTTGTTTCATTCCTCTTAGTTTGAAGGTAAAAATTTATAACATAAAATTATAATACTTCTTTTATGATTAACAAAATTAAAAAGTGGATGCTAAATTGCTAATAGTCATTTAGTTAAAAGTTTTGCTAAATTAAATCGAGCTAAATTACACCGAATAAAACTAAACTTAAGCTGAACACAAACCAAATCATATTTAGTTTGGTTGCGTTTAACTAGAGTTTTATCATATCTAAATTAACTGAACCAAACCGAATCTGAACCAAATCTATAATTAAAAATGAAGTGACCATCCCTAGTTTTTATAGCCAACAAAACGTTTAGGTAAAGTAAAAAAAAAATGATAATTGATGTTGATTCAGGAAACAAACAATATTCAATTTATTAAATCGAACAGAGATGATGGACTTGGACATAAGTTTAAGTAAGAATTAAAAAGCAAGAGCGGGTTTAGACTGGAAAATCTGGTTTTATTATGAAATCGAGACGGAACTGATCGATGATCGCTAACTCTAGGGTTTTGTGAGTGTATGTATATGAGTTGTGAACTTAGTCTTTTCCCGCGCATGAGAAATATATTTATATCAGAGGATCTAGGGTTTTTTTTCCTAGATTCTTTCTGATATTCTTTATAAAACAATAATTAGAATATTTCCTTATGGATATTCTCTCTTTATCCTGTTCGGGATAAATGTCAATTTAACATTTATCCTCTTCTTTTATGTAGGTCGACGAGCGCCTTCGCCGGGCTCCCTCAATAAATGCCGAGCTCCTTCGACCTTGCCAGGCCTTTATTTCCACCTCTAACAGTAAGCCCCCCATTTCATCGCACCGGGTGATGTACATGTCGGCGGATTTGTTTCTCTTGGTCCGGTTTAGTGAATTTGCCAGCATTTGATTGGCTCGGCGTTTATCGTCTTTACTCGAAAATTGTTGCGGGTTCCCAATCATTAATTGTGCCTCGGCTTCTCCCAATGAATGGTTTCCACGTGGCGATAATGTCGTGTCGCCTTAACTCTGCATGGGTAACCGTCGCGTCGCTTCGGTAACTGCTCTTTCTTGGCTATAAATATGACTCCCTTCTCTTCTCTTTTCATTTCCACCATCTACGTTCTTCTCTCACGTTTCGCCTTACTGATTTCTTTTGTATTTTTCTTCTTTTTGAGAGAGAGAATGGCACTCAAATTCTCGTTTCTTTGCTACTTTGAGCTATGCCGTCCTCCGGACCATTGTGTATTTAAACGTGTCGATGAGCTTATGCTCTTTTTGCTAAAAGGTAGCTCGTCGGTGTCTGGATTTATGCCGATGGTTACCTCCATTTATCGCCCTTCCCAACTTAAGGGAGGCGTTCATATCCTCCGTTTGGATCGATCTGATGCGTCGTTGATCTCACGAACGCGCTCTGGTTTGCTTCTTCCAGGGTCAGTTGCCTACCGCGTAAGTTCTTTTCTCTCACTCTTTTTCTTACTTTGGAGTTCGGTGAAGTAATTTCTTCCTTTTCTTTTCAGGGCAACTGATTGTGCATCAGAGTAGACCGGTCCCAGAAGATGCAGGCGGATTGTTTCTTGGGAGATCCGTCTTGCCGAGCTAGGTTGGTGATACGATGAGAATGCCTCAGCGTGGCCAAGTCGGCATATCATAATATTTGCTTGCCCCAGTTAGATTCTCCTTCCGACCTTGGCCGTGCTCCTGCTCTTATTCGTGCCGTCAACTATCAAGGACGAGCCATACAAATAACAGGCGATGAAATCGTCTTTTAAGAAAGGACATCGGCGGTGAGATGACTGCTATACGGAATGATCAGGCTGATCTGCATTTATATTCAGCAGAACATTGGTGCTAACGAGCTTCTTTAACAGTTTATTTCTCATCGGTGACCTTACTGAGGGAAGACGATGCAATCGCCTTAGTTAAAGAATAGTTCGGCTTCTGGTGGGAGAAGCCGATCTTCGGACGGAAATCGTCTTTCAAGAAATTTGTTTTTGTTGTTGTTGTTTCTTTTTATTCTTGTAGTTCGGGTTGTAATAGCACCTTTGAAGATAAATAAAATGAAGACTGTTGTTTCATTTCATTTTTTCTCGTGTTTCTTACTTCGGCCCCTTTTTTGTTTTACAATATCGACGAGGTATCGATGTTCGTGTAAATACGATCAGCAATGCCCTCGACTTTCTGTGGTCACCTCAGGCTATGCCTTGGTAGGGTAATTTTGAACAATACCTTTGGCTACGTCGATCTTTACCTTGACAAAAGTTTACAGGATCAAGTAATTTCTTCAATTTGTGTTATTTCGTCGGGCTGTCCTTTGACGTGTTTGTTTGCGCTCGATAAATGCCTTTGATTCGCGTTATTCGGCTGGGCTATACCTCGGCGAATTTGTGTTTGATCGAGAAATACCTTCGATTCGTATCGCTTGACCGGGATATGCCTCGGCAAATTTATAACCGTCTTGTGAGCAATTTCTCCGGAGTCAAATCTGATTGCTGAGAAAGAAAGGGGGTTTCCGAAGTGTGCTTCGGTAACCATTTGGTGATATGAGTGGTGATAAATGCCGACGTCATATCACGGATATCACCTAGTTCACAATTGGTTATGCGAATCAGGTCGGCTTATTTGTCGCGACTTCGAACTTTCAGGCAAGCGAGGGTGATCCCAACTTAGGATTTCATCACTGCCGACTTTGAGTCATGAATTTTGCACGTGTGATGAGAGGTGTGGATTATATCACCATGGAACTCGTGGAGCGCGTTTGATTTTGCTTGTATGGTTGGGATGCCAACATATCTTTCTCGAGATGTAATAAATTTGAAGTATAGCTGAATCCGGAAAGGATTGCCTATGTACCCCGAGATTAGGGGATCAAGCCATTCGTAGTTCGATTTACATGAATTATGGCTCGGTGAGCTCACTCCTTTTTTGTTCTTTTTTTGCGCCGGAAAATCTAGCACACAAATCTTTTGAGATTCATCGAGTTCCATGAAAATTCGACGGGTATTCCGTCTAGTTCAGAGAGCTCGTAAACTCCCGGTTTGACGACCTTTGATATTTGATAGGGCCCTTCCCAGTGTATACCGAGTTTTCCAGCGTTCTTTTCTTTGGTTCCTTGGTGGACTTCTCGCAAGACGAGGTCGCCTTCTTTGAAGTGTCGTCCTTTAGTTTTTTATTGTAATACCGAGCAGCGAGGTGCTGGTAGTTTTGGATTCTTAAGAGAGCTTTGTCTCTTTGTTCTTCGAGCGTGTCGAGGTTGTCAAGAAGCATCTTGTTATTGAGTTACGAGTTCCGAACGATCATGGATCGACGGACTGTTGACAAACTTATCTCGGCTGGTTACATTGCTTCCACTCTGTGAGCTAAGGAAAACAGGGTTTGGTTCGATGGTCTTCGCGAAGTGGTTCGGTGCGACCATAAAACTCCGTCTAGTTCATCGACCCAATTTCCTTTATGCTCGTCGAGTCGCTTTTTCAGTCCAGCGATGATGGTTTTAATTGTGGCCTCTGCTTGGCCGTTTCCCTGTAGATAGTATGGGTTGATCTGCTAAGCTTAATATTCCATTTGTTGCAGAATTGGCTAATCAGGATTGACGTGAATTGTTTCCCGTTATCCGTGATGATTTCGTAGGGAATTCCACATAAAACTGACGACGTCCCGAACTTTTATTGTTTTGTAAGCTTTGGCCTCCACAAAGTTTGTAAAGTAATCCGTTAGGATTAAGATATGTTCATTTTGCTTGGATTTGTGCGTTGGTCCGACTATGTCCAAATCCCATCGCATGAATGGGTGTGGTGCCGAGGCAGTTTGCAATTCCTACGTAGGCGCATGTATTTCTGGAGCATGTATTTGGCATGGCTCGCATCTCGCCGCGTAATCCGTGCAATCTTTTTCCATCGACGTCCAGAAGAAGCCGAGCTTTCTGAATTTTAAATTTTAATGATCGTACGCCGGCGTGGTTTCCCCTGGCCCTTTCATGGGTTTTTCCAATTACTTCTTCGATTTCTTTGCCCTCTACGCACCATAAGGCTGCTCTGGTGGCGTTGTATCGAAAAAGGTCACATTCTATTAACACGTATTGTGCTGCTTTGGCCATGAGCCTTCGAGCTTCCCACTTATCGGAGGGCAGTTTCCCTTCTGTTATGTAGGCTTTTATCACTGAGGTCCATGGCTCTTTCGGAGCTATGTTATCATGCCTTGGTTCCGTCGTTATGTCTCCGTCTATAGCGCTATAGACATCGGGATGGCTTATGCTTGGCTTGCCTATGAGTTCCACCGGGATCGTTCGTCTCAGATGTGCATCTGAACTTGATGCCAGGGCCGCGAGAGCGTCTATCGGCGTGTTCTCTTTCCTTGTAATTCTCGATAAATCGAAGAAGTCAAGGTCGACCGTCAGTTGTCTGGTCACGCCGAGGTAGGCATCCATTCTTTCATTTTTGGCTTCGTATTTGCCATTGAAATGGTTAGCGACCAGCTGCGAGTCATAATGGGCTTGAATGCGTTTGGCGCCTATCGCTTTGGTTAGTCGTAATTTTGCGATCAGAGCTTCGTACTCGGTTCGTTATTCGAGGCCGGGAATCCTAAACTGAATGATTGTTCAAGTATTTCCCCTGTTGGTGATTCGAGCCTGACTCCGACTCCAGAGCCAGCTTTTGATGACGAACTGTCCACGTGAAGTCTCCAATTTCTTTTCTCCAATTGATCGTTTTGCGCCAATTCGGGCGAGAGTTCGACAATGAGGTCTGCTAAAACTTGAGATTTTATCCCGACCTGTCCTTTGAATTCGATGTCGTACTCGCTTAGTTCAATAGCCCATTTAGCCAATCTGCCAGACTGAGTCGAGCTATGCAAGATTGATCTTAAGGGCATGGTTGTGAGGATGACGATCTAGTGTGATTGAAAATAGGGTCTGAGCTTCCTTGTCGATGTAACGACTACTAGTGCTAGCTTTTCGATCGTCGGATATCGGGTTTCTGCTCCGTCTAATGTCTTGTTGATGTAGAAGACCGGCTTTTGTTCGCCGCGGTATTCTTTCACCAACACCCCGCTTACGGCCGCGCTTGACACTGCGATGTAAAGGTAGAGGGTTTCTGCTTCCTCCGGCTTAGCTAGTACTGGAGGCGTGGTTAGTTACTCCTTCAGATGCTGGAAATCCTCCTCGCACCCTTCGTCCCATTCGAACTTCTTATTTCCCCTCAGGAGTTGGTAGAAGGGGAGGCATTTATCCGTCGAACTGGAGATGAATCGGTTGAGTGCAGCAATTCTCCCGGTTAGCCTATGTACCTCGCGAGTCTTAGTCGGGGATGGCAGGTTCATTATCACTGTTATTTGCTTTGGGTTCGCCTCAATTCCTCGCTCCGTTACGATGTACCCCAAGAACTCTCCCGAAGTGATGCCAAAGGTGCATTTTTCCGGGTTTAGTTTCATTCCGTAATCGTTCAGGATATCGAAACATGTTTTCAGGTGTGCGATATGATCCTTGGCCGCTAATGACTTTATAAGCATGTCATCGATGTAGACTTCCATGGTTCGACCGAGCTGTCCTGTGAACATTTTATTGACGAGGCGTTAGTATGTTGCGCCCTCGTTCTTTAAGCCAAAAGGCATGACTTTGTAGCAGAAATTCCCTCAGTCCGTTATGAAGGAAGTTTTCTCTCTATCGTCCGGGTGCATGAGGATCTGGTTGCATCCAGAGAAAGCGTCCATAAATGAGAGCAGCTCGTTGCTGGCGGTTGCTTCGACTAACCGATCTATGTGTGGTAATGGGAAGCTTTGGTGCAGGCTTTGTTTAGATCGGTGAAATCAATGCATACTTTCCATTTACCGTTCTTCTTCTTTACCACCACCGAGTTTGAGATCCACTCGGGGTATTTTACTTCCATGATGGATCCGGCATCCAGTAGCTTGCCTACTTCATCGTTTACTGCTTGTGCTATTTCTGCTCCGAGCTTCCTCCTTTTTTGTTTGATAGGTTTGTACGTTCTATCGACGTTGAGTTCATGACGGGCGATTCAATCCCAATCATGTCTTTTACGGACCACGCGAAGGTTGAGATGTTCTTTTTGATGAAATCGATCAGTTTGGCTCTGATATCGGGGTCAAGTTCTGCTCTGATTCCTACGCTTTGTTCGGGATTTCAATCGTCGATCTTCACGCGTTTGTTTAGCTCCAACCGAGGATTGTCTCGATCGAATTCCTTTGGCGTGGTCGCTTCTTCTCGAGCGATCTTTGCGTTTGCTCGGATATTGTTGCGCACTCCTTCGCCTCGCCGTGGCAGACTAGGATGGTTGCCTTCTCCAACTGCGGCGGTGTTACAGACGTCGTGTGCACCGTTCGTCGTTGTCTCTTGAGACGAGGGCGGTGACTCGCTCATTGCTAGCCTTTTCTTTGGTTAATCAGAATATCCAAAGTTCTCACAGACGGCGCCAATTGTTGATTCAGAAAATCAAACAATATTCAATTTATTTAATCGAACAGAGCCGGAACTGATCGATGATCGCTAGCTCTAGGGGTTTTATGAGTATATATGTATGAGTTGTGAACTTACTAAATTTAACATTTATCCTCTTCTCTTCTGTAGGTCGACGAGTGTATTCCCCGAGCTCCCTCAATAAATACCGATCTCCTTCGACCTTGCTGGGCCTTTATTTATTTCGGACCGAATCTCTGCTGGACATTTCTGTTATTGAGCTGAGCCTTAGAGGGGTGCTAATTGTTGGAATTATGTCCAGTAATCTCTGTACTGTCTCTAGAAAGTAAGAGTATGTCAATGATCAGACATAAGTCATATAATACTGGGGGTCATGATGGCTTGCTAGAGTCCGCTCATGATCTATAAGTCTTGGACTTATTGCCTTTATTATATGATCCCATATGGGTCACACGCCTAAGCTAACGGGAAAATACGAAGGAACGGTTTAGCAGAAGTACGGTAAAAGTGCTAGGCATTTACTGTACTTAGAGAGAATAAAGGGCCTGATTAAATCAGAACTGAGAATTGGGCCCAAAAGCCCATGAGAACTAAAGGGAGTTTTAATGAATAAAACTTGACCTAAAGCTCTCTAATTCTCCCAGACTTTGCGCCTCCCTCCTCTCTCTCTGCGCCGCCTCTCTCTTGGTCTAGCAGCCTCTTTTCCCGAAGTGTGCGTGTGTGAGCCTTTGGAGGATCCATCTCTTGGTGGTTCTGCTGATCTCTGACTATTACCTCCCATTCCGCTGCACAAAAAGGTAACAGGTGAGATCCATTAAGTTTCTAATCAAGAGAACCTAGATCTGCATGTTTAGTAGGATGAATCAATAGAGAATTGAATCAGGAAACTCTAAACGATCCAACAGTGGTATCAGAGCCAGGTTCTGTGGTTTTTCTTGTTTAGAATCATGTTTAGGATTGTTTAAGAAGTGTTTTTGAATCAACCTACTGATAAGAGAAATCACTTAAGAAACAAAGAATTAAAACCTAAACAAACAAGAAATCGCATGATCCAATCTATATGAATTGGTATGCGTCGGATCGTCCGGATCGAGACAGACGCACGAACCGATCGACAAGGATCGTGTTGCGTGGTCGCGTCCCGATCGACGGATGGATCGCGTCCCGATCGTGATCGAGAGATGGACCGATCGACCGAGATCGCGTCCGTGATCTCTCGGCATCGTCCCGATCGTCCCGTCCCTGTCCAGCTGCTTGCTCAATCGCGTGAGGCTCTCCGCCGTCCGGATCGTGTCTCGCTCGCGGACGTCCCGAACAATCGACCCGTCCAGCTCCCGTCCCGATCGCGTGAGGCTCTCGGCCGTCCGGATCGTGGATCGCACGGCTTGCGGCTAACGTGATCGCGTGGAGCTCACGGCTAGGTCGTGATCGGTTCACGTGATCAATTCGGTTCGGTTCGGTTTAAAACTTGATTAAAATCAAAACGTCACGGTTTAATAAACAGACTTAATAAATTTATTAAGTTCTGGTTTAACCGGGATAAGAAATCCAAAGTCGAAAAATTGGATTTTGTGCCTAAACCAATGATTTTCTAATTTGATTTGGTTGGACCAAATAAATTGAGAAAATCCGGTTTAGTAAATAACCGGTTGACAATTGTGGTCATCGTAGTAATTAATTTTGGTTAGACCAATTTTAATGAACCAGACCGGTTATGTCATTTAATTGGACAATTGGGTTATGTCTTGGACATGGACCAATTCTTGGGCCTCGGGCCAAGAAGTTAAAACAATTGGGCCAATTATTTGAGTCTTTTCTTCAGAATTAATTTAAAATTTATTTTTATAAAATTATAAAATCGATTTTAAATTAATAAGTTTCCAAAATTTTGAAATTAGAAAGTTTCTTAAAATAGAAGTTTCTAGATTTGCATGTTTTGGATTTTAGGAAATTTCTATAATTAAAAGTTTCTAATTTTAGAAAGTTTCCAAAAATAGTAGGTTTCCCAAAAAGGAAAGTTTCCCAAAATAGTAATCTTCTATTTTGGGATGAATTTTTAATAAACCTACAAACCTCAAATAATATCAAGCGTTGGATGTCTTGTCCAGTCTATGTCAGCTGTCGAAGCCCATTCAATTGTATTCATGGCCTTACAGTGTGAGGGTGTCTACTTTTGCGTGGATAAGACGGTTTGTGATTCATAAATGTCATTGGGAGTCCCAGACATTAATGATTACATGACTGTATAGTCTGGTTTTCTTGACTAGGCCATCGGGAGTCCCGGGCCTTGAGACATCAGAGTGGATTGGGCCTCGGGCCCAGATTCACAACCAAGAGTTATATCACGGATATAATTAGCCGACATAGGGCTTACCGATATAAGCTAAGGTTGGGTGATGGCCAGTGGCCCACTTTGATCTTAGTTATATGTGGATCTTGGAATCATTATATTCTATTGAGGGTAACTTATGTTATTGAATATAATGCGTGATTAATCATATTAAGTATAATACAAGATTAATCATATTGAACATATTAACTAATAACCTTTTTATCTTATATTTCAGCTATGACTACTACAAGCACTCAAAACACATTCTCAATCCGGTCTGTTCTCGAGAAGGAGAAGCTGACTGGAACGAACTTCCTGACGTGGTCAAGGAACTTGAGGCTGGTCCTCAAGCAGGAGAAGAAGGATTATGTCCTTCGTGATCCCCTCCCCGAGAGGCCTCCTAACAATGCCGCCAGGACTCTGCATAATGCTTGGGAAAAGCATTCGTCAGATGAAAATGATGTCTATTGCTTGATGTTGGCGACAATGACTGCTGAGCTGCAAATGCAGTTCGAGAGTGTGTTGTCACCCATCGAGATAATGGCAAGCCTGAAATCGCTTTTTCAGGAGCAAGCAAGGACTGAGAGGTTTCAGACAGTTAAGAACCTCTTAGACTGTAAGTTGGCTGCAAATGCGGCAGTGAGTCCTCATGTCTTGAAGATGATGGGTTATCTCGATCATCTTCAGAAACTCGACTGCCCTATCAGCCAGGAACTTGCCTGCGACATCGTTCTGCAGTCTTTACCTGCAAGCTATGATCAGTTCATTCTGAACTTTAATATGCATGGCTTGAGTAAGACATTGCCTGAGCTTCACGGAATGCTCAAGACTGCAGAGCCCAACTTGAGGAAAACCGCCAAGGACCCCAATGTGCTTATGGTGCAAAAGGGCAAGGGCTTTAAGAAATCCTCTGCTAAGGATAAGGGAAAGGCTAAGGCTGTCCAAGTCTCGGACAAGGACACGTCAAAGCCCAAGCCCAAGTCTAAGGCTGGGCCTACTGACATCTGCAGGTTCTGTAAAGAACCAGGGCATTGGAGGAGAGAATGTAAGAAATTCTAAGAAGGTCTAAAGGAATTAAAGAAGAAGACTCTCGAGACTTCTTCATCAGGTATTTTTGTTATAGAAGTTAATACAACTACTTCTGATAATACCTCATGGGTTATGGATACTGGTTGTGGGGCTCATATTTATACTAATATGCAGGCACTCAGCAACAGTAGAAGGCTGAAGCAAGGACAAGTGGAGCTACGAGTTGGGAATGGAGCGAAAGTTCCTGCACTAGCTGTAGGCACATACTTGTTGTCTTTACCTTCGGGATTGGTTTTAGAACTCAATAATTGTTATTTTGTACCTGCGATAAGCAGAAATATTATTTCAATTTCTTTGTTGGATTTGGAAGGTTATGATTTTTCAGTTAAGAATAAATTATGTTCCTTCAATCGCAACAATTTGTTCTATGGTTGTGCCCCTCTTACGAATGGGCTTTACATACTTGATCAATCCGCGCCAATTTATAACATTGATACCAAACGGTTCAAACCTAATGAGGAGAACCGAACGTTTCTATGGCATTGTCGTTTAGGGCACATCAGCGAGAAACGCATCAAGAGGCTCCATTCGAATGGACTTCTTGGCTCATCTGACTTTGAGTCATGTGAGAAATGCGAATCCTGCATGATGGGCAAAATGACACGGGCCCCCTTTAATAAACCTAACGAGAGGGCCAGTGACTTATTGGGCCTGATACACACTGATGTGTGTGGCCCAATGTCCACAAATGCAAGAGGAAACTATCAGTACTTCATTACCTTCACTGATGATTTCAGTAGGTATGGATATGTTTATTTAATGAAACATAAGTCTGAATCTTTTGAGAAGTTCAGAGAATTCCAAAATGAAGTACAGAACCAACTTGGCAAAAGCATTAAGGCTCTTCGGTCCGACCGAGGAGGAGAATACTTAAGCCAAGAATTCAGTGATCATCTAAGAGAGTGTGGGATCGTGTCCCAACTCACTCCTCCTGGAACACCTCAATGGAATGGTGTGTCTGAGAGGAGAAATCGGACCTTATTGGATATGGTTCGATCTATGATGAGTCACACAGACCTTCCAATATCCCTTTGGGGATATGCTCTGCTAACAGCAGTGTTCACTCTAAATAGAGCGCCATCGAAATCAGTAGCAAAGACACCATATGAATTATGGACTGGAGTAGCTCCAGTGCTGTCTTATCTTAGAATTTGGGGTTGTGAAGCCTATGTCAAGAGATTAATCTCAGACAAGCTTACACCAAAGTCTGATAAATGCTACTTCATTGGTTATCCGAAGGAAACCAAGGCTTATTACTTCTATCTACGTTCCGAGAACAAGATCTTTGTTGCCCGGGATTGTAACTTTCTTGAGAGGGAGTTTCTCTCTAAGAAAGACAGTGGGAGTAAGGTACTGCTTGAAGAAATTCAAGATGAACAGGATACTGCTCAACCTAATGAGGAAGAGCAGCAGGAGGACCTACAAGAAATTGTAGAGCCTGAACCTGTAGTACCTGAAGTTCGAAGATCCGGGAGGATCCGTCACGAACCCGAGAGATATCAAGGATTCCTCGTGACTAACTGTCATGATCTTCTGATCATTGATGGTGATGAACCATCGAACTTCAATCAAGCCATGATGGGCCCAGATTCCTCTAAGTGGCGTAAGGCCACTGATTCCGAAATGGACTCCATGTCGGTCAACCAAGTATTTTCGTTGGTTGACTTACCCGCTGGTGTAAAAGCCATCGAGTGCAAATGGATCTTCAAGAAGAAGATTGACGTGGATGGAAATGTCCAGATTTATAAAGCCAGGTTGGTGGCAAAAGGTTTCAGACAAGTTCACGGAGTGGATTACGATGAAACCTATTCACCAGTGGCTATGATGAAATCTATTCGGATTCTACTAGCAACTGCAGCTTTTCATGATTATGAAATTTGGCAGATGGACGTGAAAACCGCCTTCCTAAATGGAATTCTGGAAGAGGATGTGTATATGACACAACCTGACGGTTACATAGATCCAAAGAATGCTGGGAAAGTATGCAAGCTTCATAAATCCATTTATGGATTGAAGCAAGCATAGAGGAGCTGGAATCTTCGTTTTGATGAAGCGATCAAGCAATTTGACTTCATCAGAAACGAAGAAGAACAATGCGTGTATAAGAAAACTAGTGGGAGCAAGATAGTATTTCTTATTCTGTATGTCGATGACATACTGCTTCTCGGAAACGACGTTCCAATGCTGAAGTCAGTAAAAGACTGGCTTGGAAGTTGTTTTTCCATGAAAGACATGGGTGAAGCCGCATACGTTCTTGGAATCATGATCTACCGGGATAGATCTAGAAGGCTGATAGGCTTGTGTCAAGATTCATACATTGACAAAGTCCTACAAAGATTCAGCATGAAAGATTCCAAGAAGGGCTTCACACCAATGGTACATGGCACAACGCTAAGCAAGAAGCAGAGCCCTACGACGGCTGCTGAGCTTGAGCGCATGAAGAATATTCCTTATGCATCTGCAATAGGATCTATCATGTATGCCATGATTTGTACTCGTCCTGATGTTGCTTATGCATTGAGCATGACGAGTAGATACCAGTCAAATCCAGGTGAAAACCATTGGATTGCCGTCAAGAACATCCTGAAGTATCTAAGACATACTAAGGACAAGTTCTTGGTATACGGTGGAAGTGATGTGCTTAAAGTCAGTGGATTCACGGACGCAAGTTTCCAGACAGACCAAGATGATTTCCGGTCACAGTCCGGTTATATCTTTTGTCTGAATGGCGGTGCAATCAGTTGGAGAAGCTCCAAGCAAGACACCGTTGCTGATTCCACTACAGAAGCTGAATATATCGCCGCTTCAGAAGCAGCGAAGGAAGCTGTTTGGATACGAAAGTTCATTATTGAACTAGGTGTGATACCAGATGCGGCTGAGCCTCTGGCACTGTTTTGTGATAACAATGGTGCTATTGCTCAGGCAAAGGAACCAAGATCACACCAGAAATCCAAGCATGTTCTAAGAAGATTTCACTTGATACGTGACATCATTAATAGAAAGGAAGTCAAGATCAGCCGAGTTCAGACAGATGATAACGTCGCTGATCCATTGACAAAGCCACTCCCAAGGCCTAAGCTCGAGTTCCTGACTGAAGCTGTAGGCATTAGAGACATTGAAATGTAATCTAAATTTGAGTGGGAGTTTGAGGGCTTTATTTAGTTATTTGATATGTTCTTGTAAAACATTTTTATGTTTAATGAAATTATTATTTCAAGATTATTTTAACTGTGATGAAATAATCGTTCCAAAGTGATATGAACCATTTTATAGGTCATCGAAGTAAGTGACTTGATCTTGAGTTATCAAAGTCATTTAGCTTGATCATGAGACCCTATATTTGATAGATGGCTTATATCATCATGTCCCTAGTCGAAGGTTGTTGAAATTGGAACACCAACAACCGTGTGAGACTGGATTGGTATGTGACTTATGACAAAGTCTCAGTGTGTCATAGATGCACGGCATCAAAGTCAGTACATAGGTGTATGTAGGGTACATACGACTGGACAAGACCCGATTATAAGAACTCTTCAGGATATTTATATCTGTGTCATAAGAGATTCTTACTACGACTATATAGTATAGTCCTTAGACCTGAGTTCGCATGCATGTGACTGCACACGAATTAATGCGCTTTGATCATTGTCTAATGCTGTCGTTAAGCGATAGTTATAAGGACCTTGTTTGGGTGTATTATGAAATGAGTAGTTTACAGTGATGGAACAAGACGGGATTTGTCCCTCCAATATAAATGGAGTGAATATCTCTAGGCCAATCGGAGATTTGAATACTGGAAAATGCATGGCCATGCTCAAACGGACTTTCCCGAGTCGTTTGGATTGTCAGTGTCAAATCAGAGTCCGATGAACAAGAATTAGGCTTTGTAAGGATGACACTAATCTTGCCTTATGACTAATCGAGATATTGAGACAAAAGGATTATGAATACATAGATTCCAGTTCAAGTGGGAGATTGTTGGAATTATGTCCAGTAATCTCTGTACTGTCTCTAGAAAGTAAGAGTATGTCAATGATCAGACATAAGTCATATAATACTGGGGGTCATGATGGCTTGCTAGAGTCCGCTCATGATCTATAAGTCTTGGACTTATTGCCTTTATTATATGATCCCATATGGGTCACACGCCTAAGCTAACGGGAAAATACGAAGGAACGGTTTAGCAGAAGTACGGTAAAAGTGCTAGGCATTTACTGTACTTAGAGAGAATAAAGGGCCTGATTAAATCCATGGGATTTAATCAGAACTGAGAATTGGGCCCAAAAGCCCATGAGAACTAAAGGGAGTTTTAATGAATAAAACTTGACCTAAAGCTCTCTAATTCTCTCAGACTTTGCGCCTCCCTCCTCTCTCTCTGCGCCGCCTCTCTCTTGGTCTAGCAGCCTCTTTTCCCGAAGTGTGCGTGTGTGAGCCTTTGGAGGATCCATCTCTTGGTGGTTCTGCTGATCTCTGACTATTACCTCCCATTCCGCTGCACAAAAAGGTAACAGGTGAGATCCATTAAGTTTCTAATCAAGAGAACCTAGATCTGCATGTTTAGTAGGATGAATCAATTGAGAATTGAATCAGGAAACTCTAAACGATCCAACATTAATCCCACCTCTAACAATTGATTATCACAATTATATTGAACTGATTCATACTATTAAGTGAGTTTATTTTAAGTTAAAAGTTTAATCTTATGAAGTATTGTGTTGACCTAATCAATAACATATTCATCTTAAGTGAGAAAACAATAATATTTGGACCTACAATCCATTGAGCATCCAAATCTGGATCAATATCAGCAAAACGTCTTTGGAGAGGGTTCTATAAACAAAGCCACAAATCGTTAAAGTCCAGGTCCATATCTTTTATGGTTTTCAAATTGTCCACTTTGAGTCTCTATTTCTCCTTTAAACAAACTTTGTTTTTAATTTTAATACTCTACCCTATAGTGTCTGTAGCGATATTTTATTGTACCCAAGAAGAACATGTCATTCCGATAGACATCTTCATCAGAAACCTCACCAAAATGTGGTCACAAACCACATTTGTAAAAACTTGAGTTCCAACAGTTGGTCAATGTTTGAATGAGTCATGTTTATAAGTTATGTTACTTGTTGTTTAGTCAATAATGACCAAGTTTCACGGTCCAAGTTGTTAGCTAGTTGTTGATGATATGTGGCATTTGATTGGGATTTCAGTTGGGTTGTGTAGAATTTTCAGTTCAATATACAAGAGCATTTGATTATGTAGCTAGCGAACATGTCACGTGATGACTGACGACATGCAAATAACCAAAGTAGGAATTGAGGTTATTTTACTACTTTAGTTACTTCACGTCATGTGCGCTTCCTAAAATGACGTTTTTCTCCCTGTGATAATTATGTATTCGCTGAGGGATGTTTCCTTTAATTTGAATTTCCAAGGGTAAAATTGTCAAAGTTATTGTCGTTTTCCGAGGTAGCAACAGACAAAAGTAGACCGATCTCTCAAGCTAACTCAGATTCTGTGGACAGCAATTAATGTTGTCCATTAATGCTAACTAAGAAGTCGAAGACCCAAGAGGTTTGATTAATGCTGTTTTGATCCATCAATGGAGTCACATTGCTCGCCGAGTCGACTCGTTCTAGTCGCTTTCTTTTTCCTTTGCTTCTTCGCCGGCAATTCATCGGCGATGAGACCTGGTTTCTTCTACACCAGACACAGAGGACGATGCACGCCACAGTGACTAATCAATAACCCTCTTCCTCCGATAAAGAGACTACTCGGGGATTTTTCAGATCTGACTCTCGTGGTACGTGTTTGCAGGTATTGGAGCAGCAGGAGGGAGGCATGGCCTAGGATGGTGCCGGAAAGATCAACGGTTGAGAAAATGTTCGGAGTGATGGTGGCGAAAGAGCGTTGGAGATCTGATCTGACGCTGGTCGAATTCACAGCTAGGAATGACTAGGAAGGGAACGCGTACGGTGCATTGCTGAAGCAAGGGATCGCAGCTCTGCTCAACTCTTATGCGAGAAATTTTTTTTCATATGCGCCGTGGGAGGTGAAGTCGATACTCATTCAGGCAATGATTTCTGAGCCGGCTGCTCACCGGCAAGCCCAAAAGTTCGCCGCTGCTAATGTGGCTTGTGACTAGCGGTCTTGATAATCAGATAAAAGATTAGTCACTTTGTCGTTTTTAGCTTGGATTTTAGTTTTTGTCCTGTAGCCATGCTTGATTCTGACCAAACAAGAAAAACAGAGGTCCTCTCTGTACTCTTGTCGTGATTTCAAAATCCTCAGATTTCAATTGAATCTGGTCCAAAACCAAACCAACCAAACTGAACGAATCTAAATGTAAAATCTGTCTGCACCTTGTTTAAATTTCACGTATGTTATCATTGAGGTTGATCACTCAATAGGTTTAATATCTTGTTCAGTGATCTCAATTTAGCTTTGATTCTCTTGTGCATATTGTAACCGAACCAACCAATCTTAATTAAACCGAATCAAAATAATATTGGTTAGGGGTCAGTCACAGTTTGAGTAAAACTGAACCGTACCCAAATCACAAGCGGAAGTAAACCGAACCATACCAGTAGTTGGGTACGGTTCGGTTCAGAACTAGAAACGCAATTAGAGGTTAATCACGTTTGGTCTGGTCGGTTTGTTTTAAATGGTTTGTGTCTGGTTTACAATTAAACGCAATTAGAGGTTAATCGCGTTTTATAATTTCTAAACGTAATTACTGATTCTAATTGATTGGGTTTAATTATGCACAAGAGAAAATAAATTTGGGTGTAATTACACACCATTGTAATATTTTGGGGAGGAATTTAATGAGTTTGAGAGTTTAGGGAGGAAAATGCAGAAGCTCTACTATAGAGGGGGAAAAAACCGGCCAACCCACAAACTATTGAGTAAATCCACCCAAACCCTTACCTGCAACAAAAAATTAGACCGGGACGTTTTATTTGGGCTCCACGGTTCAATTTATTTCTACAATGTAATGGGCCGAATCGACTTCAAAAGTATATAATATGTCTAGTGACCCAAAATAGAGCGAGTGAAATATGTTGTTTGGAAACAACTCTTCCTATATCCTCTCTCTGGACTTTCAATTCTCGGCCTTGTTATCCCACACGGATTATACTTATCCGTGTTACCGAACAATGCCAAGGTATCGGCCTGAGTGAGAGAAACCCCAGAAGGTTTAACGAATGCATCTTGCTCAAGGCAACACTCGAAATCTCATCATTTCTTCTGGTTTGTTTCTCAAGATTTTTTTTTTCTTTCCTTTTCTCCGAAGCAATAACCATATATATGTTATTGTATAGTACTCTTAATCTAAATCAAAATTTTTGATTCTTCTCGCAGCGGCTGATCGAGGGCTGCTTGTAGCGATTTTGCCGGTCTGTTTCTTCGAATTTTATTGTATAGTCACTACGAGGATTGTTGTAATGGCGAGTAGAAAGCTGATTCGAGATTTACTGATCACAAAGCAGCCGCTGTTCCTGCAATTGGCGCAACAACGGGTCCGTGCGATGATTATCAATTTGTTTGTGATTACGAGCTGCGAAGTGGGCTTATCCGATTTGGTAATTTTGTGTTTTTTAGAGAGTTGGCGCAAGGCTAGGGTTTCTGCCAGCCAATGGGTATTCGATTCATCGCCGGTTCAGCGTTTTCAGCGAGTTCTCGAAGAAAATTAGAGGGGAAGCTGAAAGGTATTTTCTTTTGGTGCAAATTTTTGTATGTTTGTAATTGTATCTTGGTGGATGATTTCAAATTTTGTTTACATTTTCGATGTTGTTGTTGTGGCAGCAATCCTGAATTTCAACGAACAGTGAAAGAGCTGAAGGAAAAGGCAGAAGAGTTTAAAGGTGTAAAAGAAGACCTTAAAGTTAGGTAATTACATTAACACTTGCACTTACTTAGAGAGACATACATTGTATTTCAAAGGAAGCTTATGAATGAAATGGAATATGCAGAACAAAAGAAAAGACTGAGAAGCTGTACAAGCAAGTTGATGGGGTCTGGACTGAGGCTGAATCTGTGGCAAAAAAGGTATGTTCTAGTACAAGAGCCTGGAATTGGCACCATATTTGTATTCTCCTTTCGATACTTTTTGAGAAGGTATTATTGATAAACAAAAAAACAAGTGTAAAGATTTCCTAAGCTGGGTTGTGTCTTCTTTGCCAGATTTGCATTTTTTTGGTTTGCCTGTGTTAATAATGTGCTTATTGTTTTTTTTTTCGTTCTGAAAGCGTGTGCTGTACCTGTATATATGAAGTCTCGGGTGTAGTTTGGTAACTGATTATTATACTGATGAGAATTATTTATATGTATGAGGACCCGACTTTGCACATTGTTAAAGGCTATAGAGTTGTTTCTTACCAAACAGCTTTGGTGGTGCAGGTCTCTTCAAGTGTGAAAGACAAGTTCTCAGCCGCCACAGAAGAGGTTTGATACTTTGATGGAAGCCCGCTCTTTTTAGTCCTTTCAATGGTCCATTGTGGCATTTTTGGGGGGGGGTTAAATCCGGTTATGCATTTTTTTGTGGTTAGGTGAAGGAGTCGTTCAAGCTTGGTAAAGAGGAGAATGCAGAGTCAGCGAGTTCATCAGGCACAGAAACCTCTAAAGGGGAAAACCAGCAGCAGAAATCAGACACTACTGGGGGTCAGCATACATTATTTGAAAAATTCAAGTCAAGCATTTCTTCCCCCCTTGACTTAGCGAGGAAGGGACTTGACATCGTGAAGGATGAATTGCGAGGAGGCTCGTCTAAAAAAAAGCACCTGGAATACACGCCTCCCCCACCATTTACAGGTGTGAGAAGTACAAGAACGGATCTGGTGATTACTCCAACAAAACAGTCGAAGTGGCAAAAAAAATGGGAATCTTTAAGAGAAAAGGTAAGCGGCCCTCTTTGTCTTGTCCGCTTATGCCATGATTTTAAGGCTTTGTTCACTTGTTTACTTTGCATTTGGTTTAGATGAAAGGTAATCCTGCTTTTAAACGTCTAAGCGGGATGAGTGAGCCTGTTGTCAACAAGAGCCAAGAGGTAATGAACAATTTTCTCTACTCAATTCGTTCAAAGATTTTATCTTGCAATAGTCTCTTTGATGATACTGCTTTGTACTTGTAAATTGGCAAATGCTTTTGGACCGTGTAGATTGCAGAAGATTTTGTGGAAAGATGGGAAACCAGTGACAACCCGATTGTTCACAAAATTCAGGAGTATGCTCTAATTGCTCCCTTATTATCTTCCTTAAAAAAATGAACATACTTACAAACAACTCATATTGTTTGGCAGCATCAACGAGGCAATGTTTAACGAAACAGATTCTGGATCAACTTACAAAGAGATACGCCGCCGAGATCCGTAAGTCGTAGAGGCTGATTGGTTAGTTTCAAAATGTGCCCCCCGTGTAATGGTATTCTTCTCTCTTTCATAATCAGATCATTCTCGTTGCCGGACTTTGCTGCAGAAGTTCATGAAGCCATCAGACCAGTGTTGAGTGCATATAGCAAGGTGAATCTCGGGTTTTGAAATGGATCAACTACTCCCATCTTCGATTTTGTTACCTCTAAATTAATTTCCCATCTATGAACTAGGGAGATGCTGAGACCTTGAAGAAGTATTGCAGCTCGGAAGTGATTGAACGGTGCACGGCAGAGCTCGCAGCTTTACAAAGTCATGATATGTTTTTCGATCACAAGGTAAGGTTTTTTGGTTCTTGTTTCACCGACGGGATCCTGGTTGTCATGTAAAGCAATGAGTCAATGGCTTCATTTTGTGTTGTTTTAGATTCTGCATATATCGGAAGTCGAAGTTGAAGAGACAAAGATGATGGGAACTACCCCCATAATCATTGTCAGGGTAATAATCTCCCTCTGTTTTTTTTTTTTGCTTATGAGGTCATCCTTTAGCTAGGATTTGCATTTGATGGATGTATATGATCTTTGATGTCAGTTCCAAACGCAACAAATCTTCTGTGTTCGCGACAAGAATGGCGAAATCAAAGAAGGAAGCCAGGCAAGTGGAAACTGTGAACCAATAATATATATTATGATCAACATATATAATCAACAGTGCTCTAAGAATGTGTTGTGTATTGGATGTAGGACACGATACAAACGGTGCATTACAAGTGGGCAATGCAACAAGTGGAGGCAGCAGAGTTAGGGGAAGAAGCTATCTATCCAATTTGGAGGGTCAGAGATATCCTTAGACTTGGTGCTGCTCCAGCTCTCATTTAAATCTTTGGTTTATCCTTTTTAACCTTAAAAGCTAAGCCTCTCCAAGCTCTCTTTTTATTATTTACCCAAATCTTGTTCACTCATTTCCTTCCATTCTCGTTTTATCACTTCTTCTCTCGGGAAGAATTGGGTTCCCATGTTTCAGGGAAATAAGTTTTGACATATATTTGATTAGTTCACATGTCTGTATTTTCTTTTAAGGTTAACGAGGTCTTTTTATTTTATTTTATTTTATTTTTGTCCTAAGGGGCTAAAACACTCTAGAGAATTAGAAATATTTACATTTTGGTAAACCAGTTTTCATTATGATTTTTCGTTTTTATAAAACAAGGTTGTATTTTTATCAAATACATGCGACTTACGTCCCACTTTCCAGTTTTGTACAATTTTCAACCAAATTTTTAGCCTCAAAATAGATAAAGAAAAATGGTAACGATATAAGTATGTTGAGATCAGAATTTGAGAAGCAGCGTAGAGGTTAAGCAGCAAGTGGAATATTATCGGGTTACTTTTGTCTTCCTAGCGTCCGAACTAAGGGGGGTGTATTGAACTTGGTATTTAAAGTGATTTGATTTTTTATAAGATTTTGAATGATTTTAATGGTTTTGAGTGATTTTAAAGGAGTTGTTATGATTTTGTATTAAAATCACCTATAATCCCACCTAAAACCATGAGATTTGAATCTTTGTATTTTTAACTAGGAAAGTCACCTAAAATCCCTTAAAACCCTCTGCAGTCATTAAAATCTCAATACTTAAAACATTTTCAATAACAGTGGATTTGAAATGATTTTAGCAAATTCTTGTTTGAATAACAGTGGATTGTAAATGATTTTGAATGACTTTACATAAATCTCAAGTTCAATAACACCGGATTTAGGAAGACATTTTAAAATCATAAGTTGAATAACAGCGGATTTTAAGAAAACCTCAAAATCTCTTAAAATCCATAGTTCAATACACCCCCCTAAGCTCAACACAACACAACACAACTTGTATATAATCCTATCTTATCTCCCTTGAGCTTCTGAATCTCAACCATCTTCAAAAGACCCCGCCATCCATGTCTTGCCTGAGAATTAAGCTTTTCCCAGCCAAGAAAGCTTGGAAGAGCTTAGCCGCCAAATTCCACAAATTCCGGAGATCCAAAACCAAACACCAAACCCGGTACGGTGCATCAGCTTCCGCCAACTGTTCAACCCATCGACCAGGGAATAATCTTCGAGACAGAGACTCCACTGTTTTTTTTCCACATCCGGCTAAAGAGAAGTTGCTTGTTCAAGAAGAAACGAAAATCTGTTGTATACGTTGATAAACTATTCAGAGAACACAATTGGATTCCAGCGAAACAGTGGAAGCCGGAGGAAGAAGAATTGGTTCCAGAGAAGGGAATAGACGAGAGAGCCGAAGAGTTCATCAACAGAATGAAAGCAGAGATGATCGCTTCACGCAACTTGTACTACTCATAAGCAGACTTTACAACTACCAATTGATCTCATCTGTGTATATAAAAAGTCCAATTTCAACTCTTCTGTAACAAAACAATTGTCTATGGATTTAGCTTGAGTCTGAAGTTACTCTTATCCTATTCCATTAACAACATAACTCACTTAACAAGATGAGCTAACTTGGATGAACTGATAAAATAAGTGGATTCGTATATAAATACCTTATGGAAAAAAGGTCAAACTGAGTCTCTGAGATTGCTTGTTTGATGAGAAACCTGAAACAGCATCTTTTGTTAGTCCCTCGAAACTCGAACAACTAAACCAGAAGTGGTTTGAAAAGTTTTCAGGTGACCGGAGCCAATGAGATCTCGTATGTGAAATCTCATATCCAGAGGAGAGAAACGGAGTCGTTTCTTTTCAAGCTCAGCCAAGAACATCTCTTTATGTCGCTTGCGCTTTAGCAATGAAAGGAGCTCGTTCCTTCCCTGATCAGAGTTAGAGTAAGAAAAGGTTGATCTGAGCACAATCACTTGAGAGAAAAGATTGATAAAAAGAGGTTTTCTAAGTGGTTACCTGCAACAGAGCCTTCCACAGTTTACCGATACTCGGAATGGCAAACCAGTACATGTCTGGATCCATAAGTTGGCGTGTCTAAGGGAAATTGGTACGAAGAGTTAAAAAAACGGGGAAATGATATGTAGAGGAGTATATGGTTCTTTACTTACGAGAAGGCCTGCGTTAATTAAGAGAGTGATGTGCCCATCCTTCACCCGTCCGCCTAATGACAAGAGCGAACACTGCAGTGAATTTATTGATAACTTAGTGAAAAGTTGAAAACTTTTGGCATCCATCATGTAAAAGATATGAACAGATTAGTAAATGACTCACAAGCTCATGATGTCCAATACTGGGTTCGAGTTTTGAATCAAGGACATGCTCTTTGAACCACATGAAAACTTCAATATCACTCTGTTTATTCTCTTCCATCCTCTTTACTATTCGATCAACCTAACATAACAATTGAATTACAGGAAAATGCTAAAGGGTTATCACTAGCTCAAAATTGGAAAGACCATTTTCTCAACAACATCATCAACTGTAAAAAAAAACCAAAACTAATGTAAAACAAAACAGAAAGACACTTAACCAGGTTGGCTCTACAACACTAATTGTAACAGAAACCAGTAAAAGCAAATGTAACATACACGAGAAGGACACCGTAGCCAACCTGGTTAATATAGTCATCCAAAAAGATTATGGCATGATCATCTTTTCCAGTGTTGAGTTTGAAAACACGAACAACTTTATCTCTTCGTAAGCGCTGCACCAAATTGGGATTGATCATTACAAGAAAAAACTCTATCAAGTCTATTAGAGATGATAGACGATGAGAAACCATACTTCTAGTTCTCTATCCACTTGGGTTCTATCCTTGACACTATTGTATAATTGCGACTGTAGTATGAATGGCGGGACCGATGCCTGACCACAGCCAAATTGAAGAGACAAAATAAATGAGAAGGGGAATCAAATTCAAATACAATTTCAGAGTGATTTAACAACAGATCGAATCGAACCTGGTCAATGCGAGGAAACTGAGCTCGCATCATCCGAAGCGCCACAGAAGTATCGCTAAAAGTTAGTTCATCCTCTGATACCAACATAAAAACCAATTCGGAGTCAGAGCTACATACATACATATAATCTATGGAGCGAAGGATTCTACTTACGGAGAGAAAAACATGGATCCTCAGACAATACTCCTCCATCTTCATTTGCAGCGTGCCTGCAACCAACTTCCTCCTCTTCTTCCTCTCGCCGGCGCTTCTTTCCTCCGGCGCCAGAGGTGGAGGCGGAGGATTCCTGATTTGTGATTTTCTTCATTTTATTCTCTTTCTAGCAGAACAAGAAAAGTCAAAATCTAAATCTTCAATATTGCTCTATGTGAAAATAAAAACTAAAAAGTCCCCTTTTAAATTAAATAATATTTTAATCCAAAATAATATTTTAATCCAAAAGAAGGTTTTAATCCAAAATAAGGTAAATTACTTTAAATCTAAATCAGTTTTTAATAATTATATTCTATATTTAGGTTTTATCCACCCACTTAAATCTACATAATCTAATTAAAAAAAATTGAACCCAATTTTTATTTTCACACTAAACTTATTTTTTTTTTTAAACTTAACTATTTTATCGAGTTCCTTAATTGAAATAAACAATTTTTAATTACTCAAAATCAAAATGTTTTTGATAAAGTTCTAACTCCTATTTTCATTCATCTTTTTGTAAAACTAGAAAATTATCCAAGTATAATTTGTAAATTTAAACTAATTTTGTTTTTGAATTTCTAAGTAATATTGATATAACCAAGTAAAACTAGCAAGATTTAGTCTTTAAAAATACTGGTAAAATTAGATAAAATTAGGCGGATTCTATATGTAATATTGAGTCATTGACATAACTTGGTACAACTAAATGTTTACTGCACGATTCTGAGAAGGAAACAACGTCACTACAACCTATGAAAATATACTTTCCACCGATGGAATACAAGAAGAAAATTAAGATATTGACGAGATGTTATATCCTTTGATAACTCTAGACAATTTGAAGCTTCCACTAAATAGTGAGAGGAAATGGTTGTTGTTTGGATTTTTATTGTTGGTATCTTTGTCTTATAGGGGTTGTTTGAATTTGTTTGGTAAAACTATGTAGTTGTTTTTATTTTTGAAAATATCCATGAGATATTACATCGACGAGGTTTTGAAAACTCTAAAAAGTTTGAAGCTCACTAAAAGGGAGAAGAAATTGTTTGAGAACCATCTCAAATTCATATATTTTTTTCACGGGGACATCAATCACAAGGTTCAAAGCCGAAAACACATTTTTCATTGAATTGATAAATCTGGTAAAGACGATGGGAGACCATCATAAGGTGTTGGGGATAAGGTAGATGAGTTGGAGAAAAGATTGTTGCCACTAAAAGCGTATGTAAAGGATCAAAAAAGAAAGTAAATCTATGTTATTGTTTTAACCATTGAAAATGTGTTAAAACTATGTTGTTTTGGTTTTTGAATTCATACTAATGTTTGTTTTGATTTTTTTGAATTGGTTTTAATATTTCAATACTATGTAAAACAATGTTAGTTTGTCGTGTGGTGGCTAAACATATAACAATAATCTATCGCAGTCACTTGCTGTAGTTGTCAACAACTAACAAACGAACATATCAATTTAATATTCTTTTTAACAACTCGACTTTCATATGATGTTCGTATCAAAAAAGGAACTTTAGGCTTACTGTCTATGTTGCTTGAAATCTCTATTAGAGCACGTTTCACGTTTCAGAATCGCTTCGGAATCGGAATCTCCGTGGAAGCGCGAGGAAGCATCGTGGAAGCGCGATTCTTAAAAATATCGATTTGGAAGCACTTTGGAAGCGTCGGTTCCAGTCTTGGAAGTGTCACAGAATCATTGATTCCTAATTTGGAAGCGTGGCGGAAATTTCATTAAAAAACATAATATTCAAAAATATATGGACTTTTTGATATTTTAAAAATCCTGATAAGGCCTAAATACTAATCTAAAGACGTAATTTATGCTTGGAAGATTTTGATAGTCTTGATGCAATGTATAATAGGTTCATTTTAGAACCTCTACAATGGTGGACAGTTCATGGAGCTTCAACACCAAAACTTCAAACCTTAACATTTAAGTTGTTTGGACAAGCTTCTTCATCCTCGTGTTTTGAAAGAAATTGGAGTACATACAAATTCATAAATTCTGCAATAAGAAACAACATTACTCCACAAAGAGCAGGAGATTTGGTATTTGTACATATTAATCCTCGTCTTCTATTTAGAAGAAGTCTTGCTTACAATCAAGGTCCTAATCATATGTGGGACCTTGGAGGTGATCAATATAATATTTTGGATGGAATCAATATTGGGAGATTTGAGTTTGCTGATCTTTCTCTGATGAACCCGAGTTAGAAGCTATTTTTGTTTGATAGAGCCAATGGAAAAGTGGATGAAGATGATAGTCTAGTCGTTTGATTTTGAGCATTATGTTTTTCTTTTATCTTTAGTTAAGTTCCTTGATAACATTTATGTATGGTGTTACTTAAACAATATTGAATATGGTTTGGTGCTATAGTATTTATATATATATATATATATATATATATATATATATATATATATATATATACACGTTTCTAAAATGCTTCCAAAACCTATTTTTTAAAAAAATCCGCTACCGCGCTTCTAAACGTTTCGCTTTCGCGTATCCGCTTCTGATTCCATACAACATAGCTTATTATTAAGAAGGAACTCGGAAAATGTAAAATTCCAAAAATGACTTATTGTCCATGCGGAAGCTCCACATGTTACTATGTATAGTCCATGGCAAAAAAGAACCCAATTGTCAATCCAAACCAAAATATTGTAAATCATAACTTTTGAAAACATCTAAAAGTATATTTATGTTATAATAATAATATGATTTACCATATCGACAGATATAAATTACGACAAAAATACTTTACCCGGTGCAGAGATTAATACTAGAATTAAAGAGAAAGAGAGAAAGAGTAATAGAGAGAGAATCGTTCTTGTATTAAGTTATTGAAGGTGTGATTTTACAAAGAACGATCGATCGTTTATATAGAAAATGAAAAGTTGATTTTACTGTGCGTGCATAGTGACAGTGGGCTCCACACACAAAATTTATTCACGCCTCTTCTTAATTTTCTTCCTCCCCTTTGTGACTTTCGTAACAATTTATAGTTTCTTTGTTAGTTTCTTGAGAGGCTACTCATTTATCAAGAGAGTACTCATTCATGAATTTATTCATACATCTTTTGAAGCTTGATTCTCATCTCTCAAATATGCTATTTAAACCCAAAATAGGCCCAATCAAAAGTAATCATTTGTTGAAGAAAGTTTTGGAGGAAGAGAAAATTGATGAGTGAAAATAATGAAAGATAAGTATATTTATAGATTTAAAAATACTGTTCATTAGCCGTTAAATAGCCGTTTGAAAAGTAAAAATAATTTAATCTTAAAAAAAAAAATTATTTATGACCGTTGGGAGTAAAGATATAAAAGATAAAAAAAAGAGTAATCTGAATATATTAATATACGATCAAAGATAACATACCAGATCAAATATAAAATTATATAGGTGGCCGAGCCTCCTTTAATAATAATTATAATATATTAATAGATGGTGAACAAATTATCTATGATAAGCATAAATAAATAAATCATGGTGACTTTAATCATCCATATAAACATACTTAATAAATAAATTAAGGTTTATTAAATTATGGTGACCATAGTCATCCATTGTTAAAACTAAAAGTTAAAGATATTATGGTGACAAAATCATCCATTATTAAGATTAAAAATTAAATAATTATGGTGACAAAATCATCCATGTAAATGAAATAAACATTTAGGCGGTTAAACCGACCATTATGGTGCATAAGCAACCATTATATAAGACAGTAAATTATTAACGAGGCGACAAACCGCCCATATTAATATTTAGCAGAAGTGGTGTATTTAAACAACCACTGCAAAATAATAAATTATAATAAAGGCGGTATACCGGCCATTATAGTAGGATAAATATTATACATATAAATTTAGCCCAATTATAGAGTGATCGTGCTGATAACGTGTTATAATAATAATATGATTTACCATATCGACAGATATAAATTACGACAAAAATACTTTACCCGGTGCAGAGATTAATACTAGAATTAAAGAGAAAGAGAGAAAGAGTAATAGAGAGAGAATCGTTCTTGTATTAAGTTATTGAAGGTGTAATTTTACAAAGAACGATCGATCGTTTATATAGAAAATGAAAAGTTGATTTTACTGTGCGTGCATAGTGACAGTGGGCTCCACACACAAAATTTATTCACGCCTCTTCTTAATTTTCTTCCTCTCCTTTGTGACTTTCGTAACACTCCCCCTTGGAGACCAGTGTCGCTACTATAGCTCGGTTAATGTCTTTGTTGCCTCGTTAAAAAACCTTTCCAGAAAAACCCATTGGGAAAAACCGTAGTAAGGTAAAAAGAGTACAACTCTATAAGCTCCCCCTCGAATGACCAAGAGAGTATCTTATAGGTCTCGTTGACGGCGCATTCCAATGTTATAGACATGCTTCCTAAACGTAGTGGTAGGTAGTGATTTTGTGAAGAGATCTGCAATATTTTCACATGATTGGACATATCTCACTTCAATCTCCTTATTCTTCTCGAGTTCTTGGGTGTACGAAAAGAACTTCGGGGGAATATGTTTGGTTCTATCAGTCTTGATATATCCATCCTTGGTTTGGGCAATGCATGCAGCATTATCTTCGTATAAGACAGTTGGCTCCGTATTTACGAGGATTCCACTGCTTGATTGTATGTGTTGACTTATTGATCTTAACCACACACATTCTCTGCTCGCTTCATGGAGTGCTATGATTTCAGCATGGTTCGATGAAGTGGCCACGAGTGTTTGCTTCTGAGAACGCCATGAGATAGCAGTGCCTCCAATTGTAAAAACATACCCTGTTTGTGATCGAGCTTTGTGTGGGTCTGATAAATATCCTGCATCTGCAAAACCAATCAATTCACCATTTGAATTCTTAGGATAAAATAATCCTAAATCAAGAGTGCCTTGAAGGTAACGAAAGATGTGTTTAATCCCTTTCCAGTGCCTTTGCGTAGGGGATGAACTAAACCTTGCCAATAGATTAACGGCAAAAGATATATCAGGTCGAGTACAATTTGCAAGATACATAAGCGCTCCAATTGCACTTAGATATGGTACTTCAGGACCAAGTATTTCCTCATTTTTTCCATGTGGTCGAAATGGATCACTTTCAACATTTAGTGATCTAACCACCATGGGAGTACTAAGAGGAGTTGCCTTATCCATATTGAATCGTTTTAACACTCTTTTAGTGTATGTGGATTGATGTACAAATATGCCTTCTTGAGAATGCTCAATTTGTAGGCCAAGACAATAATTTGTTTGTCCGAGGTCTTTCATCTCAAATTCTCCCTTTAAATAATTTGATGCTTTTTGAATCTCATCATGAGTTCCAATCATGTTTAGATCATCAACATATACTGCGATTATCACAAATCCAGATTGTGTTTTCTTGATGAAGACACATGGGCATATTGGATCATTTATATATCCTTCTTTAGTTAAATGCTCACTAAGGCGATTATACCACATGCGTCCAGATTGTTTTAAACCATATAATGATCTCTGCAATTTTATTGCACATAACTCTTTTGGTTTGGAACTCAATGGTTCTGGCATCTTAAACCCATCGGGTATTCTCATATAGATATCAGTGTCTAATGAGCCATATAAGTATGCCGTAACAACATCCATTAGACGCATCTCTAGGTTTTCACCTGATGCTAGACTCATCAAGAATCTAAATGTGATTGCATCCATAACAGGGGAATATGTCTCATCATAATCAATCCCGGGTCTTTGAGAAAAACCTTGAGCTACAAGACGAGCTTTGTATCTTATAATCTCATTTTTCTCATTTCGTTTTCGAACGAAAACCCATTTGTATCCAACTGGTTTCACATCTTCGGGTGTGAGTACAATAGGCCCGAATACATTTCGTTTATTAAGCGAATCTAGTTCGACTTTTATTGCCTCTTTCCATTGTATCCAGTCATGTCTCTTTTGACATTCATATACAGATCTTGGTTCTGGATCTTCGTTTTCCTCATCTATTTCCTTTGACACAAGGTATGAGAAAACGTCATCATCGAAATTCATTTCGTTTCGATCCCATATCTTTCCATTATGAATGTAGTTTATAGAAATCTCATGATTTCCTTCTGATTCATGATGCTCTACATTATCATTAATGTCATGATTTGTTTCTTCCAAAATACTTTCTGTAGTTTTGGGATCATTATGCTTTTCAGCTTCCTTTCTTTTTCTAGGATTCTTATCCTTAGAACCTACGGGTCTACCACGCTTCAAGCGTGTTCGAGACTCACGTGTATCATCTGCTCCTCCACGTTCTTGTGGTAATTCAATACGAGCAGGAGTATTTGCAGCTGGTATATGTGATTTAGTTACCGTTTTGGTATCTGCAAATGCATCAGGTAGCTGATTTGCAATACTCTGCAAATGCATAATTCGTCGAACTTCTAGTTCTGACTGTTTTGTAGGAGGATCAAGGTGTAGCAAAGTTGGTACATGCCATTTGATATCCTTTCCTAAATGTTTATTTTCTCCCCCTAGAACTGGGAATACTTTCTCATTGAAATGACAATCAGCAAACCGTGCTGTAAATATGTCACCAGTTTGTGGTTCTAGGTATCGTATTATTGATGGAGAATCGCAACCAACATATATTCTCAACCTTCTTTGTGGTCCCATCTTTGTACGTTGTGGTGGTGCTATAGGCACATATACCGCACAACCAAAGATCCTTAAATGAGAGACGTTTGGTTCTCGACCAAATGCTAATTGTAATGGGGAATAATTATGATATGCACTTGGTCTTATTCGAATAAGTGCTTCTGCATGTAATATAGCATGTCCCCATACAGAAGTTGGGAGTTTAGATCTCATGAGCAATGGTCTTGCAATCAGTTGTAGACGTTTGATTAATGATTCAGCCAAACCATTTTGAGTATGAACATGAGCAACAGAATGTTCAACTTCAATCCCCGTTACCATACAATAATCATTGAAGGCTTGGGATGTGAATTCACCAGCGTTGTCTAATCTAACTCTTTTAATGGGATAATCAGAAAATTGAGCTTTCAATTTGATTATCTGAGTTAGAAATCTCGCAAATGCCATGTTTCGAGATGATAATAGACAAACATGTGACCATCTGCTAGATGCGTCAATCAACACCATAAAATAGTGGAATGGTCCACATGGTGGATGTATTGGTCCACAAATGTCTCCTTGAATCCGTTCAAGGAACTTTGGTGATTCTTTATCAATTTTGGTTGGCGATGGCCTTATGATCAGTTTTCCAAGAGAGCATGCAGAGCATGTCATTTTACTTTTCTCACATATTTCTTGGACCTTTAATGAATGTCCGTGAGAAGTCTCTATGATCTTTCGCATCATTGTGGTGCTTGGGTGACCAAGGCGATCATGCCATAATGTGACATTCTCTGGATTTCTTTTGATCGCAAGATTTGATTCGATTGCATCTATATAAGTATGATGCAATCCAGAAGGAAGTTTTGGGAACTTTTCCAATATTTGCCTTTTTCCAGATTTATCAGAAGTTATATACATATACTTCTTTCCATCCTCAGTCGTTGACTGGGTATCATATCCTTGAAGGTATATGTCATTAAAACTCAACAAATTTCTTTTCGAATTTGGAGAATACAAGGCATTGTTTATGGAAATTTTTGTTCCATTTGGCAACATGAAGTTTGCTTTACCAATTCCTTCAATCAAGTCTGCAGGACCCGATATTGTATTGACAGTGATATTTGTCGGTTTTAAATAAGAAAAGTATTTCTTATGTTTTAGGATAGTGTGTGTTGTTCCACTATCTGGTATACAAATATCTTTAACATCTGTCTTGGAGGGTGTTCCATTTGCAATGTAATCCATTTCTGTGATAAACAAAAGAAGTTAATAAGATAATTTTATTTATGAAAGCACAGATTTTACAATAATTATACATTATTAAACAAAGATAACACACTAATTATACAATAATTATGACCATAATAATTATACACTAATATTTTACATGAGTGATAATTATTTATGTTACAATCACATGGATCTTCAAGAGTCACATGATGGGCATCTTAGATTTCGGCAATCGCGGTCTCATCGAAATCATTTGCAAAGTCAGACGCATCAAGGTGCGTTGTACCCTCAGAATGTTCGGCAAGATTTACTTCTTTTCCTTTGCCCTTGGCGGATTCTTTGTACAATGCACAAAGGTGTGCGGGAGTGCGACATACCCGCGACCAATGTCCCTTGGTACCGCATCTGAAACACGCTTCTTCTCGCTTCTGGGAGGTACTTCCTTGTTGTTCCTTTTCCTTAGAGGGTTGTTCAGGTCGGACCCATTGGAATGATTTCCTGTCATATGGGGTGAATTTTCTCCCACGTCCGCGATAGTTTCGACGTCCACGACCCCGAAATGCCTTGTTTTCTCTCGCTGGATTCTTAACATTTACTGCATTTGCTTCAGGAAATGCTTTAGATCCAGTGGGTCGAGTCATGTGATTCTTGATGAGGAGCTCGTTGTTCTTTTCCGCTAAGAGGAGAGCCACAACCAAATCTGAAAATTTGGTATATCCACGCAACCTATATTGTTGCTGGAGTGTGATGTGGTTTTTGTGGAATGTGGTGTAAGTCTTTTCCAGCATTTGATATTCCGTTATGGTGTCACCACAGTATCTCAGCTTGGCCACAATTCCTAATACAGCGGAATTATAGTTCATCACTTTGTCGAAGTCTTGGAACCTCAAGTTTTGCCACTCATCCCGAGCAAGTGGAAGTGTTATGTCTTTCTGATGATCAAAACGATCTTTCAGAGACTTCCAGAGCTCCTTGGGATCCCTTATGTTGGCATAGTCGTATATGATACTCTCATCAAGATGTCTTCTAAGGAAGATCACCGTTGTGGCCTTTTCTCGGGCTGTTGAGGTATTTTTCTCCTTAATGGTTTCCGTTAAACCTTCAGATTCCAAATGGAGTTCAACATTGGTAGTCCAAGAAATGTAGTTTGCACCAGTGATATCTAGAGCTGGAAATTGGAGCTTCTCGATGTTTGCCATTTGATTTCTAAAATGAAATAACAAAATTCATTATTAGATAGATGATTTTATTAAAATATTTGAGGTGCCGGAATAACTAGTGCGATTACAAGGAATACAAGTACATAAAACATCAACATAAAAATCATTACATATTCTTCGGGAGAAAATTCTCCGATGAGTAAACAATAAAAAAAAACAAGTAAATAACCTATTACAAAAACTAAAAACGGATGAAGCATTTTTTTTTTTTTTTTTTTTTTTTTAGAAAAAGAAAACAATTTGTTGAAGAAGGTTTTGGAGGAAGAGAAAATTGATGAGTGAAAATAATGAAAGATAAGTATATTTATAGATTTAAAAATACTGTTCATTAGCCGTTAAATAGCCGTTTGAAAAGTAAAAATAATTTAATCTTAAAAAAAAAATTATTTATGACCGTTGGGAGTAAAGATATAAAAGATAAAAAAAAGAGTAATCTGAATATATTAATATACGATCAAAGATAACATACCAGATCAAATATAAAATTATATAGATGGCCGAGCCTCCTTTAATAATAATTATAATATATTAATAGATGGTGAACAAATTATCTATGATAAGCATAAATAAATAAATCATGGTGACTTTAATCATCCATATAAACATACTTAATAAATAAATTAAGGTTTATTAAATTATGGTGACCATAGTCATCCATTGTTAAAACTAAAAGTTAAAGATATTATGGTGACAAAATCATCCATTATTAAGATTAAAAATTAAATAATTATGGTGACAAAATCATCCATGTAAATGAAATAAACATTTAGGCGGTTAAACCGACCATTATGGTGCATAAGCAACCATTATATAAGACAGTAAATTATTAACGAGGCGACAAACCGCCCATATTAATATTTAGCAGAAGTGGTGTATTTAAACAACCACTGCAAAATAATAAATTATAATAAAGGCGGTATACCGGCCATTATAGTAGGATAAATATTATACATATAAATTTAGCCCAATTATAGAGTGATCGTGCTGATAACAAGTTATAATAATAATATGATTTACCATATCGACAGATATAAATTACGACAAAAATACTTTATCCGGTGCAGAGATTAATACTAGAATTAAAGAGAAAGAGAGAAAGAGTAATAGAGAGAGAATCGTTCTTGTATTAAGTTATTGAAGGTGTGATTTTACAAAGAACGATCGATCGTTTATATAGAAAATGAAAAGTTGATTTTACTGTGCGTGCATAGTGACAGTGGGCTCCACACACAAAATTTATTCACGCCTCTTCTTAATTTTCTTCCTCCCCTTTGTAACTTTCGTAACAATTTATAGTTTCTTTGTTAGTTTCTTGAGAGGCTACTCATTTATCAAGAGAGTACTCATTCATGAATTTATTCATACATCTTTTGAAGCTTGATTCTCATCTCTCAAATATGCTATTTAAACCCAAAATAGGCCCAATCAAAAGTAATCATTAATGCCCCAAATTGTTGTAGAGAAAAGAAGCCTGATTTGAAAAAGAAATGGAAACAATCAGATCGGAGCGAGGGAGAGAGATGGAGAGCGGTCTGATATCGGTAGACCGGTGGAGGAGTGGAAGTCAAGCATACTTCTTGACTCATATGCACTCCGACCACACTCGTGGCCTCTCCGGCGACTGGTCCCAGGGTCCTCTCTACTGTTCACACACCACCGCCTCTCTGTTCCCTTCCCGATTCCCTGAGTTCGACCTCTCACTGCTTCGCGTCGTCCCCCTTTCTTCCTGGCGATCTATCTCCCTCCACTCTCCTTCCTCCGACTCCGACGTACTCCTCCATTTCATGGCCATCGACGCCCACCACTGCCCTGGTATGATGATCAACGACTAAATAATCTATGAGTGGAATTTTTGATTGTGTTAATCTGGTGGTGGTGGTTAGGGTCGGTGATGTTCATGTTCCGGGGAGATTTCGGATGTTTTCTCTACACGGGAGACTTCCGGTGGGAATGTGATGCAGCAGACGAAGCAAGGACCACTCTCGTCGGTGCTATTGACGAATTCCCCGTCGACATTCTTTACTTGGACAACACCTACTGCAATCCCATTTATACTTTTCCTTCCCGTCAAGTCGCTGCTCATATGGTTCGCCTCCAACAATACATTTCCCATTCGCTGGCCATTCTCTTCATCTTCCTCACTCTCTCCTTCTTTGCAGGTTGCTGACATAATCGCCTCTCATCCTTCACATGATGTCGTCATTGGAGTTGACTCTCTGGGGAAGGAAGAATTGCTTGTTCATGTTTCCCGCATTCTCAATATCAAGGTTTTTGTATTTACTCACTCTTCTATTTGTGTGTTAGGGATCATGTTGATATGTGATAGGATCCTAATGCCATGACCATCCCTCCTGCTTTGTATTTCCTCCCACAAATGGATTATTAACAGAGCTCATGTGATTTCTTGTTTGTCCTCTTAGATTTGGGTTTGGCCGGAGCGTCTCCGTACCATGCATCTCCTTGGGTTCCAAGACATATTCACGACTGATACATCCCTTACAAGAGTGCGGGCTGTACCTCGTTATAGTTTTAGCATTCAGACACTTGAGGGGCTGAATATGATGTGCCCAACCATAGGTATTATGCCTTCAGGTCTCCCATGGCTGAAAAGACCTTTCAAAGGAGATGACAATCTCTCTGGTTCGCTTCTAACCGCCACTACTTATAATAATACAAGTAGGAAGCTTGATCAACAGAAAGAATTACAAGCGGCGGTGCATCAGTTCCATGAATATATGTATTCGGTGCAGTACTCTGATCATTCATGCTATGAGGAGATTGGAGACTTGATAAAGCTTGTAAAGCCAAAGAGCATGAAAGGAATTGTGGTTTCATCATCATGTTATGTTGAGCCTCTCTACTATTTTGGGCGTATCTGCGGAGTTAGCCAACCGCCAGAGTTGATGCTTCTGAGGCCTGACACCACCACCGCAGAGCAGAAATATCGAGCTGTTAGGATCAAGTCATATTCTGGAGGTGATGAGGGAATAGTTGTGGAAAAGGAAAAAAGGAGAAAGGGTGATAGTCACTCAAGTTTTAAAAGAAGCAAGAAGAGAGCACGTATACAAGTCAAGCGCGCAAAAATTTCAGAGGTTGATTAACTTTACTTGTCTATGGTTAGTGTCTAACATGGACGGGCATCTTGTTTTGCCCAAAGCTTACAATGGTGTTTATGTGTCAATGGTTAGCTCACTGACGACAGAACACAATCCTTCTACTACGTTTGAGAGGTATATATGGAACATTACATAAAAGATGCTGATTGATTGCGTTTCATGAACCATTCATTGTATGAAAACAAATCTAGGTTCAAAATTATACGTTATATATATCATATTGGGCTATTGGAAAATAGATGACTCGAATTCTTCATTCTTTTAAGGTTCACGAAGACGAGTAAACTGCTGTTTTTAACTGACTAATTTTGGAGACATACAAAGGTGGTCCAAGTCAACCGTTCATTAAGAGACAAGACAACATAGATAGAAGCAATAGAAGAAAAACAAAGCGCAAGTGTTTCAGCCTTCAGTACTTGACAGGGGCTCCTTGGGTGGGTAAGAGACCAAATCGTTTCTTCAACATAACTCTCTCCTTTGAATACTTATCGTCAGGGGAGAATCGGGCTGCAACAGCACAAATATATTTTGCTTTAAACTCTAAAGATTTATTTCTTCAATGAAAGAATCAAACTATAAAAACACACAAAGTGGCCTGTACCTGGATGAGCAGATTCGGTGGCTAACCCGAGAGGTGATTCCTTCTGCACAATTGAGTTTAATTGATGTTTAAACAATAACGTAAGGTAAACAATACAGTTGGTAAACAGCAGTGAGCAAAGAAAAAAAGATCCCAAGGTTATTTGAAGACGTTATACGAAATATAATCATAATAAAAGCATAATAACCAAGCCTAAATGTGTACAAGAGAACTTCTATATGCTAAAGGTATTAGACAAGTAAAATATAAAAGAATAAACTTATATCGGCTAATTAAAGATTATGAAAACAAAACCAAGCTTAATATGTCCCAGATAAACTTTTTTATCTAAAAAGATTTACTAGTTACTCTCTTCTAGTAACTTACAAAAATCTCAGAAATATCACCAGTTATATAACAATCTCTTAACAAAACAACAGAGATTTTTGTTTGGGAATCTAGAAAGACAAGGTTGTACATACGAAGTAATAAGCATATACCAAAGAGACAAGATTAGCAAAGCCAAGGTGGTACCTTAGTGGTGTAAACCTTCTCGCCCTTCTCGTTGATGTAGCACTGAAGATACATGGTCCTTTGATTTCAATGAGCCTCTGTTCAAAGAAAAGAAAACTAACATCAGAAAAGTCGAAAACGAAGACGAAAACATAAGTAAGAAAGCCGATTGAGATTCACGAAACAAGATGGTACCTCCTGATTGATGAGAATACGATTAGGGTTTTGCAGGAGCAGCACAAGAAGTCCTCCGTCAACGTATATAAAGTTCTCAAGCTAAAAACAAGCGGGCTTTAAGTAAAGCCCAATAAGGTCATCCTATAAAGAGCCCAGTTATTGCACGTGTCCAAATTCACCGACGATCTAAATCTCGGAAGGTGGTACAATTCGATATCCGGCGATGGGGAAATCTACAGAGACTCCGGCGAACGCCTCGAAATCGGAAGAGAAAACTGTGAAATCTCAGAAACCTCCTTTCAGACTTGCCGTCGATGACACCAAACCTGTTCTTCAGGACCCGGTAAGGATCTCTTCATCTCTGGTCTGTACATCGTTGTCCCAATTTAACACTGTTTAGGAACTCGAATTCGAAATTTAACTGAAATGAGACAATGTCTTTTAAAAAAAGAGGATGTAGACATTGAATGTGCTTTCCGTAGCAGAAATGCAGACTTTTTCTTGTGCGGGTTTTGTGATTTTTTGTTGACAATCGTTTCAAGTGTGTACATGCAACATCTATGATTCCTTATGGTTTTATTTATCAGAAGACACGTTATCTTGATTGAATTTGTCATAACCTTTTGTTTTTGTTTTTCTTTATTTTCTTAGATTCTGAGATCGGATCCAATGGAGACTGAAGAAGCTGTGCTGAGATTGCCCGCTTTCCCAGTGATGAATGAGACCATCTGAATCGTAATGAGGTTTTGCATCTGACATTTCCTTTGTGAATGTTGAAGAGGATTATATTGTGATTGCTTTGATAAGCTTAAACTTAGTATCCCATGTTGATAGATAGATGGATCACAATAGCTTTAAGAGCAGAAATGTTGTGTCAGCAGGACCATACCAGAGTGTATTTTCATTACAACACATTATACATTACAATCACATGATGTAAGCTTGCAAAAACTTGATGAAAGGAAAGTTTGGTTTGTTGGAGTGAGCAGATATCTTGTATTGGTTTGGTTATCGACTACCAAAACTAGTCAAAGTTTTTTAAAATAAGATATGAAGAAGATCCAATCATATTGAAAGGAAAAAAAAAAATAGACAAAAAAATATTATTCTGTTGCCAAAAAAAGTGTAAGAAAGAGAAGAAGTCTGCATGAAAGAATCAGAGAAAATGGCGGTGAGAAATAATTATATCTAAAAAATGAATGGGCTCAAGAGAGATTCACGTCCATTCCAATCCATTCCTCTCATTCTCCTTTCGTATTGGGGATTTTGTTTTCTTTATCATTTAACATTAAGATTTGATCCGATTCTTATAGGTGTTTTTTCTATCTTTCCCATTTTTTGTTTTTGTTTCGGATGTTTATGTGTTTGGCGTCTATAGATTCTTGTGTTGGTTTATGCAGAAGGATTCGTTCAAACCCTGTTCTCCATCCGATGATGAATTATTACTAAGGTAAGAGAGAGAGAGAGAGTATCAATATGGATTCTGCAAAGGGTTGGTTTCAGAAGCGGCAGATGCGTGGAGGATCAAGATATAAGGGTGGTTCTGGTGGTGGTGGAGGTAGTAATTGCTCTGCTGATGAGCAGCCACACGTGGAAACTGATGAAGAAGTTGTCTCAAACACTACCAAACAGAAAGTCGCCGCAGCTAAACAGTACATTGAGAATCATTACAAAGAGCAGATGAAGATTCTTCAAGAGAGGAAAGAAAGGTATATATATAGATCTGTTCCAAACCAAAATGTACAAATCTTTTTTTGCCATTGCGTGATTATTGAGTTTTTTGGTTCTTGATATAAAAACAGGCGAAGCATGCTAGAGCAGAAGCTGGCGGATGCTGATGTGTCTGAAGAAGATCAAAACAATCTTCTCAAGTTTCTGGAGAAGAAGGAGACAGAGTACATGCGCCTTCAACGCCATAAGCTAGGTGTTGCTGATTTTGATTTGCTTACTATGATTGGCAAAGGTGCATTTGGGGAGGTATGTATCTAAGTTTTCTTGGCAAATACAATTTTTCTTCTTCTTCTGGTTGCTGTTAAAAAGATATGTTGTTCTTGTTATTGCTGTTTCTGTAGGTTAGAGTTTGTAAAGAAAAGACAACAGGTCAAGTGTATGCAATGAAAAAACTTAAGAAGGCCGAGATGCTTCGCAGAGGCCAGGTTATGAGACTTCCCTATTTAATGCTAATGTGATGAGTAACCAATCATTCCTGACTCATTTTTTATATGAAAGGTTGAGCATGTGAGAGCAGAGAGGAACTTACTTGCGGAAGTGGACAGTAATTACATAGTGAAGCTTTTCTGTTCATTTCAAGATGATGACCATCTTTACCTTGTGATGGAGTATCTGCCTGGTGGTGATATGATGACTCTGCTGATGCGCAAAGATACTTTGACAGAAGAAGAGGCCAAGTTCTATGTCGCTGAGACAGTTCTTGCTATCGAGTCCATCCACAGGCACAATTACATCCACAGGTTCTGTGAGAGTAATTCAAATAAAATAAAAACATTCATTTGGATGATCTTGTCTTATCTTTTACTTTTGCTTTTAGCAGGGATATTAAGCCAGACAACTTGCTGCTTGACAGATATGGGCATCTGAGACTGTCGGATTTTGGATTGTGTAAACCTTTGGACTGCAGTGCCATTGGAGAAAACGAATTTTCAAACAATCCGAATGGATCTACGGAGAAAGAGGCTGGATCAGCTGCTCCAAAACGCACTCAGCAGGAGCAACTGGAACATTGGCAGAGGAACAGGAGAACGCTAGTAAGACTTCAAAATTCACCTTTGAGATTTTGACTTTAATCTCTCTCTCTCTCTCCCTCCGTATGTGTTTGATTAACACATGAAACCACAGGCTTATTCCACAGTTGGCACACCAGATTATATAGCCCCAGAAGTTCTATTGAAGAAAGGCTATGGAATGGAGTGTGACTGGTACGCATTGGAGGCTCTCTTATTATCAGATTTTGAGCTGTTGTGTTATGCCAAGTTTGAAAAGGAAGAAAGTTAGTTAATTAGACTTAAAACGCTAATCAATCAGTCATGGTTTATTTATCTCTAGCGGTTTGTGTCTCCTAGCAAACATTGCCATCAAGTCCATGCTCACATTTGAATGAGTATACATCTTGAAATAGTATATGGTGACACTGTCTACATATTTGCACGTTGCGTAGGAAGTATATGCAGTTTGATCAATAAAATGCTCTATGTAGGTGGTCTCTTGGAGCGATCATGTATGAAATGCTAGTAGGATATCCACCGTTTTATTCAGATGATCCTATGTCAACCTGTAGAAAGGTAATATTCTCTCATAATCTATCTATAGAAAACTGAAAACAGAAAACAAGCAAGAATGACCATCCAATTACGTTGACATCAAAACTGGTTCCTGATTTTTGGTTGCAGATAGTAAACTGGAAAAGTCATTTGAAGTTTCCAGAGGAAGCAATATTGTCTCGGGAAGCAAAAGATCTAATCAATAGCCTTTTGTGCAGTGTCAGACGTAGGCTTGGTTCCAAAGGTGCTGATGAAATAAAGGTGTCCTTGGTTTTCTTTAAAAGATTTTCCTTTTTATTAGCTTCAGTGTGGATAAATGATTTCAGTCTATAATACAAAATGGGTGAGATTATTTAATGCATTTGCAGGCTCATCCATGGTTTGAAACTGTTAATTGGGATACAATATTCGATATGGATGCAGCATTTGTTCCAGAGGTCAATGACGATTTAGACACTCAGAATTTTGAGAAGTTTGACGAGGTAACTAATCCATTATCTGATGGAAGCATAACATCTTTATTTACTCATTAATTTTGTATTTGATCATTAATCTTTGTATTTATTTGGTAATATATATATGCAGTCCGAATCACAAACTCAGACATCATCCAAGTCTGGCCCATGGAGGAAGGCAAAGCTACTCCCTGCAAAGCTTTCTTATTATTACATACATTTATGTTTAATCAATTCCTCTATTACTTTCTGCAGATGTTGTCGTCAAAGGACATAAACTTTGTCGGGTACACTTACAAGAACTTCGAGATCGTTAACGATTACCAAGTTCCTGGAATGGGTACTGGCTCTTGTCTTTGATTTTCAGTTAGTTTGAATGAATGTTACTAATGCATGATTTGTAGCGGAGTTAAAAAAGAAGAACAAGTTGAAGCGACCAATGGTCAAATCACTCTTCGGTACAAACCTTTCTTTTGCATCTTGAAAGATCAACCTTGATCATGTTTTTACTAATTTTATGTATTTAAACCGTTCCGTAGATAGTGGATCATCAGAGACTTCGGATTCGCCGGAAACAACAACAAAACCAGCTTGTGATCGACCTCCGCCTACTCCTCCGGTGGTTCAGGGAAGCTTTCTGAAACTTCTGCCACCAGAACTTGAAGTGAGGCCAAAGCAGGAAGGATCTGAAGCTTGCTAAAACACCAAAGGTTTATTTCTTGTTTGGAGTTGAGTTGTGTCCTTGATGTTTTCGCGATTTATGAACCGACCACTCCTGCTACCTTCAAGACGAACTAAGTCTCATCCTTTTTGGCATGCAAAATATATATTTTTCTTCTTCTTTTGTTTAATTTTATACGACTGTAGTTTTCTTTCCAAAAAAAAAAACAAGTTGGTGTTGAAGTGTATATAAAACTGTGGATGCCTATATTTTGTATGTATATTGAATATTATTACTCAGTAGGGTTCGACTAGGACGGTGGAATCATGACTTGAGTAAAAAAGTTATTAGAATTTTTTTGTCAAAAGAGATTCATTCAATTGGGCCAGGGTCAAAGTTACAAATGGGCCAAAGCCCACAACAAAGAAATTAACCGAGAACTCGGTGGCATGAGCGGTGGCAAACCTTCAAGGCACCACGTGTCGACGTCTGAGCATAGACGCCATGCATCTCGGAGCTCCCTTCCGACGAACCGCCGGGAAGAACAAGAAACCGTGGAGGAAAACGGGCTTGCATCTAACCGGACCATTCTCTGCAGCGACCAAGGACCACTTGCTGAGCCAAACTTCCCGGAGCCACCATCTGACAGAACCTGCATCAAATTAAAACAAACACAGCAAAATCACCAGAATCAACCGGAGCCATGGAAACGCCGTCGCCGTTGGGTCAAGGACCAAACAGGAACCACCGATATCGTGTCCCCTAACGCGGTGGCAACACGAAGGCGATATTAATCCAAGCATATCGGGAGAGCTAGATCAAAGCCGTGCAAGAACAGAAGCAGATGGCGAAGAGAGAAAGAGAAGCCGGCGCAAAACGAGCAAGAAACCGGGAAAAATCCCGGCGAAATCCGATTAATCGGAGGAAAAGCCAGCCATCGAAAGATCTCCTGGACTTATTACAGCAAGAACAGGAAAAAAGAGAAATCGATTGGGGGAAAAGATCTCGGAGCCAAAGGAAGGAGATGAAGAACAAACCAAAATCAGAAAAAACCCCAATCGAACTGATTTACAGATCAAAAAGATAAAGGCGAAAGCTCGATCTCCATCATCTTTTCTGAATGATAGGATCCGGGAAGAAGAGAAGAGGAGAAACGAGAGAGAATTTCATCTCTCTAAGAAGAGAGAGAAACCGTCCCTGCAACTATTTCATTTATTAGAATAAATTAGATACTTTTATTAATTTGACTTCTCATTTTTTGTTACCTAATATTCTCTATGGTTCATATTTTCCGATTCATTTCATAGGGTAAATGCAAATGGGAGTGATAGTGTGCATCCCATTTCTGGATTAATAGTTATGAACCACTTCCCCAAATCCTTGTTTCCATGACTCGACATTTGCTTCCATGTTGCATCTCCTATTTAATTAAAGGATGAAAAAAGCAATATGCTATTTTTTTTTCTTCTTTTGCAAACAAGTGTGTTCTTAACAAATCTTTGATAGGTGATCCTAGCCCTGGGATATAAAACCGAATCGAAATTATCGAACCGAATTTTAATGAACTGAAACCGAACCGAAACGAAGAAAAAAACCGATTGGTAGTTTTTTTAAAAATAGAAAAAACCGAAAAACCGAAAAACCGAACCGAAGAACCGAAGTCTCTGACTTATTATTCATTATTGTAGACTTGTAGTTGTCGATCAGTTTAGATTTTCATAAAAGTTTCAATCTTCCCATATATATATATATACTTTTGTCAATTTGTGTTTGTGTGTTTGATATATATATATATATATATATATATATATATATATAGCTTTGGAATATAAAATCGAACCGAAATTATCGAACCGAACCGAACCGAAGTTTTATGAACTGAAACCGAACCGAACCGAAGAAAAAAACCGATTGGTAGATTTTTTAAAAACAAAAAAAACCGAAAAACCGAATAACCGAACCGTAACCGAACCGAAGAACCGAAGTCCCATACCTAGGTGATCCCAATCAAAGGACAAGTTGGATTTAACTGGTGAGTTTGAGTTTCACGTTGTGTGAAAATAGCTATAGAGATGATGGATAACAAGACTACGACTCCATATGAATTATACAAAAAATGTAGCTATAGTTTGTAGTCTATTTGTTTGTGCTATGTGGTCTTGCATGTTTGTAATTGTTTAGGGAATGTTTTGCTTTTTACTTTTTAGGAGGTAAATTTACTAGAAAACAAATAATGACGTCAAAGTATGGAAAATACGACCGTAAAAGTGTTTTCTCGTGAGTCTTTGATGTCTAAGTTAGAAAACAGTTAACAAAATGATTACAGGTAGGTGTGTGTGAAACCAAACTTTTACTAGGATTAATTTGATAATTAATCGAGATTTAGAAACTGAATATTTCAAAATTTAAAGGCAATAACAGAAATACCGAAAACATAGTGATTTTATTATTTTAGAGTTCGAAATCGATAAACATTTTCTCTGTTCTAGAGTTAGGGTTGAATATAAGAATAGAATATAGATCATTTTTTCGCACATGAAAAATATTTATATCAGGAGAGTTATATTAATTTCTAAAATTCTCTCTAGTATGATAATGTTAAATTCGAATACTCTTTGATTCTTTTTCATTTTTGAAGATTTACTTTTATCTCATTTATTTTCCTAAACATGATTAATTTACTTAATCATGTTTTGTGTAATGATTGTTTTTAATGGGGAAAATCGCATTTTTAACCATGAAAGTTAAATTTACTAGCACTTTAAATCTTGAGAGTTTAACACTCACAGTATAAACCTTCAAACTAATGAAACTCGCATTTATAACCTTCAAACTAACCTCCGTGTTTGCGCCGCCATTTTAGTTAACAGATCTGTTAACTCCGTTTTGACTCCGTTAACAGATTGTTAATTCTAATTAAAAACTACTCACTAAAAATTAAGTTTAAAATAATAAATTTAAAAAAAAGAGACGTGGTAGGTATTAGCCAGTGAGTCAACTCGACTGACTCGGTCTCGTTCAATGAAGAATCATAGAAATGAAGTTAGTGAAATCAAGCCATTTTACATAGACTACTTAGCAAAAACAACAGAAGAAAATCGATAAAGCTGAAAACTTTCTAATCAAAATCGGTAATACAAAAGCAAGGAGCTTTTCAGTTTCGTAATTAGACTAACTAAGCTTACCCAGAAAATTGATAACTGAATAAAGAATCTCCAGGTATCAGAAATGAAATTACAGGGACCAATGTAACTCTCTTACATAAACTAATTATCCAAAACAAGAGAAATGTTTGACAGTGAAGGAGGAGGGCGTTTGCATCCACTCAAGGATCTTCATTCAAGGAGGAGGGCATTTGCATCCACGATGGATTTGAGATTTTAGACAGTGGAGGAAAATGAATCTGGAAAAGGGGGACAAAACCTGAGGAGCGAACATGAGAGGAGATTGAGTGGCTCGAGGGCTGTGAGGAGGAGATTGGAGCTCGAGGGGTGCGATGTGGTTACCGTCGGAAGCAGCAGCCATGTAGTTACCGTCGAAGCAGCATCCATGTGATGTGAGGAGGAGATTGACCCACCAGCTCGGCATTGAAGGAGACCGAGTAAGTCGAGTTAACTCACGGGCTAATACCTACCAAGTTTTTTTTTTTAATTTATTATTTTAAACATAATTTTTAATGAGCAGTTTTAAATTAGAGTTAACTGTCCGTTAACGGAGTCAAAACAGAGTTAATAGATCTGTTAACTAAAATGGCGGTGCAAACACGGATGTTAGTTTGAAGGTTATAAATGCGAGTTTCATTAGTGTGAAGGTCTATACTGTGAGTGTTAAACTCCTAAGGTTTAAAGTGCTAGTAAATTTAACTTTCATGGTTAAAAATGTGATTTTCCCGTTTTTAATGTATCATAACTATAACTAAAGTTTTATTACTTACAAGTTATATATATTGAAAAATCCCACGAAAAACCATCAAAATAGCAACCACTTCCACTGTAAACCTCCAAACTAAAACTTTCCTATAACAAACACCCAATTTAACATTATACACATTATAAAAATCCAATGTGACATCCGTATCCGCGAACGACTACACCGTAACGGAGACGAAAACTTTGTTAACAGATAGATAACTCAGTTATACAAACACAGTCGTTATTTTTTACTGTTTTTAATTAAAACGTGACAAAAGAAAATTAAAAAAAAGAATAAGCTCTCGATAAAAACGTGCCACTCACTCTCTGCTATCCTCTTCAACACTTTAACCACCATGAAAGCGCTTGTGGAATCCAAACCAGAAGTCGGTTCGTCGAGGAAGAGAACAATCGGGTCATGGATGATATCGATTCCGATCGAAACTCGCCGTCTCACTCCACCGGAGATTCCACGGTGTCCTTCGTCTCCGATGATTGTTTTAGCCGCGTTCCTGATCCCAAGCTGGTCAATTAACGCTTGAACCCGGAGCTTCTTCTTGGATTTAGGCAAGCTTCTTGGCAATCGAAACTCAGCTGCGATTGTTGAGTCTTTGAAGCATCAGATTCATGGGAAATGCTTTGATTATGAGGGTTTGGTAAGCCATTGTGGGTTGTTTGGGGTTTGGCTTCATTTACATCATCATAAGAAGCGGCAATTTATGTGAAAGTTCTTCTTTTACGCCAGCGCATTTGAGGTTTCTCTCCTTGATCGTTGTAAACAACTTCAGGGTAGAAATGTTTGGACATTAGTTGCCATCTCCAAGCTTCACCTCTGTTGGACTTGACTAAGCTGTAGTTTCGAAAAAACATCCGGCAAATCAAGAATAGAAGAATCAAGCTATTGCATTATGTAAACATCCATCAAAGGCCATAATATAGGAGGATGCTTACACATTCACAAGCTCTTTCTGCATCCGTGTTGCATCTTGAGTAAGAATATTATCAAGACATGAAACTGCAGTAGTAGAATTTGACCAATCCCAAGCAACAGTAAAAGCAGCCATAGCCGATACTGTGTAGTGTTGTTGAATAGATGGATGTAACATTCAAAACAAAGTTGATAGTAAAGCATGTAATCAAAGTCTTAAGATACTTACAAACTGCAAGAGAAAGCCTCATCATTTTCACCCTTTTCGCAACTGAAAGAACATACACACATCAAATCAGAAGAGGAATCGAAAGCTAGACACTTTAACAGATTTGGGTTACACAAGAAACGCAAAGTAAGAAACTTGGTGAGCCAATGAATCAAGTACGAACCTTGCCAACCTAAACCTCCTGCTACACCAGACGCAAACCCAACAGTCCACAAACATTTGAGGTGGCAAGAGGCAATGACACTCATCTCTTCCGGCGTGATCTTCTCCTAAAAACAAAGAAAGGTCTCTCCTTTTCATCCAATTTTCAACAAATCAATTCAGAATATTACAAATATTCTCAGTATTAATGTCAAATCGAACAAAAGGCAGAGGAAACCTAATCGAACAATGAAACAATTGTTGCAACCTTTCTAACGTCGCTGAGGTTCTTGAGAAGTTGACCCAATATCAACGACAAACTTATCTCCATGGAATGATACGGAGACGCTTTATGCTGCTGGGCAACGGATTGATGCTGAAGGGAATGTGATCCCTGAGCCTGAACAAGAGCAAGGCCAAGGACAAGGACAAGGCCAAGGCCAAGGCCAAGAGGAGAGGCGAATAGTTAACCCTCCTGTTGCTAATGAGAGGACCTTAGCTGACTATAACCGTCCAGATGAGTTTCATGCTAACCGGTCAGCTCTTGTACCTCCTGGTTTTGATAGGAATGATTTTGAGATCAAAACCATCTACTACTCTCTTCTAAGGCAGAATGCCTTCCATGGTTTCCCTAATGAGCAGCCAATGGATCATATAGATGAGTTTGAGGACATAGTCACTGGGATGAAGTATGATGGAGTGAACTATGACTATCTGTTTCTCAAACTCTTCCCCTACTCTCTCGCTGGAGATGCTGCTGCCTGGCTGAAACAACTTCCACCTGGGAAGTTTACTACTTGGGATGCTGTTAAGAGTGAGTTTCTGAGACACTTCTATGATGATACTCACTCTGATCAGTCGAGACAGGACATTCTCACTTTCTCCCAAGGTCCTATGGAGCCTCTTAAGAATGCCTGGATGAGGTTTAAGAAGTACCAACGTGACTGCCCGCATCATGGATTCACTGAGGTAACATTGTTGGGCATTTTCTTTAGAGGTATAGATCTCCCATACCAGACTGCGTTGGATAATTCTAGCAATGCAAATTTCAACACTAGGACTCCTGAGCAAGCTAAGCAACTGATAGATAACTTAGTAAGCAGTAATAGCTGCAAGACTACTGATAGGAGAAGGAAAGAGTCTGGTGGGAAGATAGAAAACCTGGAGATTGCTGATATTAGGAGTAAGTTGGACACTGTTTGCAATCTTCTAGCTGGGAAGAAAGCTGTCCATTTTGCTCAAGATGTTGAAGTGATCAATGCTGAAGAAGATGGTCAGGAAGAGGATGTGAATTACATTGGAGGATCTGGTTTCTAAGGAAACAGGTTTGGAGGACAGCAAGGTAATAGATTCTTCAGTGGACAGAAGAGTGCTTTCACAAGCAACCAAAACTCTTCTGGCTTAGGACAGAATGCTGGTTTCCAGAAGCCTTTTCAACAAGGTAATCAGAAGACTTATGGATCTTCCTCTTACCAAGCACCTCCTGTTGCTAATGCTCATGAGAGCAAGATGGAGAGTATGATGGTGCAGTTGCTGAAAGGTCAGACTAAGAATGTTGTAGACCTCGACAAGAAGATATGTGCTGTTTATGAAGAGCTGAATGGGAAGTTTGAATCTTTGAGCACACATATGAAGGAGCTGATGCTAAGGTTGCAAGGACTGCTGGATATGTTCAGAGGCCAGATGGATCTCTTCCGGGACGGACTGATGCTAATCCTAAGTATCAGTGCAATGCGGTGACATTGAGAAGTGGCAAGGAGCTGTTTCCTGCCCAGAAAAAGCAGTTAAGTGTCGAAAAAATCGTGGAGATTGAAGAATGGAAGATCAAATCCGTGGGATTCGCAATGCATCGATCGACGCACCTGAGCAACGGTCGATGCAAAGCGAAAATAAAGATCCAGAAGTCGTAGCACAGTCGCCCAACAACGATCGATGCACCACTAGCAACGATCGACGCAAGGCGACTGCAGAGAGCTCAGACGCAGAGAAGCTGAAAAAGTCAAATGAAAGGGTCTACAAGCCTAAGGTACCTTTTCCTAAGAACCCCAGGAAGGCTAAGAACGATAAGCAGTATGCCAAATGCAAGGAGATCATTAAAAAGGTGAAGATCGAAGTGCCTTTGATTGACTCTATGGAGACTACTCCTGAAGGAATGTTTAGTGTTAATCCAGATTCAATTCTCAGATTCAACAGTCCTAAACATGCAGATCTAGGTTCTCTTGAATAGAAACTTAATGGATCTCACCTGTTACCTTTTCGTGCAGCGGAATATGAAGAACAGGTCAGAGATCAGCAGAGCCACCAAGTGATAACTCCTCCAGAAGTTCACACACGCACACCAAGCAGGAAGAAGGCTGCTAGACCAAGAGTGAGGAGGCGCAGGGAGAGAGAGAGAAATCGCAGAGGGGGCTAGGGTTAATTGGGATTCAGACTTAAGTTTTAATTATAAAACTTGTCTATTTCCTTTTGGGCTTTTGGGCCCAAATACCAATCTGATTAAATCCCTTGGATTTAATCAGACCCATTAATCTCTCTCTAAGTACGACAAATGCCTGGCACTTTTACCGTACTTCTGCTAAGCCGTTCCTACACATTTTCCTGTTAGCTTAGGCGTGTGACCCATATGGGATCATATAATAAAGGCAATAAGTCCAAGACTTATAGATCATGAGCGGACTCTAGCAAGCCATCATGACCCCCAGTATTATATGACTTATGTCTGATCATTGACATACTCTTACTTTCTAGAGACAGTACCGAGATTACTGGACACAATTCCAACAATCTCCCACTTGTACTGGAATCTCTGTATTCATAATCCTTTTGTCTCAATATCTCGATTAGTCATAAGGCAAGATGAGTGTCATCCTTATTAAGGCTAATCATGTTCATCGGACTCTGATTTGATACTGACAATCCAAACGACTCGGGACAGTCCGTTTGAGCATGGCCATGCATTTTCCAGTATTCAAATCTCCGATTGGCCTAGAGATATTCACTCCATTTATATTGGAGGGACAAATCCCGTCTTGTTCCATCACTGTAAACTACTCATTTCGTAATACACCCAAACAAGGTCCTTATAACTATCGCATAACGACAGCGTTAGACAATGATCAAAGTGCATTAGTCCATGTGCGGTCACATGCATGCGAACTCAGGTCTAAGGACTATACTCTATAGTCGTAGTAAGAATCTCTTATGACACAGATATAAATATCCTGAAGAGTTCTTATAATCGGGTCTTGTCCGGTCGTATGTACCCTACATACACCTATGTACTGACTTTGATGCCGCGCATCTATGACACACTGAGACTTTGTCATAAGTCACATACCAATCTAGTCTTACACGGTTGTTGGTGTTCCAATTTCAACAACCTTCGACTAGGGACATGATGATATAGGCCATCTATCAAATATAGGGTCTCATGATCAAGCTAAATGACTTTGATAACTCAAGATCAAGTCACTTACTTCGATGACCTATAAAATGGTTCATATCATTTTGGAACGATTATTTCATCACAGTTAAAATAATCTTGAAATAATAATTTCATTAAACATAAGATGTTTTACAAGAACATATCAAATAACTAAATAAAGCCCTCAAACTCCCACTCAAATTTAGATTACATTTCAATGTCTCTAATGCCTACAGCTTCAGTCAGGAACTCGAGCTTAGGCCTTGGGAGTGGCTTTGTCAACGGATCAGCGACGTTATCATCTGTCTGAACTCGGCTGATCTTGACTTCCTTTCTATTAATGATGTCACGTATCAAGTGAAATCTTCTTAGAACATGCTTGGATTTCTGATGTGATCTTGGTTCCTTTGCCTGAGCTATAGCACCATTGTTGTCACAAAACAGTGCCAGAGGCTCAGCCGCATTTGGTATCACACCTAGTTCAATAATGAACTTTCGTATCCAAACAGCTTCCTTCGCTGCTTCTGAGGCGGCGATATATTCAGCTTCTGTAGTGGAATCAGCAACGGTGTCTTGCTTGGAGCTTCTCCAACTGATTGCACCGCCATTCAGACAAAAGATATAACCGGACTGTGACCGGAAATCATCTTGGTCTGTCTGGAAACTTGCGTCCGTGAATCCACTGACTTTAAGCACATCACTTCCACCGTACACCAAGAACTTATCCTTAGTATGTCTTAGATACTTCAAGATATTCTTTACGGCAATCCAGTGGCTTTCACCTGGATTTGACTGGTATCTACTCGTCATGCTCAATGCATAAGCAACATCAGGACGAGTACAGATCATGGCATACATGACAGATCCTATTGCAGATGCATAAGGAATATTCTTCATGCGCTCAAGCTCAGCAGCCGTCGTAGGGCTCTGCTTCTTGCTTAGCGTTGTGCCATGTACCATTGGCGTGAAGCCCTTCTTGGAATCTTTCATGCTGAATCTTTGTAGGACTTTGTCAATGTATGAATCTTGACACAAGCCTATCAGCCTTCTAGATCTATCCCGATAGATCCTGATTCCAAGAACGTATGCGGCTTCACCCATGTCTTTCATGGAAAAACAACTTCCAAGCCAGTCCTTTACCGACTTCAGCATTGGAATGTCGTTTCCGAGAAGCAGTATGTCATCGACATACAGAATAAGAAATACTATCTTGCTCCCACTAGTTTTCTTATACACGCATTGTTCTTCTTCGTTTCTGATGAAGTCAAATTGCTTGATTGCTTCATCAAAACGAAGATTCCAGCTCCTCGATGCTTGCTTCAATCCATAAATGGATTTATGAAGCTTGCATACTTTCCCAGCATTCTTTGGATCTATGTAACCGTCAGGTTGTGTCATATACACATCCTCTTCCAGAATTCCATTCAGGAAGGCGGTTTTTACGTCCATCTGCCAAATTTCATAATCATGAAAAGCTGCAGTTGCTAGTAGAATCCGAATAGATTTCATCATAGCCACTGGTGAATAGGTTTCATCGTAATCCACACCGTGAACTTGTCTGAAACCTTTTGCCACCAACCTGGCTTTATAAATCTGGACATTACCATCCACATCAATCTTCTTCTTGAAGATCCATTTGCACTCGATGGCTTTTACACCAGCGGGTAAGTTAACCAACGAAAACACTTGGTTGACCGACATGGAGTCCATTTCGGAATCAGTGGCTTTACGCCACTTAGAGGAATCTGGGCCCATCATGGCTTGATTGAAGTTCGATGGTTCATCACCATCAATGATCAGAAGATCATGACAGTTAGTCACGAGGAATCCTTGATATCTCTCGGGTTCGTGACGGATCCTCCCGGATCTTCGAACTTCAGGTACTACAGGTTCAGGCTCTACAATTTCTTGTAGGTCCTCCTGCTGCTCTTCCTCATTAGGTTGAGCAGTATCCTGTTCATCTTGAATTTCTTCAAGCAGTACCTTACTCCCACTGTCTTTCTTAGAAAGAAACTCTCTCTCAAGAAAGTTACAATCTCGGGCAACAAAGATCTTGTTCTCGGAACGTAGATAGAAGTAATAAGCCTTGGTTTCCTTCGGATAACCAATGAAGTAGCATTTATCAGACTTTGGTGTAAGCTTGTCTGAGATTAATCTCTTGACATATGCTTCACAACCCCAAATTCTAAGATAAGACAGCACTGGAGCCACTCCAGTCCATAATTCATATGGTGTCTTTGCTACTGCTTTCGATGGCGCTCTATTTAGAGTGAACACTGCTGTTAGCAGAGCATATCCCCAAAGGGATATTGGAAGGTCTGTGTGACTCATCATAGATCGAACCATATCCAATAAGGTCCGATTTCTCCTCTCAGACACACCATTCCATTGAGGTGTTCCAGGAGGAGTGAGTTGGGACACGATCCCACACTCTCTCAGATGATCACTGAATTCTTGGCTTAAGTATTCTCCTCCTCGGTCGGACCGAAGAGCCTTAATGCTTTTGCCAAGTTGGTTCTGTACTTCATTTTGGAATTCTCTGAACTTCTCAAAAGATTCAGACTTATGTTTCATTAAATAAACATATCCATACCTACTGAAATCATCAGTGAAGGTAATGAAGTACTGATAGTTTCCTCTTGCATTTGTGGACATTGGGCCACACACATCAGTGTGTATCAGGCCCAATAAGTCACTGGCCCTCTCGTTAGGTTTATTAAAGGGGGCCCGTGTCATTTTGCCCATCATGCAGGATTCGCATTTCTCACATGACTCAAAGTCAAATGAGCCAAGAAGTCCATTCGAATGGAGCCTCTTGATGCGTTTCTCGCTGATGTGCCCTAAACGACAATGCCATAGAAATGTTCGGTTCTCCTCATTAGGTTTGAACCGTTTGGTATCAATGTTATAAATTGGCGCGGATTGATCAAGTATGTAAAGCCCATTCGTAAGAGGGGCACAACCATAGAACAAATTGTTGCGATTGAAGGAACATAATTTATTCTTAACTGAAAAATCATAACCTTCCAAATCCAACAAAGAAATTGAAATAATATTTCTGCTTATCGCAGGTACAAAATAACAATTATTGAGTTCTAAAATCAATCCCGAAGGTAAAGACAACAAGTATGTGCCTACAGCTAGTGCAGGAACTTTCGCTCCATTCCCAACTCGTAGCTCCACTTGTCCTTGCTTCAGCCTTCTACTGTTGCTGAGTGCCTGCATATTAGTACAAATATGAGCCCCACAACCAGTATCCATAACCCATGAGGTATTATCAGAAGTAGTTGTATTAACTTCTATAACAAAAATACCTGATGAAGAAGTCTCGAGAGTCTTCTTCTTCAATTCCTTTAGACCTTCTTGGAATTTCTTACATTCTCTCCTCCAATGCCCTGGTTCTTTACAGAACCTGCAGATGTCAGTAGGCCCAGCCTTAGACTTGGGCTTGGGCTTTGGCGTGTCCTTGTCTGAGACTTGGACAGCCTTAGCCTTTCCCTTATCCTTAGCAGAGGATTTCTTAAACCCCTTGCCCTTTTGCACCATAAGCACATTGGGGTCCTTGGCGGTTTTCCTCAAGTTGGGCTCTGCAGTCTTGAGCATTCCGTGAAGCTCAGGCAATGTCTTACTCAAGCCATGCATATTAAAGTTCAGAATGAACTGGTCATAGCTTGCAGGTAAAGACTGCAGAACGATGTCGCAGGCAAGTTCCTGGCTGATAGGGCAGTCGAGTTTCTGAAGATGATCGAGATAACCCATCATCTTCAAGACATGAGGACTCACTGCCGCATTTGCAGCCAACTTACAGTCTAAGAGGTTCTTAACTGTCTGAAACCTCTCAGTCCTTGCTTGCTCCTGAAAAAGCGATTTCAGGCTTGCCATTATCTCGATGGGTGACAACACACTCTCGAACTGCATTTGCAGCTCAGCAGTCATTGTCGCCAACATCAGGCAATAGACATCATTTTCATCTGACGAATGCTTTTCCCAAGCATTATGCAGATTCCTGGCGGCATTGTTAGGAGGCCTCTCGGGGAGGGGATCACGAAGGACATAATCCTTCTTCTCCTGCTTGAGGACCAGCCTCAAGTTCCTTGACCACGTCAGGAAGTTCGTTCCAGTCAGCTTCTCCTTCTCGAGAACAGACCGGATTGAGAATGTGTTTTGAGTGCTTGTAGTAGTCATAGCTGAAATATAATATAAAAAGGTTATTAGTTAATATGTTCAATATGATTAATCTCGTATTAAATTTAATATGATTAATCACGCATTATATTCAATAACATAAGTTACCCTCAATAGAATATAATGATTCCAAGATCCACATATAACTAAGATCAAAGTGGGCCACTGGCCGTCACCCAACCTTAGCTTATATCGGTAAGCCCTATCTCGGCTAATTATATCCGTGATATAACTCTTGGTTGTGAATCTGGGCCCGAGGCCCAATCCACTATGATGTCTCAAGGCCCGGGACTCCCGATGGCCCAGTCAAGAAAACCAGACTATACAGTCATGTAATCATTAATGTCTGGGACTCCCAATGACATTTATGAATCACAAACCGTCTTATCCACGCAAAAGTAGACACCCTCACACTGTAAGGCCATGAATACAATTGAATGGGCTTCGACAGCTGACATAGACTGGACAAGACATCCAACGCTTGATATTATTTGAGGTTTGTAGGTTTATTTTAAAATTTCATTCCCAAAATAGAAGATTACAATTTTGGGAAACTTTCCATTTTGGGAAACCTACTATTTTTGGAAACTTTCTAAAATTGGAAACTTTCTAAAACGGGAAACTTTCTAACTTTAGAAATTTCTTAAAACCCAAAACATGCAAATCTAGAAACTTCTATTATAAGAAACTTTCTAATTTCAAAATTTTGGAAACTTATTAATTTAAAATCGATTTTTATAATTTTATAAAATAAATTTTAAATTAATCTGAAGAAAAGACTCAAATAATTGGCCCAATTGTTTTAACTTCTTGGCCCGAGGCCCAAGAATTGGTCCATGTCCAAGACATGACCCAATTGTCCAATTAGATGACATAACCGGTCTGGTTCATTAAAATTGGTCTAACCAAAATTAATTACTACGACGACCACAATTGTCAACCGGTTATTTACTAAACCGGATTTTCTCAATTTATTTGGTCCAACCAAATCAAATTAGAAAATCCTGGTTTAGGCACAAAATCCAATTTTTCGACTTTGGATTTCTTATCCCGGTTTAACCAGAACTTAATAAATATTATTAAGTCTGTTTATTAAACCGTGACGTTTAAGTTTTAAAATCAGTTTTAAAACGAACCACCACAAACCAAACCGAACCAAGCTCGAGCCAAACCGAACCGACCAATTAGGTCACGTGTTGGGATGGCCGCGAGCAACACACGCGATCGGGACGGCCGTGCCTCACGATCGGGACGTGCTTGGTTGTGATCGGGACGGGACCGTGATTGTCGAGCTCGGGTCGTTGGCTTCACGCGACCGCCGAGCGATCGGGACAGCCCGGGACGAGAGCGGGACGACGCTGGCCGAGACGCACGCGATCCATGCGATGCTCGCGCCTCACGGTCGATCGGGATAGCAGGCTGGACACGCCGGGACGAGGCAGGAAGCGATCGCGATCGAGTTGATCCGATCCGCTCGGTCGTCCGGTCCAGCTGCCGCGATCGGATGATCACGCGACTCGATCCGCAAAGCGATCGGTCCGTGCATCATCAAACTGACGCATACCAAATCATATAGCTTGGTTTGCGATTTTCATTAGTTTGTTTAGGTTTCAATTCTTGTTTCTTAAGTGTTTTGCTCTTATCAGTAGATTGATTCAAAACACCTCTTTAAACAATCCTAAACAAGAATCTAAACAACAAAAACCACATAACCAATGGCTCTGATACCACTGAAGGAATGTTTTGTGTTAATCCAGATTCAATTCTCAGATTCAACAGTCCTAAACATGCAGATCTAGGTTCTCTTGAATAGAAACTTAATGGATCTCACCTGTTACCTTTTCGTGCAGCGGAATATGAAGAACAGGTCAGAGATCAGCAGAGCCACCAAGTGATAACTCCTCCAGAGGTTCACACACGCACACCAAGCAGGAAGAAGGCTGCTAGACCAAGAGTGAGGAGGCGCAGGGAGAGAGAGAGAAATCGCAGAGGGGGCTAGGGTTAATTGGGATTCAGACTTAAGTTTTAATTATAAAACTTGTCTATTTCCTTTTGGGCTTTTGGGCCCAAATACCAATCTGATTAAATCCCTTGGATTTAATCAGACCCATTAATCTCTCTCTAAGTACGACAAATGCCTGGCACTTTTACCGTACTTCTGCTAAGCCGTTCCTACACATTTTCCTGTTAGCTTAGGCGTGTGACCCATATGGGATCATATAATAAAGGCAATAAGTCCAAGACTTATAGATCATGAGCGGACTCTAGCAAGCCATCATGACCCCCAGTATTATATGACTTATGTCTGATCATTGACATACTCTTACTTTCTAGAGACAGTACCGAGATTACTGGACACAATTCCAACAACTCCTATGATGAAGAGATGTCTATTTACTTGCTGGTAAATGGTCTAATGAGGAGAGCGCAATGATGATCACAGAGGTATGTAGTGCAGTGATTCAGGGCAGAATTCTTGAGAAGTTGAAAGATCCATGGAGCTTTGTGTTGGATTGTGCTATCTACAGGGAAAGATTTGAAAGATCTCTATGTGATCTTGGTTATAGTGTGAACCTTATGCCCTTCACTGGTTTTAGCAGACTAAACAATCAGAACCAATGATTGGCTAATGTGTGATTCCTACTGATTTTGTGGTTCTGCAGTATGTGTGAGGATGATTGGAGGATGTGCCTATAATGATTGGCTAATGTGTGATTCCTACTGATTTTGTGGTTCTGCAGTATGGAGAGGAACCAAAGGATCCACTGATTTTGGGTAGACCTTTCTTAGCTACTGCGGGTGCGATGATTGACTGCCAAAGATGTAAGATAGTTCTGAATGTGGGTGATCTGAAGATGAGCTTCGATATGGACAAATTGGTGAAGAGACCAACCATCGAAGGACATACCTTCTATGTGGACACACTCAGTGATTTGGCCGTAGAATACTTTCATAGATCACATGCTGAGGATCCACTGGAGAGAGCCTTACTGAACTCTATAATGGAGCTGGAACACCTGCAAGACGAGCCCGCAATCTGCTATGCGAGGCTAATGGACTCTGCTGAGCAAGTGATGCAAGTGGATGTGTCTGACACGACATTGCATCGATCGACACCTTCAGGGCATCAATCGTTGCATGTCGACAGAGACTGGGCAGAGGAAAAGGCTCCGAAAATTGAGTTGAAACAACTTCCATCCCGGCTAAGGTACGCATTTCTTGGACCTAATTCAACTTATCCAGTGATTGTTAATGCTAGTTTGAACAACGCAGAGCTCACTTTACTGCTAAGCAAGCTGCGCAAGCATCGCAAAGCTCTTGGCTATTCTCTTGATGACATTTCAGGTATCTCTCCGGAGCTGTTCATGCATCGAATACATCTTGAGGACGAGTCTAAGACATCAGTTGAGCATCAGAGAAGGCTGAATCCTAACCTTAAGGATGTGGTTAAGAAGGAGATTATGAAACTCCTAGATGCTGGGATTATCTATCCAATTTCAGACAGTGATTGGGTGAGTCCAGTCCATGTAGTGCCTAAGAAAGGCGGAGTTACAGTAGTGAAGAACGAGAAGAACGAGCTGATTCCTACAAGGAATGTGACTGGACACCGGATGTGCATAGATTACAGGAAGCTAAATGCTGCGACAAGGAAGGATCATTTCCCTTTACCCTTCATTGATCAGATGCTGGAGAGGTTAGCAAATCACCCTTACTATTGCTTCCTCGATGGATATTCAGGTTTCTTCCAGATTCCCATCCATCCAGAGGATCAGGGAAAGACCACATTTACTTGTCCATATGGTACATTTGCTTACCGCAGGATGCCTTTTGGACTCTGCAATGCACCTGCCACCTTCCAGAGATGCATGATGTCCATATTCACTGATATGATTGAGGACTTTATGGAGGTGTTTATGGATGACTTCTTAGTCTATGGGTCATCTTATAATGAGTGCTTGGATAATCTGTGCAAGGTACTGACTAGATGCGAGGAGAATCACTTGGTTCTGAATTGGGAGAAGTGCCATTTCATGGTCAGAGATGGCATTGTACTCGGACATAAAGTGTCTGAAGCAGGAATTGAAGTAGATCGCGCTAAGATTGAGGTAATGACCAGCCTTCAGGCGCCTGATTCTGTGAAGTCTATAAGGAGATTTCTTGGACATGCTGGTTTCTATAGACGGTTCATCAAGGACTTCAGTAAGATTGCTAGACCACTAACTGCCTTGCTGTGTAAGGATACCAAGTTTGAGTTCAATGCAGATTGTCAGACTGCATTTGAACAGATCAAGCAGGCATTAGTGAGTGCTCCTATAGTTCAGCCACCAGATTGGGATTTACCTTTTGAGGTTATGTGTGATGCGAGTGACTATGCTGTAGGAGCTGTTCTGGGGCAGAAGAAGGACAAAAATCTTCATGCTATCTATTATGCCAGCAGAACACTAGATGATACGCAGAGAAATTATGCCACTACAGAGAAGGAGTTGTTGGCTGTTGTCTTTGCATTTGAAAAATTCCGCCCCTACCTTGTTGGCTCCAAGGTGATTGTGCACACTGATCATTCAACCCTGAAGTATCTGATGCAGAAGAAAGATGCTAAGCCAAGATTGTTGAGATGGATTCTGTTGCTTCAGGAGTTTGACATTGAAGTGAAGGACAAGAAGGGAGTTGAGAATGGAGTTGCTGACCATCTTTCAAGGATGCTGTTTGAGGAAGACGTGCCCATTAATGATTACTTGCCTGAGGAGAACGTCAACATGATTGGGACAGTGTTTCAGATGGATTTGGACAGAAACTTGCAAAACTGTCGGATTAATCGCATTGCGTCGATCGATGCAACATCTGTGATGATCGATGCAAGTGTCGAGACTGCGACGATCGATGCTACCATACGCGACGATCGTTGCAGTGCGAATACGAACCCAGAACCTTTCACGGTTCAAATTGGAGACTATGTCTTCGAAGTAGATGCTGTCGCAACCACCAATCGACCCTGGTACGCAGATATAGCTAATTACCTGGCTGCAGAGACTGAACCAGATGATTTGAAGGGGTATGCAAAGAAGAAGTTCTTCAGGGAGCTCAGGCGATACTACTGGGATGAGCCTTATCTCTACAAGCATTGTTCGGATGGTCTTTATAGGAGATGCGTTGCTGAATCAGAGGTTCCAGATATCTTATTCCACTGTCATGGATCAGACTATGCTGGACATTTTGCTACTTTCAAGACTGTGTCTAAGATTCTGCAAGCAAGTTTCTGGTGGCCTACAATGTTTGCGGATGATCATTCCTTCGTTTCTCAGTGTGATGCCTGTCAAAGGAGAGGGAAAATCAGTAAGAAGCATGAGATGCCTCAGAATTTCATTCTTGAGGTTGAGGTTTTCGATTGCTGGGGCATAGACTTCATGGGTCCTTTTCCCTCATCCTATGGGAATAAGTTTATTTTGGTTGCTGTGGACTATGTATCTAAGTGGGTGGAAGCAATAGCCAGTCCAACCAATGATTCTTCGGTGGTTATTAAGCTATTTAAGACCATCATATTCCCTAGATTTTGAGTACCTCGGATAGTAATTAGTGATGGAGGATCTCATTTCATTAATAAGGTCTTCGAGAAGTTGCTACAGAAACATGGAGTTCATCACCGAGTTGCTACTCCTTATCACCCTCAGACTAGTGGACAAGTTGAGGTGTCTAACAGACAGATCAAAGAGATCTTAGAGAAGACAGTTGGGAAGACAAGGAAGGATTGGGCAGCAAAGCTAGATGATGCACTATGGGCTTACCAGACTGCATTCAAGACACCACTTGGAACTACTACATTTCATCTGCTGTATGGAAAAGCATGTCATCTACCAGTAGAGCTTGAACACAAAGCAGCATGGGCTGTAAAGCAGATGAACTTCGATCTTAAGACTGCTGCAGAGAGGAGATTGGTGCAGCTTAATGAGTTGGATGAGATTAGACATTTTGATTATGAGAACTCAAAGCTGTACAAAGAGAGGACTAAAGCTTATCATGACAAGAAGATTGTCTCTAGACAATTTGAGCCTAATGATCAGGTACTTTTGTATAACTCTCGTTTGCAATTGTTTCCAGGTAAGCTGAGATCAAGGTGGTCTGGTCCTTTCACAATCAAGGAGGTACGTCCTTATGGAGCTGTCGTTCTAATCAACCAGGAAGGTAAGGAATTTACTGTGAATGGACAGAGAGTAAAGCGTTATTGGGCTAAGGCCGAGATTCCAAGAGGTCAGATTTTGCCTCTGGATGTTGCACCCTCTGTCTGATTGAGCTAAAACGTCAAGCTATTGACGCTAAAAGAGCGCTGAGTGGGAGGCAACCCACTGTTTTGTTTTTTCTGTTCATTTTTGGTGTTTTTGTTAGTATTTTACGTTTGTTTTTGGTTTTGGTGAGTTTTGTCTGTAGGTCTCGGATATCGCAATGCAACGATCTACACGGTCTTCTGTGTCGATCGTCACAACACGAAAATCGCATTGCAGCGATCGTTGCGGTCCTGAGCAACGATCGACACATGACGCAAATCGCCTTGCAACGGTCGTTACATTTATGTATCGATCGATGCATGAGCGACAGAGGTAAAAATCAGACAGAACTCAACTCATCCATTAACATTTTCTTTCTTTTTACCAATCCTTAGCTTGACACTACTGGGGACAGTGTGTTTCAAGTGTGGGGGAGGTGGTGCTGACTATTATCTTTCTGTTTTCTTAGAGTCAGTCCTGTTTTTCAAATTTTTTTTGTTTTATTAAGTCAAAACAAGTTTAAGTAAGAAACAGTGAATCTTTGAGAAGTTAACAATATCTTGCAGGAACTTAAGTAACCATTGGGATGAAGCTACAAGAACTATCTATGACTATTAGAAAACCCAACGTGGATCAACCTACTGAGGACACCCATATCAATTCAGGTATTCAGAGGATCCTTTACTGACTTCACCCTTAATTTGACTTAAAATTCTCACTTAAGGGCTTGGTATACCTTGAGTCGGAATCCTTTGTTAGTTCTGACACAGCTTGTAAACCTGTCCGAGTATGGTTCCCTTCTCCCCTTCCATAAAGTAAAAAAAAAGAGTAATAAACTGAGGATGAGCTAGTAGCTCCGAAGTGGTCACGAGAGTAGTAGCAAACACTATTACCTCCTGTGCGATCCATGGAATGTGTCCAAAGTACACCCCTTAACGGGAAGAGCACTGATAAAAAAAAAATTAAAATAATACCCAATGGGAAAAAATCAGAATGCTAAGGAAGGAAAAAGAGAAGAAAAGGAACCAGAAAAAGATAGTATGGTAGTCTAGAGCTGACAAAGTAAGAATCCATGTGCCCTTTGATCGATAATCCTTAGGTGAGACCGCACTTAATAGCTTATAGAAGTCAGTAGGGTGAATTTGAATTGTTTGGATTGATTGTGGAGTTTACTTAGGACAGTTGCTAAGTGTGGGGGAAGTACATGTTGGTCTTGATGTCTTGCAGGTGATTCTTTCAGTGGCTTACTAAGGGGAATCTGAGTGTTGTTGCTTATAAGATAAAAAGAGTTTCTGAAAGTTTTCAAACCTCTTCACCATGTTTTAGTTCTCTGTTTTGCTTGAGGGCAAGCAAAGGCTAAGTGTGGGGGAGTTGATATATCATGGTTTTTACCGGTTTTAGACCATGATATAAGTGTCTTTTAGAGTCTTTTAGTGTTTCTTTAGAGTCTTTTACAGGTGTTATTAGATATATACACGTTTGGAGCGGAATTGGAGTTATTGGAGCTTTTTGGAGCATTTTGGTGCTTTGACCCGAGAGATAGAGCTCACTGTCCGAAACAGAGTAATGCATCGATCGACACACTATATGCATCGATCGACACACAAGCGAGATGGGCCAAACTCGGTGGTTTATGAAGAATGAAGAAATTGCAATTGTGCCCAGAAGTTCCTGATAATTACAAAGAAGCCCCAAGACGTGATTAGCTTATATAATTAGGTTTTTACATCAGTTTTACATACGCTTTCATACTTAGAGCATAGAGTTTTTAGAGCTTGGGGCTGATCTGATTCCTGTACTGCTTTCTGCTTTTTGGAGAAGATTTCGAACCCCTTTACTTTTATATTCTCTTTTATGCAATCTATTATTTCATTGATTATGTTTTCATATTCTATGTATGAGTAGATTCATAGTTAGGTTTAGGGATTCTCATTAAGGATTTTATGACTTGCTAGATATAATTAATTCAGTTAAGGATTCATATCAATAGAATGTTCTTCGATCTAAATTGTGTTTAATGCTAGTTCTAACTTGATCACTTAGAATCTAGATCTTAGGTTGCTAAATTGACACGAAAGTGTGGTTTAGAATCTGAACTATTTAGGTTTAGCAATTGAATTACTCGCAAAGAAATTTGGTTTAATTGAATTGTGAACATATCAAACTTAATCTTAAAGCTGGTTTAACTTGTTAGGAATTACAAAGACATTTGGATTTCTGCAATTAGGCTTAGAGAACTCTCACAACGAAAGTTGGTTAATTCTATATATGTGTTTTGAGTTCTAGAACCATACTTAATTCGATCCTGACTGAATGATTTATCTGCTTGTCTGATTTCCTGAGAACTCCCTAGACTTAGCGCTTTTAGTTAACTGCTTACAAACAAACCTTGCTATTTATTTACTTTCTTGTTCTGATTTTAGTTTCTAATCACATTTGCTTTCTCCTAGTTTAATCTTGACTGTTCTAAATCTATCGTTGCTCAGAGTCCTTGTGGATTCGATACCCTAAGTACTACATTGACATTACTGTGCACTTGCAGTTAGTATAGATATTAAAACTAGACCTATCAATTACTAACTGTGAGTCGCTTAAGGTGCGAACTCTCGTGCTACGATCCCGATTGCGAGTCGGAGTCCGGCTATGAGGGCTTCGTACTTGGCCTCTTTATTGGAAGCGTGAAAGCCGAGTCTGAACGATTGCTCGATTACTTCTCTTGTTGGAGTTACAAGCTTGATTCCTACTTCGGAGCCGTGTTTGGATGAAGCTCCGTCGACGTGGAGGATCCAATGATCATCCTGGTTTTCTTGGTTGGTAGCTGTAGGTGGGATTTCGATTATGAAGTCTGCTAGGACTTGTGCCTTTTCACTCGTCCTAGTGCGATATTCGATATCATATTCGCTTAACTCGATCGCCCACTTAGCCAGCCTCCCGGATTGACTCGAGCTTTGTAATATAGTTCGTAACGACTGTGATATCATTCCTAATATAGCGTGTGACTGGAAGTACGGTCGGATCTTCTTGGCTGCCAATACCACTGCGAGCGCGAGTTTCTCCATTGCTGGATACCTTTTTTCTGCATTTATAAGCATCTTGCTCACATAGTATATGAGCTTATGTTCATTCTATTCCTCGCGAACTAGGACAACGTTCACAGCGGCCGGTGAAGTCGCAATGTAGAGGTACAATGGTTCACCCTCTACAGGCTTTGCCAGTATTGGAGGTTCGCTAAGGTACTTTTTGGTTCCTTTAGTGCTGTTTCACAATCCTCGTCCCATTGGAACTTTCGGTTTCCTTTGAGGAGATTGTAAAATGGTAGACACTTTTCCTATACCGGGAAATGAAATGGTTCAAGGCTGCTATCTGTCTAGTCAGTCTTTGCATCTCCCTTGTATTTTTGGGAGAAGACATCTTTCACAACCTGCATTGGGTTCTCCTTGATACCTCAATCCGTTACCAAATAGCCGAGGAACTCTCTCGACAGTACTCCGAAGCAGAATTTGGCTGGGTAAAGCTTCATCCCGTATTCGTTCAGGATCGTGAAGCATTCTTGGAGCTGTGCTATATGGTCGCTCTCTTTGGAAGACTTCACTAGAATGTCATCGATGTAAACTTCCATCGATTTGCCAAGCTGATCGGCGAGCATTTTGTTCACCAATCTCTGGTACGTAGCTCAAGCGTTTTTATTCCGAAAGGCATCACCTTATCACAGTAGGTTCCGTGATCGGTTATGAAGGCCGTTTTTTCTTGGTCCTCTGGATTCATGAGGGTCTGGTTGTACCCAGAAAATGCGTCCATGAAGGACAACAGTTCATCTCCGTCGGTGGCTTACACCAGACAGTCTATATGCGGGAGTGGGAAACTATCCTCCGGGCATGCCTTATTCAAGTCTGTGAAATCTATGTACACTCTCCACTTTCCGTTTTTCTTCTTGATGACGACCGGTTGGCCAACCAGTCGGGGTACTTCACCTCCCTGATTGACCCGACCTTTAGCAGTCTGTCGACCTCGTCGTTGACCGCTTTAGCTTGATTTGGGCCGAGCTTGCGGCGCTTCTGTTTTACATGTTAGAACGTAGGATCCATGTTTAGTTCGTGTAACGTGACATCTATGTCGATCCCTTTCATATCCTTAATGGACCATGCGAACATGTTTATGTTCATTTTGAGGAAGCTAATGAGCTCGTTTCTGGTGGAAGTCAGGAGTTCCGGTCCGATGTTTACGCATCTTTCTGGACAAGCGTCATCGATGCAAACCGACACGACTAGATCCTTGCGCGGACCTCGAACTTTTGGGCGCTGTTTCGCTTCACAGTTCGTGATGCGAGCTCTTCCTCTTTCTGTAATTGCTACACTGGCATTTTTTTCTAACTTCGTGAAAAAGGTTAAATAGCACGACCTTGCGGCTTTTTGGTTGCCATGGATCATTTTTATCCTCGTAGTGGTCGGGAACTTCACGCACTGGTGGTAAGTGGAAGGACTGCCTTCATGGTGTAGATCCACGGTCTGCCTAATATGGTGTTATATGGAGCTGGTTTGTTGACTACGACAAACTCTAAGATTCCTGTTGCCCCCCGCGGTGGATGGGAGCTTTATAGTTCCCATCGAATATGTGGTTTCACCATCGAATCCGGTTAAGGGAGTTTTACCGCCGGTAAGCATTGAGTCTTTCAAGCCCATTTTCTTGAAAGCGTCGTAGAAAAGGAGATATATAGAGCTTCCTGTGTCAATCACGACTCTTGATAGTTCAAATCCAGCTACGTCAAGTTGGATTACAAGGGCATCGTCATGTGGTTTGTTGAGCTTGAAAGTTTCGCTTTTGGAGAAAGTTATCTGAGTGTTGGGTCCCTAGATGGGGACCATCTCTTTGGCGTCAGTCTCGACTCACCTTTGATGGGCTTTAATCGAGTTTACTGAATCTCGACATAGTTTCGAGCCTCCCAATATGAAGTTTATCGTCTTTGGGAGACAGGAATTGCACAGTCCGAGTTTGGGAAAGCAATGATTGGCAGTTTTTTTTGGGAGCAGGAGGCGGTGTGATGACCGACTTTGTTATTCCCCCATAGCGAGCTAAATCAAAAATCATCTCGATACGCTTGACACGAAAGGTAGAAGGAGAGGCGGACTCTTCCTTCTCCGTGGTTCTCTCGCGCTTGGCTTGCGTGTTCTTTCTGTTTTTCGATTTGCTCTTTCCTTTGCATCCTTTTTCTTTTTTTTTGTTTGTTTTATTTCTCTTCCGGTTCTGGAGCTTCTGCTTCGCTGCTGCTATTTTTGGCGGCTAGCAGACGGTCTTTAGACCTACACTCTTCGTAAGAGTGTCCCTTTGAATCGTGATACTTGCAATATTTGTTTGCGTCGTAATGTTTTCGCCATTGAGGCTTGCCATCTACCATAAGGCAGTGTTGTCCATTGCCAGAAGATTCCTTTTTACTAGTTTTCTTTTGGCTCGAGCTATTTTGTTCTTGGGACGCGGCCATAGTTTCTTCATATTTTGCGTAGTATGTGGCCTTATGCAAAGCGTCGTCTAAAGACGTGCAAGGTTGGACTACGAGTTTTTTTTTGAACTCCGATGAGTATAAGAGTCTGTTTTCCAGAGCCGCAAGTGCTATTGTTTCATTTGGATATGCGATGCGTGATTTGACCTCGCGGAACCTAGCAATGTAGGCTCTGAGGGTCTCGTCGGGCCCTTTCTTTAGAGCCCAGAGGTCTGCTTCCGAGGTTTTCTCCTCGATAAAAATCCAGTACTACTTTAGGAATACCGACACGAGCTAGGTGAATTTTTCGATCGAATTTACCTAGGTTAGCGAACCATTCTAGTGCAGTACTGATGATGTTCTTGGCAAAAAATCTGCAGTAACCTACTTCCTTTTCTTCATCGGTAAGATGAGTTTGGGAGACTGCGAGACGGAAGTCTCTGACATGGGCTTTTGGGTCCATTGTCCCCGCGTATTCTGGAATTTTAATCTTTCCAGTGTTCTGGATTCGCGCGCTAGCGATATTATCCGTGAACGGAGTCCGACGGGTTTCTTCAATAACTTGATCGATGTCCGGGGCCGCGCTCATAGCCGAATAGACTGCCGCTTAGAGGCGTTGGAGCTTGGCATGAATGCCCTCATCGTTCGCGACAGTTTGGTGTTCGAACATAGGAAGTTGTGTGTTTCGCAGACGGGTACTTGGTCCCCGGATCCCAGCTTGTTGAGCTAGCTCGCTCGAGGGAGGCCGAGCGGTATTGGTTCCGGGTTCTGTTATGGGTGGTGCGAACTGGAGGCAAAGACTGATGAACCCAACACCCAATGCCTGTTTGGTTCATAGCTCGTTGGCATTGGCGGTGGTGTTGGCAGTTGCGCTCCTTCGGGGGCTGTGATACCCGTCGAGGTCGAGGCTGAAGAGTTCACATTGGGATGCACATATCCCGCGGCTAGGCTGAATACTGGGTAGCCGCTACCACTGAGCGTGGGAGTCTATCTCTGGGTTTCGGGGGTAACATACACCTCTGATATATCATGGTTTTTCTAGGTTTTCAACCATGATATAGTTGTATATATTGAGTCTGTAACCTGGTTTTTTGAGTCTATTGAGTCTTCTACAGGTAGGCTTGCGTTTGGAGCAAAAAATAGAATTATAGGATATTTCTGGTGATTTTTGCAACGAGCTGAAGTTGGTGTCTCGACCACGATTGAGGGTCGACCGACACTAACTTGGATGTCGGTCGACATTGAGCGCGACAGAACAATACCCGAGAGTTAAAGACAAGTTTTGAAGATTTGCAGAATTACCCAAAAGTTTTCCCTAATTCTAAACTGACTCCAAAACGTGTTTAGAGAGTTTAATTAAGTTTTCAGACTTATACTACCTTTTATCTTGTTCTTACTTTGTTCTTGCTTGAGAGATTGAGAGATATTGAGTTGGAGCTGATTCTTGCTACTTGTAACCTTGAGAGATGGATTTCGAACCCCTTTTACTTTATCTATTCAGTCTTTTGGTTTTCTATTCATGATGTGTTATTTGATTACTAATATGTCTGAGTAGTAACCTAGTTAGATTTAGGAATTCTCACAAAGGTTTTATGCTTGTTTGATAACTGATTGATTAGGATTCACCATCTATTATTCATCACCTAAGTTGTGCTTAATACTGAATTCTGGACTGATCACCTAGGGTTTAGATCTGAGATAATTGACAATAGCACGAGAGTGTGAGTTATAATCTGAACGAACTTAGAGTGAGCAATTTGACTAGATACAAAGAGATTTGGTTTAGGAAAATTGTGAATCGATAGAGTTTGTTTTTAATGCTTGTTTAGAACTCTAGGATCACAAAGAGATTTGGATCGCTAGTTTGCTCGATATAGAAATAATCTCAGAAAGAGTTGGATTATTTAGCATCGTCTTTCTAGTTCTTGAACCTGTGTTTAATCTGAATCCGGTTAGTTAAGTGTCTTACATAGCATAACTCCCGAGAACTTCCTAAGTCTGACGCCTTTCTCTTATTGAAAACACCTTCCTGTTTGCTTGCTTTTGTTTACTGCTTTCTTAAGATTTGATTTAGCTTAACTTGACGGCATATAATCTATCGTATGACCGTGAGTCCTTGTGGATTCGATACCCTGAAGTACTACAATAGCATAACCGTGCACTTGTAGTAGAATAGGGATAAAACTTACACCTATCAAGTTTATGGCGCCGTTGCCGGGGACTTAACTGAGTTCGCCGATAGATTTTGTTTTAGAGTTGAGTCTAGATCATTTTTATTTTATTTGTTACTGATTTTTCTCTTGTTTGGCTTGTCTTTGTTGCCCAGGAATCGACAGACGCATCCAGTGTCGACCGATTTCCTTCTTAGTGTCGCTCGACATCGACCTCGAAACAATGTTTTGAGATCAGTGTATGCCAAGTCGACATAACCGAAGCAACCAGAGCAAAGAAATTTTGAACCTCAGACTTGAGGAGCTTGCTAGACTAAAGAGAACGAACATAAAGGGTCAAAGAACAAGAATGATGAATAATCGTTTGATTTTGAGACCAGATGCTGAAGGAGTTCTGAGAGACCAACAAAACAACGCCTACAATGATCAGGGGAAAATGATTAACGCTGAGGGACGAGTGATCCCTGAACCTACACTTGAACCGCCTCAAGGTCAGAGGCAGATGGTTGTTGCTGAGAGGACTCTTGCTGACTACAACCGTCCGGATGAGTTTTATGCTAACCGGTCAGCAATTGTTCCTCCTTCTTTTGAGAGGAATGACTTTGAGATCAAGACTGTCTACTACTCTACGCCGAGGCAGCACCCCTTTCATGGTCTCCCACATGAGCAACCCATGGACCACATTGAGGATTTTGAAGCCTTCATCACTGGAATGAAGTACAATGGGGGTGGACTATGACTTCTTGTATCTGAAGCTTTTCCCATATTATCTCGCTGGAGAGGCTGCTGCTTGGCTGAAACAACTTCCACCTGGGAAGTTAACTACTTGGGATGATGTGAAGAGAGAGTTCCTACGACACTTTTATGATGATGCTCGCTCAGATCAGCTCAGACATGACCTTCTCACATTCACTCAAGGTCTTACAGAGCCTCTTAAGTCTGCTTGGATGAGGTTTAAGATGTACCAACGTGACTGCCCTCATCATGGATTCTCTGAAGTAATGCTGCTGGGCATATTCTTCAGAGGAATTGATCTCAATTACCAGTCTACATTGGATGCTGCCAGCAATGGCAATTTCAACACCAAGACTCCTGAGTAGGCTAGATTGCTGATTGATAACTTGGTGAGCAGTAACAACACCAAGACTGCTGATAGAAGAAAGAAAGAGTCTGGTGGAAAGATTGATGATCTACAGATTAATGATATCAAGAACAAGCTGGACACTGTTCATAGCTTGTTGACTAATAAGAAAGCTGTTCACTTTGCTCAAGAAGTTGAAGTGTTTGAGGCTGAAGAAGACTGCCAAGAAGAGGATGTGAAATACATCAGTGGCTCTGGATTTCAAGGAAACAGGTTTGGAAATCAGCAAGGCAATAAGTTTTTTTAATGGTGGACAGAAGAGTGCTTTCACAAGCAACCAAAACTCTTCTGGATATGGTCAGAATGCTGGTTATCAGAAACCTTTTCCGCAAGGTAATTCTTATCAGAGGAGTTATGGATCATCTTCATATCAGACACCTACTGCTACTAGTGCTCATGAGAGCAAGATGGAAGCTATGATGGAGCGGTTGCTGGAGGGTCAGACTAAGACTACTGTGGACTTCAACAAGAAGCTGGATGCTGTGTATGAAGATCTGAATGGGAAGTTTGAGTCTTTGAGTACTCACATGAAGCAGTTGGATACACCAGTGAACCAAATTTCAAGCTCAGTCAAAGTGACGAATGTCATGGACACCCACATTAAGTCTTAGTCTGTTAAGATTGATGATGGGTCAAATCAAGGAGAGAAATTTGAGAATAAGACTTCTGAACTTGTTGAAGATGCTGAAAAACCTGAAACTGAAATCCCAGTGTCGGTCGACTTCGACTTTGATGTCGGTCGACATCCACTTTCAAAAGGGATTTCGAGTTCTCATGACGAATGAAAATCGAGCATGACCGATTTTGGAGTCGACATCAGTGGTGAATTGGCTAATGTCGACCGACACCATTCCAACGGCGGTCGACATCAAGAGCGTAAGGAGCCAGATTTGCTAACATCTTGTGTTATTGCTGAAGAAACAGACCATGAGTCTCCTGTACCTATCCCTAAGGTATCTATGAAGGCTCAACAAGAGCTTGATGAAGCTAAACAGCTGGAAGTGATGGATAAGAAGTTGAAAGAAGATCCGCAAGCTGACACTTAACCCTATCATCCTTGTGTACATAGATACTTAGAGATGATGCTGCCTATGGATGAGGTACTGAAGGAATGGGTAGTGGTGATTCCTAAGAAAGTCAGTGACGTGTTACTCAATCAGGTCCCCAAGAAGCTACCAGATCCTGGTATATTTGTGCTGAGTTGTTCCATCTTTGAGAATGGCTTCAAGCGTTCTTTGTGTGATTTAGGAGCTGCTGGAAATCTCATGCCATACTCTGTGGTAGAGAGACTGGGGATGACATAGTTTTCACACACTAAGATCTCTCTGGTCCTAGCTGATCAGTCAAGAAGGATTCCGGAAGGACACTACAAGAAATATTGTTATTGATAGCACATGAGGATAGCACGAATTTATAAACTGCTATTATAGAAGGTATATTGGGGTGGGATACTCTATTACGGCATTAAATCAATGCTATATCGTTATTTCGCTAAGCGGGAAACTAAAATTCGTTTTGGAGCCCAATTTCTGCTATGTATTCTATGGGGCGCCAATACTTAAAAAATTTGACAATGAGTACCTAAAATTTTTCTATTTTGGTGACAAAAAAAAAATCCCTATCAACAAAAAACTTTAATTTCTCTCCATCAAAAAGAAAAAAAGCTCTCGAGAGATGGACTCTCCTCATCCTTCATCTTCGACGTTGCTCTCTAACCTCCATCACCTACGGTTGCTTCCTCCTCTAACAAAAGGCCACGGCTGCTAGGGTTTTGCTTCTAAACCCAATTTGAGATTCTCATGACGAATCTGTTTGTTTCAATTGCTTGCTTCTGTCTTTGTTTGATTCTTACATTCTATATCTAATTAGGGTCAGTACCAAGTTACCAATTGATATGATGAAATTACAGCTCTCCACCTTCCCATCCCAGCTTGAAGTGTTCGCTTGTAAACACAAGGTCCAATTTTGATTTCATTACTTTGCTGAAAATCATAAGTTTGTTCCTTTTGTGTTACATGAAAAGTAACTGATTTTATTACTCTCACATCACCGTCTGGATTGAGTATTAAGAACTGATCTTGTATGTAAAATAATTGAAAAGAAGAAGAATTTTTAGTTGCAGACTAACATTCGTTAAAATCCAGCCTTCAGGGAGTTGGTGTGGATCCTCTAGCTTCAAACAAGGGTTTCCGGGCTGAGCTTTTGGGAATTGGTGACTTGTACTATGAAATTGGTATGTATAATCTCTTATCTCACATGGGTTCTTATCTTGTGTCTGAGATGAAGAAGTTTATGTTGTTAGCTATGAATCTTACATGCTACGCTCACTGGAAATAGTATGATCTGCTTCACCATTAGATACGGTTTATCTGATATTTTCTTATGTACTAGGTTGTTTGAGCATTTAATTTCGATATTTGAAGTGATGGTTTGGTTTATGCTCGTAGCATGAACTTTTGTTTTTAGTAAGGTTCAGGGTATGGTTTCTATATCTTGAAAATGTACATTTCAGTTTGAGAGATTATCTATCTTGGAATCAACTTCATCATGACTTAGGTTGTAGCTTTTGATTTAAACTTTGGTTTTCATTTGATGACCAAGACATGAAGAAAATTTTCAAAAAGTGGGCATCTTTGCATTGATCTTAATACCAATAGCTTCATTTATGTATATGAAAATTGTTTTTTTTCTGTGTATTGGTCATCATCATCTGTCACAGGCCGGATGTTACAGTGAGGGCGATGAACTATGTGATTGATGAGGGTTGGGCGTTCTACTGGGGAACAAGTGAATGGTCAGCTCAACAAATCACAAAGGCATGGGTACTAGGGAGCTGCTGAGAGGTTGGATTTGGTGGGTCCAATCATTGACCAACCTGAATACAACATGTTCACTACGCACAAATTTGTAATCGAACAGTCCTATTCTACGTCTCTTTTCAGTCTTAAGTTGTGCTCGTATGTTACGTAGGTTTAGTCAGAGTTTCTTCGTCTGTACACAAACCATGGTAAATGGTAAACCGAAACAAGGTCACTTGCAAGAAGCAGCTTGAAATGAGGTATTATTCATTGATTTGAATCATCATCAGATGTTAAAATCGTTGTCAAGCTTGTCCGATATACAGAAAATGGTGGATGGTGTTTGAGACATTATCTTATACAATCCTCACTCTTCTTTCAAGTGTTCTTCTCCTATTGGTCTCTATTCTCTTCCTCTGGTCCAAATCTGCATCCATTCTCAACAGGTGAAACCACAAGTCTCTAACAAGAGATCCCTAAGTTTTCCATTGTATTTAATTCATTTTTGACTCCAGGCCATCACCACCATTGCCGGAGTTTCATATAACTGAAGCTATGGCGGAAGAAGCTTCCAAGTTGTTACGTATCCATCTGAATAAATTGTTTCAAGTCTCGCATGACGTTGCGATGGGAAGAGACTCAGAGTTGTTTATCAGAGTAGCTGTCTCTCTGTTTCTCATCTCATTCATCGGATGCCTCATGGATTTTCAAACACTTTGCTATCAGATAAATTTTGTATAAGATAAATTTTGTTTGAAAGAAGAGTGAGGATTGTATAAGATAAATTTTGTTTTCATGGGTTTAATTCTATAATTTTTTTTCTAGTTCATCATTGCTATCTATACAAAATAAATAAATAAAAATTAATAATAAACAACACATAATTGAAAAATAACAAATAAAACATATAAGTTTAGGGTTTAGGGTTTAGGGTATTGGAATATAAAGTTTAGGATTACAAACATATAATCCAAAAAGAATTATTAATTCTTTCATCTAATCCAACAAATTTCAACTAATTTTAAATTCAAAGTTTCACAAATATTTTATTGAGGGTTTAGGGTATTGAAGATAACAAATAAAACACTATAAAATACTATCTCATAATATTATAAGTTTTGGTGATTTTTAGTAATATAATCTAAAAAATAGAATCTCCAATTAATATAAAAGTTAAAGTCTCACAAACACATTGTATAGGGTTTAGGGTATTGGAGGGTTAGGGTTTAGAGTTAGGGTATTGATGATTATTTATTCATCCTAAATTATAAAACCTTAACTCTATACCATAAACATTAACCCTAAACTCTAACTCCTAATCCATTTATAAATAAAAAACTTAATTATCAAATCCTAAATTATGAACTATAACCCTTAATTTATATTCTCAAACATATAATGAATCTTAAGTCTTCCATCTCAAATTCAAAACTTCTAATCATAAACACTAAAAATTTAGTTTAAGGTATATATAAGGTTTAGGGTTTGACATAAAAATATATTAAGTATAATTATTTAACCTCATACCTAATTTAAACCATAAACTTATACCCTAAACTTCAAATTCTAACTCTATACCCCAAACTTCAAACTTAAATTCTAAACTTTTTATATTTAACTTTAAAATCTTAATGAAAGAAATTAATTACATGCATACATCCTAAATTTACACTTAAAGTTTAGACTCTTAATCATAATAATTAAATCATGATATCATATGCTTAAGAAATGACATTTACTTAGTTTTTTTGTCAAATAATTTGTACTTAACTACTAAATAAATTTTGGCCAAATTTAGACTAAAAATTCACTCTCATCTCCAAAATTTGGTACACTTGAAGGAGCGCCAAAATTTAAGTTTTTAGTTTTTACCCCCAAAATTCACTCTCATCTCTTTGTCCTTCTCTCACTTTAGTTCCATTTTTGTAATGAAAATCTCGGTTTACCCGGAGCATTATTGGGAGGATGCTCTCCATCAAAAAAGAAGGAAACCACAAATCCGAGATTCGAGAACTCCTCGCACAGATGTTCCTCAACTTCGTTAATCTTCATCAGGTTAGGGTCTTTTATCACACTCTTCTCCTGATCTCCATCACGAAACTTAGTTTTTTTTTTCCGGTTCTCGTTCTCTTTCGCAGGCGAATCGCCCGATTCTGACGGAGGAAGACGAAGTGAAGGCGGAGACGGAACGAGCAAAAGGGCCAGTCGATTTCACGACACTGCAATTGCACAATCTTATGTACGAGAAGAGCCATTACGTCAAAGCTATTAAGTCTTGCAGAGATTTCAAATCCAAGTACCCAGACATCGATCTCGTTTCCGAAGAAGCTTTCTTTCGTGATGCTCCTGAAGCTATCAAGTATCAATCGCTCGCAACTGATAGTTTCCATGTATTGATGCCCAAAAGGCCCAATTTTGAGCTTCATCAGGTAGGTTCAAGTTCCTCTACATTGAATGCTCATCATGTTTTTGGTGGAAATGATTGAATGTTTACTACTTCCGTGACTGAACCGTGAGGAATGCTCCGTGTCCCGCCTTTTTGGGGAGGTACTGCCTTGATATTACTTGTGAAGAGAGTTAGATTACCCGGTTTAAAACAGTGGACCATGAATGTATAGTTACCCTTCTTTGTTGTATTTTGCAGAAAATGAGACATGGATCTTTGATGCTATTCTACAAGGACAGCTTGACTTTTCAGCTGATCCGTGGCCATCGGTATCTAGTGCTGCCAAAGATCTTGTGAGGAAAATGTTGAAATATGATCCTAATTGTGAGTGACCAACATTCCTCTGTCATTTTTAATGCTTTGTTCGTATTCAAATTTTGCATATACATTGCTGAATCTGGTATTATCTGCATTTTTCAGTATGTGACTGATTTGTCTGGACGGGAAACATTTGTTCGTATCACTGGTAAGCATCTTTCACAACTCTCTCTAGTCTTCTAGCTAATTTATCTAATCCATACTTAGAATCGGTTGTTTTCTTATAATACAGTCCTTGCATTATCTAGTGAATGTGAGATGCACAATCTTTCTCTTGAATGTGTTTTTTAGTTGCATCTTAGAATGAAACAAATCTATAACATCCTTCATCACAACCACCACCTCAGTTTGTATGTATACATGGTTGAATTTGTTAAGTCTTTTTTTTTAACAACTATTTAATGTGTTAGTCATCTTAACAATTGTTGCTATTTCAGAAAAAGCAAGCTCCTTCACGAGATGATAAAGAGAAGTGGAAGAAGTGAAGATCGGATGTTCACAAGTGGGTGAAAAACAAGTCACAAGGAAGGTATATAATTCAAAATTCTTCTTAAAACTTGTTTACTTCTCAATGTTACAGTGTTTGAATGTATTAAGAGTTAAGAGACTATGTCACTTTCAGGTTTATTTAGTTTTGCATAAGTAGCTAAGAATGTACATATTTCTTGTAGTGAGTCAACATTCTTTTTAGTTCCAAGCAGGTTTATGACCATCTGGTTTTCATATACAGGTTTGTAAACACAAGCTTATCGAACTTGCCAAAGAACTCCAAAAGGTGGCTCATCTCATGCATGCCATTTCATTTGTAGAACTCTTAAGAAATGATAGGAACAATGTTAGAAATATGTTAGAAATTTCTTGATATGTATCTTTTATTATGTTTATGTAAAACATGTTTTAAGTTATTAATAAAAAAATCAAATTTTGAATATAATTTTTTTTATTTAAATTTTATTCATTTTTAAATAATATTTTATAAAGAATTTAAAACAATATTATATAATAAATATGGCAAAAAATAAAAGTGTTCATAAGATATACAACAGCCATAAAGATTGGCCATTATAAATAATAATACAACAATTATAAAACGCTAATATAAAATATAATATAACCCTAAAATATTGCCACCACAATATTTATTATTGCACGAATAATATGCTACATTAATCTATAAAATGGCGATAAACCAATGCTACTAAAAACTATATAATCACATCAAAATTAGCGCTATCGTAGACAGATATATGATAGCATGTCAAATTAGTGCTATTGTAGATGGCTGACCTAAGATGGCAGCGGCAAACATAGCGTTTATGGAAACGCTATCATAGACATATGATAGCGTTTTCGTGGTGCTATCAATACCCATATTTCTTGTAGTGGGAGTTCTTGAGAATGTCCCAGTCAGAGTTGGAAACTATCTAGTTCCAACAGACTTTGTGGTTCTGAAGTACGATAGTGAGCCGGATGATTCTCTAATACTGGGAAGACCCTTCTTAGCCACAGTTGGACCAAAGATTGATGTGAGGCATGGTCTGATTGATCTCCACCTGGGAGATGAGCCTCTACACTTTGAGATGGACATGCTGCGAAGGCCAAAGATCGATGGTCAAACCTTTAGCATTGAGGATGAACATGAAACTCAGACTAGAGAGGTTCCAGTTTCTGATCCTGGAGAAGAGAAGATAGTGGTTTCTCAAGATTCCACTCTAGCATCTTCAGAGCTTGCATCTGCTTCTAAGCAGAAATCTCCGCACATCAGATTTCCACCCAAGCAAAGGTACGCATCTCCTAAACCCAAATCTACTAACTTCACTGCTATGACTGCAGGGAAACACTCTGGTCCTAATCTCTTGTTCCTTGGACGAGCTCATGCTGACAATGCTTACTCTCCACCTTGGATGATGAGACTTTCGCAAAGGCACTCGCAGTCTCTGTCGAAACCACCGGGAGTCTAATCTCCCATCAAAGTCAAGCTAATGACTTAAAACAAGCGCTGAGTGGGAGCCAACCCACTGGTAAGTTGTAAATATTAAGATTTTTGGTTTTTCATTTTGATTTCTTTCATTTTTGGAGTTTTTGTGTCAAGTTATGCAGAACCCGTAACACTGTTTGGTTAGTGTCGGTCAATTTCCACCTGGATGTCGGTCGACATCGACTCGAGAAATTTCGAGCACGAACGATAATCGACCGAGGTCGATTTCAGGGTCGATTTTTGGGGTGAAACAGGTAAGTGTCGGCCGACATACAGATTGATGTTGGTCGACATCGAAGAAATTAAAGGTAAGTTTTCTTAAAACCCAAGACCCGAGTCGTCTTCTTCATTCCTCCCTTCCGCCGATTTTTTTTTTCAAAATCGCCATCTATCTCAATTTTTCACCGTTTTTGACGATTCAAAGCTCTATTCCACTTTTTTCCGTGCTCTATCCATTTCTATCATCCATTTAATCGATATGCGAAGGTATGGCTCTGAATATCCATTTTTCAGTTTGGCTTCATAAGAAGAAAGCTTCGATTTTGGTTCGATTTATTGATGTTTAGGATGATTGTCTAGTGGAATGTGATTGCTTTTGATGCTGGGAATGATTGTATGGAGTCAATTCATTAGAATATGTTGATGCAAAATCCGGATTTTTAGAATCTCATGCTTTTTGGTCTGATTGTTTGTTCTGCAGATGGACCCTTGTCTGAACCAAGGAAAACACCCACGAAGAGCCTCTGCTACCGATGTTTCTGGTTCCTCGTCGCAGCAACGCGGTGCTCAGAACCAAGCGCCTTGGCCAAGAATGGAAAGAACTAAGTTCGAGCTCACACGCTTCGTAAATGATCCTGCAAAAGAGTCTAAGGCTGCTGCTTGTATCTACATGCCAATCTCGGAGCAGTGGGATGACTATGACTCCCTGTTTTACAACGCCTGGTGTGGCGTTGAGCTCCTGACCACACACATCGCTTGTACAACCACCATGAACAAGCTGAAGATCAGATCAGACTTCCTGCACATCTTGAGGGTGATAGGCCTGGGCACTATTTGTACCAAGTATTATGATCTGTACCCGGAGTTAGTCAGACAGTTCATGGCGACAGTCCGAGTGTACTACACTAACGAAGTAGTGAAGAAGGCTTCTGAAGGGATGTTGACGTTCATGGCCAAAGGGGTGAGGTACAAGATTTCTATCCCTGAGTTGTGTGACATCTATTCATTTAACTGGAACAGGGAGCGCGTCAACTTGCCCGAGAAGTGGACCGATGTACAAGTGTTTTGGGAGCATTTTGGTAATGGTATTTATGACTATCAGATCACTCGACAGTCTGCAGTGCGTCACCCAGTTTTGAGATATCTTGCCCGTCTATTCGCCAAAACAATATTGTGCAAGATGGGTTCGGGAATGATGCAGATAGCTGAGCTCCTGCTACTGTATTTTGGGATTGGAGACATTATTGATGAGAGCGTGTATCAGGATACTCGTTTAGTGGCTGATGTGAACATGGGAGCTGTTTTTGCCCATCACCTGGAGGACCTCAAGACACGAGCATTCAGTGGGAACTCAACAAAGACAGAGTCTGTTGGAAGTCTGCTCACTCCTATTTTTGACCACTTTCGGATTGACAAGAGTCAGATGTCTAGATGCACCACAAAGTCCACAATGGACTTTCAACATCTGAAGAGCATGAACTAGATCAAGGGAGACACCAGTGGGAGACAATTCTTGTGGCACTTCACGGATACATCTGACGTCGGACGCTTGTTTCCCCTCCCAGCGATCGAGTTTACGACTATCACGGACGATCCTCTCTCACTCTCTTTTCAGTCCAATGTGGATCTTTGTAGAGATGTCCCGCGCCGAGCTAATGTGCTTCGAGGCACATCTTATGGAGCTGCTGCTTCTGCTGCTGAGCATGAGCATGTCCATGCTGATGATCCAGACGAGACCTATGGGTTTCCTGAGCTTCCCGGACTAGCCGAAGACATGCGACCACCACAATTCCAGAATTGGGCAGCAGCTGTACTTAAAGGAATCTGGAAGACGGTCCACAATATGTCCTGCCAGCAATCTCAGCATGTGCATCACCCACAACCACGACGTCGCGCACCTGCGCCAGCTCCTACGCACATCAGCTCCGAGGAAGAGGAAGTAGAGGTGACTGCTGACTCCGATGAGGATATGGATGATGAGGTCTCCCAGAAATTCTAGTCTTGCAGCTGTTACTGGTTTTGTTTTTCTTTTTCCTTTTCTTGAGTCAATTTTTATGTTTCTTTTGAGTCAGTTTTTCAGTAGTGTTTGCTTGGACCTATTATGCATTTTTATTGTTGTTTTTGATGTGATTTTGAGTGATCTAACGCAGCTAACATGTGAGAAAATTGAGTGCTAACTCATGATCTTAACCACAGACAGATTTATCATCCTGCGTATGCTCACACGAGCTCAGTGTCGGTCGACACTAAGCTTAGTGTCTGTCGACATCGGCCGTGTTCAGGTTCGGATTTTTAACTCAAAATCTCTATGGCTCCAATTTGCTTTATACCTCTCATGCTACAATTGCATTGGGGACAGTGCAGTTTAAGTGTGAGGGAGGTGGCTACTGACATTGTGTTTTGTTTTCTTAGAGTCAGTCCCATGTTTTCACTAGTTTTCAAAATTGTTTTATTGAGTCAAAATTTGTATGAAATTATGATTTTTCGAGGAAATTTTTCCGCTGGAACAGGAACTAAGTGACAATTGGACAGACTTGCAGGAGCTCTATGACTATTAGAAAACCCCAAACAGATCAACTTACCAAAGACACCCATATCTAACCAGGTATTCAGAGGATCCATCACTAGTCTCACACATAATCTTGACTTAAATTTCTTACTTAGGGGCTTGGTAATCTTTGGGTCGGATTCCTTTGATGTGTTTGGCACAGCCTATGATCCTATCTAAAGTATGGTTTCTGATTTTTCCTTCCCTTGAAAGTAAAAAAAAAGAGAGATAAAACCCGAGGATAAGCTAGTAGCTTCGAAGTGGTCACAAGAGTGGTAGAGACCCCTATTACCTCTTGTGTATCCATGAAAAGATCCAATGTTAAACCCCAATAAAAAGGGAAGAGCACTGATAGAAAATAAAATGATACCCAGTGGAAAAAATCAGTGCTAGGGGAGAAAGGGAAAATAAAGAAACCGGAAACCGACAGTTTGGTGGTCAGACACTGATTGGGTTGAGACCATGTGTCCTTTTATTCTATACTCCCTCTGTGAAACCACACCAATTGTATACAGAGGCTAGTGTGGTGAACTTGAATGTCCTAATCTGATTGTGGAGTTTACTTGGGACAGTTTCTAAGTGTGGGGGAAGTACATTGTGGTTTTGAGCTCTGCAGGAATGTTTTCAGTGGTTTACTAAGTGAATGTGAATGCGAAAGTTCCTAGGACGAAATGAGTTTCTGTGTTTTCAAACCTCTTTTCTTATGCTTAGGTTCTTTACTTGCTTGAGGGCAAGCAAGAGCTAAGTGTGGGAGAGTTGATATATCATGGTTTTTCTAGGTTTTCAACCATGATATAGTTGTATATATTGAGTCTTTAACCTGGTTTTTAGAGTCTTTTGAGTCTTCTACAGGTAGGCTTGCGTTTGGAGCAAAAGATGGAATTACAAGACATTTCTGGTGATTTGTGCAACGAGCTGAAGTTGGTGTCTCGACCACGATTGAGTGTCGACCGACACTGACTTGGATGTCGGTCGACATTGAGCGTGACAGAACAATACCCGAGAGTTAAAAACAAGTTTTGAGGATTTGCAGAATTGCCCAGAAGTTTTCCCTAATTCAAAACTGACCCCAAAACGTGTTTAGAGAGTTTAATTAGGTTTTCAGACTCAGACTACCTTTTATCTTGTTCTTACTTTGTTCTTGCTTGAGAGATTGAGAGATATTGAGTTGGGGCTGATTCTTGCTACTTGTAACCTTGAGAGAAGGATTTCGAACCCTTTTTACTTTATCTATTCAGTCTTTTGGTTTTCTATTCATGATGTGTTGTTTGATTACTAATATGTCTGATTAGTAACCTAGTTAGATTTAGGAATTATCACAAAGGTTTTATGCTTGTTTGATAACTGATTGATTAGGATTCACCATCTATTGTTCATCACCTAAGTTGTGCTTAATACTGAATTCTGGACTGATCACCTATGGTTTAGATCTGAGATAATTGACAATAGCACGAGAGTGTGAGTTATAATCTGAACGAACTTAGAGTGAGAAATTTGACTAGATACAAAGAGATTTGTATTAGGAAAATTGTGAACCGATAGAACATGTTCTTAATGCTTGTTTAGAACTCTAGGATCACAAAGAGATTTTGATGGCTAGGTTGCTAGATATAGAAATAATCTCAACGAGAGTTGGATTATTTAGCATTGTGTTTCTAGTTCTTGAACCTGTGTTTAATCTGAATCCGGTTAGTTAAGTGTCTTACATAGCATAACTCCCGAGAACTTCCTAAGTCTGACGCCTTTCTCTTATTGAAAACACCTTCCTGTTTGCTTGCTTTTGTTTACTGCTTTCTTAAGATTTGATTTAGCTTAACTTGACGACATATAATCTATCGTGTGACCGTGAGTCCTTGTGGATTCGATACCCTGAAATACTACAATAGCATAACTGTGCACTTGCAGTAGTATAGGGATAAAACTTACACCTATCAACCTCCTCGAAATCCAAGCGGGTGCGAGGTGGCAGACTCTTTACGGATCTAGCTTATGTCACTCCAGCAACAAGAGACAATCAGTTTCCTTTAGATTTATCAAGCTCCTGTCATGCTGATCAAGACGAGCTAACATGGTCCGCTGAGTGACTTCTTGGTCTTGCGACCTGTCAATCAAGACCCTTAGCATTTTCGGACTTCTGCCATACCATCAATGACGGATTTCGTCTGGCACAGCGAGTCCGGTCGGGTTGGATTGATCCGAGGTGCTTGGGTATCCCCTAGAGGATGATCTTCAGATCGTGTCCAGGTCCGAGAGTTCGTTCTCTCAGTTCTATGTGAGGTTGAACCTGAAGGCACAACCCCTGTTGGCTGAGAAGCAGAGACATTGTCCACTGCTCTGGATCCTGCTTGAGTCTGGGTAGACTCCGATTTGGTAATCTCGGTCTGAACGTTAGCGTTCGATTCGTTGAGATCTTGCGATCTCAGTGATCCGATTGGAGCTATTGCGTTGGGATCCATTTTCACGCTAGTAAGCTTTTAGACCATGTTCAAGTGTACAAGATATCTATGAATCTCTCCCCACAGACGACGCTAAAATGTGGATGCTAAAATCCACACTCGAGATTTGGAATAGATTTATGAAATGATTTAGGGATGATGGGCTGGATTTTAGAATGAAGCATAATTGAAAGAAACTTAAAATGATGAAAAGATGGATTTGTATTGATTGACTTGAATGTACAAAGAACTCGAGCTAGAGAGCAATTATAAGTGCTAAGTAAGGAGAAAATGTATTGGGAATCGGATGATCACAAATGAGCATGAAGTCTTCTTCATATAAACCCTTTGTTTCCAACTGTCTCCCCTAACTTTCGGAGTTCGCTCCAACGTCTTCCGCGATCTCCAGGATCTTTTGTTGACTTTATCTCCTTCTCTTTAGCTGACGGATCGTGGGTTGTTGGCGTAGACGACCGCCGAGCTATACAGTAGAATTGGAGTTCCATGTCTGGGCCTGCAACTGGTGATCCGACACGTCTTGCATATTTTCTAATTAATTGGGCCTAATCATGATGCATATAGGTCTTGGTTTCCGGTCCAAGATGAAATCTTAATTCATTTAAGAGGAATTAGACCCAAACAGGTTCGCACAAAAGGCGCGGACACTAGAAATTGCAGCAACTGGCTCTTTCATCTTTAACCTAACCTAAGAAATATTATTTTAGTTCCTTTACAAAACTGACACGAGAAACTGCTAAAAAATGTTATCACGCAATTTCTTGCAAATGAGCGGAACTTATAGCATAATAATTGCTAAAAATGAGAGAAAGTGACAGAGCTTGTGATGTTTGCGATCAAAGAAATGGGCCATCATAAAAAAAATCTGCAATTTTATTTTGAATTTAGCGGTTGGCTGGGTTTTTATTCTGTATTTGATATTTCATCATCTTCTATACGTTATGCCTAACATATTTTTGTTTCATATAGTCAAGTATTATATATTCTTTCTTGAGCCGTAACTGTAAGATCTTAGTTCCGCGATCCAAAGATAGCAAGAACTTTAGGGTTTTTGAATTAGGGATTCTAAAAGAAGAATTAAAGAACACTGTGAGATTTAGGAAATTAGGGTTTTAAGTCGGCGTTTCCGAGATGGAAGCCATTAAGAGAATGCTGTAAGTCGCCGGAGAGAGTTTTAGGTTTAGGTTTGCTCTAAAGTCTTTCTAGCAAAAATATTATGAAAAGCGTCCCTCTATTGAACGATATGAGGTTCCCTTATATAGGGTTACAAGTCGGTCTAAATATAAAAAGGAAATAAGAGATAATTACAAATTTTCCTAAATAAATCGGCTTTATTTTTATGGAATATTCCCTCTTTTCCGTTTTACTCGCGCGGCGCCTTGAATCTGACACCTTCCAAACCCTAATGTAAGTCGGTTATCCCGAGTTCGGTTTAACCTAAGTTTTACCGCCTTGGGCTTTATTACCGACTTTCCATTCTGGGCCGACTTAAACTCATGAATAGGCCTTCTTAGGAAAGTGCTAATCTTGACTCTAACAATAAGCCCCCCCCCCCCAGTGCGGCGACTTCAACTCAAGTCGGCATTACGGGAAGTTAACTTGGTTTAAGAGATGATTTTTTGTAGGCCCAAGGTTTGTTGCCCCCGCGAACTTCATTTTCTTTGAGGCCCATACTCTCTTTGGGCTGTTCCGTCCTGTCCTATTACAGGCCGGTTCGAATCTGTCGGTTGGTTCGGCCAAACCGGGATTGATTTTCGGTCTAATCTCCAGTTAGGTATGAAACATGAATCGTCGCCTTGGTAGTGGTGTGCCTCGAATTGTGCGCCGTCATTTTCATTATAAGTAGCTCTCTCTCGCTTCTCATTCTTCATTTTGCTCAAGAGAAGAAGTTTGGAAGGTAATCCTCTCTCTCTCGATATTTATTTTTCCGATTATCGCTCCGCCGTTGCTCCGCTCTAGGTTCTATAGCTTTTTAGATCGAACCATTGTTTTTCTCTGTGTTCTTCACTTGTTCTTCAACCAGTCATGTCTTTGATCCGTTGTTCAACGAGTAAAGACAAAGAAGTTGTTTCCGTCTCTTCTGCGGATGATTCTCCAAGTTGCCAGTCCATTGCTCCTGCTCTCTCATCTTCGGATACTTCATCCAACTTGAGGAATCATCCGGCTCATTTTGTAATTGAAGAGCTCCGACGTCGTCGCGAGACATCTCGTCAGACCGATGCTGCTGAGAGTTCCGGTCGAGTAGATTCGATCATACCTCAGCTACGAGATTCCGATAATGACGAAGACGGTATCGATGTGGGTCAGGAAGGTTACGAGGATGATATTCCTTCTGCATTGCCGGCTGATCCTAGCGACATGTTTGGTAACGTCGTCCAGACTAGATCCAATGCCTCCTCGATCAAGTCTATGCTCCAAGACTGCGGGGCGGATCCGAAGATCAGAATTATCATTCCCTTTCCACTTGACCACCCCTGGAGTCCTCCACCGGGATATATGACCCTCTACGAGTCATACTTTATTAATACCGACACTGGAGGTTGCCGTTTTCCGCTGCCTGATCTACTGATCTCGTATTGCCATCGTCGCGAAATCGCTATCTCCCAACTGTCAGCCGTTGCGGTTCGCCACATGGTCGGTCTCCTAGTGTTAGGAGCTGAGGCCGGTATCACCATAACTGCACAGATCTTTGAGGAGATGACGTCGATCAACCGTATGAAGGCTACTAGCCCAAGATGTTTTGCGGTCAAATTTAAAAGCGGCAACCGCATCCTGACAGACGCACCCAAGAAGATTAACAGCTGGCAACGATCCTACTTCTTTGTCGAGTTGTCTTCCCTAGTCGTTCCTGACGAGCATAGGGAGCTTATCAGGACGTCTTGGAATACTGATTATGGTAGATGTCGTCCCAATTTTTCTATCTTTTGAACATGATAATTTACTTAATTCCTTTTTGTCTTTGCAGTGGATCATCCTTTTTTGAAGCCGTATCCCGACAACTACTTCCCTATCCTTGAACAGATTCAGGCTCTCGGCTTGCGCAAGTGTTCGGACCTTACTCGCATGCGTATCAACAAGTCTCTCTCACGGATTTCCGAAGGTTCGTTGCTCCCTTTCACGATAGGCGCATTTTGCTAGCCTTCTGATTTTTGATTTCTTTCCTTTTTTTAGTGAAGTGGGATACCAAGGCGAAAGTTACACCTGATCAACTTGTGAAACCAAAAAGGATGGGTAAGGTGCAAAGAATCGAATCGGTTGACTACTCGAAGAAGATCTCATCCAAGTCTTCGTCCCCTGCAAAGCCGGTGAAGGAGAAGGATGTCTCTGTGTCGTCGCAAGGCGGGGGGCAATTAGTTGATGTGGGAGATAAGCCGGCTGTTCCTCAGACTGTGACAGTTGCCCAGCCGGACGCTGCGGCCACGCTTCCCAAACTCCCGCCTAAGGTTCCGTCTAGGAAGCGATCAGCGGAAGGTAGAGCGGATCAGGAGAAGTCGGCTAAGAAGGCCGTTGTAGCCGGTAAGGCCGCTGTAGCCGGTAAGGCCGCTGTAGCCGGTAAGGCTGCTAGCTCTGACAAGGCGGCCACCACTGATCCTGAGAAGAGCCTGGATCCGTGGCAACGCTTTTACCAAGAAACTGGAGACGTTGTCGACGCATATGGCAATACGAAACCGTTTATTTCTCGTAAAGAGATTGTTCATGTTCGTCCCCGCGCTCCTATAAAGGAAGGGGATTCTCGCCCTTCGATCCACAACTTCGCTTATCAGTACGAGAGCGAGGTTCCGTTTATCGATAACCCGCGGGCGTGCTTCGACATGCTGACCTGCGTCCGAGGGAATGAAAGAGACTGGCCGGTTCTACAGGAGCTTCCTCACTCAGACGCCATTCTCAAGCTAAAACATGCTGAAGCAACCGTAAGTCTTTATCATTGAACCTTGCTTGTTCTTTTTTTTTTTGACAAGATCTTTTCCTTTTGCTTCCAGATGATTGCCGCGTCGAATCGTGTGGCCTTGGAGAGTTCTTGGAGTGCCAAAAAGATGGCCGACGCGGTAACCAAGCGGGACGAGCTTCTCAAGAAGGCTAAGGAGGAGAAGAAGGCTTTGGCGGCGGATAACGCGGTGCTTAAAGACAAGCTTCGTGGAGTCGAAGAGGAGTTGGCCCTTGTTAAAAAGAAGTCGGAAGCCGATCTCCTTAAATTGCAGAAGAAGATGGAGGGCCAACAAAAGTTCTATTCCAACATGATTCGGAAGGAACGAGATAGAGTCGAGGCCGCGGTTAGGGCGAAAGCACAAACCCATTTTGATCTCTTTCAGCGGTTCGTGAAGGATCAAGACGTCGCTGTTGCCCTCCAGGTTGAGCAAGCCCAAGTTTCTGGTCTGAAGAATTGTTTGGAGAAGCTCAGTGGTGAAGGCGTCTCATTCCCTCAGGACCTCTTGGATCAGGTCGCTGCTGACGAGATTGCGGTGAATGCTAAGATTGATGAGACAGAGGTTGTGACCAAGGAAGAACTCTCGTTCGTTCTTTCCCCGGTTCAACATCCTCTTCTTAATCTTCTCAACGACTCTCCTCCTCCCGTTCCACGCAATATTGACCAGTTCGGAACTAATCATGGAGTTATCCCGGAGGCTGTTCCCGCGGATCTCGTTCGATCCGTTGGCTCGGAGGTAGCGTCTTTGGCTGATGTTTCCAAGTCGCAAGGGGAATCTGCTGATAGGGAGAAATCATTGTCGGGAGTGTAATATTTAGTCCGTATTTGTCGTTTTATTTGTAATGACTCCTGTTTTGCGAACCTTTTCCTATTTAATTTAAGTTTGTGATAAGCCTTCTCGTACTTAGCTTATTTCGTCAAACTTAACTAAATGGCAGTTTAGATCTAGATCGACTTTTGGTTTATGGCCAAGTCCTGTTATTGCATTTAAGCTTGTAACGGCTTTTACCATTATTCTAGATAATTTGAACCAAGTAATGATCTTTAGATAATCGGACTAATCTTGTATGAGTTTTAGTCGGCTTTGTGCTCGTAATCGGATCGAGACACTTAAACCCACCGTCAAATCTCAAGACAATTTAGCGATTTTTGAGTAGTCGGACTAATCTTGTATTAAGCTCGTTGTCAAATTAAATCGATTTAGCGACTTTCAAGTAGTTGGACTAATCTCGTATTAAACCTGCCGTTTAGAATTTAAACAATTTAGCGACTATTGCCATAAGGCGGTTTTGCGAGACTTACAAATGCTCGGCTTTGTTCTAAGGGTGGGGAAATATGCGAGTCTTTTATGCTCGACTTATTTGTTATCCCCTACCACGAAGAATTTGCGGGACGGATCCCGGCTTTTCCTTACCACGATGTGCACCTCGTGCGCAAAGAAGACCACGCCCCTGGCCAGGAGGCATGATGCTAATGATGCGAGTCATTTGCTCGTCTTTCTGCGAGTCTTTGCTCGTCTTTCTGCGAGTTAAAACTCGGCTTTTTGCGAGTTAGTACTCGGATTTTTGCGAGTTAGTACTCGGCTTCTTGCGTGTTAGTACTCGGCTTTTTGCGAGTTAGTACTCGGCTTCTTGCGAGTTAGTACTCGGCTTCTTGCGAGTTAGTACTCGGCTTTTTGCGAGTTAGTACTCGGCTTTTTGCGAGTTAGTACTCGGCTTTGTTAAAATAAATATTTAATGAAAGAGCTTACCTGTTTTGGCTTGTTTTGGACTTCCATATCTTTCAAGACGGTAAATTATCTGAAAAACGAGGATTTTATTAGATTTGTGATTGTGCCGGTGAAGGCTGCCTACGTATCTTCCAAGGAAGAATCAAGTCACTCGTAGTTCATAATACACATTTTTTTTTTTTTTTTTTTTTGGAACCTTGCCGTCTTAGTAGTACTCCTTCAGGCTTGCCGAGTTCCAGGATCGAGGTAAAGCCTTGCCTTTCATTGACTCAAGCTCGTAGACTCCCGGTTTGACGACTTTTGTGACTTTGTAGGGTCCTTCCCATTTCGCCCCGAGTTTCCCTGCTCTCCACTCCTTGGTGTTTTCGTAAACTTTGCGGAGGACGAAGTCACCGACTTGAAAATGGCGTTCCTTGACTTTCTGGTTGTAGTACCGAGCTGCGAGCTGTTGGTAGTTTTGAATCCTGAGTAGGGCTCGATCCAGTTCTTCCTCTAGGGTGTCAAGGGCTTGGATTAGCATCTTTTCATTGATCTCGGTATGGTGCGGCATGAGAGACCGGCGGAGAGTGTGAATGTTAGCTTTTGCTGGTACCATTGCTTCTACGCCAAAGGCTAACGAGAATGGGGTGGCCCCTGTTGCGCTGCGGGGTGTCGTTCTATGCGACCAAAGGACTCCGTCTAACTCATCTGCCCAAACTCTTTTTTTTTGCTTTCAAGGCGTTTTTTGATGCCGGCAATGATGGTTTTATTTGTAGCTTCGGCTTGGCCATTCCCCTGAGGATACCTCGGTGTCGACTTGCTAAGGCGTATATCCCACTTCTTGCAGAACCCTTCAAATACTTTGGAGGTAAATTGTGATACATTATCGGTGACGATCTCGTAAGGCAGCCCGAAACGACATATTATGTATTTCCAGACGAAATTTTGGACCTGGACATCGTGGATCGCGACGTATGCCTTGGCCTCTACCCACTTTGTGAAGTAGTCAGTCATGATGAGCAAGAAGCGTCGTTGGTTGGATAATGGTAATGGTCCAACGATATCCATTGCCCATCTCATGAATGGATAGGCTGCGGTCGATGTCGTGAGCAACTCTGTAGGTCGATGTATGAATGGCGCATGTCGCTGACACTTTTCACACTTGTTAGAATAGGTCTCGCAATCGGTTATCATAGTCGGCCAATAGTGACCGTTCAACTTGATTTTGAGGGCGAGAGACCTGCCTCCGGAGTGGTTTCCGCATGCTCCAGAGTGCGTTTCTTCGAGAACCCGACTTATTTCGTCTCCGTTTATGCATCTGAGGAGGATCTTGTTAGCAGAATACTTGTAGAGGATACCGTCATGTATAGTGTATCGCGCGCTCTTGACTTTAAGTCGTCGTGCTTCCCATTTATCTTCTGGGAGCTTTCCTTCTGTCAGGTATGCTCTTATCGGAAGTCGCCAGTCTTTATTGTCGCCGGTTAGGACAGCGATGAGGTCTGTGCCCTTTGCTTGAATGTTGCAGCACATGTCATCTTTACCACTCGGGATTATTTCAGGTTCTTCTTGATTGCTCTCAGAGGGCGGGATGCTTGGTTCATGGATCGTTTCTACTGGGATCCGCCGACAGAGATTGGGATTAGATGCCGGCGACGCGAGTGCATCTGCCGGGGCATTCTCCTTCCTTGGTATCTGGACAATGTCGAAGAATTCGAAGGAACTGGTGAGTTCCAATGCCGTCTTTCGGTAAGCCTCCATTCGTTCGTTCTTAGCTTCGTAGTCTCTGTTGATCTGGTTGGCTACAAGCATGGAATCACAATGGGCCAAGAGATGTCGTACTCCGATTTCTCTGGCTAGTCTGAGACCGGCTAACAAAGCTTCGTACTCGGCTGTGTTGTTAGACGCCGTGAAACCCAGTTTGAATGACTGCTCTAGTATCTCGCCGGTTGGTGATATGAGACGTATCCCTATCCCGGCTCCTTTTTTGGATGAAGCCCCGTCAACGAACAATTTCCAATTTTTATCTTCTATCTCGGTACCGACATCCAATTCAGGCAATAATTCGACAAGGAAATCAGCTATCACCTGCGACTTGGCGGTTGTCCTGTTCCTGTACTCGATGTCGTACTCACTTAACTCTATTGCCCACTTGGCTAGACGGCCAGACTGCCCCGGGCTATGAAGGACCGTTCGAAGAGGTTGACTGCTTAATACGGCAATCGGATGTGACTGAAAATATGGTCGCAGCTTTCGTGCAGAGATGACGACTGCAAAGGCCAGTTTTTCCATTGCAGGATACCTGGTTTCGGCTCCGTTCATCGTTTTGCTTACGTAGAAGATCGGCTTTTGTTCCCCTCGATCTTCCCGTACTAGTACGCCACTGACTGCTGTCGTAGAGACGGCGATGTAAAGCAACAATGTCTCACCGTTCTCGGGTTTAGATAGTATCGGCGGGTTCGACAAGTAGTCCTTGAGTTGGATGAATGCCTCTTGACACTTGTCGTCCCACACAAATCTTTTGTTCCCCCGTAGGAGCTCATAAAAAGGCAGGCATTTATCCGTTGACCGGGATATAAATCTGTTCAAGGCGGCTATGCGGCCAGTGAGGCGTTGTACCTCTCGAGTGTTCTTGGGAGATGGCAAGTCGATTATGGCCGTGATTTGCTTTGGATTGGCTTCTATTCCTCTCTGAGTTACCACGTATCCAAGGAACTCTCCGGATGTTACTCCGAAAGTGCACTTAGTTGGGTTGAGCTTCATCCCGTACCGGTTAAGGATGTTGAAACATTCCTTTAGATGGCCGACATGCTGGGAGGCAATCAGGGATTTGACTAGCATGTCGTCGATGTAAACCTCCATTGTCGTGCCGAGTTGTCCTGCAAACATCCGGTTCACCAGCCGCTGGTAGGTGGCGCCGGCGTTCTTGAGGCCGAAGGGCATGACTTTGTAGCCATACGTGCCGCGCTCAGTGATGAAGGCCGTCTTTTCTCTATCGTCCGGGTTCATGAGGATCTGATTATATCCTGAGAATGCGTCCATGAATGACAGCAATTCGTTCCCGGCTGTTGCCTCAACAAGTCGGTCGATATGTGGCAACGGGAAGCTATCCTTGGGGCAAGCTTTGTTGAGATCCGTAAAATCGACACATACTCTCCATTTCCCGTTTTTCTTCTTCACGACTACTGGATTGGCCAACCAATCGGGGTATTTGACTTCCTGGATTGAACCGGCTTCAAGTAACTTCTCTACTTCATCGTTGACTGCCTTAGCCCTTTCAGGGCCAAGTTTTCGCCTCTTTTGCTTTACTGGCTTGTAAGTCGGGTCGACATTCAGCTCGTGAGTTGTAATAGTTGGATTGATACCCTTCATGTCCTTCATTGTCCACGCAAATGTTGTAACATTTTGCTGTAGGAAGGTGATCAGTTCCCTTTTGATGTCGTCTGGCAATTCTGCGCCAATGCCTACACACTTGCTTGCATCTGACTCGTCGATGATGACTTGCTGGATCAGTTCTTTCTCCGGTCCTTTTCTCCCGTGTTCCGTGTTGATCATGCACGAAGGCACTCTGATCTTATGTTCTCTCGCGAAACACGACCGGCTTGCGCTCTGGCATCCTTTGACTGTCTGGATTCCTTTAGGTGTCGGGAATTTCAGACATTGATGGTATGTCGAAGATACCGCCTTCATGCTATACAGCCATGGAGTTCCGAGGATTACATTATAGATGGTTGGCTTGTCAATGACATGAAACCTCACCAATCTGTTAACTCCTCCTGCGAAAACGGGCAACTTGATCGTTCCAATTGTGTATGTCGTCTCGCTTGTGAACCCGGTGAGTGGCTTGGCCTTCTGCTTGATATCCTCCTCCTTAATATCCATCTTTTTGAGTGTATCCAGGAAAATTAAATCTATCGAGCTCCCGGTGTCTACCAGTATTCGAGATACTTGGCAACTTCCGATCAAAAGCTCAACCACTAGTGGGTCGTTATGAGGGTAGTGAGTTCCATAGAGATCCTGGTCAGTAAAGATGACGGGCGGATCATCTGACAGGATTGGTTGAGGCGCCTTTTGCACGGCTAACGCTAGGCGTTCATAGACCTTGATTGACCGGACCGAATCATTTACGGAGATTAGACCTCCCATGATCATGTTGATTCTTTGGATGGTCTTGGGGGTTTCCTCTTCGTCCTCCTCTTCTTCTTCTTCACGGTTACGTTTCAAAACTATGCTTTTGATACGCCGTGGTGGTTTATCCTGCTTAGGAGCCTGCTCGTCGGCTTTGCCTTCCTTCTGTTGTCCCGACTCTTCCTTTTTTAACCTTTCAATGGCCGCCTTGATCTCTTCATCGGAAAGTCGGGAGTAGAGTGCGTTTCTGAGATTCCGACATTCAGCCGTGTCGTGCGACGTAGCTTGATGGTATTCGCAGTACTTATCCCCCGAAGCGGAAGCTGCTTGTTGCGCCTTCTTTGCCTCTTTTCTCTTATTCCACGGTTTTGATGACCGGGATTTATCGGTGTTGTCCACAACCATTGTTTTGGCGCTTTTACTGTCGTAGTGCTGTCTGGGTTCTCTTTCTTCCTTCTTATCTGCTTGTTTACCGGAACCGAATCTCTTTGCTAATGCGACCTTCTTCTCCTCCAATTCCACGAATTTGTTTGCCCGATGGAGTGCGTCTTCGATGGTTAATGGCGGGTTGATGACTAAATCTTGGTAAAAAGGCGACTCATGCCAGACGGCGTTTGTCAGGGCCGCGATAGTGAACTTATCTGGCGCCTCAGCTCGTGTCATTACTGCCCTGAACCTTTCTACGAAATCTTTCAATGTTTCCTTCTTCTCTTGCGTCATCGACATCAACGCACTCAGCGAAGTGTCCTTACGAATGTAGGAAAAGTGATGCCTTACGAATGCCCATGTGAGGTCGGAGAAACTATCGATTGATTTGGAAGGGAGTCGGGAGAACCAGTTTAGCGCGTCCCCTTCCAGGGTTTCGGTGAACAGTTGGCAGAAACCGATGTCACGCTCCTCGTTTGATGAGAACCGTGCCTTTGCCGCCATGATTTTGAACGTTGTGAGGTGGGTTGTTGGGTCTTTCGTGCCGTCGTACATCGGTAGCCTGAGCTTCTCTCTTTGCCTGATGTGTTGGGATAGTGTCCTGAAATCACACTTGTACTCACTCCTGTGATAGTTGTGTGTCGAGATCAGACATTCGTATAATACTGGGCGTTTGCAATGCTTTGCTAGAAGCCTCTTGCATTCTGTAAGTCGTGGGCTTACTGCCAGTATTGTATGATCCTATAGGGTCACACACCTAAGCGAACTGGAAGCTACGACATGGGAATGATCATTGTTGCAATGATCATATTATGTGTATTGAAATACACATAAGAATCGATATAATGGTGTTGTGTCGATCGACACAGCTTGTGTGTCGGTCGACACAGTTCGGATTTTCCGAACAGGCTTTTCGGGTTATGGCTTAATTGAGTCTGGCCCGTTAAGCACGTTTAGGTCGAATAAAAACGTGTTTAGTTCGACCTAAACAACAGAGCCGTCCAGTTTTCTTGACAGAAACACTAGACACACCAGAACCTTTCGATCCCCATTGATCCGGCACTAGCATCCCGTTTCCAGCGAGCGTGCGTGTGTATCTGGTAGAGGCAAAGCGTTGCGTTGCTCCACTAATCTCGTTCACCATCTTCTTCCGCTGCCAAAGGTAAGAACGAGGTTGGTTCTGAATTTCAATATAACAAACCCTAGATCCATCGGGATCCAACAGTGGTATCAGAGCATGTTAGGGTTTAGCTATTGAATTTGTTGCAAAATAATTCGAATCCTGATGTTGTTGAATTGATTTTTGCATGTTCAAATCGTGTTTTCATATTATATTCTCGGTTTTGTTCCTGTTGAAAAGACGAAGAATTGATGAAAACGCACTGTGTCGATCGACACTAAGCGTGTGTCGGTCGACACGCCGCGGCGCAAATATAAAATTTTAGGGTTTGTCGCAGGGTGTCGATCGACACAAAGCGTGTGTCGGTCGATACAAAGCGAAAATCCACAAATAATCTTAAGGATTTCGATCTGAGATCGAGTACCCGAAATCGTGCTGCGTCGATCGATACACTGGGTGTGTCGGTCGACACAGGCAATACGATTAGATAGATCGGTTCAATTGGATTGAACTGGTTATCTAGCTCGGTTAATTTTATTAACCAAAATTGATTCTGGTTTGGTCATATCGATCGACACACAGTGTGTGACGATCGACATGGACCATTAAACCGAACTGGTTCAATTGGATTGAATCGGTTAAGTAAATTCGATCCGGTTTGACCGGTTATCGAAGATCGGTTTAAAACCAGTTGCATCGATCGATACCAATGGTTGGCGTCGATCGATACAACGTACGCAGACTTGTTGGTTTGACCGCAAATTTGCATGAACCAGAATAATTTAATCCTAAAAGTATTAGATGAATCTAAACTTAATAAAACTAAATGTTTTAATTAAAAGTTATTATTTTGATATATTTATAGTGAATATAAATCAAGATAAGATTAGTTCTTTTCCTCAACTAAATATCAAGTGATCTTGATGTCTTGCCCGATCTTGTCTACTGTCAAAAACTCGTGATGTTGTTGGGTATCCTTGGAGTCCTTGGTATCCACAGCAAAATGAGTAAGGCAGGTGGTCAGTGACAGACTTGCAGTGCAACTGTCAGTGATCACAAGACAGATAAAAGATTGGTTATACTTGACTGGGCTGTCAGAAGTTCTGGGCCCAGAGACATCAGAGTGGATTGGACATAGTTTGTCTTATTCACGACCAAGAGTTGTACTGAGTACAATTAGCAATGATTTGCTTACCTAGATAACTAAAGCTTGAGTAACGGCGAGTCGCCCACTCGAATTTTAGTAATCTGAGGATCTTGGATCATTGTATTCATATGAGGAAACATAGTTTGAATACAATGCGAGTTTTCTTATTAGATAAGAATTCTCATTCCTTGTGCTTTATAACTAAAATCTACCTCTTGTTTGAATTACAGCTATGTCTGTCTCAAATCACATCAACACTTTCTCACTAAGATCCGTCCTTGAGAAGGACAAGCTAAATGGATCTAATTTCTTGGAATGGTATCGGAACCTGAGAATAGTTCTCAGGCAAGAGAACAAGGAATATGTCCTTGAAAGAGTTCTCACCGAGAGGCCACGTTCCAATGCTCCGCAGACAGAAAAGAATGCTTGGGATAAGCATTCAGCGGATGTCAAAGATGTTAATTGTCTAATGCTGGTGACTATGAACTCTGAGCTGCAGAAGCAATATGAGAACGTGTTGTCACCCATTGAGATGATTAACAGCCTGAAAGCTTTGTTTCAGGAGCAAGCTCGCACAGAGAGATACCAGACGGTTAAATCTCTCATGGATTGCAAGCTGGCTAAGGACAGTTCAGTAAGTCCTCATGTCCTTAAAATGATGGGTTACATTGATAACCTGGGGAAACTGGACTGTGCCATTAGCCAGGAGCTGGCCACTGACATGATTCTGCAGTCATTGCCGTCGTGTTTTGATCAGTTCATTATGAACTACAACATGCAAAACATGACTAAGACATTGACTGAGTTGCATGGTATGCTGAAGACAGCAGAACCAAATCTCAAGAAGGCTACTCCCAGTGTCCTGATGGTACAAGGGAATAAGAGGTTTAAGAAACCTAAGAAGGGTAAGGGTAAGGCCCAGGTTGTCCAGGCTGAAAGTCAAGACAAGCCCAAGCCGAAACCCAAATCCGGGCCTTCTCCTGAGGATAAGTGCAACTACTGCAAGCAGTTGGGGCATTGGAAGAAAGACTGCAAGAAATTCATGGAAGATTACAAGAAGCTGAAGAAGACGTATGACGCGTCTGATTCAGGTATTTATGTTATCGAACTTGGTATTATATCTTCTCGTCCTACTTCGTGGGTATTGGATACCGGCTGCGGTGCTCATATTTGTACTGATGTGCAGGCACTAAGAAACAGTAGGACGCTGAAGAAAGGACAAGTAGAGCTACGAGTCGGGAATGGAGCTAAGGTTCCTGCACTGGCCGTAGGCACCTGCGAGTTGTCTTTACCTTCGGGCATGGTTTTAATTTTGAATAATTGCTACTATGTACCTGCGATTAGCAGAAACATAATTTCAATTTCCGTTTTGGATTTGGAAGGTTTTGATTTTGCGGTTAAGAATAAAGTTTGTTCTTTTAATCGTGATGGTAATTATTATGGTAGCGCCCCATTAAATAATGGGTTATATCTATTAAACCAAGAAATGCCTGTCTTTAACATAAATACAAAGAGGTTTAAGTCCAATGACGAAAACCCGACTTTCTTATGGCATTGTCGTTTGGGCCAATAAGTACTGTTGCCAGAGGAAACTTTAAGTACTTCATTACCTTTACTGATGATTTCAGTAGGTATGGCTATGTCTATTTGATGAGACACAAGTCAGAATCCTTTGATAGATTCAAGGAATTCACGAATGAAGTACATAATCAACTTGGCAAGAGTATTAAGATTCTGCGATCGGATCGCGGAGGAGAATGCTTGAGCCAAGAATTCAGCGACTATCTGAGCGAGTGTGGAATCGTTTCACAACTCACTCCTCCTGGTACACCCCAATGGAATGGAGTGTCGGAGAGGAGAAATCGAACTTTATTGGATATGGTTCGGTCTATGATGAGTCATTCTAATCTTCCACTATCCTTTTGGGGATATGCTCTAGAAACGTCTGCGTTTACACTGAATAGAGTGCCATCTAAATCAGTAGAAAAGACACCACATGAACTGTGGACTGGGAACGTTCCTAGTCTGTCTTTTCTAAGGATTTGGGGTTGCGAGGCTTATGTCAAACGTTTAATCTCCGACAAGCTTGCACCCAAATCAGATAAATGCTATTTCGTTGGTTATCCTAGGGAAACCAAGGCATACTACTTTTACAACCAATCTGAGAACAAAGTATTTGTTGCTCGGGACTGTTCTTTTCTTGAGAGGGAGTTTCTCTCTAAGAAAAACAGTGGGAGTAAAGTACATCTCGAAGAAATTCAAGATGCAGAGGAGACTGCCCAACCTATTGAGGAAGAGCAGCAGTTGGATCCACAAAGTTCTGTGGAACCGGCGCCTGTGGAGCCTGAAGTTCGCAGATCCGGAAGGATCCGTCACGAACCCGAGAGATACTATGGATTTCTCGTAACCAATTCAAATGATCTGATGGTCATTGAAGGTGACGAACCAGCGACCTTTGCGGAAGCAATGATGGGCCCGGACTCCGAAAAGTGGCTTGGAGCCTCTAAATCCGAAATGACATCCATGTCAGAAAACCAAGTATGGTCCTTGGTCGATCTACCTAGTGGTGTAAAAGCCATTGAGTGTAAATGGATCTTCAATAAGAAGATTGACGTGGATGGCAATGTACAGATTTACAAAGCGAGATTGGTGGCTAAAGGTTTCAAACAAATTCATGGTATTGACTATGATGAAACCTATTCCCCAGTAGCTATGCTTAAATCTATTCGGATTCTTCTAGCGATTGCTGCTCATTATGATTATGAGATCTGGCAGATGGATGTCAAAACTGCATTCCTGAATGGTATTCTGGAAGAGGATGTGTACATGACACAGCCTGAAGGTTTTGTCGATCCTAAAAACGCTGGGAAGGTATGCAAGCTTCATAAATCCATTTATGGGTTGAAGCAAGCATCACGGAGTTGGAATCTTCGTTTTGATGAAGCAGTAAAACAATTCGGTTTCATCAAGAACGAAGAAGAATCATGTGTATACAAGAAGACAAGTGGGAGCAAAATTGCATTTCTTGTACTGTATGTCGATGACATACTCCTCCTCGGTAATGACGTTCCGTTGCTTCAGTCTATTAAGACTTGGCTAGGAAGTTGTTTTTCCATGAAAGACATGGGAGAAGCCGCATACATTCTTGGAATCAGAATCTACAGAGATAGAACTAACAAGCTGATTGGATTGTGCCATGACACTTATATTGATAAGGTGTTGCACAGATTCAGGATGCACGATTCCAAGAAGGGCTTCATACCAATGTCTCATGGCAAGAGTCTCTGCAAGAAGCAGTGTCCGGCGACACCTGCTGAGCGAGAACGCATGAATAGGATTCCTTATGCCTCTGCAATAGGATCTATTATGTATGCCATGCTCTGCACTCGTCCAGATGTAGCTTACGCGTTAAGCATGACGAGTAGATACCAATCTGATCCAGGTGAAGCTCACTGGACAGCTGTCAAGAATATTCTCAAGTATTTGAGACATACTAAGGATAAGTTCCTTGTGTATGGAGATAGTGATGAACTTGTGGTGAATGGATTCACCGATGCGAGTTTTCAGACGGACAGAGACGATTTCCGATCACAGTCTGGATATGTCTTCTGTCTAAATGGCGGTGCGGTGAGCTGGAAGAGCTCTAAGCAGAATACCGTAGCTGACTCCACAACGGAAGCTGAATATGTTGCTGCTTCAGAAGCGGCAAAGGAAGCTGTTTGGATCAAGAAGTTCATGACTGAACTTGGTGTGGTTCCTAGTATCTTGGAGCCAGTGGCTTTGTTCTGCGATAACAATGGAGCCATTGCTCATGCGAAAGAACCCAGGTCACACCAGAAGTCCAAACACGTTGAGAGGAAATATCATCTGATTCGTGATATTGTCAATAGAGGTGATGTGAAGATCAGCCGAGTTCCGACAAACGAGAATGTCGCTGATCCTCTAACCAAGTCACTCCCAAGGCCTAAGCATGAGAGTCATACGACTGCTGTAGGCATTAGAGATCTTAAGATGTAATCTTGATTCTAGTGGGAGTTTTGGATTTTGTTTTAGTTATAATAAGACGCCCTTGTAAACATTCTTTTAGAAGTGTTTAATGAAATTTGATTTCAGCATTATTTATTGTGATCTAAATAATGGTCCCAAAATAAGTTTATGACATATTATAGGTCATCAAGTTGAGAACTTGATCATGAAACCCTATAAGTTAATAAATTATTTTGTCCCTAGTCAAGGTTGTAGAATCGGGACACTGACAACCGTTAGAGACTAGATTGTGAGGTGACTGTTGGCTAAGTTTCATGGAGCCAATGATATGATTATCGCAGTCAGTCACATAGATATATGTCAGTGGACATATGATCGGACATGACCCGCTAATGAGAAGTCTACAAGATAGTAATATCTGTGTCATAAGAGGTTCTCATTACGACTATAGAGTATAGTCCTAAGACCTGAGTTCATCATGCTTTCTTGCATATGAATTGGTACATTTTGACTTTGTCAAACGTCGATCCGTAACTGGCGGCTATAACGACACTGTTCAAGTATATCATGAAGTGTGCGTTGAAACAGGGATGGAACAAGATGGGATTTGTCCCTCCTGTATAACGGGAGATAAATATCTCAGGGCCTATCGAAGATTTAATACTGAGAAAATGTGTGGCCGCACTCAAACGAACTGTAGTTCAGTTGTTTGTAATGTTCAGTATGAGATCAGGAGTTCGATAAACACGATGTTGGCTTAATAAGGATGACACCAATCTTGCCTTATGCCAAATCGAGATATAGAGACAAAAGGATTATAGGAATTGATGATTCCAGTACAAGTGGGAGATTGTTGGGATAGTGTCCTGAAATCACACTTATACTCACTCCTGTGATAGTTGTGTGTCGAGATCAGACATTCGTATAATACTGGGCGTTTGCAATGCTTTGCTAGAAGCCTCTTGCATTTTGTAAGTCGTGGGCTTACTGCCAGTATTATATGATCCTATAGGGTCACACACCTAAGCGAACTGGAAGCTACGACATGGGAATGATCATTGTTGCAATGATCATATTATGTGTATTGAAATACACATAAGAATCGATATAATGGTGTTGTGTCGATCGACACAGCTTGTGTGTCGGTCGACACAGTTCGGATTTTCCGAACAGGCTTTTCGGGTTATGGCTTAATTGAGTCTGGCCCGTTAAGCACGTTTAGGTCGAATAAAAACGTGTTTAGTTCGACCTAAACAACAGAGCCGTCCAGTTTTCTTGACAGAAACACTAGACACACCAGAACCTTTCGATCCCCATTGATCCGGCACTAGCATCCCGTTTCCAGCGAGCGTGCGTGTGTATCTGGTAGAGGCAAAGCGTTGCGTTGCTCCACTGATCTCGTTCACCATCTTCTTCCGCTGCCAAAGGTAAGAACGAGGTTGGTTCTGAATTTCAATATAACAAACCCTAGATCCATCGGGATCCAACATGATGTACGTGTTTGTGATGCGCGAGGTGAAGGGTGTCCTACGAGTTTCTTCGATGATCCGGTCGATCTCGGGTGCGGACCCCTTCACGCCATGGACCTCCCCTTTTAATTCTTTCAGGGTGTCTTTGAGCTCAATCAGTTGTTTCTCGACATGGTTGCGACTTGCTCCGCGAATAGACGCTCCATGAGTTTTCTCGTGCGACATACTTCGCTCGCGGCGATAGTTGTCACGGTACGAGCCATTCTCATGTCGCGAATTTCGTCTGTGGTGTATGTCCCTTGTCCGGTGACTGGTACGTTCATCCCTATCGGGTGAATACCTCTCCTCACTCCAGTCGTTCCGACTTTCGCTCCGTTTGGGTTCCTCAGACCCTTCCTTCCGATGTGAGCTCCGCTCGCGAGTATCCTTCTTGTTGCTTTCCTTACACGGGTTGCTCCTGGACTCGCTGCTACGGCTCTGTTCATGGTGGCTTTCCTCAGATGTACTATAGACCAGTCGTCTGGCGACTTTGTCTTTCACCTTCGGTGGCACCTCTCTCCTGGATTTTCTAGACTGTTGACCCGAACGGATCTTTGCTTGCTCTGACTGCAGCAGGTCGATTTTCTCCGAGAACGTTTTGATCAAGTCGTTCTGTGACTCGATCTTGGCCATTAGAGTGGCTAAGACCTTTTCTTGCTCGATTTGAGCCTCTGTTTCGCTGAGTGACGGGGCATGTTTGCCGTCATCTAGAGCTTTGTTTGTCTTGGCGGCGTCTCGCGGCTGCTTGCCGCCTTTCGTCGCGTCATCTTCGTGATCACTTTGGTCGTAATCACTTGCTTCATGATCGCTTAGGTCAACCCTAGGGTTTTCTGGATCGATTTCCTTACGGTTTCCCGACATCTCGTTCAGAAATTTCTCTTAGAAATCCCCACAGTCGGCGCCAATTGTAAGATCTTAGTTCCGCGATCCAAAGATAGCAAGAACTTTAGGGTTTTTGAATTTGGGATTCTAAAAGAAGAATTAAAGAACACGGTGAGATTTAGGAAATTAGGGTTTTAAGTCGGCGTTTCCGAGATGGAAGCCGTTAAGAGAATGCTGTAAGTCGCCGGAGAGAGTTTTAGGTTTAGGTTTGCTCTAAAGTCTCTCTTGCAAAAATATTATGAAAAGCGTCCCTCTATTGAACGATATGAGGTTCCCTTATATAGGGTTACAAGTCGGTCTAAATATAAAAAGGAAATAAGAGATAATTACAAATTTTCCTAAATAAATCGGCTTTATTTTTATGGAATTTTCCCTCTTTTCCGTTTTACTCGCGCGGCGCCTTGAGTCCGATACCTTCCAAACCCTAATGTAAGTCGGTTATCCCGAGTTCGGTTTAACCTAAGTTTTACCGCCTTGGGCTTTATTACCGACTTTCCATTCTGAGCCGACCTAAACTCATGAATAGGCCTTCTTAGGAAAGTGCTAATCTTGACTCTAACAGTAACTCTTACAAAACTCCATCCCATCTGATATTTTCATGTAAACAAAACTACAAACATAAGGCAAATTCAAGATTTTAAGCACAACTTCAAAGCAGACCTTAGAGCATACACATTGATGAAACTCCCTTTGGGGTTCTTAGGATTTTTTTATTGTTTTTTTAAGTAGTTTGTAATAGTTAAGAACCTAATATTTTTTTGTTTATCCATTGATGAACCCCTAAGTAGGGTTCTTAACTTTAAAAAAATATTTTTATTTTAAGCATATTTTAAACATTGGAATTGAATTATTTATTTAACGTAGTATTCAATTTAAACATACAAAATTATAATTCTTGATTACCAAATTTGTTCCAAATATTTTAAACTTTGAAATAGCAATGCCTGTTAAAGATGGATTTTAGACCATACGTTAAGAGAAATTTGAAGCCTCAAGCTAAAAGATGACTAGCTACTCATAAAATCAGACATGTGCAAAGAGCATCTGGCCGCTTCGAAGCATGCAACCCCAGTTGACATCACTAGTATAAGTTGTGTCTCCAATAGGCTCAAAACCTGTAAAACAACACACTGAGTTTCCTGTGACCACTTAAGGCTACCTTGAGTTGAAGTGGATATACAAACCTCTACGATATGTCATTAATATTAAGGACGAAAAATCTTGTCTAAATGCAGCCAGTAGACGGCTAGCATCTGCTACTTCTGAGGATTCACTGTCAGAGATTTTATAACAGACACCAGTAGCCATATCTCACTTGTACTGCTGGGAATACCGGTCCTACTCGGCCCTAAAACTCGGTCTTGAAGTCTTCTAATTGCCCCACTAGCCATAGAGGCTGTTTCTAGAACTACTGTCCAACCGTTAAGTGTGGATTTATCATGATTTTCTTCTACGCTTGATGAAGAACGTTTTGAAGGACGAAACCTATCACATATAGCTTTCATTATCTAGACATAAAGCACCAAATGCAACATGTCTTGTATCATAGAAGAACACTAGCCCCAAAGAATCTACCTTTGTCTGCAATAAGAAACATACAAGATAAAATCAATTTAACATTGGACAGACTTAGCTCCTAAAGTCAGCTAAGTCACACGCAGATAAAACCTAGAGCCAAAATGATGTAAAAACAAGCATAAACCACAACAATCCTCACAAATTCTGTTCTATAATCCATAATCAGAAACGAATAAAAATTCAACAGGTTTATACCAGCCCAAAACAATAATCCCTTAATTTGTTCTCACTAGTTAACTCCAATTTCCATATGCCCAATATCTTTATTTACTCGAACTTCGGAATCAAAGAGGATCTAATGAACACAACAATTAGCAAAAAAGGCGTTATAGCTACTCGATTCCGATATCTAAAGCCTCCACATTTGATCAAATCCACATAACTAATACAAAATTCCGAGACCATATAATGCAATCGACTCAAGGCCTCTAACACACTTTACCCCTCGCAGATCTACAGAAATCACAATTGCTCAATCAGTCAACTATAGTATTGACCGACGCCGCCTCAATAGCCGGTGGAGCAAGAAACTTCGCCGATCTTACACCACCACCGTACAGAAACCCCTAATTTCACCCCGAAAATAAACAAAAATCAGGAGAGGGAACAAACACAAATTAAAGACGAAACTGAGAAGAAATCAACAAATTGAAGCCGACCCTTGATCGAGAGACGGAGCGACCAAGCTTGGAGAAGAACATCATCATTAACAAAACGAGGCTTAGTCGGAAAAAAAGAACCAATATGACAATGCCACGTTTATAAGAAACGGGTCCTTAGAACACCTAATTAAGGACCGATCCTTACAATTATAGCTAATTTTCATTTTTTTAAAAACCAAAACACCTAAGAACCTGCGCTTAAAAACTGGTAAGAACCCACGCTGTACATGGTCTTAGTATATAAATGACTAAATAGGATAGCTAAGACCATCACTCTACTGATGTAGATGCTCCTTCATCACTATCCAATTTTAATCCAATAACCTCTTTTGATGCATATAATAATATCGATTGCATGACCTATGTATGAAGGAACATGAAAATAATCAGCTGGTAATTCACCTCTTACACAAGGACTACCACACCAGAAAATGCAGACGAAGCGTATTGCATGACAGAGAACAAAAAAAAGGGAGAAAGCCAACCGATATATCCCGTCCTCACAGATCTAGCCGACCGCCAGGTTCACTCTGCCTTGCCATCATCAGCAAAGCCACCAGGGAATAATCAGAGCACCACAATCACATGTTAAAATAAGAGGAAGAGAATCACATATTCTAGGGAGAGAGAAAGTTTATAGCAACTATTGGACCTTTTTATAATATAATTCACAGATGAAAAAAGCAGAACGAGGCATAAAAGATAATTTTCTTTTCTGAATCATTTTTGTAATGACCCAATCCATGGCCCATTACTTGGGCCCAAATGAAAGGGAGAAATAGTACGGAAGTCCAAGGCCCAACCCGTTAAGAAGGGAAACCCTAACACTTTTCCTTATAAAAGGAGGGGAGGGGTGTAATGCCCGTATTCTATGGAGGAACGGGATCAGATCATGGATGAACGGATTGGATTATTGATGGTTATCTGGAATGGTCTTTTAAGACAGAGAATATTAAAAACTCGGGGGGTTCATCTGGTTAAGTAAGGCTTACTGTGTGAAAGTCGAGCTAAATCGAACTGAAAGAGTTCAGACCGTGATTTTCGGACCAAAGGTGAGTTGTTGAGCTGACTGGTCGGAATTCAGACAAATTTGGCTCGGATTTCAGACATAACGGTTAAGACTGTCGGCTTAAGCTCAACTCCGTAAATTGTTTGACTGGCTGGTTTTGGCGAGAACGGTTGTTGGCCAAAACTCAGCATTTTCGCCTAAGGAAAAGAGCAAAAACAAGTTTATGTTAAAACTCGCACATCCAAGTGATGAAAGCGTGGGGAAGGCAGTTGGATTGGCTTGGCCAATCAAATAGACGCGGGAGCAATTTTTGACGGTTTTGGCTTGAGTAAAACTGTCCACAGACAAATAAAAGTCGCCCTTAGACGATTATTGATCATATCTTCCCGCATAAGAACTCATAAAGATCGAGAGAGAGAGATTCTTAAGAGTTGAACCGTTCACATTGAGAAAAATGAAGATTTGGCTGAGAGTTGGACAAGCGATTGGCTAGGATTGCTGTACTGATTGGATCGGTGATTGTCTATTGGATTCAAGCACAAGAGGTGTCAGGAAACTGCTCTCATCAAACGAACCGAAAGACTAAAGTGAGTGCGTGACTGTGGCTATAGATTGATCGTCTGTTTGCATAGATTCGTTGAGTCTAGTTGGCTGGGATTGTTCTGATTACTTGCTTTTCAATACTTATGTTTCTGCTATGACTTAACCATTTGATTGATTCCTTTCACCGAGTATCTAGATCAGATCATGCGCTTAAGGACAATTTGCTCGTAAAGGCTTGATGCTGGATCTGTTGGGATTATGTCCTGAAATCACATTGTACGAACTCTAATGATAGTTGTATTGTCGAGATCGGACAATTCATGTGATACTAGGTAGTCATAATGTTTTGCTAGAAACCACTTATGACAAATGAGTTGTAGCTCATTTCTGGTATCGTGTGAACCTACAGGGTCACACACCTAAGCAAGTTGGATATACTCTGCATGGGATTGATCATTGGCATATGGTCTGATCGATGTGTATTAGATACACATCGAGTTGAGTTTCTAAGAGGTGTATCGATCGACACCATTGGGTGCATCGGTCGATACAGGGCGTGTGTCGATCGACACCACTAAGTGTGTCGGTCGACACAAGGGCGAAACCGAGACTGATGTTTTGGTTCACCGCGAGGTCAATATATAAACTCGTTTTATGTATTTCGACCGAGTGTGAGTTGGTTGTGCGCCGCCCAGAGTGTTTTTTCAGTGAGAAAACACAGAAACCTCAGAGAAACTCAGTTCCCAGGGAGATCCGAGTCCCGGTACTAGCAACCCGGTGGATTCCAGCTTGTGTGCGTGTGGACTACGATAGAGGCGCAGCATCTGAGGCGCAATAGATCTCGTGCTACCTGATCAATCTTCCGCTGCTAAACACCAGGTAATCACGAGGTGAGATCCATGATTCAATTAACTAGACCCTAGATCCTAGGCTATCAGGAACTCGCGAGAATTCTGAATCTGTTAGAATTGGCTCGGATTCCCAATAGTGGTATCAGAGCCTTAGGGTTTAACCATTGAATCTTAAGCATGTAATTCGAAAACTGATGTGTTTGAATAGATCTATGCTTAGTGTTTCATGTTTTGATTAAGAGAAACTCGGTTTTGTCTGTGAATTGAAACGATGAACTGCTGTTTTCGCATGGTGTCGATCGACACACTGGGTGTGTCGGTCGACACAGAATCGCGAATCCGACAGAGTCGGCGGCTAGGGTTTTTCGCGAAGAAAAATCGAAAGCCTTCTGTATCGATCGACACACTGGGTGTGTCGGTCGACACAGAGCAGACTCGGTCGAGTGTCGATCGACACGGTTTTAATGTCGGTCGACACAGAACAACATTCGGCGGCTAGGGTTTTCTCAGAGAAAACCTAAAAGGCCTACTACGTCGATCGACACAGGTTAGTGTCGGTCGACACAGACCTAGCGAATGGTTAATTGGTTCAATTGGATTGAACCGGTTATCATGCTTGGTTAAGTCCGAATAGATCGGTTTAAATTGGATGAATTAGTTCAATTGGATTGAACTGATCATCCCAATTAGTATAAACCGATTGGTTAAGATCAGTTTGATCAGATAAGTCGGTTCAATTGAATTGGACCGGTTATCAAGAACTATCTGCGGTTTAGGTCTATGTCGATCGTCACACATGGGCTGCGTCGATCGACATAACTGGTTCGATGAACCGGGTTAATTGAATTAACCGGTCATTGAAATCCGGTTTTGTTTGGTTATGTCGATCGACAGACAGACTCTGCGTCGATCGACACAGTGCTCGGAATTCTGGTCATTGAACCTTGAATTTGCAGAAACCAAACTCGACCAAAACCTTGATTAAAGCTTAGCTTCAATATGGTCAGCTGTCAAGACTCATTTCGTTGTGTGATGTCTAGCCAAGAGCTTGGTGTCCACAATTACATGAGTAAGGCAGGTAATAACATTGATGGACTTGCAGTGCATTAACATCAACAATTACATGACCTAAGAAATTGATTTGCTAAACTTTTGGGTTTAGTTTCCTCAACTAAATATCAAGTAACATTGATGTCTTGCCCAATCTTGTCTACTGTCAAAACTCGTGTCGTTTGTTGGATAGTCTTGGAGTCCTTGGTATCCACTGCTACATGGGTAAGGCAGGTGGTCATTGACAGACTTGCAGTGTAACTGTCAATGATCACAAGACTAAAGAGATTGGTTTACTTGACTGAGCTATCAGAAGTTCTGAGCCCAGAGACATCAGAGTGGATTAGACATAGTTTGTCTCATCCACAACCAAGAGTTGTACTGAGTACAATTAGCAATGATTTGCTTACCTAGATAACTAAAGTTTGGGTAATGGCGAGTCGCCCACTCAGATTTTGGTGAAGTATGGATCTTGGATTATTATATTCATAGAGGAAACATAGTTTGAATATAATGCGAGTTTTCTTATTCGATAAGATTTCTCATCATACACATAACTAAATCTTTGTTTTTCTTGGATTTCAGCTTATGTCTATGAATACTTTCTCGTTGCGATCCGTCCTGGAAAAGGACAAGCTAAATGGATCCAACTTCCTGGATTGGTATCGGAATCTGAGATTCATTCTCAAGCAGGAGAGCAAGGACTATGTCCTTGAAAAGGCTCTTCCAGAAAGGCTTGGGACCAATCGCTCGCATGCAGCATATAATGCTTGGAATAAGCATTATACTGATGTGGTAGATGTGCGTGGTCTGATGTTGGCTACCATGAACTCGGACTTGAAAGGTCAATACGAGAACATGGAGTCGCCAATAGAGATGATCACCAGCCTGAAACTGAAGTTTCAGGATTTGGCACGAGTTGAGAGATTAGACGGTGAAGTCTCTAACTGAGTGCAAGCTACCAAAGGATGCTCCAGTAAGTCCTCATGTCATTAAACTGATGGGTTACGTTGATAACCTGGGGAGACTGGGATGTCCTGTCAGCTTAGAGTTGGCTACTGACATCATTCTGCAGTCACTGCCGTCAAGCTATGATAAGTTCATTAAGAACTATATCAAGAAAGGCTTGACGAAGACGTTGACTGAGCTGTATGGCATGCTCAAGACAGCAGAGCAAAACATCATAAAGGGTAAAATATTTGGGAAATCTTTTATAGACAAGGGTGAAGGCAAGGCCGTCCGGATTTGGAATCAGGATAAGCATGTGTCGTCTTTTAAGCCCAAGTCAAGCCCATCTGGTGTTAGTAAGTGCTTCTACTGTAATGAGTCGGGGCATTGGAAGAGAGATTGCAATAAATTCTTGGAAGATTCACAAGAGATGGAGAAGATGTATGGTACTTCTTCTTCAGGTATTGTGTTATTAATTCAAGTTCTACATAAGTATTGGATGCTTGTTGTGGTACTGATATTTTTGAAATATGCAGGACCTAAGCGACAGTAGAACGTTGAAGAAAGGACAAGTGGAACTGCGTGTCTGGTTGAAGCAATGGTTGCTGCATGAGCCGTAGAAATTCTCCACTTGTAGAAGCCTTTCCTACTTGGTTTTAGAAATTAAGTAATTGCTACTTTGTATCTGCCTAGTGCAGAAATGTCTTTCATTTTCTTTTGAGAATTTGGATGTTTTTCATTTTGATAAAAGACAAGTTTTGTTCTTTGGATCTTAATGAAATATTCTATGGTAGCACCCCGTTTGGAATGGGTTTTATATCTTAAACCAACATGAATATAACATAAATACCAAACGGTTTGAGTCTGATGACTCGAACTCGACTTTTCTTTGGTATAGTCGTTTAACCACAAGAGTGAAGCGGATTCAGTAAATCCATAGTTTTGGACTCATTTGAGATATGAATTCTGTTCACTGGACCAAAATGACTAAGGCCCATTTAGCAGAGCTAAAAGGAAACGGGCCAGAGGCTTATTGGGCCCTACACATACTGATGTATGCGGCCCAACTAGCATTATTGTCAAAGGAAATATTATGTACCTCATTACCTTATTGATGGCATCAATAAGCATGGCTGTGTTCATTTGATGAGACACAGGCTGGAATCCCTTAAGGGAGTTCCAAGATGAAGTGTAGAACCAGTTTGACAGAAGTATTGAGATCCTCGATTGAATCGCGGAGGAAAATACTAGAGTCAAGAATTGAGTGATCATCTGAAACAATGAATCAGATCTTATGAGACATGATTCGATTAATGATGAATCACATGAATCTTCCATAACCATTTAAGAATACGTTCTGAAATGTCTATGTTCACGATAAAAGGGTTTCTATCAGAATCAGTGAAAAACACCACATTGGATGTGGACTGGGTGATCTCCAAATTTGTTTTTCTGATTAAATGGGATTGCAAGGTTTGTGTAAGACAGTAGTCAACAAACAAACTTGAATCCATATCTGATAAGTTCTACCTCGCTGGTTATCCTGAGGAAACCAAGGCTTAGTGCTTTTGTTGCCCAGAACTGTGTCTTTTAAGAAAGGTGATACTTTCAAAAGGAACAGTGGGAGTAAAAGTACACATCGAAGAAATTCGATAAACACAGTAAGCTGCTCGACCTGATAAGGAAGAGCAGCGGTAAGATCTACAAAGTGCTGTAGGATCTGCACCTGTGGAGCCTGAAATTCGCAGATCCGAAAGGATCCGTCACTAACTCGAGAGTGATATCTCGTAACCTATTGTCGTGATCTGCTGATCATTGAAAAGTGACGAACATGCGAAATTCGAAGAAGCGATGGTGAGGCCCAACTCCGATAATTGGCTGGGTATGCATGTTAGTTTCACCGATCCATTTCTGGATTGAAACAAACATCTTGGAGTTGGAATCAACATTCTGACAGATTGGTCAAAGGTTTTGACTTGATCAGAAAGAAAAAGAAACCATGCGTTTACAAGGAGACTAGTGGGAGCGTAATGGCAATTCTCACACAGTGTGTTGTTAACATACTTGAATCTCATAAATGACGTTCCGACGCTAAAGTCTTGTCAAGATTTAGGTCGGAAGTCAAATTTACACGATAGACATAGGAGTAGCCGCGTGAATTCTTGGAATAAGGATCCATTGGAATGGATCAGAGTAGCTAATTGGATCGTGTCAAAATCCTTATGTTGATAAGGTATTGGACAGATCTAATACGCTTGATTCCAAGAATGGCTTCATACCAAAGGTCTTATGGCAATAATCTGAGCAAGATGAAGTGTCTTGGACACTTGCTGAGCTAGTAACAATATTAGTAAGAAGAAGTGTTTCTGAACACTGTCTGAACTAATATTAATGAGTGTGAGTTCTAATGATGCTGCAATAGAATCCATCATAAATGCCATATTTTGCGCTCGTCTAGATGCAGCTAAAGCATGACGAGAAAATTGTTAGATTATGTTTGTTCATAGGTTTAATTATCAGATTACAACCTATCACATAATCAACTAGGATCTAGGTGATTTGAAGTTGAATCATAAACAGATCGAGATCATTACCTTATGATTAGGTGCAGCGGATTGGTGGTAATGAAGAGATCACTGAGAGCTGATAAAAACCGACTCCTCCTAGGTATCCACACGCTTACAAGCTACTGGATCAGGCTGCTAGACCAAGCTGGAACAACAGAGAGAGAGGAGGACGGCCAGACCTAGAAATCGCAGAAGCATAGGGCTAACTGGCGTCCCCTCTTTCCTTATATAGGCCCAAGTAATTAAACTAATGGCTTATTGGGCTTTTGGGCCCAAGACCCAAATCAGACAAAAGACTGTAATCTTGTCTGGCCCAATTCTCTGTACAAATACAGTAAATGCCTTGCATCTTACCGTATTAATTCCATTTAACTTTCCCGTTAGCTATGGTGTGTGACCCTTTGGGATCATACAATACTGCTAATAAGTCCTAAACTTATAGATCAAGAGCGGGCTCTAGCAAGTCATCATGATCACCCAGTATTTATGACTTATATCTGACCTCGACACTTATCATACTTTCTAGAGATAGTACAGTAGATTTCAGGACATTCCCAACAATCTCCCACTTGTACTGGAATTCTACATTCCCTAATCCTTTTGTCTCAATATCTCGATCTGGCATAAGGCAAGATGCGTGTCATCCTTATATAGCCAGACCATGTTCATCGGACTAGATTTGATACTGACAATGCAAACGACTTGGGTAAGTCCGTTTGGGAGTGGCCACTCTCTTACCAGCTATCAAGTCTCCGATTGGCCTAGAGATATTACCTCCGTTAAATGGCAGGGACAAATCCCATCTTGTTCCATCACTATGAACTACACACTTCATAATACACCCAACCAAGGTCCTTATAGCTCCCAGTTACGAAACAGCGTTAGACAATGATCAAAGCGCATCAATCCATGTGCAGCCACATGCATGCGAACTCAGGTCTAAGGACTATACTCTATAGTCGTATATGAGAACCTCTCATGACACAGATATTAATATCTTGTAGAGTTCTCATCAGCGGGCCATGTCCGGTCATATGCTCCCCTACATATACCTATGTGTCGACTTTGATGCCGCACATCTATGACCCCTCGAAACTTGGTCATAAGTCTCAACACACTCTAGTCTCAAGTGGTTGTTGGTGTTCCAATTTCAACAACCTTCGACCATGGACACTATGATTTATGTCATTTCGTTAAATATGGGGTTTCAGGATCAAGTCTACTCATGTACTTCGATGGCCCATATATTATGACATGAATCATTTTGGAACGATTATTTTATATCACAGTTAAAAATAATCCAGAAATAAAAATTTCATTAACATTTAAAAATGTTTACATGAACCAATCAAAATAACTAAAATAAAGCCCTCACAACTCCCACTCAAAAGATTACATTTGAATATCTCTAATTCCTACAGCAGCAGTATGCAACTCGTGCTTAGGTTTCGGGAGTGGCTTTGTCAACGGGTCAGCCACGTTCTCATCAGTGGGAACTCTGCTGACCATCACTTCACCTCTATTCACTATATCACGAATCAGGTGATACCTTCTCATAATATGTTTTGATTTCTGATGATGTCTCGGTTCCTTAGCTTGAGCAATTGCACCATTGTTGTCACAATACAGTGTTAGAGGCTCAGTGGCATTTGGGAATACACCGAGTTCAATCATGAAGTTCCTTATCCAAACTCCTTCCTTCGCAGCTTCTGAAGCAGCGATGTATTCAGCTTCAGTTGTGGAATCTGCCACGGTGCTCTGCTTGGAGCTCTTCCAACTTACTGCACCGCCATTCAGACAGAAGATGTAACCAGACTGTGACCGGAAATCATCTTTATCTGTCTGAAAACTTGCATCCGTGAATCCACTCATTTCAAGCACTTCACTTCCTCCGTAAACCAAGAATTTGTCCTTAGTATTTCTCAAATACTTCAGGATATTCTTTACGGCAATCCAGTGATTCTCACCTGGATTAGACTGGTACCTACTCGTCATGCTTAGTGCATAAGCAACATCAGGACGAGTACAGATCAAGGCATACATGATAGATCCTATAGCCGAAGCATAAGGAATCCTACTCATGCGCTTAAGCTCATCAGGTGTTTTAGGACACTGAGTCTTGCTTAGTGTAGCACCATGTATCATTGGCGTGAACCCCTTCTTGGATTTATCCATTCCGAATCGATGCAGGACTTTGTCTATATAAGAATCTTGACAAAGTCCAATCAGCCTTTTAGATCTATCTCTAAAGATTCGGATTCCAAGAACATACGCGGCTTCACCCATGTCCTTCATGGAAAAACAACTTCCCAGCCAGTCTTTAACAGACTTTAGCATTGGAATATCATTTCCAAGAAGTAATATGTCATCGACATATAGGATAAGAAACGCCACTTTGCTCCCACTAGTTTTCTTATACACACATTGTTCTTCCTTGTTTCTGATGAAGTCAAAATTTTTTATTGCCTCATCAAAACGAAGATTCCAACTCCTGGATGCTTGCTTCAATCCATAAATGGATTTATGAAGTTTGCATACTTTCCCAGCATTCTTAGGATCAATGTAACCGTCAGGCTGTGTCATATACACATCCTCCTCCAAGATTCCATTCAGGAAGGTGGTTTTCACATCCATCTGCCAAATCTCATAATCATAATAAGCGGCAGTTGCTAGGAGAATCCGAATTGATTTCATCATGGCCACTGGTGAATAGGTTTCATCATAGTCTATACCATGAATTTGCTTGAAACCTTTTGCCACCAACCTGGCCTTGTAAATCTGGACATTTCCATCCATGTCAATCTTCTTCTTGAAGATCCATTTACACTCGATGGCTTTATCACCAGCGGGTAAGTCAACCAGTGAAAACACTTGGTTGCCAGACATGGAGTCCATCTCGGATTCAGTGGCTTCACGCCACTTTAAGGAGTCAGGGCCTATCATGGCTTCTGCAAAGTTCGAGGGTTCATCACCGTCAATGATCAAAAGATCATGGCAATTAGTCACGAGGAATCCCTGATATCTATCGGGTTCGTGACGGATCCTTCCGGATCTTCGAACTTCAGGTACTTCAGGTTCAGGTTCTATTACAACTTCATGTAATTCATCCTGCTGTTCTTCCTCATTAGGTTGAACAGGTTCCTGTCCTTCTTGAATTTCATCAAGTTGTACCTTACTCCCACTATCTTTCTTAGAGAGAAATTCCCTCTCAAGAAAAGTACAATCCCGAGCAACAAAGATCTTGTTCTCGGATCGCAGATAGAAGTAATAAGCCTTGGTATCCCTAGGATAACCAATGAAGTAGCATTTGTCAGATTTTGGTGTAAGCTTGTCTGAGATTAATCTTTTGACATAAGCTTCACAACCCCAAATTCTGAGAAAAGACATTGCTGGAACTTTTCCAGTCCATAACTCATATGGTGTCTTTGCTACTGCTTTTGATGGCACTCTGTTCAGTGTGAACGTTGCGGTCAGCAAAGCATATCCCCAAAGGGATATAGGAAGGTCTGTGTGACTCATCATGGATCGGACCATATCTAACAATGTCCGATTCCTTCTCTCAGACACACCATTCCACTGAGGTGTTCCAGGAGGTGTGAGTTGGGAGATGATCCCACACTCACTCAGATGATCACGGAATTCCTGGCTCAAGTATTCTCCTCCTCGGTCCGACCGAAGAGCCTTAATACTTTTACCAAGCTGGTTCTGTACTTCATTTTGGAATTCTTTGAACTTCTCAAAGGTTTCCGACTTATGTTTCATCAAGTAGACATATCCATATCTACTGAAATCATCAGTGAATGTAATGAAGTACTGATAGTTTCCTCTAGCATTTGTGGACATTGGGCCACACACGTCAGTATGTATCAGGCCCAATAGTTCACTGGCCCTTTCTGTGGGTTTATTAAAAGGGGCCCGTGTCATTTTGCCCATTAGGCAAGATTCGCATTGCTCACAAGACTCAAAGTCAAATGAGCCCAAGAGTCCATTTGAATGGAGCCTCTTGACGCGTTTCTCACTAATGTGCCCCAAACGACAATGCCAGAGAAACGTTTCATTTTCTTCGTTAGATTTGAACCGTTTTGTATTAATGTTATATACTGGAGTAGATTGATCCAGCATGTACAGCCCATTAATAAGAGGGGCACAGCCATAGAACATATCATTGAGATTAAAGGAACACAATTTATTCTTAATAGAAAAATCAAATCCTTGTAAATCCAATAATGAAACTGAAATGATATTTCTGCTTATAGCAGGTACAAAATAACAATTCTCAAGTTCTAAAATCAATCCAGAAGGTAAAGACAACAAGTAAGTGCCAACGGCCAGTGCTGGAACCTTCGCTCCATTGCCAACCCGCAACTCTACTTGCCCTTGCTTCAACCTTCTACTGTTGCTGAGCGCCTGCACATTAGTACAAATATGAGCCCCACATCCAGTATCGAATACCCAAGTGGTATTATCAGAAGTAGTAGTATTTACTTCAATAACAAAAATACCTGAAGCAGTAGTCGCGAAGGACTTCTTCTTCTCCTTCAGACTTTCCTGGTATTTCTTACAGTCCCTGCGATAATGCCCTGCCTCTTTGCAAAAGTGGCAGATATCAGAAGGCCCAGCTTTAGACACGGGCTTGGGCTTGGCCTTTTCTTTGTGGACTGCCTTGCCCTTTCCTTTGTCTGCAGCGGATTTCTTAAAACCCTTGCCCTTCTGCACCATGAGTACAGACGGCTCCTTGGCCTTCTTCAGATTAGGTTCTGCAGTCTTGAGCATACCATGTAGCTCAGGCAAAGTCTTTGTCAACCCATGCATATTATAGTTCAAGACGAACTGGTCATATGCAGGAGTAAGAGACTGCAGAACGATATCACAAGCAAGTTCTTGGCTTATAGGACAGTCGAGTCTTGTCAAATGATCGAGATAACCCATCATTTTCAGAACATGTGGACTCACTGCTGCATCCTTAGCCATTTTACAGTCCAAGAGATTCTTTACAGTTTGGAATCTCTCTGTACGAGCCTGCTCCTGAAACAACGCTTTCAGGTTTGTCATCAGTTCCATGGGACAAGTCAGGCCTTCCCACTGAATCTGCAGATCGGGAGCCATTGTCGCCAACATTAGGCAAACCACGTCATTAGCATCTGAAGAATGTGTATCCCAAGCATTCTTCACAGCTTGCGTGGCATTATTCGCAGGTCTAGGGGGGAGAACTCTTTCAAGGACATAAGCCTTCTTCTCCTGCCGGAGCACAAGTCTCAGGTTCCTGGACCAGTTCAGGAAGTTTGATCCGTTCAGTTTGTCCTTCTCAAGGGCAGACCGGATCGAGAAAGTGTTTTGTGTTGTTGTGCTTGACATAGCTGAAATTATGAGACAATAGAGTTTTAGTTATTTAGTTCATAAAAGAGTAATCTTAAAAATTTATAAGAAAACTCGCATTGCATTCAAAATTTCTTTGTTTAACCTCATAAGAATGCAATGATTCCGAGACCCATGTTCAACTAAAACCAAAGTGGGCCACTGGCCGTCACCCAGAATTAGCTTTACTTGGTAAGCATACACACAACTAGTTATATCCATATAACTCTTGGTTGTGGATTGGGCCCAAGGCCCAATTCACCAGATGTCTAAAGGCCCGGGACTCCCGATGGCCCAGTCAAGGAAACCAATCTCTTACAGCCAAATAATCACTAAAGTCTGGGACTCCCAATGAAATTAGTGACTATATACTACTTTACTTACGCAAAAACAGACACCTCACACTGTAAGCCATATCTGTAATTGAATAAGCGTTAAGTAGCTGACAAGATTGGGCAAGACATCCAAGCTTGATATTGGTTTTGAGGATTTTAGGTTTTCTTTCAAAAAATAGAAGATTACTATTTTGGGAAACTTACTTATTTCAGAAACTTTTTAAATCTAGAAACATGCCAAAAATAGAAACTTCTAATTTAATGTTTTATTAAAGTTTTCGGTTGGGTCACAAATTATAGGCCCAATTCTTGGCCCAAGACCACAAAATTTCAATTGGCCCAATAATTTGACATAACCGAGTCGGTTCATTAATTCTGGTCCACGACCAAATTAACTACTAAATCCAACTGGTTATTTACTAAACCAGACCAGCTCTAAATTATTTGGTCCAACCAAATCAAACTTAGACCAGCCTTCGGTTTAGGTTAAAATTCAATTTTGAATTTAAATCCGGTTTAACCAGAAATTAAATAATACCAATTGTATTAAATAATTCCCAGCAAACCGCGATTTGGTTAACCGCTTGAACCACCAACTAAATTGGATCAGTTCGGTTAAGTCCAAAAATCGGTAAGAAACGCCTTGCGTTTTAGCCAATTTTGACCTAACTTGCGGGTTAAGCTAAAGCTAACAATGAAACACAATCGGATTGATCGGTTCATTGTCGCGGGTTAGGGAAGGACGAACCGCGAAGCTCGGCTGAACCGATTGGCTACTCGCGGAACGTATGCCTCGCCAGCCGGATCACGCATCGCCGGATCGAGAAGACGAGCCAAGCTCGCTTTCGGGACCTCGCGCGATACGATCGGGACAGGCGCATCAGCTCGTTGCGATCGGGTCATCGGGACAGCGAGAAGCAATCGATCCGATCGATATCGATCGATATCGATTCGCGATCGCATTGCTCATGCTTCCTCGTCGATCGATACTAGCGTGCATCAGCTCGTTGCGATCGGGTCATCGGGACAGCGAGAAGCAATCGATCCGATTGATATCGATCGATATCGATTCGCGATCGCATTGCTCATGCTCCCTCGTCGATCGATACTCGCGTCCGCTTCGCATACCGATGGGTTTCAATCGGTTCATGCGATTTACATATTAGGTTTTTAAGTTTTCTAATCAAATTTCTTAACACAAATTCGATTCTAAACATTTAAAACAACCTAAATATGATCCAAACAGCAAAAACCTAACGACCTAGGCTCTGATACCACTGTTAGATTATGTTTGTTCATAGGTTTAATTATCAGATTACAACCTATCACATAATCAACTAGGATCTAAGTGATTTGCAGTTGAATCATAAACAGATCGAGATCATTACCTTATGATTAGGTGCAGCGGATTGGTGGTAATGAAGAGATCACTGAGAGCTGATAAAAACCGACTCCTCCTAGGTATCCACACGCTTACAAGCTACTGGATCAGGCTGCTAGACCAAGCTGGAACAACAGAGAGAGAGGAGGACGGCCAGACCTAGAAATCGCAGAAGCATAGGGCTAACTGGCGTCCCCTCTTTCCTTATATAGGCCCAAGTAATTAAACTAATGGCTTATTGGGCTTTTGGGCCCAAGACCCAAATCAGACAAAAGACTGTAATCTTGTCTGGCCCAATTCTCTGTACAAATACAGTAAATGCCTTGCATCTTACCGTATTAATTCCATTTAACTTTCCCGTTAGCTATGGTGTGTGACCCTTTGGGATCATACAATACTGGTAATAAGTCCTAAACTTATAGATCAAGAGCGGGCTCTAGCAAGTCATCATGATCACCCAGTATTTATGACTTATATCTGATCTCGACACTTATCATACTTTCTAGAGATAGTACAGTAGATTTCAGGACATTCCCAACAAAAATACCAAAATATTCCGGTAAGAGTCACTGATCAGTTGCCAGAAATATCCCAAGCGTTTAAAGAACTCTAAGGATAGTTTCGTGGTGAACTGAGAAAGTGACGAACCAGTTGAAAGTAGTTAGACGGACAAAGACGAATCCCGGTTCCCACCTGGTTATATCTCTTTGTCTGAATAGCGGTACTAACTGTTGGAAAGGCTCCAAGCAGTAGACCGTAGAATAGTGCTTCTATCTGAATGGCGGTGTAATTTGTTGAAATTGTTTCAAGCAATAGCACCGCACTCTCTCCCACAACCTAAGCACGGAATTTATTATGTTGCTGTAGGTATAAGATATCTGAAAAGATGATCTTGATTCTAGTGGGAGTTATTTTAGTTATGTTGTAAACTTTACATAGACATGCTTTGGCAGTGTTTGTGTAAGTTAAAACTGACATCAGGATTATTTAATTATTGGATAATTAAATAATGGTCCCAAAGTACTTTATGGTCATCTTATAGGTCATCAAGTTGAAGACTTGATCATGAAACCCTACAAGTAAAAGATGACATAAATTATGATTGTCCCTAGTCAAGGTTGTTAAAATGGGACACTAACAACCGCGCAGACTAGTATGTGAGGTGACTGTTGGACTAAGTTTCATGGAGTCAATGATATGATTATCACAGTCAGTCACATAGATATATGTTGGTGAACATATGATCGGACATGACCCGCTTAATGAGAACTCCACAGGATAGTTATATATAAGTGTCATGGGAGGTTCTCATTACGACTATAGAGTATAGTCCTTAGACCTGAGTTCATCATGCTTTCTAGCATATGAATTGGTGCGCTTTGACCTTGTCAAACGTCGTTCCGTAACTGGCGGCTATAACGGCATTGTTTCGACGTATCATGAAGTATATATAGAAACAGGGATGGAACAAGATGGAATTTGTCCCTCCTGTGTAACGGGAGATAAATATCTCAGGGCCCATCGAAGATTTGATACTGAGAAAATGCATGGCCGTGCTCAAACGAGGTGATTGTCAGTCGTTTGTTTATCAGTATAGATCAGAAGTTTGATGAACATGACGTTGGCTTTAATAAGGATGACACAGTCTCTTGCCTTATGCCATATCGAGATATAGAGACGAAGGGATTATAGGAATAAGTGATTCCAGTACAAGTGGGAGATTGTTGGGATTATGTCCTGAAATCACATTGTACGAACTCTAATGATAGTTGTATTGTCGAGATCGGACAATTCATGTGATACTAGGTAGTCATAATGTTTTGCTAGAAACCACTTATGACAAATGAGTTGTAGCTCATTTCTGGTATCGTGTGAACCTACAGGGTCACACACCTAAGCAAGTTGGATATACTCTGCATGGGATTGATCATTGGCATATGGTCTGATCGATGTGTATTAGATACACATCGAGTTGAGTTTCTAAGAGGTGTATCGATCGACACCATTGGGTGCATCGGTCGATACAGGGCGTGTGTCGATCGACACCACTAAGTGTGTCGGTCGACACAAGGGCGAAACCGAGACTGATGTTTCGGTTCACCGCGAGGTCAATATATAAACTCGTTTTATGTATTTCGACCGAGTGTGAGTTGGTTGTGCGCCGCCCAGAGTGTTTTCTCAGTGAGAAAACACAGAAACCTCAGAGAAACTCAGTTCCCAGGGAGATCCGAGTCCCGGTACTAGCAACCCGGCGGATTCCAGCTTGTGTGCGTGTGGACTACGATAGAGGCGCAGCATCTGAGGCGCAATAGATCTCGTGCTACCTGATCAATCTTCCGCTGCTAAACACCAGGTAATCACGAGGTGAGATCCATGATTCAATTAACTAGACCCTAGATCCTAGGCTATCGGGAACTCGCGAGAATTCTGAATCTGTTAGAATTGGCTCGGATTCCCAACAGGATCGTGGAAGATGGCTTTATGACTTGGAATGTTCAAATCGGGTTAAGTGACTTTCTGTTCCGGCCATTCTGTTTCTGCTGGATTGATCCATTGATTGGTTTCTTGCCTTGAGATGCTGGCTCATTGCCTTGTAACAATCATATCGGATTGTCTGTACTTATGATATGCTTGATAGACTGACTGAATGTATGGCTTGTTGCGTGATTATTTATGTGGCTAAGTGAGACGGGACGACCGCTCTCACTAAGCAATCCGTTTGCTTATGCCTCCTTTGTTGATGCAGGTGATCGTTCTGAGAAGGCTTAGGCGCGAGACTAAAGGCGGCTGGATGGAAAGGATGGTTAAAATTGGGTAGATTGGTTAAGTATGAATGTAATAACTTAGTGGCAAACTGATCATTGCACTTAAACCTCGAAAATCTATCTAAGTCTGTTTTATGCTTAAAAATGCTTGTCTAGTTCGGATTGATAACGCAAAATAATTATAAGTATAGAAACATTTGAAATTGACCTAAGTCTGGTCGAGGAAGTCGACCTAGACACTACCCGCGGGTAGGTATTCAAGTTGGTATCAGAGCGTAGTTCGGTTCTAGGACAATTTAAGCATAAATGGGTTAGTGGGTTAAACCATCATTCCAGCGCCAGTCTCTCGATAAGTCATTCTGTGTTCTGTTAACAAGTTTGTGAGGGAGCTAACTTGACTGATATGTTATTTGCAGATGGCTAAGAGTAACCGAAACACCAAGAGGAATGTTGGTGAAGCTGGGGAGACATCAAGGAACAATGCGGCATGGAATGCTACAAATGAGGAAGTTCATGATGCTAGCAAATGTTTGGAATTCTGCAAATGAGATGAATGCTGCTAACGCGGCTAATGATGCTGCTGTTGCCGCGGCTGCTGCTGCTGCTCCTCCTCCTCCGGTGGGTTTGGAAGCAGTGTTGACACTTTTGTGCTTAGCTTGTGATGAGATCGCGGGTTCTTAGAACCTGTATTCATTGGGTATTGGTGTTGAACCAATTACTCAGGTCTCTTCCGTTGTCTGTTTTGCAGGTAATTCCATAGAGTTGCAGGGGTAAACAAATGGTGTGGTGCTGCGGTTTGGGAAAGCGGGATTTCTTTTTCGTTTCTTTTATTTTCAATAAGACTTATGCGTTTCATGTTTCACGTTATGACTATTTCCGTTTTTTTTTGTTTTACTTGTAAGACTTGGGTTTTAATTTTAATATAGTAAACATTTCGATTATTTAAGTGTCAATTTCAGTTTATGATTTGGTTTGCGAGTTGGTAGACCATGATTTGAAAAGTCAAAGAATCGTTGACCGAATCCGACGGAACGGATGTTACAATTTTTGTCCACGTTAATTTTTAACACACGTTAGGTATACAAACATGCAAAAGTATAAACATTGCATGATGATGTATTATCCAATTGATGGAAGAAAACGTCTTGCAAATTCTAAATTTGATAATTTAAAAAAAAAAAAAATTTGATAATTACTTCTGAAAGTAATAGGTGAAAAATAAAATCAAAAATCTTAACCATCAATCAGATTAACGAAAATATTGGTTTAAAACAAACATTTTCCACTCGTTTTTTTGCCGTATCACCTTGATACTCTCTCCACCATTCTTCCAACAATCATTTTCTTTAGTTTCCTAAAAAAGAATTTCTTTTCACTTCTTCGTTCGATCGATAATCCTTTAATTGTTCCTTGTTTTCTTTTTTTTTTCCTCCTGAAATTCGAGGATTTTTAGGTGAATTTACATATAATTTTCTTTTATCAAACCATTTCTTGTTTTGTTTAAATTGTTTTTTTTTGTAGGAGAATCACATAACTTTCTGAGATGCATTCTTGTTTTCCTCAATTTTGAAAAAGTGATTTGAGTATTTAAAAACCAGCAAATTTTTTTTTTCTGCAATTGTAAAATCCGTGTTCTTAATTGCATGCAACAGTTTTCTTTTATTTCCTATTAAAATTTTCATTTTCTATTTCTAATTCTAGCATCTTTGTAAAAAAAAAAAATTATTAGGATTTTTCACGTAAATAAAAGAAAACACCTGGCTAGGAGAGATCTATGCAACTTACAATGTCAAGCCCCAAGATGAAAATGCATACATTTCTCAAGTATTCGGTAATTAATTAAGTTCTTCCTCTCTTAAAGTTAATATGTTTGTATTCCTATTCTTTGTACATGTATTTTGAAAACTAGAATTAATTCAGTTATACGCTTGTGTTCGTATTCTTTGTACAAGAATTTAAATGATTGGGAGTATTCGGTTTGTGTATCCAATGTTCTCTGATGTGTTGATTTTTAATGTTCTTTTGGTGGTGATCATGATATATGATGTTTTATAAGATATTGTTGATTTATGGGAGCTTTGCAAAATCTGCCTTCTTCGTTTCATATTGTCAAGTTTTCATTTTTCTTAAAGGTCTAATTTTTGGGTTTTGTAGTGGTCTGATGAATGATCTCTGTGTGCGCATAAGTTTGGTTTGAGGAAGAGGCTTACTTGAATGTTTTGTTGCGGATTTATGTGGAAATCCGGAGGAGAAGATTTGCAAGGTTTCTATCCAGTTAGACCAGAATGTCAAACAGATGTTCCAAGGACCCGGTTTAAATCAAGGGTTTGTGTGTTTTATCTCACTCAATGGATTCAATTTTATTTAGTAGCTATTGGGAATGTTAACCTTGATACATAACTCTCAGGCTGGAAAAACTCTAAGTGCTAGAAGATGGCACGCTGCGTTTACTGAAGATGGACATTTGGATATGGAGAAAGTGCTTAGACGTATACAGCGTGGAGTGAGTTTACTTTCTCTAGTTTCATTCTCTTCTGGTCTCCACCTTTGTTGCTCACTTGTGGTTTCTCTATTAGGGAATTCATCCCTCCATCAAAGGCGCTGTTTGGGAGTTTCTGTTAGGATGTTACGATCCAGACAGCACTTTTCAGGAAAGGACCAAGCTGAGGAATCAGAGAAGGTACCTATTTTTATTGCTACTCAAACCTAAACTAGTTTCTGTAGATTCCATCACACGTCATGGCTAACTTTATAATGACATTGATCATTTAAGGGAGCAATACGGTATATGGAAAGATGAATGTAAGAATATGGTTCCTGTCGTTGGTAGCGGTATGTACATCACAATGGCAGTGGTTTCAGAAAATGGGAAACCAATAGAAGAATCTTCTGTTGAAAATCAAGGATGGGTTGTGAAAGACACTGTTACTGACGACAGAGTGCTCCAATGGATGCTCTCATTGCATCAGATCGGTATGCCATTATATCCACCAGTGGACCACAATCGTGAAATTTAACATTTGAGCTCTGAAATCATATTAGATATAAGTGATGAGTCTAACTCACACCCAAAAGCTAATTCAAGAGTGGAAAATGGTCACATCACTTATATATGGTCCCATTCACAACTTGTTTCACGATGTGGGACTTTAATAGTTACACCCAACCTAATGGTGAAATGTTGTTGCAGGCCTTGACGTTGCTAGAACAGATCGGTATCTCTCCTTTTATGAGAACGGTGGTAATCAATCAAAACTGTGGGATGTTCTTGCCATATATACGTGGTTGAATCTTGATATCGGTTATGTTCAGGGTAAGTGTACTTTACATTTTGTAAAAAAAAAAAAAGGGAGGAACAGAACCGATCTACTTTGTTACTTATGTAGGAATGAATGATATATGTTCCCCAATGATCATCCTCTTTGACGATGAAGCTGATGCTTTCTGGTGCTTTGAGCGTGCAATGCGAAGACTGGTAAGAACCCCTTTGACATAACTTCTCATGTTTTGTCGTCACCAGACCGTTGATTTTGTATTCACTGTTTATTGTTCTCAGAGAGAAAATTTTAGAGCAACAGCAACATCAATGGGTGTCCAGACTCAGCTAGGTGTGCTCTCACAGGTCATTAAAACGGTTGATCCTCGGCTCCATCAACATCTAGGTAAGAGTTTTGTACTGTTACATAAACTCTTCTTGTTGGTAAGCTAAAACTTGTTTTTCACGTAACAGAGGATCTCGATGGTGGGGAATATCTGTTTGCTATTAGGATGTTGATGGTACTTTTCAGGAGAGAATTCTCCTTCCTCGACGCTTTGTACCTTTGGGAGGTAACATCACTCCTTTTTTTGCTATCCAATACTACTTGGGTTGGCAAGATCTTGATGTGTTGTTGTTGGTTTGGTTTGGTTTGGTTACAGCTGATGTGGGCTATGGAGTATAATCCAAACATGTTTGCAACATACGAGGAAATAGAAAAGGCAGCAGACAATAATAATCCAAAGTTACTAAAACGGTATGGAAAGTTTGAGAGGAAATACGTAAACAGCGGAAAGAACGAGCAACATCGCAATACGATTGCTGTTTTCGTGGTCGCCAGCGTTCTTCAGACAAAGAACAAACGTCTCTTGAAGGAAGCTAAAGGCCTTGACGATGTTGTTCAGATACTAGGAGACATCGCAGGTAATCTTGATGCCAAAAAAGCCTGTAAAGAAGCGTTGAAGATCCATGAAAAATTCCTGAAAAAGGTTTTAATTCTTTCTATCATTTTTAGATTCTTGACTATTATACATTTATTTACTAATGGGTTGTGTGTTTCTGGCAGGCTAATAGGCAATGAAGATTTGCTTCCACTTTATATACTGAGAGAGAGAGAGAGAGAGAGTAAGAGATATTAACAATGTTATTTTTTTTGTTATCGGAAAGTTGTTCATCGCCGGCTAGGAATCTCATGAAAGATTCTGGAAGATCTGATGATACGTTTCTTCTTTTATTTAATTTGTTCATTATGTTATATTTATGTTACATGTATTGGTGATAAACTGTGTGTCGTTTATGAGTTTTAAGAATGAACGATGTGATACTTTCCTTTCCAATTCATTTGGAAGACGCTAATATAATTCATTCTCACGACTCACCACCTTCTTCCTGAATTATCAATTTTTTTTTTCTTTTTGTTGATTATCTTTTACATTCCTTGTCTTTTTATGTAAACTTTTATTTTATAGTAGATTTTCATCCACGCTTTTTTTGCAGAATTAAATTTTTATTTATTTTGTTTTTTAGTTATTTAGATTTTTTTTTAATTATGCAATCTAATTTTATTTATAACTGTTTAATCCATATTACAAAAAGTGAGTTAATAATTTTTGGTTTAAAAAAATAAATTGTGTGCTATTTTGGAGGAGGTATATCATAAAGATAAAGATAAATAGACTAAAATAACGATTTCACGCTATAAATTTTAATCCACTTAAGATTATGGTTTGAAAATAATTGTTTAAACATATTTTTTTAAATGAAAAAATAATTATAAAGTTATGTAATATAAATTTAATTTTTATTGCATTTATATTTTTTTTTTTAAAACAACATATATATTTATATATATAATTTATTATGTTTTTATTATTTTATTAGTTAAATATTTGCGAAAATAAAGACAAAACAATTCGTTTATATATAATTTTTATGTAGTTTTAGATATTAAATTTAAACACACATAAAATGATTTTTGGTGGGTCCTCGATGATACGTTAATTTAATAGAACTGATCCTTGAACCAAGCATAAAGTTAATCTTTCTGGATTCCTTAAATCTTGAACATTCATTTTCATTTAATCAAACCTATCTATCAGTTTAAATAGTGTCACTTTTTTTTACCCCTTTGCATTTATATAGTATAGTACAATTCTAGAAATTTTCTACGGAAGGAGCGCTAGTGCGCTCTACGTGTTTTGATGCCGATCCAACAACGATTTTCGAGGTGTCGTTCACCGCTCCCTCGGTCGGTGACCCTATATACTTCACCATCGGTGATTTCTTTTTCTGATTACGCTCAACCCTGTCTTCTCTTCACCATGGATCGGGAACTATGGCTTTCTCTACAGAATCTGAATCTGGGTTTTGACCACGTGACTGCTCATCTCTCCGTGGAGGCGGCTTGCGCTCGGGAGGCTAATCATCTCCTCAGCCTGATTGTCACCGGTTTGAATCTGCAGCATCAGAACCCTGCTGGAATCCGCGACATGATGCCTCGCGCCTGGGGGCTGGAAGGTCGGCTCACCAACCAGATTCATGAGGACAGGACGATCCCATTCTTTTTCAGGTACGAGCATCAATTGCTTACTGTTTTGGACAATGAACCGTGGAACTATCGTCAATGGATGGTGGTTATCGATCGCTGGTCCCGCCGGAATCTCCCTACTTTCCTCCAATTGATTGCTTTATGGGTTCGGATTGATCATATTCTGGATGACTCTCGGGATGAACCAGTGATCAGGGAAATCAGCGATCTCCTTGGTTATGTAGAAGAGATCATGGCCCGCCCTATCTTTCCTATCTTTTCTATCTTTTCTATAATGATTATTTCTATTTTTAAGGGCCCAAATAAGCCTTTTTATCTGTTATTTTCGTGGCATATATAAGCCACTTGAATATGGGGAAAACCCTTAAGCAATTTTGAAAGAAAAACCCTTGTGTTTACATTGCCTTGATGGCGCCAATCTACAAGACTTTTGCGTGATTTCCCCTTAAGCCCGAGATCCTTGGTTACTTGTTCTTGTTACTTGATTGAAACCTACATTGAAACATCCATAGATCTGAGCAATAGCGCCTTCGGCGAGTGAAAAGCTTCCATTCGACCATCCGTTCTATCGCTCGACCAATTCCGCATCCGACCATCATTCGGCCATCGTCCCGCCATCGACCATCACTCGCCCACGGTCCAAAATGGAGAGCGTCCTCGACCAGTCTTGTGACCCATATCTCTACCCGTATAGGATTCGCCCCATATCTTACATGAGGAGCCATGGCATTTGGAATTTCCTCACTACAAGAAAACACGCTTTGCAATTGTGTAATTAGTTGCAATTCAGTCGCAATACTTTATTTTGCGACCCAATAGCGACTAATTGAATTAGTCGGTAATCCTTCGTCACTAATCCTATTAGTCGATATGTTAGTCGCTAATAAGCGACTATATATATTTTGTGAATATTAGTCGCTATTGAGTTGCTAAATTTAGCGACTAATGAGCTACAATCAAACGACCAACTTAGCGACTCTATTATAGTTCCTACAACAGTCGCTTTGTAGTAGCTAGATTAGCAACCATTTTGCTACTGTGTTGCGACTATTTTAGCGACGTATTAGCGACTAAATTAGTCATCATGAATTTAAATTTGCCCATATTGTGACTACCTAGCGACTGGTTTGTGACTAATATCGCGACTAAATAGTGACTAATAACTTGAACCGGAATAAGTATTAAATTCTGATTTGATTTCGGTTTTTCAGTATTTTGATTGTTATGCGAAATTACGAATCCAAAAAACTTTTGAATAAAAGACAACATGATATTAAAGTTTAAGAAACTAAAGTCATACATTAGTCTTATGGTCTTAAAATTCAAAACAAAAACAACCATACAAACATTATATACAAGTCTGAACAAGTAGAGTCATAAGTAGAATGAGAAGGAGAAGATGGAGCTGCGGTAAGTTTTGCAGAAATCGAAGTATGTCGGGTCTGTTTGGTGAAGATACTTTTCCACCATGCCCAACTCCTTCTGCTCATTCGCCTGTTTGGTGAAGATACTTTTCCACCATGCCCAACGAGCTACTCGGGTACTTGCGCTTTCCGGAGGTGTGAGACTCTCCAAGACTTCCAATACCATATGCATAGCCTCTATCATCCACAATTGTTGACTAGGAAACAGAAAAAGAAAGTGACATATGATAGGGTCTAGTTTTAATCCTATTCTACTGCAAGTGCACAGTTAAGTGATTGTAATATATAGGGTATCGAAGCCACAGAGACTCTGGTCTCGATAGAATAAGAACCGTAGAGATTAATACTAAGAAGAAAGCAGATGTGAAGTGAATTAAAAGCAAGGCAAGAAAATAAATCAGTAGCAAGATTGTTGTGAAAGCAGTTAACTAAAAGCGTTAAGTCTAGGGAATTCTCAGGAAATCAGACAAGCAGACAAGTTAATCAGTCATGATCTAATTAAACACAGTTCTAGAACTCAAATCACGGAATTAGAATTAACTAAATCTCTTTGCGAAAATCCTCTAAGTCTAAATGCAGTAATCCAAATCTCTTTGCAATTACTAACAGATTAAACCAGCATTAATTTCAAGTTCGATATGTTCACAATTAAACTAAGCCAAATATCTTTGCGAATAATTTAATTGCTCAACCTAAATAGTTCAGATTCTAAACCACACTCTCGTGTCGTATTTAGCAACCTAAGATCTAGATTCTAATTGATCATGTTAGAACTAGCATTAAGCACAATTTAGATTGAAGAACATTCTATTCATGTGAATCCTTAACTGAATTAAACAAGTCTAGCAAGTCATCAAATCCTTAATGAGAAACCCTAAACCTAACTATGAATCTACTCAGACATGATTAATGAAACAGAAATCATAGAATTAATAGATTGCATATAAGAAATTAAATAGATAAAGGGGTTCGAAATCTTCTCCAAAATAGATGAAGTACAGGAATAGATCAGCCCCAAAAGCTCTAAAAATCTCTTAGCTCTAAGTATGAAAGCGTATCTAAAATAAACACCAAAATCCTCATTATATAGGCATAATCTCGGCTGGGGCTTCTTTGTAAATACTAGAAACTTCTGGGCCAAAGTGCAAAATCTTTATTCTTCAATTAACCGCCGTAATCGGCCCATCTCGCTAGTGTGTCGATCGACACCAAAGGTGTGTCGATCGACACCAAAGGTGTGTCGATCGATGCATGATCTCAAATCGGCCAGTCAGCTCAATCTCTCGGCCAATCACTCCAAAAATCCCCAAAATGCTCCAATATCTCCAATTCCGCTCCAAACCTGATTATACCTGTAAAAGACTCTAAAAGAACACAAAAGAACACTAAAACACAATTATATCATGGCATAAAACCGGTAAAAACCATGATATATCACTAAATACAATAAGCATTTACACAACTAACAGACATCAGAAACCCAAATACTATCAACTAAACCAAATATAATCATTAACTCAAACATCAGTTCAAATACAATATGAAACTGACATATTTATATATGCATCAACAATGCTGAAAATTTTCAACCTAATACACTAGAGTTCAAAACAATAACCAAAGGAAGAACAAACTCCATATCAACATTAAAACGCAAATGAATATATATATATATATATATAAATAATCAGAAGTATAGTTACCTGAAGAAAGAGTTCATTGAACTCATCGGTGATCAGATGTCTAGGTCGCAAACTCCCATGAGAAGTTTCTTTCTCAATCTCGGTCTTCTTTGCTTTGAGCTTCTCCTCATACTTCTCTGCAATTTGTTGCGCCTTCATGTCAATTTATGTTCCATCTGGTTTTGTGTGGGTCTTCAGAAAACCTCACCAAAACTGGTTGCTCTACCCATCTGCTCTTCCTGAAAATATAACAAAAAGAAATAGTTAAAAGAAAAGAATAAAAATGCAGAACAGTAGCAGATAGAGGAACGTTTACTACCAGCAGAAGTGGTCTCATTCCTCTGTTTACCTTCATCCTTGTCCCAATAAGCAGTCATTTCTTGCCAGATTGTGTCTGATATCCATGGAGGTTGCACACCAGTAATGTGAGCTTTGCTGACCATATCCTTCATTCTCCTTTGACAATCCGCCTTAAAATATCCTTGAACGGTCCTTGTAATTAACGGATCCCAGTGGTTCTCTTTCTACAATAGAAACCGCAGAATCATGTTTTTAAGAGAATAATCAAAAGTATACTTAAAGGCAGACTAATGTACTATACTAACCGCAAATTCTATGAAGTACCGCTCTGCTCGCGGCTGAGGCACATGACTCCAACTATAGAATGCACCATCAAATTTGTTTGTGAAGACCTTCGTAATCTTCCGGACCAGATTAGACTTGTCACGACAAAACCTACACAGACATCAAAGAATCATAGTAAATTATGAATCAAATAAAAGAACTAAAATGGAGATTGGGAGAAATAAACTTTTACCAAGTTGTTTTTGGAGGCTCTGGAAGAAGTGGAGAGAGAACCGTAGTCCACTTCTCACGGTTTGGCATGCTTAGTAGCCTCTCAAGATAGCGAAGACAACTTTCCTCGAGATTTGGTTGAATACCACATTGTCGTCAACCCCGTCAATCACACGGTTCTGCTATTGTATTACGACACGGTTTATTTTCATAGCGTTTGTATTTTGAAAACGCTACATTTTCTTTCGCGGGAAATTATAATTTTCAGCCGTATAAATTTGCTAAGTTTCTGCGCCTTATGATTCCAGTTCCAAAATTAAACGCTATCTTTTATCTTAACAAACTGATTTAAACTGGATATTTTTATTCACACTTAACTTTCTTCATTTTTTTAAGTTAACTATCTAAGCTTCTTTGTCCAATCAAAAAGGTATGTTCTTCTTCAATCGTTTATTTCCTATAATATATCTCTTGATTTTTATGATTTGGAAGTTTGGACACATCGATTTTGAGGTTTTTATGCATGTTGGGTTCTGTCGATTTCGGTGATCAATTTTGGAACACGATTTTGAATTTGGGTTTTGATTCAGAGTTTCTATGAACATGCATGTGGAAATTTTGATTTTTCATTGAGATTGATTTTAAGTAATGAAACACGATTTCACTATGCTGATTTGTTCGTATAATCTCCAGTTTCAGAAATGGAAAAGACAAGTGTAGGACAACCAGGTGGGATCCGTCGTAGTAAACGTAATCAAGGCTTAGGGGCTACACCTGCAACAACACTAATGGCAAAAAAGAGGAAAACTTATAGAAAAAAGAAGGTGGCCTCTCAAGCCGATGTTGAAGAAGTTGTTGTGGATGTAGCTGCTGTGGAAGAAGTTATTGAGACTGAAGGTATTGAAGATGATGATGGTGAGGCCGGGAAAGTAGTAGCTGAAGAAGAAGTTGTTGCACCTGCAAAAACAGTAAAGGCGAAAAAGAGAAAAACTGGTAGAAAAAAGAAGCTGGCTGCTAAAGCGGATGTGGTAGAAGAAGCTGTGGATGTAGATCATATGGAAGAAGTTTTTGAGCTGAAGGTAATGAAGAGGATGAAGATGTGGCCAAGAAAGTAATGGCTGAAGAAGAAGTTGATGCAAAACAAATGTCTCAGAAAGAAGCTCATGAGGTAGAAGTTTCTGAGAAAGAAGCAGAAGGTGGTTTGACTGGACACGAACAAGGTGAGGATGGAGAAGAAGCTAACAATATGGACAAATATGGTGAACATTAACAGAATGAAAACGAAGGAGGAGTTGTCAATATGGAACAAGATGGAGATGGCAATGCTAACATTGATGATGTAGGGAAAGTAAAAAGGAAAAGAGGACCAACAAAGATGCGTAAAGTGGCTAAAAATCCTCATGAAAAGGTTGCAGTCACATTCACTGACTACGGTAATCATGTTGGATCTGTTTCAGTAACACTATCATCTTTTTTTGGTCCTCTTGTGAGGGAACACGTTCCGGTAACACTTACTGATTGGAGAAAGCTCGATACAGTGAAGAAAGACACAATGTGGGAGGAAATTCAGGTATATATGTACAACTAAGTTTTTTTAATAACTTTGTCATTATTAACATGTTTGACCCGTGTTGTATTTTGATGCATGGGGTTTAATGTCAATGAAGAGTGGCAGAAAGCTGTTATCTTGAAGCAGTTGGGATGTTTGTGGAGGGCTGGGAAGTCAAGGCTTGTTACACAAATACGAGCTGCGAAGAGTGTTGATGAGAGATTAGCTTTAAAACCCAACAACATCCCATCCATTCAAATATGGAACTCTTGGATTAGGAGCAAGTCTACAACAGCTTTCAAGGTTAATTACCATGTTTAGAAATTTACTATCTTGTTTATAAGAAGTGTATTTTAGATTTAAGCACACTCAAAATTATATTGTAGGAAGTAAGCCACAAGTACACCGAGCTGAGAAGAAATCAGATTCCTCACACCACCAGCCGCAAACAGATGCTTCGATTAGCTCATGAAATGGTAAGAAGTGTACTCAATAATCTATAATGTGTGTTAGAATAGAATGGTACTCTAAATGTGTCTTTATTCTATATAGAGACAAAAGAGTAAGGAACCAAGTAAGATAAGTAGGATTAAGGTATGGATTGCGGGAGACACACATACTGATGGTAGACCTATGAAGCATCAACATGCTGAGACTATCGTAAGAATTCTGAAACTTGATCGTCGTAATGTATAATAATCTTGTTACTAATTGTGATCAATGAGTTAACTTGTGTTCAATTGTTTGTAACAGGAACAAATACAGTAACTTGATAGCCAAATGGACTCTACATTAGCTGCTGAAAATATAAGGGAAGATGTTGTGAGCAAGATTTTTGGGAAAGACAAACCTGGCCGAGTAAGGGGGTTTGGAAGAGGGATTACGGCTACTAAGCTAGCATTTCTGCACTCAAGAGGCGCAAAGATTGGTGATATGCGGAGTGAAATTGAAGATTTAAAAGGAATTGTCCGAGACTTATTGGAAAGAAGGTAAGTATTCTCATACATACTTGATCAAATAGTAAGAAAAAAGGAATGAGGGTACATACAATAATTGTTTTCCTTATGTCAGGAAAAAGATGATCCTGTGACATCTGAGATTAGTGTTGACTTTAAAGAAGGAATGAGGGTATAGATACTGGATTGGTTTGAATCAGGAGATGTTGTTATTGGTGAAGGAGAGCTCATCTCTGTTGAACTGTTATACAAAATTGGTCGTATACCAATTGGTCCCAATGCAGTGGCCATTCTTGTTAAGTCTGCATTAACTTCAGAAGCTTATCTATGGAGGCCTACGACAGATGCGTTATTCATTCAGCAAGCTGTGGGATGCGAGATAGATTGGCCAGTAGATAAAGTGATTGTAGACAGGGCTTCAACCTCTTCTTCAGTTGTATCCAAGGTAATTTATGAGGTTATATTATTGTTTCTTTTTCATATCTCTAATCATTAACTTTTACACATTGTAGCAAACCAGTGAAGATGAAACTCGAAGCTGCAAAATATATGATTGGACTAATGATGACGATGAGGTTATTGCTGAAGGAATCATGTGCTCAGCTAGTTCAAAGGATATGTTTAACAACATACCTTTAGGTCCAAATGATGTTAGTATTAGAGTTGTTAAGGTGCTTAATACTGAAATTCATTTATGGAGGCCCACCACTGATATGTTTATGATTGGTGATGCAATAAACGAGAAAATCGCATGGCCAGTGCGGAAGGTTGAGCCCATGTCTATAATCACTTCTCCTCCTACGAAAGCAGCTAAGACAACAACAGTGTTATGTAATTGATTTGAAATTATTTGTTTGGTCTTAACTATTGATGTTTGAAAATGTTTCTATAATCTTGTTTGAATTCTAGAGTCCAAGCACCACTAGCACCAGTTCCACCAGAAATATAAAGAAGATGTATATTCTTTTAGAATGCAACAACTCTGGACGCAATGTAGCTGAAGGGAGAGTAACTTCAACGGATCCGAAAGATGTGTGCCACTTTGTAGAACTAGGTCCAAATGCAAGCAAAGTTTGGGTTGAAGTGGCTAAGATTGGTGATGCAAGGGTATGGAGACCAAATTCAGAGATTACATACATTTCTGATGCAATTGGTTCACTTGTGGCATGGCCAAATGATAAGCTATTGTTCATTTGAAACTTTAGACATGGTTTGACAGTGTAACATAAATATTTCGGGTTATGCTTTATGTGTTTTTTTGTTTTTTTTTGTTTTTTTGTAAAACATTTGTGTTATGCTTTATGTTCAAACAGACTTGATGTATTTTGGTACTAATGTAATATTATGTTTTATTTAAACATTAAACCCTTATAACATAATATATTTAAACTTAAGTTTCGGTTTAGAAAAGTTTTCGGAGTGGTTGTTGATAAAAAGTTGCAGTGGAGATCTCTCGCCTCAGAATTCGGGATGAATTTTTTTTAAGGGGGGTAGAAAATTGTAACATACCAAAACTCATAGCCCAAAAATTTTGGATAAAAAGAAGGAAAAGCCCAAGCCTAAAGCCCAAAAGACCTCTTCCTTTTCAAAAATCCCTAGTCTCCTTCTTATAAATAGGTGTCTCCCTTCTTGGAAAAGGTGAAAAGAGATCTCCGGCGAAGCCCTGTCCCTTCAATGAGCCACCAGCCGTCGCAGCCATCTCCGGTGAACCACCATCGTCCGATCTTCCCTTCTCTTCCATGGATCTCTCTTCGTTCTTCTCTCGGGTTAAGTGGTTCTCCATTCTCCTTTGATTCTTCTCTTTTCTTCTTTCCCTTCTCTAGATCTGATCCATTGTGGTGATAGATCTGAGATCTAATCTCGTTTCTTCGATATACCACTTTTCCAAACGTAGGTCTGAGATCGATGCAATTAAGACCGTTATATTGATTCGCGTTTTCCCGTTGAACCGTAAGGAAACACGGAACGCACAATATGTCGTTGGAAAGCCCTCGATCTCATCTTTCCAAAAAGATCTGATGTCCGTTCGGGCTAATGGAACTTCCAAATTACGCTTTTGCCCTTTCTTTGGCCAAGGTGAGGATCGGTCTTGACCCTTGCTTATTCTATTTCATTCCGGACGCAAGTCCTTCGTTAATGTCGTCTTTCCTAGGTAGTTTAGGATTGGTAATGCACGCTATGTGATTGATTGTTGAAAATAGAATATATAGGTTATCACTTAAACCAAAAACGGTGCTTGTATGTGATGGCTATGTATGGTAGAACTGTTTTAGGGATTGAGTGGCAGGGCGCGTAGCGGAATTGTGAGAGTCCTTGATCATCGGAGGAGGGTCCTGACGAGCCCTCCTGTGGTGGTGTGATGTGATTTGAAGGTTTGCGAGCCGTTTGTTTGCTGTGGAAAGGGGATAATATCCAGTCTGTGGGGTGCAGTTAGGGGATGGCAGCCCTTGATCTGCAACCATAGACTAGTAGTTATTCGTAGGTTGATTCTAATGTGCTTTCGGGCATTGCGTGCAAGGTGATATTAGCTTAGAACTTGTTTTGTAGTTGTGTGGCGTAAGTCGGGATCGCGGATTCCTTAATCCGCCATCACTGGGTAATTGTGTTTAAAACAATTACTCAGGCCTCTCTTTTCCTTTTCCGTGCCTTTTCCCCTCGTAGGTCCGGATGCAGGATTGACGATCGATTAATTGATGCTATTGGTGGATTTGAACCGAAGAAAACGCGCAGAATTCCTGAAACTAGATTGAGAAGGCAGCCGATTGGACCGTTCCGGTTCAACGGGTGTCGTAATGTCGCATATGTGGTTCACCGGGAGACGGGTGTTATAGCAATCGTAATCCTTACTATTATTTGTACCATTGGTACCAAGATAAGATGAAAGGTAGTGAAATGTGCGACGGCTGCTTGTTGGCGAGGAAGCTAGGGATATTTTACAAATTCTTAGGTGTAATAAGTAATAACTGCTCTGGACACCAATGTGTGGTGAGTCGTTTACGAATGTTATCAAGAGTCGTGAACTTTTATGTATGGATTTAATTAACGTCCAAGTAGCCTTGGGCAAAAAAACCGGAACCGAATAACCGAACCGGATCCGACCCGAAAAATTTGGTTCCGGTTCGGTTCCGGTTCCATCCTAAATAACCGACGGATCCTCTAATTTTGGAATCGTCGGTTCCGGTTCGGTTCTGGTTCCTATCCGGATCCGAATTAAAGAACCGATGGAACCAAATTAGAAATTAGGGGTTAATCCCAAACCAGAGCTAAATCGACCATCAATTAGGAATTAGAAACTATTCGGATAAAAACGAATATTCGGGTACAAAACGGGTATTCGGATACCCATATATCTGTTTTATCCGGGTCCAAAACAAATATTCGGGTACAAAACATATATTCGGATACAAAACGGGTATTCGGATACCCAAATATCCGTTTAATCCGGGTCTAAAACGGATATTCGGATACCCAAAAATCCATTTTAACCGGGTCAAAAACGGATATTCGGGTAAAACGGGTATTTGGATACCCAAATAACCGAATATTTTAAGAACCAAATTTAATCGGGTATTTTACGGTTCCTAAACTATTGGATCCGAACCGATCTGGAACCGAGAGGAACCGAACCGGATCCGAACCGAGACCTCTATAGGAACCGATTGGATCCTAAATCTCAATACCCGACATAACCGGATCCGATCGGTTTCTATCCGGATCCGAACCGAAGAACCGAATGCCCAGGGCTACGTCCAAGTATGTTTAGTTTAGAGTTTTTGGACAAGTGTTTCGAATGTCAATCGCTTAGCCTTTATATATATATATATATGAAGTTATGTGAATATTATAGAAACATTACTCCTTTTCATATATATAAGATGTTTTAAGGATTTTGTTTTGTTTTTATATATAAGAGGGTTTGCAATTTTCTATTAATTTTTTTAGTGATTAAATATTTATTTTAAATATTCTAAATGCGATCATTAATATTATATGATTTTTGGTGATTGGATAAATTAATTAAAATAATAAATTTAAAAAAACAATAAATAAATTTTTATTTTTATTTTTAGGCAAAATTCTTATATAAAAAAATCGAAGGGAATATAAAATAAGAATACAACTAATTTCAAAACAAACATTTCATTGCAGAAAAGTAAAACTAATAACTTTAAAATAGTGGAAATCCAAGATTAAATTTTCGTATATAAAATATAATTATATTGCGATTGAACGCGATTAAACAGTTCTACTTATGTTTCAATTGATTTTATTTTCTATCATTTCCTGTTAATTATCCAGGACTAAAACCAGTCACAAAAACGTTAGGATTTATTACAGAGGCTGTAGTTTGGAATATTAACACTAACTAGATTTTGACCCGCACTTCTAAGTGCGGGTATAATTTTCTTTACAAATTTTACTTTTTATTCATTTTGTTAATAGTAGTTTAGATTTTTTAATTATGTAATCTAATTTTGATTATAATTGTTTAACCAACATTATAAACAGTGAGTTAGCAATTTAGTTTTTTTTTAAAATGAATTATGTGTTATTTGGAGGAGATATATCGTAAAGATTAAGAGATTAAAATAACGATTTCGCATTATATATTTTAATCTGTGTTGTATCGTAAGATCATAGTTTGGAAAATATATATATATATGTGAAAACAACTATTGTAAAAGTTATGTGATATATGTTTAATTGTTATTTTATTTATCTAAAATATTATTTTATAAAATACATGCTGTAGTCGTATATATAATTTGCAAATTTGATGGAACTATCCGTTAAAAACTTCATTCAAACATAAAGCATAATTTGACGCTTCAAATATTTGAATAATATAAGTATGAAATCATTTTAATATTTTTATTAATTTTAAAATATATCAACTGAAATTATTTACTATCATTTCCTGTTAATTATCCAGGGCTAAAACCAGTCACAAAAACGTTAGGATTTATTACAGAGGCTGTAGTTTGGAATATTAACACTAATGGTTAATGTTTTGTATTATTCGTTATTCAGATTTCAGAGTAAAGATTTAAATCCAGAAAATATTTGCATTACCTCTTACTTGGATACATATGCATACTTAAAGCAAGTATATATACAAGATATTACATAATATCTCTCTTTTAAGCGATTCTCTAACGATTTCTACGATATTCCACATATTTCGATCACCGCCTTTCACCGATCACTTTTTCGGTGACCATATTTCCGCCACTATACGGATCTCTCTCCCGGTGACACTGCCGGAGCCATCGTATCCACTTACTCTGAATTTATCTGATTTCATTATCACCATAGATGATGTCTGGGAAGCTCTCCAAAATCTCAGTTTGGGAGGTGAAGATCGCACATCTAAATCAATCTCTGATGAAGCCCGACAATCTCGCCTCGCCAATAACCGGCTCAGTTTGATTGCTCTTCCACTGAATCCGCCACAATAAAAACCCTTGGATTTGAAGATTCTTTTGCCTAAAGCCTGGCGGTTGGAAGACAAAATCACAAGTCGCATAAACAACGACAGTACTGTTCAATTCTACTTCCAAGCTGAACATCATCTCATGAATGTACTGGAAAATGAACCCTGGCACTGTAACAATTGGATGGTTGATCTAGACCGTTGGAATCGACGCTATGAAGCTGACTTCCTCACCAAAATTTCCTTCTGGGTAAAGATTCTCCATATCCCTGAAGACTTCCGCTCTAAATCCATCATCACTGAAGTGGCAGAACCGTTAGGTTACATCCATAATATTCATATTTTGGAGGCCACACAGACCTCTGAAGGAGAAGTATGGGTTCATATCACCCGAAACATCTATGAACGACTCATATTTATCAGGTACATGGAATTTGACCCTGAGCAGCCAGTTATGGTCCGGTTTATCTACAAGAAACTCCGAAAATTCTGTTTTCGATGTGGCGCTCTTCCTCATAGCGATGCTAACTGTGATTATAAAGGAGTAGTTTATCCTCATCCTCGTGTTGAACCCGCCAAATCAGACACTTCAATGCCTGATCCGCTTTTCCCTCCACCTGCTAATCCTAACCCTGATCCAGGACCGTCTCGTCCAGCTGTTGATACTCATGGTGCTATGGATCATCGATTGCAGCACAGACTTCCCCCTATGTATCCAAGGTCTGGACGTTCTACCCCTGATAGAGATGATACTATGGGTGAAAATGTTGCCTCCAACATCAATATGAATGTATCTGAAAACCTCATACCAGTTGGCTTTGTTGGGAATGAAGCTCAACTTTCTGCTCATGAAGAACCCACTCAGCCCAACCTATTACCAGCTGGGATAGAGGAAACTCCCACTCCAAATATTAGAGGTACTAAACGGAAGGCTCTCCAAGTTGATACTGATGATGAAGTGTCTACTACCAGACAGAAACCGACACCTAAGATTCGTACTATGTTTGAAGAAGGGGAGGTGGCAACCCCTAAGCCACCATCGCCCAAATGAGAATCTTACACTGGAATTGTCAAGGTTTGAGGAATCTCTTGACAATTCCATACCTCAAAGATATCAACTGTAAATACTCTGTTGATATCTTGTTCCTCATAGAAACAAAAAAATAAAATCGGCTTTGTACAGTCTCTTGGGCGTGAGCTTCACTTTACTCATCAATTTTTACTTCCTCCAGATGGGTTAAGTAGTGGTCTTGCTATCTTTTGGCGGGATTCTGTGAAGTGCAATTTTCTTTGTAAACCGACACTTCACTGCACAGCTCTATCTGTAACGCCCCTTTCCCGTTCTCCGCTGACCGTCGAGCTGACTGGTCAACACTCAAACAAGAACATGACCGATCGAACCCGAGCAAGTCGAACAGGAAAAGTTCATCACAGAACGAAGCCAAGGATTGATCGGTTTGAGACAAAGGCTCGCACCAATCTATCTTCGACTCTGCTATCCTCATTTCCATAGTACAAGCAGTACTACTTGCACTACTTCAATGAGTTGTGTCGGTTCGGACTAAAACCTCATATCAGGGAAACAATTTCATGTTTAAGTAATCAAACATTGAATACAACGTTTAATAGGTTTTACAAACAATCATCGATATAAAAACACAATCAATCAAAAACACAAAATGGTGCAGCTGCCGAACCGAAATAAAACATCCAAAACCCCGAATCAAATCCCGTCACAAGCCATCCCGAAACTACACCGAGGACCTCCCGCGTCCGTCGCTGCTAAACCTGAAAACACACAAAAAGAGTCTAATGAGCGATCTAAGATCACCCAGTGAATCGGCTCCCCACTAACGGCTTCTAGTCTATCTTAAGTCTACAAAGTCGCGCCCCCAAACCCCAAAATAACAATCAATAAAAGAAATGGCCAATCACGCACTACCACGTCGTGATAAACCCACACACACAATCAATGCCAAAGATAAGGAGAATTAGGGAAATCGAAGGCACTGCGGCACATGTCCTCGATTGGACTCGATCTATCTAACGCGCAATAAAAGAAATAACAAACAACACTGGGCCCTACGAACTCGGTAACTTCCACGGGTTTCCATCGTCACCTATATGGTAACTAACCCACGAATCCTAAACGTGTACACAAGGTCCCACGAATAGGACACCGTTCTCCGTCCATCAATACGCAGTGACTCGGACTACCCCTAGATAGCCAGAGTTTCCATGTGATTCGGCCCTAGGACATGACCCTGTATTCTCCGAATCACACACCTACCGGCGTCACCCAGTAGGTTAACACCATAACCGGAATCACCATGATCCGATTAGGTAAAACCCGAGGATCCAATCGGGTCGGAAGTACCGGAACTTAACAAAACCAAGTCTTGCGGAATCTAACGCACCCTAGAGTCCTAGTGCAAAAATATAAATACGCAGACTCGCTGGGACTCTAGCACAGATCACGCAATCAATATCAGCAATAATAAATCCCCAACCATTCCGCAAGCCACTATACTACCAATACCACCGCTCTGACTAGGTAAGGTACCTAGTCAGCACCACCAACTTACCCGGTCCCGTGACCGGAGTAAGTGTCCACAATAACTGCTCGGCCCAACACCGAGCAGTCTAACAAGCCTGCACACAAATCTCACAACAACAATCATAATAAACACGCAATCACAGCAATCACAACAACACCACGCAAGCAGGCCTATTATGGTTTCTAAGTCTTTTAATCCATTCTTATCCGCTACTATGGGTTAGCGGATTGCTAACCCGTAGACGGCTCACAACTCACACCACTTTCCGTATTATCTCATTCTAGATATCTTTTAACAACTCCTCGATCCGTCGGTTAGAGTTAGTAAACTTACTATCTCCCGACGTCTCATTATTAATTAACTTTATTCATTACCCATTCCCACTATTAAACCTAAACCCCGATCCCGTTATAATATTCTATGCATTCGTTTAGGTTTAACTCGTATTTTAATGTCGTCTTAATTCCCATATATAGATTCATTCGTTACCGTTCTTAAATATATATAATGCATATACGGTCCTAATCAAACAGTATCTATATGAATGCATCACACAAATATTACTAACAACCTAACGGCACGCAATCGATTAACCTTTTAATTCTTCAAACCCTAACATGCTTATCTGATCCTAACCGGTTTAACATTAAACGTCCAATTAATTATTAATTACTAAACATGTTAATTTACGGGTATGCAATCCTAGTACTATGGTTTCTCAATTCCCGGTCTATATGTGTCTAAAGATTTGTGAGCCGACTCACAGTGAGATAGGCGCGGAAATGGCGGCTCGACGCAGATGTGAATCCCGAGACGCCCGATCACCCGAATATCAAACTTCGAACTACGAACACTCCAGAAATCTCAGAATGGCCGTGGACCAAGCATTGACCGGCTTGATCTCCGGTGTTGATCGGCTGACCGCGTTGACTGGCGGCGTTGACCGGCGTTGACCGGCTGCGTTGACCATTGACTGTTGACCGACGAGTTAACCAAGCCTTGACTGTTGACCACTGAACCAACCTGAACCGACTGGATGAACCGAACCAACTAAACCGGTCCAATTAGAACCGGTTTGGTCAAAGGTTGACCGGTTTAATATAACCGTTGACCAAGGCTAAACCGGCCTTAAACCAACCCAAATCTTGAATCAAACCATCCCATCATACTCCTTGAAGAACCGACTGAAGATTGGAGGCGGAGGAGCTCACCGGCGGCGGAGGTGGCTTTTCCAGCGGCTTCTTCTTCTGATACACACCAAACTGTTCAGGGAGATGAGATCTAGCTTCCCATGGCTTCAAATGTCCAAGAACCGGCGAGGAGAGAGAGAGAGAGAGAGAGAGAGAGAGAGAGAGAGAGAGAGAGAGAGAGAGAGAGAGAGAGAGAGAGAGAGAGAGAGAGAGAGAGAGAGAGAGAGAGAGAGAGAGAGAGAGAGAGAGAGAGAGAGAGAGAGATGGATCTAGCCGGCGGCCTTCTTCTCACGGCGGCTCCGGCGAGATTCCGGCGACGGTGACGGCAAGAGAGGGGTGGAGGTTGTAGAGGAGAGTGAGAGGGATCTATAGGGCTTTGCAAAAGGTTATTTGGGTTTATAGATCAAAAGATATGGACTTTTTTGTTCTTCAAGTCATGAAGAACAAGTTAGGGTTCTTGAGGTTTGCTTGAAGATTCAAAGGGTTTGAATGAGTTTCTGGGTTTCTTGATGAATCTGGAGAGAGAGAGAGAGAGAGAGAGAGAGAGAGAGAGAGAGAGAGAGAGAGAGAGAGAGAGAGAGAGAGAGAGAGAGAGCTAGAGAGATTAGAGAGTGGTTTGGTTTGTGCAATGAATTGATAAGACTTGAACTTAGAGAGTGGTTTGGTTTGTGCAATGAATTGATAAGACTTGAACTTGCATGCATGCAAAGTTCAATGAATTTTCCCATGCATGCACTCCACACATGCAAGGTGGCGACCCAGGGTGAAGACAGGTGTCCCTTCTGAATGTTTTTATTGCCCAAAAACCCTTCTTAATCTTCCTTAACCATCCCTTAAACCGCTTAAACCCGTAGCTTCAGTTTCCCTTGATCTTGCGTTTTATATTTTAGAACCTCTCTGGATGCTCCCATAAATCCTCAAACCTCCACAATCAGATTCTCCATACTATTTTATGAATTTATCATTTTGAATCACTCCGTTCGGACTTACGTAGCTCCGGTTATGAATTTTCGAAGTTTCTTTGGGTTTGTCGGTTTCCATTCTTGACAAGCCGTAAAACATATTTCTGCTCCGTTTCTTCCAATCCTGGTTTTCTAAATATTCTTTATGTTGAAAAATGAGAATATTTGGCCCGTCTCAGCTTCCGTCTCAAACTTTGGCAAAATTACCATTTTGCCCCTCACTTGGCAAAATGACAATTTTGCCCCTGGTTGACTTTCTGTTGCCCATTGACCATATTTTGGATACGGGGTATCACACTATCTATTATAGATGGCTCTCATCAGTTTTATCTTACATATATATGTGGCCCACCCTGCTGGACACATCGAAAAAGTTTCTGGACCAAGATGATATTTGATGCTCCTATGGGTAGATACAATGGTGCACCACATCTAGTGTTGGGGGACTTAAATGAACTTGCAAGGAACTCTGAGAAACAAGGAGGTAGACACTATCCTGAATGGCGATTCTCTCCTTTCCGCAGATTCCTTAATATTGCAGGTCTCCAAGAGCTAAAAACATATGGTGGGCGGTTTACTTGGATAGGAAATAGAAAGAATGGTACCATCAAAAGTAAATTGGATCGAGTTCTAGCCAATGCAGACTGGTTTGACAAGTTTCCTAAGGCATGGGCTCAACTTCTCCATTGGCAGGGATCTGATCATCGCCCCCTTCTGATAAACACTGAAGATGCTAAATGGAGGAGTAAAGGCTTATTTAGATATGATAACCGTTGGCGTCTGAATGATGAAGTTAAACGAATCATCTCTAATACATGGATTGAGCGCTGCCAAACTCTTCCCTCTGAAGCTTTTTATGATGCACTCCGTCACTGCCGTAACTCACTAGCTCGCTGGAAGGCAACAACTAAATCTAACTCAGAGAAGAACATTCGTCAATTGCAGGAAGAGCTACACAAAGCGTATGACTCTCTCCCTTTAAACTATGCTCATATTTCTGAAATAAAACAGAAACTACACTTATCTTATCGCATGGAAGAAGAGTATTGGCGTACTAAAAGTAGAATCTTAAACTTTAAAGCTGGTGATCGCAATACTAAATTCTTCCATGCTTAAACTAAACAGAGAAGAAGTAGAAATCGCATTACATCTCTCCAAGATTCTAAGGGTTCTATTTTCTGTGAACCTCAGCAAATTCATAATGTGATTACTCAATATTTCTCTGAGTTATATTCCTCTACTTGTAGCAACTCGGTTGAATCCTTTTTACATCACATCAAGTCGTGTGTTACTTCAGAAGTAAACCAAAAGCTTACAGCACCAGTTACAGAATCTGAAATCTATCAAGCCTTGAAGAGTATGAATGCCGACAAGGCTCCTGGGCCTGATGGACTCAATGCAGGGTTCTACCAACACCATTGGGACATCCTTAAACCAGGTGTGATCTCGTTCATTCAATTGTTCTTTAATACTGGTTATTTGGACCATCGCATTAATCACACCCATATATGTTTAGTCCCAAAAATAGAAGCGCCCCTTCAAGTTAAAGACTTTAGACCTAATAGTCTGGCTAATATTGCTTACAAGCTTATATCTAAAGTCCTTGCTGAGCGTCTGAAGTGTTGTTTAGGGGACATACTCTCAGAATTTCAATCTGCATTTATTTCGGGCAGATACATTACTGATAATGTTTTGATAACGCATGAACTACTGCACTCTCTGACAACTAAAAAGCTGTGAACTCCATTCATGGCTCTTAAGCTAGATATAGATAAAGCATTTGATAAACTAGAGTGGAAGTATATCTACTGTATTCTCAAGAAACTTGGTTTTGCAGATGTCTGGTGTGACTGGATAATGACATGTGTTACCTCGGTTACATATTCTGTGCTTGTTAATGGATCACCTACGAACTTGATTACCCCTCATAGAGGTATCCGCCAAGGTGATCCAATATCTCCCTATTTATATATTTTGTGTACTGAGGGACTTTCTGCAGCTATCTCTCAAGCAGTGCAAGAACACACACTTCATGAATTCAAAGCTAGCCGTAATGGCCCAGCTATATCTCATATGTTTTTGCTGATGATTCTCTTCTATTTTGTTGAGCAGATGTCACTGAATGTCAAAATCTACTTCAAATCCTAAAGACATATGCAGAAGTCTCTGGCCAAGCCGTTAACTTCCAAAAGTCAGCCATTCTATTTGGTAAGAATGTTTCAGACTCTTTAAAGCAACAAATTACTCAGCTTACAGGAATTACCAAGGTTGGGAATTTTGGACGATATTTGGGATTACCTGAAACGTTAGGCAGGAATAAATCAAATGCTTTTTCCTATCTAGCACAAAGAGTTCAGAGTAAACTTGAAAGCTGGTATTCTCAACTCTTATCTCCTGCGGGAAAGGAAGTTTTAATTAAATCTGTAGCCACTGCCCTACCTACTTATACTACGGCATGTTTTCTTCTCCCTAAACGTATCCTCTCTACTCTCGCAGGCCATATTCGCAAATTTTGGTGGTCAGCAGAGCGCAATAGGCATAAATTACCTTGGGTATCCTGGAAAAAACTGACCAGATTGAAGCAATATGGAGGCCTGGGCTTTAGGGACCTCCATGCTTTTAATATAGCTCTCCTTGCCAAGCAAAGCTGGAGACTAATTAAGCATCCACATACATTGCTGGCCCAAGTTTTCAAGGCAAAATACTACCCACATACCTCTTTTTTGGATGCCACAGCTGGACGTACACCTAGTCATGCCTGGAGAAGTATCATCCAAGGTACCTCACTTCTTAAACAAGGTCTTAAATGGAGCATCAGAGGAGTAGCAGTCTCGTGAAGAAGTCGACGACCTAGTAATGGCGAAAATTCTTCTCCACTCTTCTCAATAACACCAAGTCTTCACAATATACTTACAAGGTCGAATCAATAACACCAAGTCTCGAGTCATGTATAAATAAGACCTCAAGACCCTCCACTCCACCGCCACCGCCTCAAACCCTCCGCCGCCGCTGCCGCGTCCAAAGTAAAGAGCTATCGTGGTTGAAGATTCTCCCATTGGTCGGCATTATTGCTTGCTTCCGACATTAGAAACCCTTCAGATCCAGACAGAGGCGATTGATCTACCCTCATTAATGCACAGCACAACCAACTAATTTTTTTGGGGTTCTGTTGTTGCTGTTTCGTTTCTATATTTCACTACCGAAACTGAGAATTCACTTTCCTTTTTCCTGGTTAATTTGCTCCCAAATTTTGGGTACTAAATCTGGTCATAGAGTTATGCCCAGTGGTTCTTAGCATTTTGATCACAGTTGGGTAAGGCATGTCACTTGAATCGGATCTCTTACTCAAATTTTGAGGTGTTTCAAGTGGGTTAAAGTTTGGGGCTTGGCTTGGATCTGAGGATTAGCTAGCAATGGGCACTTTCAGATTCTCTTCGTGTTTCGCTATCTATTCGGTGTCTTGGAATTAAGGGGGGTTCAAATTGTTTCAACATGCTTGAATTTAGTATTGGTTATTCGTATAGTTAGGAAGATCAAATTTAGGGTCATGTGATAGTTTGTGATCAAACCTAGGGTCATCTGCGACAGCTGTGTGACTTGAATCTCATTGTTCTGTGTCTAATCTCTTTTTTATCCTATGACTATTCTATCTAGTCTTATGTTATTACTAGGATTCAAGGACTGTAACCAGAACATGTAGATATAGGAAGCGGGATACGGAATAAGAAAATTAAGCTCATTTGATATGTGTGTTTGCAGGTCAGGCTGTTTTTGATTTTTGAGTAATGTCGAGAGAGACAAAATGGAAGCTGGAGAAAGCCAAAGTCAAAGTGGTCTTTCGGTTGCAGTTTCACGCTACTCATGTAAGTCGAATAACAAATCAAATACTCACCTAGCGACATACTTCCCTATTGCTGTTGCTTGTGTTCTTATGATCTTGATGTGCAACTATGTAAATCTGAGTAGTTCATTACATGATGTGTACATCCGTGTGGAATGTGCACAGTGATCTGATGGATTGGTTTGTTTATATTGTCAAAGGTTCCGCAAGCGGGATGGGACAAGCTGTTCATATCTTTCATCCCATTGGTCGGCATTATTGCTTGCCGCAGCCGCCGCCGCGTCCAAATCCAACATGATCTTGTATTAGGTTATCAGTTTGTAATTATTAAACTCCTTTCTTAGGTTTCTATCCTTTTGGTTTGTAAAATAACTTAACTACTTTTGTAACAATTCATTCCTTTTGATCTTTTTGGTTTGTAACAACTTGATCTTTTTGATTTGTAATTTCTTATGAAAAAATTAAAGTTTTTAAAAACTGCTAAATAGAAATTAGTAAAACATTAAAAACAATTATGGGTAAATTATAATATATATAATTAATAAATAAATTAGTTACATATTTGTCACTATTTTTGGACTCATAATCAAAAAAATTAGTTTCACTTTGGTAGCATTAATGAACAACTAAAACACAACTACAAGTTAATGAGGCTAAAATGTCTAAATTTAGTGGCATTATTTGCAACTAATTAAACACTCAGCAACAAAGTACACTACTAAATAGTTGTAAAGTAGTGACAAATTTTTGCCACTAAAACGCAACTAAATTGAGCTATTGATTAAAGACTACCTATTATAGTGTCAAACTCAAATTACTACTAATATAGAAGTGGCAAGTTGGTGGTCTTTTAAAGACTTAAGATATCGTCCCAAAGTGGTCGCATTTTTGCCACTATTTTCCAACGACGGAAAATTGCGACGAGCACTATTGCCACTACAGAATATAGTTGCAATTTCGTGGTAAAATTCTAATTTGCCACTTAATTGACACTTCTGTTGTAGTTACAATATCAATGTTTTCTTGTTGTGACAGTATTAGAATCAATCAGGATAACTGGATTGATCAGCCTCCTAGACCTGCTAGACTTAATCCGTATATCATTTCTGACTCTGCTACAGTCCCATGCCTTATGAAGCCACATACTACATCCTGGTGTGATGAAAAACTAAGGGATATGATTCACATATCCAGATGATTACCAGAATCCGGCCACGACTTACATCTTCTCCGGATATTCCAATATGGATCTATACTAAAGAGGATGAATACACTGTCAAGTCTGGCTACCATCAACTCACAAAGCCTCATGACCACTGCCAACCGAGAGACCTCAATCTAGAACGTCTTAATAATATGCTTTGGAGGCTCAATACCCCACCACGGGTCAGACATTTCTGGTGGAAAGTGTGATAGATGCATATTTTAGAAGTTTTTGGCATGATATTTTATCTATATTTTAGTATTTCACCATTGTTAATATTAGTTTCTTTAGGATTTCTTGCATTTAGATGTTTTAAAAATTTAGAGTTTTAGTTTGCATTTCTTGCATGGTCTTAAATGTTTTAGGTATTTTTTTTTTGGAATCTTTGGAGGAGACTTATGGTGAGGAAAAGGTTTGGTCTGAAAAAGAAACAAAGTCATTGAAAAATGGGATGGTTTGTGTCGTAAGTGTGGTTGGTCAACTATGATGTGCTGACAAAACAAAGAGTCAAAGATGGTGGGCTGACCAAAACAAAACGTGCTAGAGGAATTAAGTCAACCACGGTCAACAGAAGAACGCAGCTTGATCCGAGACTTTCCAGAAATTCTATCGGCTTCACTCATTGATCAAACTGGCCCAATATGATCTGCATGATTCCATCGACATGTTTCTATCGGTTTGAATGGCCCGATATGAAAACACACTCGAAGCTGTGCAACTCTCCAGAGAATCTATCGACTATTACCATCGAGCATACTCAGCCGATACAAGCCCATATCCGACTTGCATTTTATTACAAAAATGCCACTCGACCAAAAAATTGATATATATGTATTTAGACCCAATTTTTGAGATCTATCTTCTATCTCATGAACTTCTTTCACTCCTTTTGAATCTTAAACAATTTGTAAATTTTTATTTTAAGTCTTAGTCAAGTTTTGTTATCTCTTTAATTTATTTTCTCTAATCATGTTTTCTCACTTAATCTTTATAGGTTTAGTTGAGAAAAGCATGATTAGTGAGTAGTTTCTTTTGAGGCTTATGGGTTAGGTAGATTAGGGTGATTTAGAGTGATTCATAGATGCTTAGGGCTTAATTATGATTGATCATTCCTATCTAAATGTGCTTATTGCTAGATTGACATTGATTAATTTGGTTTAGATATATTGGGTTTTATTGCACACCATGTGTTCGATGAAATGCTAGATTGGATTTTTATGGGAATTTACATGTTTTAGCTCATGAAAGTGAATGTCTAAAGTGTTTATTAGCTTAAGAGAACTTGAGATTAATGCTTACCTTGTTTTTATTCACAAATGAGAATTTGATCTTGACTAAGGATTAGGCAAAGTAATTAGTACCAAGAAATTGGATTAATTAATTGGTTAGTGTTCTTTGCTTAGGATTAGCATCTATGATGATTGTTTAAGCATCCTTGATAGCTCTAGATTGCCCAAATCATTGACATTTACCCATTGGCCTTGCTTTTATTATTGATTTCTTGAGTTTGATCTTTGTTTGCTCATTTATTTGCTTCTTTGATTGTGTTTAGGTTGTTAGAACTTCAAATCTAAATTGTTTGCTTGACTTGCTTGGTGTAGTGCATTCCGATTGGTTTAATCCCTTCCCAAAATTGGTTCGATACCTCTTGCTACAACGATAAGCAAGAGGAATTGATACCTCTAGGATTGCAAAATCCTTGTTATCAAAGTGCTCCATCAATCACTACCGGTTGCAGAGAATTTCCTTAGACGTCATATCATAGTACCATCAGATTGCCTCCTCTGTGGTGAATCTCTTGAAACCACAACACATCTTCTATTTCAATGTCGTGTCTCAAAGGAGATTTGGGAATTGGCAACTTCGACCTCTATATCAGGTCAGTTTCCCCACTGTCTCACTCCTTATGATCATATGAGACATTTGTTCACCCCTACGACTGACAAAGACCAACTCATGTATACGTTGGTTGGTTGGCGCATACAGAAATCCCGTAATGATCTGCTTTTTCGCAATAAAAGATGGTCAATTCCTGATATTATCCAACATATGTTTATGGACTTTCAAGAATGGCAACAAGCTATGATGTTAGATGCTCAAACCACAACCGGATCCAGTAAGGCTCCTTCACCACCAAAAACTGTACAAGAAGTCCTAGCAGGATTATCACCATCATGGTATGCTTGCTTTACTGATGCTTCTTGGTTGAATTCTGATAGTACACCAGGATTTGCTTGGGCTTTATTTAATCAGCAAGGACGCCTCTTAATCCGGGGTTCAGCTTCTATTCCACCTACTGAAATGGCCTTAGAGGCAGAAGTTATTACACTAAAAGAAGCAGTTATACACTTAAAGGCCTGGGTTATCCTAATATTACTTTTTGTGGTGATGCAGATAACTTGTATCGAAGTTTAGAGCATTGGTCATCTACCAAGAATAGCTCTCAGGTTAAAGATGATGTTATCCAGAATCATCTTGACGATATTTTGGAACTTACAGCACAAACCTTCACATTCCAACGGATAAAGCGCAGTGCCAATCATCTAGCGGATGTTGAAGTCAAACTTGCTCGTATGTATGATAAACATTATACTATTAAATGGTTTGTTGTGATATCGGAGTTTAGCCATCTCAACGGATTGAACTAACACATGGGCTTATTCTAAAGTTGTCATCAAGTTGGGCCTAAGTTAGGGGTTGGCCCAAGACATAAGGTTTTCAGGGTTTCTTGGTATAAAAACAAGTAGAGAGCCTAGGGAAAACCTAATCCCAAATTGGTGGATTCTATGATCTTCATGTTGTAAACCACATCCGAGGTGTTTTCGGATTCTTCATAGTGGATGTTGTGGATCTCGGATCCACCCCAGATGTAGCGGTTGAGACCGTGAACTGGGTTAACAATTCTCGTGTTCTTTAGATCTGTTTATTGACGATAGTATTGGGACAAAGGATTTAACGTATGAAATCCTAACAAGTGGTATCAGAGCTGCCGGTTATTCGATTTATAGATTGGGGTAAGAACATGGTGAGAATACGAATTCCCTGAAGATGAAGACACGGTGGTGATGTGTGTTGAAGCTTCTAGGTGAAACAAAAGGTTTCAGGGTTTGAAGCTTTGGTCGCGTGTTATTTTTCATGTGTGAATCTGATTAAAGAAATCAGAGAAGAGAGATCGAGAATCTTTTGATTTAGATTTCGAATTGAAGATAAGAGAAACATGACTGATTTTGTTGAAGCAAGATCAGAGGGAGAGGAGAATTGGTTTCTGTCGTCAGCGATTGTGGAAACGTCAGAGGCGGAATAGATGACGAGTTCACCGGAATAAATCGTTGGAAGCTCTGTGATGATGGTCATGAAAAGAGCTCAAAGGCGGTGGTGATTAGGTTATCGAAGGAGCCGTCGAAGATGCAAAGATGTATTCAATTCGCATAAAGAATTGGTTACATGATGAACTAAGGCGTAGCTGTTACCAGAAAATTCGCCTGAGATTGAATAAACGGCAGAGACGCGGCGGAGATCACGCCGGAAGAAGCAGAGCTGACGATTGAGTTTGTTTTTGCGATCGAGGCAGAGAAATTGCGAGAAGATGCTAGGGCATTAGGTTTGCGACGATTGGTGCGAGCTCCTGCCGCTCCTAGGGATATGTGTTCGGAGGTGAGACGAGCTCGCCGGAAGTTGCAGTTTTCAGAACACGTTGCCACGACTGAAATCGTATGAGACGGGCTCGACGGTTAGGTTCATAGGCGGAAGAGACTCGAGTCTTTGAAGGAACTGTCGGAGCAGTCGTGACGGTGGTCAGTGTTTGGTGTGAATTTCTCGCCGGAAATTGACGTGAAAGCAAGGAGAAGAAGATGAAGTTGACTTGGTCAACACTCTTCTTGGGCCTATTCATTAATGGACTGTTTTGGAGTTGTCCAAATGATTAAAGAAAAAAAAAACCACGTCTTCTTTTTTTTTTTTTTTTGGCTTCTTGTACGAGTATATGATGAAGACATATATTAGAGGAAGTGTGATTTCTTGGTGATTCTGATTATGGATTATGATTATAAAATCATAATCACGTCTAAAACAGAGACGTGAGCAGAGACTAGAAGAAAATCAGCGATGCGAGATAAAATCCTGACACATGATTTCAACAATATGTGAAGATTTAAATCGATGAGGAATCGGTTTAAGGTGGAGTTTCTCTGGAGTATCAGTTGGGTTCAATCTGAGAAAGTGTGAGTTTATATATTTGATAAACTCTCAAGGCTCAAGATTTGAAGGAAATTTGGTACAATTTTTTCGCTGAGAATCACAAGGTAATTTTGTGATGTTTTTCTTAGAGTTTCTGGATACTCATGGATGCTTAAGGTTAAGGAATTTAGACCTTGGTAGAACACAAGGTTGTAGATTATTTCAAAGGAGAAAGGTATGGGTTCATATTGGTGTTCAAGTTTTGGATGAGAGAACAACTACAATGATTGATAGGTTCATGGTTCTAGGGAATGCCTTAGAAATGAAATCTATGTCTAAAGGGGCTGTTGGAACATCAGTTAAGGTCTAAGATTCAAGTACCGGTTAATAGCAGTTGGGTATGAAATTAGAACGAGGAATCTTCTCGAGGGAGAGCAGGTTGATGGCTATGAAATATTTTCAGATATGGCCAAGTTTGACGAGCTGCTGGGTTAAACCTTAGAATGGGTTTGTACAAGAGTCAAGGATTCTGAGATTAACGCTTACAGCTGGTCGAAGGAGTAAATAAGATTGCGACAGTCAATGCCTATTCAATCTGATGGCATAAATCAGATTGGGCTTCATCAGAAGCAAACTGATCTTGAAGGGTTTTCTTGGATAAAGAGATTGTTGGATGTAGCTACAAGATACACAGTCTAATACACAAGGATACGTGAGCATGAATCAAAGAGAAGCAGTGAAGGCGTTGTTAACTCAGGAAGATGAATCTCATCTTAAGGAACACAAGAAACTCTAAGGGAGTTAGGTGTAAGGTGGAGTTATACAACTAGAATAAGGTTTCCATCGGTTCATTGAGAATGGTGGTTAAAACAAAGTCACTGTTGAGGGATATTCAGGTTGGGAGCTTGTGTGAAGAAAACGAGGGTTTAAGAGCGGGTGAAGATGTCTGAGGTTCAAGCACAGTCGGGTTGCAACCAAGGTTAAAAGGTAAGCTTCAGAGCCTTTTATAGCTTTATATTGGTGAAGACATCTAGTCAGTTGCAGGTTTTGTGCAAGCTCATCGTAGAGGACTGAGTTTTTTGCAACTGGTATGGGATCCATGATAGGATCATAATGCAGAGGGTACAAGCTGCATTTGGAAGAACTAGAAAGTTCTGGCTCACCTATTGCATCATAAGATCTGTGGATAAATCTTCTTAAGGGTTCACTTGCAGGGAGTTCAAGTGAGTTGTTACTAAGTAACAAGCAGGCACACCCAAAGCTCATGAGTATATGATGAAGACTTAGTGTGATCTTAGTGGATTTAAGATGCAAGTGCCGAGATAGGTGAAATCTGCAATGGGAAAAGGGGTTGCAGTGTTATGTTTACAGCAAGGGTGTTACTTCAAGGGTTCTAGAGAGAAGTGCTAAGGGCTGTAAGTTGGTGTCTCTGATATGTCACATGGTTGTGGATGTGAGACATTGTTGAAGAAGCTGGCAGTGGTCGAAATCTGTTGGTGGATGGTTCTGCTGATGCAGCAGAGTTTGAACAAAGCATGAGCAAAGATATTTGTTTCGAAGGTCTTCCTAATAAGGTGGAGTTAGGCAGATGTTTTGCTGATTACAACAGCAATACAAGTTGATGTTCAGTGAAGAGTGTTCAAACGGACCAGGATAAGTCAAAGACTGTTTCAAGGATATGAAGCATGGGTGACTTGAAGTTTTTTCTGCAGTTGGAGAATGTGTTTGCAAACAAGTTTGTTGAAACATGGTACTTGAAAAAGTTTGTGTCGAGAGTCTATCCAGCAATGTTGATAGTTGGATGGCGTGTCCCATTAGAAGTAATGGCGGTACAAAAGGTGTTCAAGGCTGGTATGTTTTTAACAAGGAGAGTCGGAATCAAGGATTGCTTCAGGTTTCAAGCATGTACGATTCAGAGTTTGCTGGTACACAACGGTCTAGAATTTGATTGGAGACTCAATGCGCATGAGTAAGAATCAAAAGGCTAGAAATGGATTCAAGTTGCAGAGAAACAAAGGTCAACAAAGTTATGAAGAAATCAATGATGATTTGAATGTGATAGCTCAAGAAGAGACAAGGGAGGATTGATAGCTCGGGAATGTTGTGTGACTCTCACATATGGAGCTTTTCAAGCGTATTGTCTAATCATTGGTGTTTTAGTAGATTTGTATTGACTAATCTACTGAGGTGGTTGTTTGTGTAAGTTGAAACTTATGCAGATTTACATGAAGATCAAAATGCTAAGTGAGCCGGTGTTAGAGGCTCTAGGAGCAAGTGACAAGGAGGCTTCAAGCTAGGATCAAGATGGAGATTCTAAGGGAAGCAATCATGAAGAAGGTCATTGGAATCATGATTTGCAAAGGTGTCGAGAGCTGTCTAAATCCGAAGGTGGAGATTGTTGTGATATCGGAGTTTAGCCATCTCAACGGATTGAACTAACACATGGGCTTATTCTAAAGTTGTCATCAAGTTGGGCCTAAGTTAGGGGTTGGCCCAAGACATAAGGTTTTCAGGGTTTCTTGGTATAAAAACAAGTAGAGAGCCTAGGGAAAACCTAATCCCAATTTGGTGGATTCCGAGCGCTTTAGGGCGGCTCGTCTTCTTCCTTGTTTCTATGATCTTCATGTTGTAAACCACATCCGAGGTGTTTTCGGATTCTTCATAGTGGATGTTGTGGATCTCGGATCCACCCCAGATGTAGCGGTTGAGACCGTGAACTGGGTTAACAATTCTCGTGTTCTTTAGATCTGTTTATTGACGATAGTATTGGGACAAAGGATTTAACGTATGAAATCCTAACATGGTTCATGTAACATTATGTATAAACTTATCTTTTGTTTAAATCTATAAAATGAAAAGTTGACAAAAAAAAAAGCGAGTATATATACAGGCAAAAATTAGAAACATTACATGATGATGTATTACCCATTTGATGGAACAAAACGTATTTCTGTATACTACGAATTCTAAATTTGATAATTAATTATTTTTTCAAAAAAAGATAATTACTTCTGAAAGTAATAAGTAAAAAAATATTGACTACCATCAATAAGATTAACGGAAATCTTTAAACAAACATTTTCCACTCGTTTTTGCCGTATCACCTTTATACTCTCTCCACCGCTCTTCAAACAATCATTTTTTTAGTTTCCTTTATTTTATTTTTTTCTTTCATTTCTTTGTTTGATCGGTGAACTTTTGTTCCTTGTTTTTTTCACTCCTGAAATTCGATTATTTGTAGTCAATTTTTTTAAATATTTCCTTCTTTTTTTGCTAGAAGGATCCTAAAATTTTCTGAGATGCATTCTTGGTTTCCTCAGTTTTGAGAAAAAGAAGTGATTTGAGTTTTTTTTTAATTTAAAAACAGCATTAATTTATCGATTGTGAATTAATCATTGTTCTTGCATGCATGCAACAGTTTCATTAAATTTTTAATTTTCTATTTCCATTACCAGCCTTTTTGTGCTCTTTATGTAAACAAAAAGAAAACACCAGCTGGGTTGGGAGATCTCTAGTTAATGTCAAGCTTCAAGATGAAAAGCCTCTTGAAAGGTCTCCGATACATTACTCAAGTTTTTGGTAATTAATTAAGTTCTTACTCTCTTAAAGTTAATATGTTGTTGATCAATCTAGCTAGACTAATATCACGTAGAAGAAAATTTGCATGCGTTGTGGTAATATTATGGTGTTGAATAGGATTGAATAAATAATCAATATATACATTGAGAAAAGATGCATGCATACATTGTGATCGTATTGGTTAAATATTGATTGTAGAAAGTGGAAAAGAAGAAGAGATACAGATCGGGAATCCAACGGACGTAAAGCATGTTGCCCATATTGGTTGGGATGGACCATCCACTAATCCTTCCAACGCACCAACCTGGGTACCTTTTATTATTTACTCACTGCTCTTTGCTATTATAGGAGTAATTTATTTGGTTTTAATGTGGTATATATTTGAAAGATGAACGAGTTCAAATCTGGCGCTGAATCTGGTCAAGGAGGCGGAGAAGATGATTCCTCCGTGAGATGTATGTCGGAATATGGAGGTCGGTCTAAAGATTTACCAAAACTACCAAAATCCACGAGGAAATCTGCATCGGAGAAAGGTTCTCCGACAAAGGAAAGATCATCAGACAAAACTAAACGCAGGTCTTCGAACAAAGGAACAACATCGTCGTCGTCAAGGAGACCAAAGGAAGTGTCAGAACTAAACGAGTTTTCTTCGTGGCCTAATCACAGTAGTCCAGGAATGTTACCGGAAGTCCCGAAGAAATCGAGGAGGAAGAAGAAGACGAAAGAAAATGTTAATGGAGGATCATCGAGATCATCGACTAGAAGATCTGACGTGGATAACATGTCGGATTTTATGTCTGAGACTGGTTCTGTGAGATCTATGCCTCAATTCGACAACAGAGATGATTTTTGAAAAATCAGATACACAGAAAAGAGAGTCAGTCCTGCATGGACTTAATTATAATTTCCACTAAACATACCAATATATATATGTTAGATTTTCAGTCTTCATTCTTGTACTATGCATTATTATTATTCACTTTAATTAGAAGAATACTTTTTTTGTTTTCTTTTGTTTTTTTTTGTCTATATTTTTCAATAAACAATTTCATTAATATTGAAATACGGTTACAAAGTCAATATAGAAAATTTCTAAAACAAATTATTGCATAAGTGATATACCTGATGAAGGAATTAAAGATGAGATATTCAACAAACTCATGGATTGGAAACGTATGGTTGATAATTAGTCTGGCATGAAAATTAAGAGGCTTCGTACATACAATCGATTAGAATTTGTAATAGACAGTTATGCAAAGATGAAAGAATTGTAAGGCATTGTATTTGTGCTTACACTCTCTAACAGAATGGGGTGGCGGAAAAGCTTAACAGATCTATCATGAATAAAGTTAGATACATGCTAAGCGAGAGTGGCATTGGTCAACATTTTGGGCAGAAGCTGTTGTCACATCGATTTACTTGATCAATAGGCCACCCTCATATTTTTTTGATTTCAGAGTACCTGCAAAAGTCTGGTCATATGTCATGCCAAGTCTTTCATAATTTAGAAGATTTGGATGTTTAGCATACGGACATGATGATGATGGGAAGCTTAATCCTAGAGCAAAAAGAAATGTATTCATAGGATATCACTACTGGAGAAATAATGGAAAGGTGGGGTGGAAATCATCGTATTGGCTGCTCGTTCTGTTCAGAAAACAGGGAAACTCGAGACCACATTTTCTTCCTATGTCCTTTTACTGGAAAAATCTGGGAAAAACTTGCGCAAGGGATCATGGGAGCTGACTTCACAGCTCAATGGCAGAACATTATGGAGGTGTTAAGCGGAACATGCCTCTCACGGACCGTAATCTTCATCACCCGCTACGTTCTTCAAGCAACAGTCCATCTCTTATGGTGTGAGAGAAACAGTAGGAGGCATGGCGAAAACCCAATACCAAAGGCAGCCTTGATCAAAACTATCGATATGACGGTGCGGAATAGACTCTCTACGATCAGTAGAGACGGAAATCAAAAATACGAAGACGGTCTTCGTACTTGGTTCGAAAGAAGAGGTTTCTAGGAATTCAATCTTCCCCTTTTGGCCATAAAAACAGTTCATAAACGTTTGTAAAAAGTACATTTTTTCTTGAATATAATTTAACATTAGATTCAAAAAAAAAAGGATATCATGAAGGTGTATATGGTTATAAAGTTTGGGAATTGATGATCAGAAGGCCACCATTAGCGGAAATGTGGTGTTCATAGAAGATATTTTTCAAAAAGATCTTAAATCATGTGATCAGAAAGCTGATATGTATTCAGAAGTTACTTAAACAGACAGTTTTGAGTTTATAACAGTCACTGAGGATGGAGAGATTACTTCTCAAGGTCAAGCAGTTATAGGTGATATTCATCAAGATGAAAGTTCAGTAGCATAAGGAGCTGAGACTACTAAACAAGACACAATAAAGCCTAGAAGACAGATAAAGCCTCATGTGAGGTTTACTGATTACGAATGTGATTTGAATGATGGTGAGGACGATGCATGTCCGGTGTGCCTAATGTCTGAAGATGGAAGTCTGAATCATTATCATTTTAAGAAGCTATGAGTGACGCTAACAATGATAAATGGACAAAAGCAGCAAACGAAGAAATGTGTTCATTGGTTAAAAAAAAATCATAATTTTTATCTTGTTGATAGACCAAAGAACCAAAAAATCTATTGGCTGTCGATGGATTTTCAAAAAAAAAGCCAAGAATTTGAGGGGTTAAAGCTCTGAGGTTTAAAGTTAGACTGGTAGATCAGGGTTTCTCACAGAAGGAAGGGATTGAATATAAAAAAAAAGTATTTGCCCCGGGGATGAAACATGTATCTATTTTATACCTTCTATCAGCAAATGTTTATTACAACATGGAGCTTCAACAACTTGATGTTAAAAGAATTTTTCTGCATGAATATCTTGATGAACCTATTGTTATGCAGCAGTCTAAAGGTTTTGTAGATAAGATACATCCAAATAATGTTTGACTACTAAGAAGATCATTGTATGGGCTCAAATAATCTCCATGACAGTGGAATAAGAGATTCAATGACTTCATGAAGAAGATTGGTTATTCTAGAAGTGAATATGATCAATGTGTTTACTTTAAAGAATTTAAGAATGGCTCTAACATCTATTTTTTGCTATACGTGGATGATATTCTAGTCGCATCAATCAACAAAGATCAAGTTCATAAGATAAAGAATTTGCTGAGCAAAGAGTTTATAATGAAAGAACTCAGAGATGCTAAAAATATATTGGGGATGGAGATAGCTAGAGACAGAGTTGAAGGCTGGATTTCTCAGAAAAACACGATGGATGTTCTTTCTAACTTCAACATGGATCAAGCAAAATTTGTGACAAATCCTATGGGTGCTCATTTCTAACTCGAAGTCGGCTACTGACAAGGAATTAGTAGATCATGCTGATTTTATGTCAAAGACACCTTATCAAAGTGATGTAGGAAGTATATGTACTCTATGGTCGGAACTAAAACGGATTTGGTATATCCAGTTGGTCTGATAAGTAGGTTTATGAGAAAATCAATAAAGGAAACATTGGATGTATGTAAAATGATTTCTCAAATACATCAAGGGATCAATGGAAACTAAGCTAAGATTCAATAATAAAGGAGACTTTTTGGTCAAGGGATGCCGTTACTTGGATTTTTCTGCAGATAAAGATGATCGGAGGTAAATAACATGTATTGTGTTTACTGCAGGTGGAAATGAGGTTAGTTGGAGGTCTACTTTTCAAAAGGTTGTTGCTCTTTCCACTACCGAGTCGGAGTACATTTCACTGTTAGAGGTTTGACTGAAACGGTTTGAAGAAGAACTTGGATTTGCACAAGATTCAGTGGAGGTATATTGTGATTCTCAAAATTGCAGTTCATCATGAACGGACCAAGAATGTGGCGGTTAAGCTATGTAGCACGGGGACGGCATTTTGCTGTCCGTACCCGTACCCGTAACGTTTTGGGGATGGGTACTTCGTGGGGACGGCATGAAGACGTCTCTCACGTTTTCAATAAATCGAAAATAAAATGAGAACACTAACTATTATAAGATATAGAAATGATACTATAAAACGTTTCCAAAATATACAAATTTGAGTTTTTGTTAATAATTAACTTATTCTACTCTAATGAGTTTATAGATCTTCCATTACACTTGAATAAAATATGTTTTATGGTTATATTTCTTCACATTTTTATATTTTTTCAAGTTTTAACTACATTTTTATAAGGTATAATTAAGTATATATATTAAATCTATGGTTATGGTTATTTATATGTATATTTATAAACGTATCTATGCCGTATCCGTATCTATAAATTTTTAGTTTTGTCGTTTTCCGTTCCCGTTCCCGTACCCATTTATGTACCCGTATCCGTCTCGGTACAACAAATAATGTTTGACTACTAAGAAGATCATTGTATGGGCTCAAATAATCTCCATGACAGTGGAATAAGAGATTCAATGACTTCATGAAGAAGATTGGTTATTCTAGAAGTGAATACGATCAATGTGTTTACTTTAAAGAATTTAAGAATGGCTCTAACATCTATTTTTTGCTATACGTGGATGATATTCTAGTCGCATCAATCAACAAAGATCAAGTTCATAAGATAAAGAATTTGCTGAGCAAAGAGTTTATAATGAAAGAACTCAGAGATGCTAAAAATATATTGGGGATGGAGATAGCTAGAGACAGAGTTGAAGGCTGGATTTCTCAGAAAAACACGATGGATGTTCTTTCTAACTTCAACATGGATCAAGCAAAATTTGTGACAAATCCTATGGGTGCTCATTTCTAACTCGAAGTCGGCTACTGACAAGGAATTAGTAGATCATGCTGATTTTATGTCAAAGACACCTTATCAAAGTGATGTAGGAAGTATATGTACTCTATGGTCGGAACTAAAACGGATTTGGTATATCCAGTTGGTCTGATAAGTAGGTTTATGAGAAAATCAATAAAGGAAACATTGGATGTATGTAAAATGATTTCTCAAATACATCAAGGGATCAATGGAAACTAAGCTAAGATTCAATAATAAAGGAGACTTTTTGGTCAAGGGATGCCGTTACTTGGATTTTTCTGCAGATAAAGATGATCGGAGGTAAATAACATGTATTGTGTTTACTGCAGGTGGAAATGAGGTTAGTTGGAGGTCTACTTTTCAAAAGGTTGTTGCTCTTTCCACTACTGAGTCAGAGTACATTTCACTGTTAGAGGTTTGACTGAAACGGTTTGAAGAAGAACTTGGATTTGCACAAGATTCAGTGGAGGTATATTGTGATTCTCAAAATTGCAGTTCATCATGAACGGACCAAGAATGTGGCGGTTAAGCTATGTAGCACGGGGACGGCATTTTGCTGTCCGTACCCGTACTCGTAACGTTTTGGGGACGGGTACTTCGTGGGGACGGCATGAAGACGTCTCTCACGTTTTCAATAAATCGAAAATAAAATGAGAACACTAACTATTATAAGATATAGAAATGATACTATAAAACGTTTCCAAAATATACAAATTTGAGTTTTTGTTAATAATTAACTTATTCTACTCTAATGAGTTTATAGATCTTCCATTATACTTGAATAAAATATGTTTTATGGTTATATTTCTTCACATTTTTATATTTTTCAAGCTTTAACTACATTTTTATAAGGTATAATTAAGTATATATATTAAATCTATGGTTATGGTTATTTATATCTATATTTATAGACGTATCTATGCCGTATCCGTATCTATAAATTTTTAGTTTTGTCGTTTTCCGTTCCCGTTCCCGTACCGATTTCTGTACCCGTATCCGTCTCGGTACAACATAGCGGTTAAGTATCATTTCGTGAGAAATCTTGTTAACAAGGGTGAGGTACATGTTTTGAAGATAGCAACAACAAACAATCATGCAGACATTTTCATAAAGGTATTACCAGTTCCAAAATTAAGGGAAGCATTGAGAATGCTTCGTTTTACTAAGGATTAGAAGTCGCACATCCGTGAAGGGTGGAAGACGTTTCAGATTCAGGAACTCAAGGTCATGAGAAAGTCATGAAGATCGATCTTGTCCAAGGTGGATTTTTGTTGAATGTAGACGAAGATCGAGGGCTTAAGTGTTAAGATTGAAGCGAGAAGAATCTGAAGTCATAAATCTTGAAGAAATAAATGGTTTCGAAGTTCTTAAGTCAAGAAAGTATGTTAGACGGTTGACTCGCAAGCTCTCACTGACCACACGATTGACCATGTGGAAGGTTGAGATAAAACTTAGTAACATGATGTGTATATAACTAAGTATGTAGCTTTCTTGTTCGTTATTCGGTTGCGATTTGTTACCGAGAGAGATTAAAGAGCTAAAGAGAGAAGTTCAAGTTGTTTTCTACGATGACTTTAGCCGGAGTTGATCTAGTGGCTCCTCTTCGGATTAAGGAAGATTTAGAACACCGGATAAATAATTTCTTTTTTTTTTGATTAACTTGGAGGTATCCCGAGCCTATGGAGGGGCTCAGACTAATTCCTAAGGGGAGGTGCAGCCCATGGATAGATTTTCTCTCCGGGTATACAAATGGGCCGAAAGCAATGGGTCCATATCTATGTAGGTGTCCTAAACAAATGTGACTTAGTTTCGCATGGCAGGAGGATCGAACCCGGAACGTGGTAGCGTCTAAGGCCCGTCCCCAACCACTTAACCACAAGAGTCAGGACAAATAATTTCTGTGTTATTTCTTATTTCGCTTGTTTCATTCTTGTTCTTACTTCGATTCAAAAATTGATCTTTGATCGAGTAAAGCGAATTAGTATTAGGGCCAATATTTTCACAATAATAATTAAAACACACAAATTTTATATTGCACTAAATTTGCCTAATGTAATGTTGTTATTAAAAAATTATTTTCAGTGTCATGTTATAACTTTTGGGCTATTCGCAAAAATTATTTTCGTGTCATGTAATAACTTTTCTCTATTAATAATTTATTTTCATTTAAAGTGTGCATATAATTTATATGTAAAAACAAAAATTTGAAAGATATATGAGAAATAAATGTAAGATATGCCACACAAAAGAATGTAAGGTATAAAATTATAAAACTAAAATTTATGAGATACATAATTATAAATATTAAAATGCAAAAAGAATAGATGGAGATAATAAAAAAGGGTTTACTATTAAAAACTTTCAGGTTTTAAAATTAAGATTGATTTTGTAATCGACAATATCTTGAAAATGAGGTTTTAATGTTTATTTTGGAAATGCTTTTAATATGGAGATATCAGCAGATTATTTTTTTTAGTTTTCTGTCCGGAAAGCTCTGTTTTTATGAATAAATCATCCACTGTGGCATCAAAGATCAAGGAAGAATCCCTAAACGGAGGATCATAGATCTCTCGGAGCTTTGATTCGGCCAGCTCTATCAATTGAGCATCGGTTCTTGTGACATTAACAATTGAGAATTTCGATAAAGAGAGACCAGTTCATTATTGATCTGTTCCAGCAAATCATATCCGCAACAATATGCCATTGCGTTGACCACAAAAAAATGGTTGAGAACCATATTAAAAAAAACCTCAAGAAAAAGCTTTTGTATTAAGAGAGACAAAGAAAGTAACAATCCCTTTTAGCCTAATTAGCTAATGCTTTGACAGCTTTCTCTGCTGCATCATCCAAATCATCAGCTGTTATGAGTTTCATTCCACTTTCCTTGAGGATTCTCTTTCCCTGTTCAACATTCGTACCTTCTAGACGAACCACCACTGGTACTTTCAGAGACACCTATTATCAATCATGGCACACAAAACTCAGTTGTAACGCAAGAGTTCTAAAACATTAACATACAGTATGTGAACCTATCTACATGGCCTTCTCACCTCTTTTGCAGCATTCACTATTCCACTAGCAATCACATCACATTTCATTATCCCACCGAATATGTTCACCAATATTGCTTTCACCTTATCGTCCGATGTCAGTATCTTAAAGGCCTCCACCACCTTTTTATATTATCACAACCTTAAGTTACACCGGTTTCAATCCACAACCAGAAACTATGAACTAAATAAACAGTTTTATTACCTGGTGTTCAGAAGCGTTTCCACCAACGTCAAGGAAATTCGCAGGCGTCCCACCGTGCAATTTAATGATGTCCATGGTTGCCATGGCTAATCCAGCACCATTCACCATGCAACCAATCTCTCCATCTAATCCAATATAGTTCAGGTCAACTTTTGCAGCAGCCACCTACGACAAAGCAAACACACTTTCCTTCATCAAGCTAGATGCTAGAATCAAAACTGTAACAGAAATCTCCATATTGAAGAAGAAGAAAAAACAGTAACCTTTCTGCTTTCATTAATCTATATTGTTATGTACACATTACCTTGAGTACAGAAGATTATTACTAATAACCAACTAACTGAAAAACAACGACTAAAAATGCAGCTTAACCAACAAAAACTAGTTATTCTATCCAACATTCATAATATCAGATCATATTTTCTAGAGTCAAACATCCATAAGTACGATGCAAGAGAAAGAGAATGGACCATACCTCTCGTGGATCCTCCTGTGTTGGATCACGAAGGGCAAAAACCTCTTTTTGACGGAAAGCAGCGTTATCGTCAAAGTTCAACTTGGCATCAGCAGCTACCAATTGATTAGTGGATGTCTCAGCGAGGGGGTTGATCTAACAGAGAAATTCAAGGGTTCAACAAAAGATATTTAAAAAAAAAAAAAAAAGTGTGTGTATAAACAAGACACTGAGAGAGCACTCACTTCCAACATTGTGCAGTCACACTTGCGGAAGAGTTCGTAGAGCTTCTTCACTTGTTCAATCGAATCTTTTCTGTCAGCAGCTTTGGGAGCCAGACCATCCACAACCTTAGCAGCATCTTCATCAGTAATTCCTGCAAATACATCAATCGGTACCTACAGAAAACCATGAAATGAGGGTCAAAACGGATCACCTAGGAAAAGCTATACAACATCAGTATGATGCAAGGATCTCAGAAAGACATATCTAATGATCAATTATAAATCAAAACAGTCACAAACTCACAACCTTAATAATCATGTCAGGGAACTTCTCAGCAAGATCTTCAATACTGGTACCACCCTTTTTACAGGCAATTATCAACTGAAATAGGCAAGGAAACCATTATAAAGATTGCTGACAAGAGTAAGCAAGATCATGCCTACAAGTAGAGAAACGGATAGCAATTTATTATGTAGCATACCGGCCCAGCAGATTTACGGTCCAGGATTATGGAAAAGTACATCTCATTGACGAGTGATAATTTCTCACACAAGTAGACCTGCTCAAGATTAGGATACAAAAAAGGTAACAGCTGAGTCAAACTATGAATAAATACAAATGCTAAAGCAGTCACAAGATTTATGAACTTCATGAATAGCAGATTACAAACCTTGCTAACTACTTTGCCTTGAGGACCAGTTTGTTTGGTGACGAGAACTTGTCCTAGCATCTTTCCTACGAATGATAATAATCCGAGTTGAATCAACAAATTCTAAGGCAAAAAAAAACAGACTTCTCAACACTTGAAAGTGGGCATAAACACGAAACCATGCACAATACCAGCGATATCTGCCGCCTGATCACGGTTGACAATGTGAACACCACCCTTAAGACCACTCTTGAATGTTCCAAGACCTCTTCCACCAGCCAAGATCTGGCTCTTAACGACCAACTGTAACACGAAAAAGGATACTATTCCATGAGGCAAACTAATATAAAGAGAAGTAAAATTGAGCTCATACGTCAGTCAGAATAAGTCCCTCGCAAAACACTGTACCTCGCTTTCATTAGGGAAAACTTGTTCGATAGCCTTTTTAACTTCATCCAACGAAGAAACAGCGACTCCCTTTGGCACATTCACTCCGTATTTTCCCATCAGCTCAGCTCCCTGACAGTATCAGAAAGGATAATTTAGAAATAACAATGAATTACATATTCCAAAAAACCGCAGACGATTCAATGAAGACAAGCTCGTCAACTAATACTTCAAAACTTGGTCCTAGATACTTAATCAATACACAGTAATTGTAGCTTCCATCAGTTATCGCTTGAAACTGTAAATCAATCACTGGATCAGACCCAAAATAACAAACAGAGATCGTACCCAAAATCGTATTCGCACACACTTGAGAAGCGAATCTACGCAAAATATAGAATGTTAGAAATCGAAATGAAGAGAAGAACCTGATACTCGTGGATGTTGAGACGGCGAAGCTGTTGCTGCTGCCATTTCCCGGCTACCGAAAGAGATCTAGACACGAGCTTGTTCACCAATCCCCTCATCCTTTGATTTTTCTTAAGGAATATCAACGACGACGAAGAGGAGAGAAAAAGAGAGAGCGAGAGAATAGTCGCAGCTTTGATCGAGTCTAGGGTTTTTAACTTCTCAAATGACCCTCCTACTTTCCCAAACCATCTCAAATGATCTACCTTTCTTTAAAAATATAAATAAAAGCATTTCGTTTTTTTATTTACAGAAAATATTCAATAAACATACAATAACTATGTTTACAAAAAAAATTCAATAAAAGTAGTTAATGGCAGCGTCTAGTGATTGGTTGTTGGTTTGTCAATTGTTGATGGCTTCGGCTATAGTAGTCTTACTTCGGCAAATTGTTTTTCGTTTACTTTAGTAGCCGTCACCGTTCATCCACAGCTTGTAAGAATAACATGAGGATGTAAGATTTATTTACATGCTTCCTAAATTCCTAAGATCTTTAAACATTTAATTAATCATATAATAGAAACATAAGAAAGGAACGTTATGGGCGAGCTGGATCCAAAGGTACTTGGTTCGGAACAGCGCCTTCTGGGCCATCCCTGAGACGTCACCATTGGGATCATGGATCTGGCGCAAAATACTTAAATACAGGAACCTAGCGAGAAGTTTCTATAAGCTCGAAGTCAGGAGTGGAGACCGTGTTTCCTTTTGGTATGATAGCTGGTCCACGCTCGGAGTACTGCATGATCGTCTTGGACAAAGAGGTTGTATTGACCTCGGCATAACTATTGATAAGACCCTCGGCGAAGTAATGTCACACGAGAGAAGAAGACGACAGAGATACCCCTTACTTATCCAAATTGAGAGAGAAATCTCAGAACACAAATCTTTGAGGTTGTTAGGAGAAGAAGATAAAGCACTATGGCTGGGGAAAAGCGGAGAATACACGGATAGATTCAGCTCCAAGGACACTTGAGAAAGGATAAGAACCACGAGTCCAGAATGGACAGCACACAACGCCATTTGGTTCACTTTTGCGACACCAAAATTTTCCTTCATAACTTGGCTAGCGGCCAAGAACAGGCTCTCCACAGGAGAAAGAATGGAAAGGTGGGGAGGTAGTCACAACATAGGCTGCTCGTTCTGCTCAGAGTCAAGAGAAACGAGAGACCATCTGTTCTTCTTATGCCCTTACACGCAAGAGGTATGGAGTAAGCTTGCTAGGGGGATCATGAACTCCGACTACGCAGAGCAATGGCATGACATCGTCGAAGCCATCAGTATCACAAACCGACCGAGGATCCTTGATTTTCTTATCCGCTATGTATTCCAAGCAACAGTGTACCAAGTTTGGAGTGAGAGAAACAACAGAAGGCAAGGTGAAAGCCCTATGCCGGTGAGCAAAATGATCCATGCCATAGATCACACTATCCGAAACAGACTTTCCACTGTGCAAAGGGAAAGGAGTCAAAAATACGAAGCTGGTCTTCGTATATGGTTTGAGAGAAGAGATTTTTAGAGTATTTGGATTTCAAATCCTTTAAACAGTTGAGACAAAAAACGTTGTAAAAAGTTCCATTTTTTTCTTGAATATAATTTAACATTAGATTCGGAAAAAAAAGAATAGCGATACAGAGTGCCTTTCGTCATTGTAGTGGAGATAGGTGGAGTGATTCTTACTTCAATGATCTCTTGAGTTGAAAAAGAAATTGTGATATTTTTTAAGAACTTAAGGTTTCTCTCCTCTTGCCCACAAACTTACTTTAGGTGTTTGTGAGATCCGGGATTCACACTAAGAATTTGTATTCGTGGATTTGGACTTTTGGATATAGAAATGGTATAGTTTCCTATGAATCAAAGACTTTATTGAGATTGATCGTCGAGATAGAACAAACACAGTCGAAAAGAGAGTACAAAGATTTATGACCGAGCTATCTAGTCGAAGTGTTCTAAGCTAGGGTTGGAATGTCTTGAATGAATCACCACTTCTTCTTTAAATACTCTCGACTTTGATCTTCTTGTTCCGATATTTTGGCCTCGCCGTCATAACGATCTCCGAGATTTGCGTGGATCAGTTGAACCGACGAAGACCGAGTTGTTCTACCTCCACGTCGTCTTTTGCCGAGCTCGAGCTCGATCGTCTCTCACTTCGGCATTGCTTGGGCCTCGTCAAGGTGTCGCTCGTGTGGGCCCAACAAAGGACGACGGTTGATCTCTCTCCGTCTTGATTCTGGAGGGGGCTCGTGATTACGGACCTTTTTTTATTTGTTAATGGGCCGGATTTCCTAGAGGGAAATCCAGTACCAACAATAGCCCCCAACCCATTAATTTCGACAAGACGCGCGCGTGTCTCGGGTGTCGAAAACCCAATGATTACTTTCGCCCCATCCGTAGATCTTATTTCGATCCGACGGTCAGGGGTAGGCGTGTGGGACAAGCCGAACTGCTTTTTAGCGCGTCAGCAGTCGTGGCGTGTATTCGTTTGAGAATTTCATCTCCAGCCGTGGATCTGGTCGATCACCAATGGCTAAGATTCGAGGGCCGCGAACCATGTTCGAAACGGCGGCCAACGCGGCTAATTAACCAGCGTATATGCGTTCGACGGTGGCTGGCCGCCGCGATTTGGTTCTAATCGGGCAAGAAATCGTTTTTTTTTTATTAAAGTCATTTTTTCTTTGTTTTAACTTCAAAAATCAATCATTTTTGACAAATCCATCAATTTGAGGTAGAAATACATACAATTATGGAATAAAACGACAGAAAACGATGGAAAAAAATGGGGAAAAAATGTCTCGTCCGGCTGCTAGGGTTGCAGACAAACAATGTTAGGAGGAAGATGATTATTAGATTACTATTTTGCCCCTCATTAAAGGAAAGATTGAAATAAAGTAAAAATCACGGATATAGCAATCGAACCAGCGACCCGAAACTCTTTACTTGCACTCCAACCACTACACCAAGAGACGTAATTGTTATTTCTTACAACGATATTTAATATATTCATACCAAAAAGTATATAAATATCTCAAAATTCCGCCCCGTGTAATTTCCGACTAATCCCCGATTTTCTCATTAGTCGCCAGGCCCAACCTCGCCGCCCGACTAACGCCTAGCGCGTATTCGAACATTGGTCGCGAAGAGTCTTTTCAGGCTCGTTCTTTTACTGATGTGACCTAATTATCGCGCATTCGCAACCGTTGATCTTAAATCAACGGTTAGAGTAAAAGGAAAGCGAGGAGTCCAAATCACCTCAATTTTCTCGTAATTATTACGAGTTCGGAATCGTGCGGTTGAGATTTTGCACGATACCCACTATAATTTTCTCATATTTGTCGAGGGTGATTTCTTCTCTTCCCACTTTCACTTCTTCCTTTAATTTTGCTCTGGTTTTTCTTCTGTCATCGAAAAAATTTCCTTCTAAAGCTCTTTGCTTTCTTTATTCCTATACACCGCTTTTTATGGCTCTCAGAGATGCGACAGGAGCCAGTACAAGCACGGCGGCGGGTTCGTTCGCCCCACATCCGCCGTCTTCCCTAACCGCAAACCAAATCGAACGGTTGTGGAGGATTTGTCGGATTCCATCGGAGGTGGAAATAGTGATTCCGTCGCCGGAGACTGCGGTGGAGGGCTATTGCTGCGCCTCGTACACCTACTTCGAGAAATGCGGGCTTTCTTCCCTATTCCCCGCTTAATCTCTTTGGTGCTAGCCCAGCTTCAATTGGCATTCCATCAGATGACACCGAACTTTGTCCGTTACGTCATCGGACAGAGTCAGGGCTGCGGAAGAGGGAATCAAGTTCGGGCCTGAGGAACTTATGCGAGTTTGCTCAGTGAAGAACAACACTCGTTTCCGGGGATGTACTATCTCTCGCCTCGTTTCGGGCGGGTCCTCGAGGATGTTCCGACGAAAGATGTATGGAAGGACCGATACTTCTTCTTCATGATAACCCATCATTCGGTCGGGGGCTTCGACTATTCGGTCATCCCGTCTCGATGGTCGTCCAGTGTTGGTAAGACCCTGGTTTTAGTGTTTGATTCTATTCGGTTGTCGGGTCGTCCCCTTATCTGATTTGGTTTTTATCACAGAGGCCCCGGAGTCGCTTGCTACCAACCCGATCACAGAGGCTCTGATAGCTCGACTGAGAGGGGGTGCTGTTAACTGGGGTAGTTTCACAATTGAGCGTGTGCAAGCTGTTCTGCGGGTCGGCCCTGAGCGAGCTCCGCTGGACCGCGCTCGGGTTCCTCGAAACCCGTTGCTTCCTTCCGAACCCTCCCAGCCTCTGCCGGCTGAAGCTACTCAGCCTCTGCTTCGTATTGCCTAGCGGGCAGGAGAGAGTGAGTCGTTTTTTTCGCAAATTTTTTTTTTGTTTATCATCGTCATTTTGACTTGTCTGACTCTTTTTGTTTTATATATATAGCTCGACCTTTTCCGGGCGACAGCTCGGCTGCTGATACCCCTCCTTGCGGGACGTTATCTCGCAGAGTGAGCAGTCACCGGAACGGGAAAGATCTGGTCGACCTGGTCGACAAGATGGAGGCGGGCGACCTTAGTAACGTTATTCTCTTTGCTCTTGGCCGGGCTCCTCCTCCTCCTCCAACTTGTTCCCCTCCTCCCGCTCGGACCTTGCTTTCTCCGAAGACGGGGCTAGAGGAAGCGGCTGTGGGGGTCACGAGCACGCCTCCTCCTTTGGTCGATCGGGAGGCGGTTGTGCCTCAGCCTGAGGCGATCGTTTCATACGACCATCGTTCGGAAAACTCTGGGGGGTCGGGCCGTCGAGGCCGAGGGGGGTCTCTTCCTCCCTCTCTGAAGCGTCACAAGATAAAAGTGGGAGGGAGCCCGGGAGAGTCGGATCAGGAAGAGTGTTCGGTTACCGACGACCCGGAAGGCACGGTCCGTCTGATGAGGCGTTTTAGGCCCGCGGGCACTCAAATCCCGGTTGTCGGGGAGATGATTCTCTGTAGCCCGTATTCCGATATGATGACTTTCATCGGAAAGGTGAGATGTTTTTGCTTTGGTCCCTTTTTCTCTTGAGTGTTAGCTTTTTCTTTTCTCTTTTGCTAACTCGATGTTCTTCGCATGCCGTGGAGGCCGTGAATACATATGCTGCTCGGTCTGAGAACGAGGTATTAGAGGTTCAGACTTACGAGCTCGAGTCCGCCCGTGAGGCTGCCACCCAGATGAATGCCGAGCTCCAGGAGGCTTTGGCCAGGGAGGAGCGGTTGAAGAAAAGAGTCGCGGACCATGCTGTTGCGGAGGCCAGGATCGCGCACCTCGAGAGGAGAGAGGAGGAGTTGTCTCGTCAGCTTAGCGCCGCCGAGGCTCGAATTCGGATTGCAGAGGAGTCGAATCGGGTCGCGCTTCATAGAGCTCGGAGGGAGCTCAATGACCAGTATCTGGTGATTCTGGCTGGAGTCAAGGAGAAAGCCGAGAAGAGGAAGATCGAGACTAGTGCCGAGATTCGTCTTCAAGAAACTTTGGCCAACATCAAGCTCCTCGCTGAGATCACAGCTGGAGAGGTGGATATGACTCAGGAGGTGCTCAATCTGGCTGAGAAGAAGCGGCTTGCCACGGCGGTGATGGAGGCCGCGACAGTCTCCGATTTTAGCGTTGGCAAGCTTGCCTTGCCGGTAATGTCGGAGGATTCCGTGACCATGGCGGATCCTCTGCATGTTCCTCCGACTGAGACTGATCTGAGGATGATTGACGAGGTCGAATCTCGGCCGAGAAGGGAGGCAGGTGACGAGGCGGAGGGTCAGGTCGGAGGCTCCTCTTTTGCTGCGTTTTGAATAAGACATGTCCTTGTTGTTGCCCGAGGGGGTTTTAACTTCTTTTTCAGACTTTTGGTTGCCCAAGGGGGCTCTTTTTTTTTTGCCTTTGGTGTTGCCCTTGGTGGGCTTTTATGACATTGAGGACGCTAAGTCCTCGTTTTATTTATGCGTTGCCGTCATGCCTTAGCATAGATTTTACTGTTTTGATGCCTTAGCGTAGAGTTTGGCCGTTATGGCAGCTCGAACCTCTTCAAAGAGGTCGAGTAAATCACTTGTCTCGAGTTTCCTTAGAGAGTTCTTTTCGAACTTTTAGGGCGATTGTATTTGAGCTCGAGCTCTTTAACAAAAATTACCCGAGGTACAACTCTTTCGTGATGTAAAGTTCGGGCTTAATCGCTGGATTTGCTAAACATAAGAACAAATCGAAGTAGACTTATAAAGATTTGTTTTCAATGTGTGTGGGGGTCGTTTTGCGTGAACAGCTGTCTCGACCTCGTTGCTTTTCTTAAAGGGAGGGGGTAGTCCCCCAATTCTTCTGAACTGTATAAGGTTGGAAGAGTTTTATGTTTTCGAGGGATCATTTCAGATCACTTGATTTGGGACGACCATTTCAGTTCGTTCTGCCTAGAGGGACCGTTTTGGGTCGCTTTGATTTGGGACGACCATTTCAGTTCGTTCTGCTTGTTTTTGGGACGATCATTTCAGCTCGTTCGGTTTGGAGGGGCCATTTCAGGTCGCTTGTTTTTGGGACGATCATTTCAGCTCGTTCGGTTTGGAGGGACCATTTTAGGTCGCTTTTTTGAGGGGATAATTTCATATCGCCTGCTTACTGAAGAGATAATTTCATATCTTTTGATATTTGGAGGGATAATTTCATATCACTTTTCTTTGGAAGAGACAATTTCATATCACTTGATTTTGGGGGAGGCCGTTTCAGGTCGCTCGGAAAGGATAATTTAATACCGTTTGTTTCTGAAGAGATAATTTCATATCACTTTAGCTTTTGAAGAGATAATTTCATATCACTTTGTAGAATGTAATGGCGAAGCATTTCACAATGACTCTAACTTTTACGACAGATAGTGACCTTGATTGAAAGACTTATTTTGATTTCACAAAGATAAGTTAGTACCATTTCGTTAGAAGTTGTTGAGCTCGGCAAGAGATTTGTGTTTGGGGGGGCGGCTGCGCTCGAAGTCGAGCTGCCTACGTACCCTTTTAAGGGGATCAAACCATTTCGTAGTTCGATTATGTTGATGTACTTTTAGTGTAAGTACTTTTTGAGGTTGATGATCTTCCAAGGTCGTAGTTCAAGCTTCTGGGTTTCTACCGATTTGAGTCGGTAGACCCCATCCTTCACAATATCAGTGACCTGGTAAGGACCTTCCCACTTTGCTCCTAACTTTCCAGCGCGTTCTTCCTTTTTATGGTCGAACACTTTCCGTAAGATGAGCTCGCCTACTTGAAACCTTCGAGTTTTGAACTTGGAATCGTAGTAGCGAGTTGCAGCTTGTTGGTAGTTCTGGTCGAGCTAGTGCGAGGTTCCTTCTTTCGTCGACGAGGTCGAGTTCGTCCTTTATCATCTTGTTGTTAAGTTCCTCCTGTCGTGGGCATTCTTATTTGCGGATGCTTGACACGAGGATTTCGGCTGGTACTACCGCCTCGATTCCGTAAGCCAGCGAAAAGGGAGTTTCGCCGGTGGATTTGCGAGGAGTAGTCCGGTGAGTCCAGAGTACGGCTGGGAGCTCGTCGCTCCAGCTCATTTTGCACTCGTTGAGTCTTTTCTTAAGGTTGTTCATGATTGCTTTATTAGCTGCTACTGCCAGTCTGTTCCCTTGGGGATAACGGGGCGTTGAGTAAGTCAGCTTTATGTTCCAGGTTCTACAGAAATCCTTGAACGCGTTTGATATGAATTGTGATCCATTATCGGTGACGATCTCATAAGGTAGTCCATGTCGGCACACGATGTTTCGCCAGACGAACTCCTTAACGTGAACGTCTTTGATCTTTTGGTATGACTCTGCTTCAATCCATTTGGTGAAGTAGTCTGTCATTACCAATAAGTGTGTAGCTTTCTTTTTGCCGGATGCGACTAGGGGTCCCACGATGTCCATTCCCCATCGCATGAATGGGTAGGGTGATGAGATAGAGGAGAGTTTCTCCGATGCCTGATGGATAATCGGGGCATGTTTTGGCATTTTTCACATTTGCTGGAAAAAGATTCGCATTCGGTGGCCATTGTTGGCCAAAAGTAGCCCTGCCTTTTGATTCGTACGGCCAGGGCTCGTCCTCCGGAATGGCTTCCGCAGGATCCTTCGTGGACCTGCGTGATCACGGCTAGAGCTTGATTTTTATCGAGGCATTTGAGGTAAGGTCCAGAGAGACTTCTTTTGAAGAGCTCTCCTTGCGTGACGCAGTACCTCGCACTCTGTGTCTTGATTTTCCGCGCCTCCCATTTGTCGTCGGGGACTTCGCCATTTGTAATGTATCGAATGATCGGAGTTCTCAAATCTTCGTCATCATTAGGCTCGGGTCCTCGACTAGCAGATGCGGTTTGGATTGGTCCATCGGGGATGTTCGCGACGTACACGGCGCTTCTTGGATCGAGATCATCATCAATCTCGATGATGTCGCGACTGGTGTCCTCAGGACACTCCTTGTGTTCGACATCGTCCTTTATGGTAGGCTCGTCCTCTTTCAAGGACAGAGCTTTCAGGGTTATGTCGATGCTTGGTTTTTCGATTCCCTCGACTGGTATGATCCTTTTGAGGTTAGGATCTGATGTCGACGCTAAAGCGGCCATGACATCGGCTACGGTGTTTTCTCCCCGCGGGATCCGTTTTAGATCAAAGAATTCGACCTGTTTGGCGAGCGTATGGACTACCTGTAGTTATGCTTCCATGCGTTCGTCTTTAGCCTCGTAGTCGCCATGATATTGGCTCGTGAACAATTGGGAATCGCTGAAGGCGTCTACTTCTCGGGCTCTTATCGCTATTGCTAGTCTGAGCCCGGCTATTAACGCTTCATATTCTGCTTCGTTATTTGATGCGGCGAAGCCCAGTCTGGAAGACTGTTCCAACACTTCGCCAGTGGGGGAGACCCGTTTTACTCCGACTCCGGATCCTTGCCTCGAGAAAGCTCCATCGACGTAGAGTTTCCATTTCTTGGCGGAGGTCGGGTCGAGTTCTATGGTCGGGGGGAGCTCGATTATGAAATCTGCCAGCACTTCCGCTTTTAGACACGTCCGAGCTTTATATTTTATGTCATACTCGCTGAGTTCGTGATAGGTGTAGTTTTATCCCTATACTAACTGCAAGTGCACAGTGATGTAGTTGTAGTACTTAGGGTATCGAATCCACAGGGACTCCGGTCAACGATAGATTAAGAACAATAAAGATTAAACTAGGAGAAAGCAAAGGTGATTAAACTAAAAGCAGAGCAGAAAAGTAAATCAGTAGCAGGAGTGGTTTGTGAGCAAGGAAGCGAAGCGTTAAGTCTAGGGAGTTCTCAAGAAATCAGGAACACAAGCAACCAATCAATCTGGATCTAATCAGAAACTGTTCTAGAACTCAAACACAAATATAGAATTAACCAAATTTCTTTGCGAGAATTCTCTAAGTCTAAGTGCAGCAAACCAAACTTTCGTTTGCGAGAACTAACAGATTAAACCAGCATTAATTCCAAGTTTGATATGTTCACAATTAAACTAAACCAAACTTTCGTTTGCGAGAAGTTTAATTGTCCATCTAGGTTCTTTCTAGCTAATTAACCAACTTTCGTTGCATCAATCAACCTAACATCAATAATCTAAGTGGCCAGTTCAGATCAAGCATTAAGAACAATCCTAGACGAAGAACTAGCAGATATGAATCCCTACAGATTAATTAAACTATAATTTCATGAAATCCCTAATGAGAATCCCTAAACTTAACAGGTAATCTACTCAGACATATTCATCGAAACAGAAGATATCATAAGTAGAAAACCAAATATCATAAAACAGAATAATCAACAGGGTTCGAAATCAAGTCTCTTTCGAGAACAAGATCATCCCCTAAGGCTCTCTGAAATAAAATAAAACTTAAGAAAAGCATAGCCTAAATAAGTGGCTAAAAACCCTAATATATAGTCTAAAACACGTTTTGGGTTTCTGTGTAAATATCTGGGCTTTTCTGCAATATCAGCATTCTTCATTAAACCGCCGAGTTTGGCCCATTCGCGCTATGCATCGATCGATGCAGGTGTGCAACGATCGACGCAATCCTCAAATCTGGACAGTGAACTCTGTCTCTCGGCCAAACACTCCAAATAGCTCCAGAAAGTGCCATAATCACCAAATCTGCTCCAAATGTGCTTGTACCTAATAAACACCTGAAAAGACTCTAAAACATAGTAAAAGACTCGATAAAGAACACATATACCATGGTTAAAATCCCTAAAATCCATGGTATATCAACTCCCCCACACTTAGCTCTTGCTTGCCCTCAAGCAAGTAAAGAACCAAAGCATAAGAAAAGAAGTTTGAAAACACAGAAACTCATTTCGTCTTAGGAACTTTCGCATTCACATTCACTTAGTAATCCACTGGAAACTTTCCTACAGAACTCAAGACCATAATGTACTTCCCCCACACTTAGCAACTGTCCCAAGTAAACTCCACAATCACATTCAAGCATTCAAATTCACCCTATTGACTTCTGCAAGTATTTAAGTGCGGTCTCACCTAATGAGTATCGATCAAAGGGCACATGGATTCTTACCTTATCAGCTCTAGACCACCATACTATCTTTCTCTAGTCCCTTTCTTCTCTTTCCCTTCCTTAACAACTGATTTTTCCCACATTGGGTATCATTTTATTTTTTTTATCAGTGTTCTTCCTGTTATGGGGTGTACTTTGGACACATTCCATGGATCGCACATTAGATAATAGGGGTCTCTACCACTCCCGTGACCACTTCGGAGTTACTAACTCATCCTCAGTTTATTATCTTTCTTTTTTTTTTATGGAAGGGGAGAAGGGGACTAAATAGGATAGGTTGACAGGCTGTGTCAGAACTAACAAGGGAATCCGACACAAAGTATACCAAGCCCTTAGGTGAGAAATCTAAGTCAGTATTAAGGTTGAAGTCAGTAAAAGGATCCTCTGATACCTGAAGTGATGTGGGTGTTCCCAGTAGGTTGTTCTGTGATGTGGTTTTCTAATAGTCAGAGAGGCTCTGCAAGTCTGTCCAATGGTCACTTAGTTCCTGTTCAAGCGAAAAGTTTCCTCGAAAAATCATAGTTTCATACAAATTTTGACTCAATGAAACAAATTTTGAAAAACTAAGAAAACAAAAGCGTGCATCAGTAGCTTCCTCCCCCACACTAAAACTACACTGTCCCCAGTGTAATCAAGGCATGAGCTCGGTGAGAATAATAATCAAATTTGAAACAATCCGAAAAGTTGCAGAACACTTACCTGTCGTCGCCCTGCGTCGTTCGATGCCCAAGGGTGTCGATCAATGCAAGGCGATTATCGCTCGCGGTTATGTAGATAACCGATGTCTGAACCGCAATCAATTCGTTAAACCGTAAATCGCGACTGCATCGACCGATGCACAATGTGTGTCGATCGATGCAATGCGATTATTCCTGTTTCCCTCAGCTCTGAACACACTTAAACAGAAAAATTAAAAATACCAAATCAAAACGAAAAAACAAAAATAAAAACGAACCTAACAGTGGGTTGCCTCCCACTCAGCGCTTGTTTAAAGTCAATAGCTTGACTATTGGAAGAGATCAGATTCATGGCGGTTTCAACAGAGACTTTGAATGTCTCTGTGAATATCTCTTCATCCAAGGAGGTGTATAGGCTGTCAGATCATGAGGTCTCCCAAGGAAAGAGTAAACATAATCAGGGCGGGAGCGAAGCTTGGGTGGGATACTGCGTTTTCCTGCATTCAAAGCAATGCGGTCAGGAGGTTTAAGCTTAGGTGATTTATATCTTACGTTTGGTGCAGATCTGATGTTTGGGGCTTTCTGCTTATGAGCAGTTGCAGGTTCTGAAGATGTTAGAGCAGGTTCAAAAGGAACCGCCATCTTCTTCTTTCCACTATAAGATACTGTAGTTCCACCAATCTGAACTTCTTCTTTCAGATGACCATCAGTGGAGATCATCTTCTTTGCATGAACTCGCGAAGTTTCAACTGGTGGTGTTTTATTCACCTTCTTATCCATCACTTTCATGCAGTTAGCCACTTCTATCTCTTGCTTAGAGGGTTTGAGAACCTTAGGATATGGCACAATGGGCGTGTAGACTCGTTCTGGGACTGTTGCAGGTTTCTGGTCATGTCTGCGTTCTGTGTCGATCGTTGCATGATGTGTGTCGATCGACACAAGGCGATTATGTTTGTCGAAAGAACTCGAAATTGCCGTCAGAACGGCGTGTCGACCGACACATAGGGGGTGTCGATCGATGCATATATCAGGCAGACAATATTCATCCAGAAAATCCGAGATTATACTCTCTTCTTCACCTAGCAACTCAATCTCATCTCTTAAGTTCACAACTTTTATGTATCTATACTGTTCAGCTCTTCTAGCTTCATTTTGCCTTTGTATTGCTTGAGATGTCTGTTGAATCCGGATATCTAGCTCATTTGCATGTGTGCTCAAAGATTCAAACTTTCCATTCAGATCTTCATACAATGCATCTATCCTTGAGTTAAAGGACACAGCCATCTGTTGTTGTCCCTCAAGACACTGCTCCATCATAACTTCCAATCTGCTCTTATGTGTAGGTGCATGCAGTGCTTGGTAAGAAGAAACACCATAGTTCCTCGAGAAGGCATTACCCTGTTTCTGGAAAGGTCCCTGAAAAGCAGATTCCTGACTGTAGGATTCATTCCCTCCAACGCAGTTGATAGCTTCTTGCGCATACTTTCCAAGTAGAAGACTATGCAGATAGTCAACTTTACTCTTCAACCCGGCTATCTGTGAATTATCAATCCCTGGACTAAAGAAATCATACATCTTTCTTACGATATGTGTCGATCGATGCAGGGGAAGTGTCGATCGATGCAAGCGCGATGATGTGACGATCGACACACAGGACCATGTCGATCGATGCAGTGCGATTACAGGCGTACCTGAAACGCAAGAACAGAAAAGAAAAAAAAATTAGTAATAAAAAAAAACAAAAAACGAAAAACCTAGTCTAAACCCTAAGTTCGAATCTATCGAAGACTCAAAAGAGTCCCCGGCAACGGCGCCAAAAACTTGATAGGTGTAGTTTTATCCCTATACTAACTGCAAGTGCACATTGATGTTGTTGTAGTACTTAGGGTATCGAATCCACAGGGACTCTGGTCAACGATAGATTAAGAACAGTAAAGATTAAACTAGGAGAAAGCAAAGGTGATTAAACTAAAAGCAGAGCAGAGAAGTAAATCAGTAGCAGGAGTGGTTTGTGAGCAAGGAAGCAAAGCGTTAAGTCTAGGGAGTTCTCAGGAAATCAGGAACACAAGCAATCAATCAATCTGGATCTAATCAGAAACTGTTCTAGAACTCAAACACAGATATAGAATTAACCAAATTTCTTTGCGAGAATCCTCTAAGTCTAAGTGCAGCAAACCAAACTTTCGTTTGCGAGAACTAACAGATTAAACCAGCATTAATTCCAAGTTTGATATGTTCACAATTAAACTAAACCAAACTTTTGTTTGCGAGAAGTTTAATTGCCCATCTAGGTTCTTTCTAGCTAATTAACCAACTTTCGTTGCATCAATCAACCTAACATCAATAATCTAAGTGGCCAGTTCAGATCAAGCATTAAGAACAATCCTAGACGAAGAACTAGCAGATATGAATCTCTACAGATTAATTAAACTATAATTTCATGAAATCCCTAATGAGAATCCCTAAACTTAACAGGTAATCTACTCAGACATATTCATCGAAACAGAAGATATCATAAGTAGAAAACCAAATATCATAAAACAGAATAATCAACAGGGGTTCGAAATCAAGTATCTTTCGAGAACAAGATCAGACCCTAAGGCTCTCTGAAATAAAATAAAACTTAAGAAAAGCGTAGCCTAAACAAGTGGCTAAAAACCCTAATATATAGTCTAAAACACGTTTTGGGCTTCTGTGTAAATATCTGGGCTTTTCTGCAATATCAGCATTCTTCATTAAACCGCCGAGTTTGGCCCATTCGCGCTATGGATCGATCGATGCAGGTGTGCAACGATCGACACAATCCTCAAATCTGGACAGTGAACTCTGTCTCTCGGCCAAACACTCCAAATAGCTCCAGAAAGTGCCATAATCACCAAATCTGCTCCAAATGTGCATGTACCTAATAAACACCTGAAAAGACTCTAAAACATAGTAAAAGACTCGATAAAGAACACATATACCATGGTTAAAATCCCTAAAATCCATGGTATATCAGTTCGATAGCCCATTTGACCAGTCGTCCTGACTGGCTTGGACTATGAAGGATGGTTCTCAGTGGTTGAGAGGTCATCACTATAATTGAGTGTGATTGGAAATGGTCGGAGTTTCCGAGCCGATATGACTAGCGCTAAAGCGAGTTTTTCCATGGCAGGGTACCTGGTTTCAGCATCGATTAAGGTTTTACTGATGTAGTACACCAGCCGTTGCTCGTTTTGTTCTTCGCGAACCAGGACTCCACTTACTGCTGCCGTGGAAATAGCTAGGTAGAGGTAGAGGGGCTCCCCTTCTACTGGTTTTGCCAGTATAGGCGGTTCGCTTAGGTAAGACTTGAGTTGGGTGAATGCTTCTTCGCACTTTTCGTCCCAGAAGAACTTCTTGTTCGCTTTGAGCAGGTGATAGAAGGGTAGACATTTATTAGTCGACCTTGAGATGAAACGGTTCAAAGCAGCTATTTTGCCAGTCAGGCGCTGGACTTCTCGCGTTATTCTGGGAGATTTCATCTCTATAAATGTTGCGATCTGTTTGGAGTTCGCTTCGATCCCTCTTTCGGTAACTAGCTAACCAAGGAATTCTCCTGAAGGAACCCCGAATATGGACTTCGCTTGGTTGAGTTTCATCCCGTATTTATTGAGAATGATAAAGCATTCTTTTAGCTGGGGGATATGGTCTTCATACTTGGAAGATTTGACCAGCATATCGTCGATGTAGAATTCCACGGTTTTACCCAGGAGTCCTGAAAATATCTTGTTGACGAGGCGTTGGTAAGTTGCTCCTGCATTTTTCAACCCGAAGGGCATGACTTTGTAGCAGTACGTTCCTCGATCAGTTATGAACGAAGTTTTTTCTTGGTCCTCAGGGTTCATTAGTATTTGGTTATACCCCGAGAAGGCATCCATGAAGGATAACAGTTGGTGTCCGGCGGTAGCTTCTACCAGTCGGTCAATGTGCGGGAGTGGGAAGCTATCCTTTGGACATGCTTTGTTGAGATCTGTAAAATCTACACAGACTCTCCACTTTTCGTTCTTTTTCTTGACCACTACGGGATTCGTAAGCCAGTCGGGGTACTTGACCTCTCTTATCGATCAAATTTTTAATAACCGATCGACCTCGTCGTTGACGGCTTGAGCTCGTTCCAGACCTAGTTTTGACGTTTTTGTCTTACCGGTTTATTGGCCGGGTCGACATTCAGCTCGTGGCTGGTTACGTCAATGTTGATCCCTTTCATGTCTGCTGAAGACCAGGAAAAGGAGTCGACGTTCTGTTTAAGGAAAGAGACCAATTCGTTTTTGACTGGCTCTGATAGGTCGATTCCAATGCCAACAAGTCTTTCTGGATGAGCATCGTCTATGCAAACTCGGGTCGTGAGGTCCTTTGGGGGTCCTATTTGACTTGGGTCGTTCGACCTTTTGGTCTGCATGGTAGCGAGCTCCTTCTCTATAATTGCTATGCGGGGGATTTATCAATCTGCTTATACCCGTTCATATAGCAATGACGGGAAATCTTTTGACTTCCGTAAATGGTTTTTACTCCTTTGGGAGTTGGAAATTTTACGCATTGATGGTAGGTCGACGGTACCGCTTTCATGTCGTATATCCAAGGTCGACCTAGAATTGCGTTATAGGGAGCTGGCCGATCCACTATGACAAACTCTGTCATCCTTCGAACTCTTCCAGCTATTAATGGGGCGAATAGATAACCCATTGAGTATGTTGTCTCGCCAGCGAACCCTACTAGTGGTGTCTTTTCTTCGACGATTTCGGAGTCGTTGAAATCTATCTTTTTGAACGCATCATAAAAGAGGACATCCACCGAACTTCCTGTGTCGATCATTATCCTTGAGAGTTCGACATCTCCCACTACTAGACAAACGAGGAGAGCGTCGTCGTGTGGTTTGTCGAGATTACTTGTCTCGCTCTCGTGGAAAGTGATTTCGTGGTCTGGGCCTAACATTGGGATTTCCCCCCTTTGTCGGTCTCGACTCTTCTTTGGAGAGCTTTGATCGAATTGACCAAATCTCGGCAAAGCTTGGAGCCACCAAAGATGAAGTCGATTCGTTTAGGGGGTATAGCCCGTACACCCCCCCCCCCCCCCCGCAGAGACGAGGGAAAGTGATTCGAGAGCGCAAACTCTTACTGGGAGCTTGAGGTGGAGATAGTGCCGAGCCTCCCGGGGTGCCGCATAGGCTGAGTTCGCTAAGAATGACCTCGACTCTCTTTCGAGATCCCTGGGGGAGGGTTTCGGGAGATTCTGGCTCCTTAGATTGCTCTCGCTTGTTTTGAGAAGTCTTTTTGGTGTTAGACTCTCTGTTCTGTTTATTTTCCTTTTTTTCGGATGGAGTTTCCTCCTCGACCTCTGACTCTTGTTTGTTTTCGGACTCTCGCTTTTGAGCCTCGGCTTTAGTTCGAGTGTAGCACTCTTCAGTCGAATTTCCTCTTTTGTTGTGAAAATCACATAATTTTTCCTTGTCGAACTCAAATTTCTTCGAGCTCTTCGGGCTCTCGACTGCATTGACGTTTCCTGATTTACGGAAATCCTTTTTTGAATTCGAGTTCTGCAAGCCCGGCGGGTTCTTTTCTTTTCGATGCTTTTCTCTGAGGGCTGTAGTTTCGTCCTCGATGCGAGCGAAGGCCGATGCGCGATGAAGGGCGTCATCGAGTGTTTGTGGTTCGCGGACCTTTATTTCCTTGCGGAATCTGGTCAAAAACCATAGTCCACGTCTCAGTGTTTCTATAGCTACTTCGTCTCGCGGGTTTGCGATTTTGGATTTTATTTCTTTAAATCGGTCGATGTACGAGCGAAGTGACTCATCGGGTTTCTGGGCGACGCTAAATAGGGCTGCCTCAGTAGTCTTTTCTTCTATAAAGACGGAATATTGTTTGAGGAAAGCCGTCATGAATTTGGTGAAGTTGTCAATGAACCTTTCCTCCCGTCCGGCAAACCATTCTAGGGCGGAGCCTGATAGGTTTTCGGCGAAGAGCCTGCAGAAAGCCGGCTCTCTCTCCTCATCGGTAAGGTATACTCTTGCCATTGCTAGTTGGAACGCCCTGATATGGGCTTTCGGGTCCGATTTCCCAGAGAACTCCGGAAACTTTGTTTTCTTTATTTCCCGGATTCGTGCAAAGGAGATCCGGTCTGTGAACGGCGTTTGTCGCGTTTCTTTGATCACTCGATCGATGTCGGACGCCGCGCTTGTTGCCATGTGAACTTTGGAGCTCATACTGACGAATTGAGCCTTAGTTTGTTCAATATACTGTCTAAGCATATCGTGTTCATCGCCTGTTGTAGGCGCGAACTGGGCTTGTGCTTGATTGGACGTTTGTCCAGGGAAAACGGGGTCGAGAAGATCGATTGTCGGAAACGATCCTGTCTGGTCGACCTGCGGCGTCCGGAACTGTACCGTATTTGATCCGTTAGGATGTCCCGAGCTCGAGGAGAAAGCGGAGCCTCCTAGTTGCCTCGGACGGATATTCGAACTATTCGGGAAAGGTGGTGGCCCGGGTAATGGTCGGTTTCCAGATCCGGTTGGATTTGTGACCATTGAGTTCGAACCGAAAGGAGTCGGAGTCGCGATGGGGGTCGTTATAGGGCGGAAGCTGCTATTTGACGTGCCAGCGAAATTTTCTGACGTTCCCGGGGGTGTTACCACTTGGGAGAAGTCCAAGCACGTGCGTGGTGGAGGACTTACGGGGGTTCGTGGATCGTGTGTTGATCTACCCCCTGGTTTTGGCTAGCGAGCTCTTCAAGACGGGCGTTAATGCGCCTTTCCTGTTCATCGAGCTGCGCGGCCAGGGAGAGGTTCGCGATCTCTTGGGCCCGTGCCCTTGCCTCGTTGTTTCTCGTTCGGTTTACCAACATGCTTAACATCGAACGGATTTCAGCGAGATCATCTGGGCCTTGTCGCTGTGGAGCAGAAGGCAGTGGCGAATTAGGTCTGGTTGTTCCAGATCCACCTCCTGAAGCGGGGGCGGAATTGGAATCATTCCTCATCCACACCCAATTTCTGCTCGGATCATTAGTTCCTGAAAAAATATTTGTCGGAGTCTGGCTCGTCGCGACTGTTTGAGCGACTGGGCCGGTCGGTGCCGAAGTCGTGGAGACTGAGGCAGAGCTCGTCAACACGCCGTCGGTCTGACCCATGATTCTTACCCCGGTGGTGTTCTGAGGAACGTTGTCAACCGTTTCAGGGTGGTCGACTGGTGGTGTGGCGCTGGGAGAGCCAGATTGGTCGGGATTCATCTCGATCTATCGTATCTAGGATCTTATTATTAAGACAGGAAAACTATAGATAGTCCCCACAGTCGGTGCCAAATGTGAGATCCGGGATTCACACTAAGAATTTGTATTCGTGGATTTGGACTTTTGGATATAGAAATGGTATAGTTTCCTATGAATCAAAGACTTTATTGAGATTGATCGTCGAGATAGAACAAACACAGTCGAAAAGAGAGTACAAAGATTTATGACCGAGCTATCTAGTCGAAGTGTTCTAAGCTAGGGTTGGAATGTCTTGAATGAATCGCCACTTCTTCTTTAAACACTCTAGACTTTGATCTTCTTATTCCGATATTTCGGCCTCGCCGTCATAACGATCTCCGAGATTTGCGTGGATCAGTTGAACCGACGAATACCGAGTTGTTCTACCTCCACGTCGTCTTTTGCCGAGCTCGAGCTCAATCGTCTCTCACTTCGGCATTGCTTGGGCCTCGTCAAGGTGTCGCTCGTGTGGGCCCAACAAAGGACGACGGTTGATCTCTCTCCGTCTTGATTCTGGAGCGGGCTCGTGATTACAGGCCTTTGCTTTATTTGTTAATGGGCCAGATTTCCTAGAGGGAAATCCAGTACCAACAATTAGCATTTCCAAAAAGGACATAAAAGAGTTGTCAAATTTTCTCGGACCACCCAGTTTCTTAGAGTGTTAAGTATCTCATTAAAATCTCCGGTCATGGCCAAATTTTACTTGCGCTGAATCCCAATTCTGGTTATCCTCTCCCACACTCGATCCCACTTCCTCGATTTAGGCTCACCATATATACATGATAAAAATAAAATGTTACTGCCCAACTGTACATGGAAGTCCAAGATATTCTTATCGACAATGTTTAAAAAGATATATGAACTCTTCTTCCAAAACAAAGAAATCCCACCACAAGAACCAACCGGCTCGACCGTATATAAAATTTATACTAAACTTTAATATCTACAAGAACAATATGATTATGCATGCTCTCCATTAAAAACAAGATCTCAGGAAAATGTTTTTGAAGCATTTCCATGAGTATTTGAACCATCAGTTCTTGAAACCGCCCCAAACCCTAACAGTGTCACCTGATAATACTCATTAGGCGGTGGATGGTCCTTCATTTCGGACCACCTCTTTTATTCTGCGCTTCGCGACTTTGGTTGTTTGAAATCCTTCAGTAACTGTTTTTCTCTCCTTTACATTGTTGGTCCCCTCTTCCATAGGAAGTTGAGCAACCAGTCCAACCTCTGCCACATATAGTGGGTCTTAGTTTGCGTTTAGAGACATACATTTTTCGAGGTTTACTTTTCTTCTTAACATCCCGAGAAAAGCCAGCCTCATAGAATCCAACTCTAGTTGAGTTGTTAATATGAACATATATCAAGTCAGATGATTTGATGTCCGTAGTATACGAATCCAACAGTCCTTCAAGTCTTTCATGTAACCCTCTTCCTCTTGCTACAATCGCTGCACTCAGCAGTTTCTCCTCAGTAGGTGATATGCTCAAAGTTTCAATATCCCTAGAGCTACACTGCAAGTGCACAAAATGAAATTATAGTATATAGTGGTAGAATTCAGAAAGACTCAAGACTCTCTCGATAGACTTTCAATATCGAATAATTCTAATCGAATAAGATGTAAAGCAAGTAAACAAAGTAGAAACAAATTAAATCGGTTATTTTTCAAGAATGGGAAAGTGCCAGGTTTCATAAATTTCTCAGGAAATCAAGCAATGCAGATCAATTATCAGTCATAATCGAATTAAGCACGGTTCTAGAACTCAAATCACAGAGATAAAATAAACCAACTTTCGTTGCGAGAATTTACTAAGTCTAAACTCTAAAATTCCAACTGTCTTTGAAATTTCCCAAGTATTAAACTATCATTAAGCGCATGTTTGATTTGTTCATAAATTATCTAATCCAAATTTCTTTGAAATTATCTAATTTTCTCACCCCCCCCCCAAGTTTTGCCATATTACAATTTACACTTTTGTGTAAACTTAGAGACCTATGATCTAGATTCTTGGTGATCAGTTTAGAACTAGCTTTAAGAATAACTTTAAGGTGAAGAAATAGTCAATTTATGAATCCTAACAGAGAAATCGTTTTAACATTCCATGAAATCTGATAAGCAATAAATCAGTTCCTCTTCACTTATTTCAGTTGCAAGTATACAACCTAGTCGTTATAGTTTTGAGGTGTCAATCCACTTAGGTGATTAAACGCACTAAGAATGCAGGTGTTCTCTTAATCTAAGTGCAACCAAATTGTTTGTGGGTTTTGTTTCTAAAACATAACAATAGAACCAAATTCCAAACATGATTAAACTTGATAATGGTAACAATGGTGAGCTTAAAACAGAGCAAAAACAGAACATAAACAGAGAAATAAATTGATTGAAAACAATTGATTAAAAGCTAAGTTCCTTGGGTTGAGTTTCGGTTCGGGTGACCATTATTCAGTTCAGAAGCATTCAGTAAACAATGGGTGATTTCTTAGGCTAAGAACAACGATTTCTAGTTAATCCACTCTCGTGATAATAACCCTATATCTATCAAGCATTAACATCAACTCTCGTTGGCAATTTCAAGATAGCTATGCAATAAGATCAAGTTCTTACTACCACTAAACACCTTAAACATCAACTCTCGTTGGCTAAGAATGTAAATCACTTGATAGAGATTCAAACATAAACTACACCTCTCGGTGCTAGCAACATTTATGATCAAGGAGTTGAGTGGCCATTTCAATCCTAGCATTAAGAACTTCTAGCAAGTAAAAAACCAATACTCCCAAGTTAGTAAACAACCTAAACCATTTATGGATCACCCTTACCTCAGCTCAAACCCAGAAACTTAAAGGAAACTACTCACTAGCCATAGCAACAATAAAACAAAGCATGATTTAGATGAACATAAATAAAACAAGTATGAAGAACTTAAGAACACAACTCAAATTGCATAAAAGATCAAGAAAACTAAATTGTTTGAAGTAATTGTTTACAAGAAGTGATATGGCTCTTCATACACACTAAGAGCCTTTAAATAGATCTAAAAACGTGCAATGGTCGACCACAAACACATGGGGTGGTCTACAAGCCAAAAGCAAAAAGAAAAAGTGGCATGTGTGAAAAAGTAGGTTCACAGCGGCCTGGGAAGGCCGCTGCGGAACCCCGCTATGAGTGCCCAGCGGCCTAGGTGAGTCGCTGCATGGGCCGCTGGATAATTCAGTCTTCCGCAGGTCCCTCATAGCGGCTCAGGGAGGCCGCTGCGCTACCCCGCTGTGAGGTCCCAGCGACCTGGGTAGACCGCTGTGCAGGCCGCTGGAGAAATGGAGCTTCCGCGTGTACTTCATAGCGGCCTGGGGAGGCCGCTGTGCGAGCCCGCTACGAGTGCCCAGCTCGATCCTTAGCTGTTTTTCTACTTTGTCTAGGTGCTCCTTTGGTCCCTACCTTCTCCATTGTCCTTTGGTGCTTCTTTTGGTCATCCACCACCTACAAAAAGAAGAAACAAAGCAAAACCTATCCTAATGATGCCTACATGCACTAACTTAAAGCTAAAACACAATAATGTTGTCTAAATGCTTTTCCTAAAGCTAAATAACACGCTTAATCGTGCCTAAAAACACTTAAAAACACAACAAATCAACTCCCCCAAACTTGTTTCCTTGCTTGTCCTCAAGCAAACAACAATAAGAACAAAGGGGAGAGGTTTGAAGTTGGAGACTCATAACCAAAGAAATCTACTTTAGCCTTCAATATGATGTCCTTAGGAAATGATAACATGTTGCAAAGACAAACTCCCTAATCCACTCTAATTTCTCTAGGCTTATCAACACACCAAATTTTATTCTCTTAAGCACATTGTCAAGATTCAACCACTCAACATTCCACCAACTCTTACATTCATTCATCTTATCAAAGTGAAGTCTCACAAATGGGGATTAGATCTCAATCAATTGGCTTGGCATTAAAAGGCTTCAAATGGTGTTTAGAGGAAGGCTTTTATCTTTTATTTTGGTGGCTAACTCTCAAGGAAAAGGAATGCTAGACATTATGCAAAATGTGGCAAGACAAGAACAATTCATGCATACAATTTTTAACTCTCAAAATCTTACCCAAAGTGTTTCCCCTTCCCAATTAGTTAATCTCCCTTCAATCTCTAACTCAACCATTTTGACTTTCTTTCATTTTTTTGGGTCTTGAGAAGTTTATCTTTTCATTTCCTTAAACTCTTTATCTTTCAATTTCTTTTTCATTTTGCACTTAGAGTTTTCCCATTTCATTTTCTTCTCCCAAGTGTTTCCCTTTTCTTTTTACAAGCCATTGGTCTTTTATTCTTTTACTCCCCATTTCACTCTTTTTCTTTTTTTCATTCCCAATCCCATTTCAAGTGCTTATACCCCAAATGCTAAACCAATATGTGAACTCCTAGACTAGCCTATGAGAGCTAATCATTGTCGTTCTCATACTTTTAACCTTTTGCACATGTTAGCATTATCAAAAAGAGGCCTCATTCAATCAATTCAATGAAGGTTTGAAAGAAAAGGGTAGGGTATTAAGGTGTGGAAACCATTCTAAGAGTGAGAATGGCCACTTGGATTAACAAAGAATGGTAAAATGAGGTAAAGATAATCCAAGTGTGTATGTAGTGACCATGATCAAGCATTTAAAACCCATAAGTGAGAAGATTAAATTCATTTAAGTCCAATAAGTGAGTTGGTTTCAAAGTTGAGGATATCCTACTTGACTAACGGATTGGAGTGGTGTGATCAAAGCTCGAAATTTACAAGTGTTTTAAGGGTTGTTTAAGCAACATGGTATGATTAGCAAGGGCATCATATTGAATTCTAAAATCTAGACTTCTCGCAAGGCATTTATATCATTGTCTCCTATGCAAATGCTACTAGACTCGATCCTAAGAAAGCGAGAAATATGAAACTAAATGTTCTTTTTATGTTTTTCAAATTTTTAAATTTTTTTTGGTTTTTCAAAAACATAGCTATTCACAATGCATCACACAAAATAAAAGACTCAAGAGAAATAAAATGTGGTTAGGTGATTACCCCCCCAAGCTTACTTCACACCGGCTCGGTGTGAAAGAAAATTTAGGAGAGCTAAAGATGGTAAAAGAAAAATAAACTGAAAACTATGTACAAAGTGGTGGTGGTTACCTCAGTAGTAAGGAGGTGCGGTGTCGTCCTCTTCCTCTCCTAAGGATAGGGACTCGTTGCTGGAGCCGGGTGATGGTGGTGGGATGTGGCGTCTGGCTCTGCGACGTCGCTCATCAAGGGGAGCGCGACCAGGTGCTCTTCCGGATGAGCTGGTACCTTCTCCTTGGTACTGCTGCCTCGGGAAATCCTCCGAGCTTGCCTCTTCCTCGCTTGATGAGTAGCCTTCGGGTTTTTGCACCTTTCCCTTCTTCCCTGACACCATGTAAGCCAAGTACTTTACCTGTCGCTTCAGTGCCTTCGTCTTCTCCTTGTACACCTTCTTTGTCTTGCGTCCCAACTCCACCAGCTTCCCAATGGTCCTATCATGAAGCTTGTTCCAGCGTTCCAGCTTCCGGATGTAGCTATGAGCCTTCCTCAACTATGCTCCCTGAATCACTTCATCGGAAGCATGGAGGCGATAACGGGCAGTCCCGTAGATAGGACTCGGTGGCCTGATCTGCTCAGTATCCTCTGCTGCCTCAGTAGCTTGACCTGCTCCGCTGCTTGTACCTGCTTCCATACCTTGCGAAGAGGTTTCAGCTGCCTTCCTTTTCTTCTTTTTGTTCAGCGACTCAAGCGGTTCTACAACCGTGCTGTGGAAGTAGCGTGGGTCAGGTGAGAACATGATGTTGTTCTTGTCCTGCAGAGAAGTAATGGCCAGGTTTGGGAGAAGCACATTTGCGGTTTGCTGCGGACCGGCCTTGAAGGTGTAAGCGATTCTGTCCTGTATCTTCCCAGCAAGGAAGTAAGTCCTGTTGAGGTGGCTCTCGTCCAACCTCGATGATGCTTTCCCGTTGACCAGCAGGATTCCCAATGCCCTGAAGATCGGTGTCAATAGTCCTCCAAACCTGAACACCGGTGTCCTGTCATGTGATCTCAGCGCCTTCTTTCTCATAGCCGATATTTGTCTCATGAAGTACCCTACCATACCCAGCTCATGGTAGTTCCCGTAGTTGATCTCCGAGATGTCAAACTCTGTCATTACCGGCTGTAGACCCACTACCAGAAACCTCAGCCCTTCTTCTAACACCTTGTTGTTCTCCCTCCTTGCAAACAAGGTGTAAGCCAGCAGCTTCTCCACATATCGGATTGCTGGGTGTGCAATATCCGAATTCTTCATGTTTCCGGTCTCGTAGGGAGTCCGGAAGATCGTGCTCCACATCACTGTGGGGAGAAGTCCAATCTCTGGCAGCTGGTTGTTCCACATATCTCGGAATCCAAGAAGTTGGGATATCTGCTTGAAACTTATCTGGTACCTTTTCCCACCGCAGGTGAAGGTTACGTGCCCATATCCATTCTCCTCGGAATATCCATCCGTGTATTCTATTACCTTAAAGGTACACATAAACTGATGGCATGCTTCTCTATACACCGGATAGGCTTCTGCCAGCATCAAGCTCTCCAAGCTCATGGCGCTCAACATAGTCATCACGTCGTCATAGATACCCAGCTTCTTACAGACTTCTGGATCCCCGAACTTTGTCTCAGTCCACGTGTACGAATCCAGCTTGATCCGTATCTGCCCAAAACTGTAACTCTTCGGAACCTTCTTCTTCTTCCTTGCTGGATTCTTGGCTGGTTTCTGTGCGGGTTTCCTCGGCACTTTCTTTCTCGTCTGTTTCCCTATCTCTTCATCACTACTGGTTGAGACTTCAAGCATTTCGTCATCATCCTCATGTTGAACAGCTGGTTCCTTACCCGAGCGATGAGTTTGTGTGCTTTCCTCCGCCTGGCCAGCTTGCCTTTTGCTCTTTGCCATTTGCATAGATGCAAATTCAAAGTGATCAATCAACACAAAAGTAATGCCTAAAGTCTGAGCATTTTAGTTTTCAACCAATAATTCCTCAAATAATCCACATATAGGCAATTACCAACTCCAAACGTCATCTAGAAATCATTTTCACTCAAATCCCAGCATCATTTCAAGTTTTTCATCATGTTCTTTCTTTTTCCACACAATTCTGAATGTGTTATGAATTTGGCATGGTCCCTTTTGCAAAGTATGATCAAGATATCCTATCAAAGCCTTAGGAACAATCAAATCACATTTTCCCCAAATTTCAACTTTTTTTCACCAAGAACCCTAGAATCTGAAAAATCCGAATTTCAAGCAATTTAACCGTTAATTTTTCGAATTGACAGCATGGGTGTGTCTAGAATCATTCAGTGAACAAGTTCAGTGCATCAAAGACCATAAAAACCGAAACCAAAAATTTCTCATGAAGAACAGTGGATCCGAAATCTCATACCTTGGTTCGATTTGATGATGGATTATGATTCTAGATAGGAAGATGATGAAAAACCGTGAGTGAAAGCACAAGAAATCACAAGAAATCACTGAATTTGGTGAAAAATCGAGAGAGAAATCGAGTTTTTCAAGTTTTTAGACGAAAATGGAGTTTTGAGAAGAAGAGTGAGAGAGAGAGGCTGGGCCGCGATGGATATACGTGTGAAATAACCTCGCAGCGGCCCGGGTACCCCGCTGCCATATGCCGCTGTGAGGGTCTTTTACATGTAGCGGCTTGGCTCCCTCGCTGTGTGGGCCGCTGTGAAAAATGATGTTTCGCAAATTTTGTCCACAGCGGCCCAGGTACCCCGCTGCGCCTGGCCGCTATGGATTTTTCTGACATGCAGCGGCTGGATGACCCCGCTGCCTATGCCGCTACGAAAATATGTCTTTCGCATAAATTTCCCACAGCGGCCCAGGTACCCCGCTGCGCCTGGCCGTTGTGAGTGTTTTTAGACCGTAGCGGCTAGCCTCCCTCGCTGTGCATGCCGCTACGGAAATTGATGTTCCGCACGTACCTCACAGCGGCTCAGGTACCCCGCTGTGGGTAGCCGCTGTGAGTTCTTTTCCTTGATCCGGCTTTTCTTTAAGGTCAGCCTCGCCTCCATTCATTTCCACATGCCTGAAAACTTACACACAAAACTAAAACACTCATAAAAATAATCACACAAAAACACACCAATCAAATCAAAGAAAATTCACACACTATATACAAAGGATAACATGGGAATGCCTCCCAAGCGCGCTTGTTTTAAGTCTCGAGCTTGACTCTCTTACTTTCTCAGGTTGTGGTCGGTTCTGTGAGAAGAATTGTTACCTCCTCTTCCACAGGGTTTGATGCTGAGTAGACCTTGAGCCTCTGTCCGTTTACAGTGAACTCACTTCCATTCTTGTTGAGAAGAATAATGGCTCCGTAGGGTCTTACTTCTTTGATCGAGAAAGGGCCTGACCATCTTGATTTGAGTTTCCCAGGGAACAGTCTCAGCCGGGAGTTGTACAACAGTACTTGATCTCCTGCCTTGAACTCTTTCTTGATGATCTTCTTGTCATGAAATGCCTTGGTTCTTTCTTTATAGATCCTTGAGTTCTCATAGGCATCCAATCGGATTTCATCAAGTTCTTGGAGTTGGATGAGCCGCTTCTCTGCTGCTGTCTTAAGGTCGAAGTTCAACAACTTTACTGCCCACATTGCCTTGTACTCCATTTCAACTGGTAGGTGGGATGATTTCCCATACAAGAGGTTGAATGGTGTAGTGCCGAGAGGTGTCTTGAAGGCAGTCCTGTATGCCCAAAGAGCATCATCAAGTTTCTTTGCCCAGTCTTTTCTTGAGTTCCCAACAGTCTTCTCTAGTATAGCTTTGATTTGCCGGTTGGAAACCTCCACTTGTCCGCTGGTCTGAGGATGGTAAGGTGTTGCTACTTTGTGTTTCACTCCATACTTCTTGAGAAGTCCTTCAAACACCTTGTTGATGAAGTGTGTACCTCCGTCACTGATCACAATTCTTGGAATGCCATGTTGGAATTGTGTCCAGTAATCTCGGTACTGTCTCTAGAAAGTAAGAGTATGTCAATGATCAGACATAAGTCATATAATACTGGGGGTCATGATGGCTTGCTAGAGTCCGCTCATGATCTATAAGTCTTGGACTTATTGCCTTTATTATATGATCCCATATGGGTCACACGCCTAAGCTAACAGGAAAATGTGTAGGAACGTTTTGGCAGAAGTACGGTAAAAGTGCTAGGCATTTACTGTACTTAGAGAGAATAAAACGGTTTAGCTACTCTGTGTCGATCGATACACAAGGTGTGTCGGTCGACACAGTGCGCGAATGCCGTCGAGTTAATTGGTGTTTGGGCCAAATGGCCCAAACGGAACCGGACAAGTTTTATTAGATAAAACTCGAGTTCAGAAAGGATTAACCCTAACACTCCAGCCGAAAACTCTCTCTCTCTGCGCCGAATTCCTCTAGTGGTCTAGCAGCCGTTTTCTGTGATCGCGTGTGTGAACCTTTGGAGGATTCATCTCTCGGTGTTTCTCTGATCTCTGCCATACCATCTCTTTCCGCTGCAAACAGGTATAAGGTGAGATCATCATTTGTTTCTATTCTGAGAAGAACCTAGATCCGCATGTTTAGGATGATCTGAATCTGGAATTGAATCAGGATCAACTAAACAATTCCATCAGTGGTATCAGAGCTATTGGTTCTGGTTTTTCTTGTTTAGATTCATGTTTAGGATTGTTTTTCTTGTTTAAAAGTGTTTTGAATCAACTACTGATAAGAGAAAACATTTAAGTAACAAGAATTGAAATCTAAACACATGAAAAATCGCATGATCAAACTATATTGATTTGGTATGCGATCTGATCCGAGAGAATGAGAATCGACTGCGATTGCATGTATCGATCGATACGATCGCATGGATCGGTCGATACAATTCGAAGATCGCATGGATCGGTCGATACAGTCTATCGGCTAACCCTGTTAACGCGTGAAAGCTTCGATCGATGCAGGATCGATGCAGGTTCGATATTGGTGCATCGACCGATGCGGTTGGTGCACATCGATCGACACGGTTAGGGTTTTGGCTCGGTTCCGTGCATGCGTGAGAGCATCGATCGACACAGGATCGATGCACGATCGATGCAGGATCGATGCTAAGAGCATCGACCGATGTGGTTGATGGATCGATCGACACGGTTGGTTCATCGATCGACATGGTTGGTTTAAGGCTCGGTTTAATTTTTGATTAGAATTAATTCGTCCTGGTTTAATAAACAGATTTAATAATTTTATTAAGTCTGGTTAAACCGGGACAAGAAATCCAATGTCGAAAGAATTATTGGATTTAGTGCCTAAACCAGGATTTTCTAATTTGATTTGGTTGGACCAAATAAATTGAGAAAATCCGGTTTAGTAAATAACCGGTTGACAATTGTGGTCATCGTAGTAATTAAAATTTGGTTAGACCAATTTTAATGAACCAGACCGGTTATGTCATTTAATTGGACAATTGGGTCATGTCTTGGACATGGACCAATTCTTGGGCCTCGGGCCAAGAAGTTAAAACAATTGGGCCAATTATTTGAGTCTTTCTTCAGATTAATTTAAAATTTATTTTATAAAATTATAAAGTCGATTTTAAATTAAAGTTTCCGAAATTTTGAAATTAGAAAGTTTCTTAAATTAGAAGTTTCTGGATTTGCGGGTTTTGGATTTTAAAGAAATTTCTAAAGTTAGAAAGTTTCCGTTTTTAGAAAGTTTCCAATTTTAGAAAGTTTCCAAAAATAGTAGGTTTCCAAAAATAGAAAGTTTCCCGAAATAGTAATCTTCTATTTTGGGAATGATTTTTAAATAAACCTACGAACCTCAAATAATATCAAGCGTTGGATGTCTTGTCCATTCTATGTCAGCTGTCGAAGCCCATTCAATTGTATTCATGGCCTTACAGTGTGAGGGTGTCTGCTTTTGCGTGGATAAGACGGTTTGTGATTCATAAATGTCATTGGGAGTCCCAGACATTAATGATTACATGACTGTATAGTCTGGTTTTCTTGACTAGGCCATCGGGAGTCCCGGGCCTTGAGACATCAGAGTGGATTGGGCCTCGGGCCCAGATTCACAACCAAGAGTTATATCACGGGTATAATTAGCCGATATAGGGCTTACCGATATAAGCTAAGGTTTGGTGACGGCCAGTGGCCCACTTTAATCTTAGTTATATGTGGATCTTGGAATCATTATATTCTATTGAGGGTAACTTATGTTATTGAATATAATGCATGATTAATCATATTAAATTTAATACGAGATTAATCATATTGAACATATTAACTAAAATCCTTTTATCTTAATTTTCAGTTATGACTAGCGCAAACAATCAAAACACTTTCTCGATCCGGTCTGTCCTTAAGATGGACAAGCTGAACGGATCAAATTTCTTGACTTGGTCGCGGAACCTGAGGATAGTCCTCAGAAAGGAGAGAAAGGACTATGTCCTTGAGAGAGCTCTCCCCGTGAGGATCGGGTCCAATGCTTCTCATGCAGTATATGATGCTTGGAATAAGCATTATAATGATGCGGTAGATGTGCGTGGTCTGATATTGGCTACCATGGACTCAGACTTGCAGAAGCAATATGAGAACATGGAGTCGCCAATAGAGATGATCAGCAGCCTAAAATTGAAATTTCAGGAGCAGATAAGAGTGGAGAGATACTGGTTGGTTAAGTCTCTCACTAGCTGCAAGCTACCAAATGATAATCCAGTGAGTCCTCATGTCAGTAAAATGATGGGTTACATTGATAACCTGAGGAAACTGGATTATCCAGTTAGCCAAGAATTGGCAACTGAGATCATTCTGCAGTCACTGCCGTCAAGCTATGATAAGTTCAGAAGGAACTATATCAAGAAAGGCTTAACGAAGACGCTGACTGAACTGCATAATATGCTCAAGACAGTTGAGCCAAACGTGAAGAGTACCCTGTACAATCTCATGAATGAGAAGGGTAGGTTTACTAAACCTAATGCTGACAAGGGTGAAGACAAAGTTGTCCAGATTTTGAATCATGGCAAGCGTGTGTCTTCTGAGCCCGAGTCAGATACCTCTTGCGTTGGTAAGTGCTGCTACTGTAAAGAGACAGGGCATTGGAAGAGAAATTGCATTAAATTCATGGAAGATGATGAGGAATTGAAGTTGATGTATGAGACTACTTCCTCAGGTATTCATGTTATTACTTCAAGTTCTACCTTTAAGGTATTGGATACTGGTTGTGGCACTGATATTTGTGATAATATGCAGAGCCTAAGCAACAGTAGAACGTTGAAGGAAGGGCAAGTGAAACTACATGTCTGGAAGGAGCTTGGGATGCTGCCTCAGCCGTAGGGTTTTTCACTTATAGATCCCTTTGAGGCTTGGTTTTGTATTAAGTAATTGCTACAATGTACCTGCTTTAAGCAGAGTTGTCTTTCATTTTCTTGTAAGAATTTGAATGTTTTTCATTTTGATAAAAGACAAGTTTTGTTCTTTTGATCTTAATGAAATATTAATTGTAGCACCCTATTCATGGAATGGGTTTTATATCTTAAACCAAAGAGTGCCTAAATGTAACATAAATACCGAATTGGTTTAAATCTGATGAATTAAACCTGATTTTTCTTGGCATAAAGTCTTGGTCACATAGAGTAAGTCGGATTCAGAAATCCCATAGTCATGGACTGTTGGGCTCATTTGATAAAATATCTTATGAGACTTGAATTCTGTTTACTAGACCAAAAGGTAAAGGGCCTATCTTAGCCGAGCTAGAGAAAAGCCCAAAGGCTTATTGGACCTGGAACATACTGATGTATGTGGCCCAATGAGCAGTAATGCCAGAGAAAATCTCCTGTACTTCATTGTCTCTACTGATTACTTCAGTGAGTGTGACTGTGTTCATTTGATGAGACACAAGTCGGAATTCTTTGACATGGTCGAAAGAGTTCCAGAATGAAGTATAAGGTCTGAGTGACAAAAGTATTAAGACTCTGGATTAAATCACGAGTGAGAATACTTAAGTCATTGATTGTGTGATCATCTTAATGAGTGTGAAATCGTTTCACAGCTCATTTCTCCTGAAAACCTGAAGGTGTTTCTGTGAGAAAGAATCAGATCTTATAAGAAATGATTAAAGATGAGTCACACGAATCTTCCATGATATTATTTAAGAATAACGCTCTAAAATATCTAAGTTTACGCTGAAATAGTTCCACAAATATCAGTTGAAAGACACCACGTTAATGTGGATTGAAATCGATCCAAATTTGTCTTTACTGAGTATTTGTAGTTGTGCTACTTCGCTGGTTGTCCTAGAGAAACTAAGGCTTGTTACTTTTACGTCCAATCTGTTTTCTAAGAAAGGAAGTTATTTTCCAAGAAGAACAGTGGGAGTAAAAGCATAACTCGAAGTTTTCTTAGGGAAACCAAGGCTCGGTACTTTTACGACCATTCTGTTTTCTAAGAAGGGAAATTACTTTCCAAGAAGAACAGTGGGAGTAAAAAGTATTTTTTACGACCATTCTGTTTTCTAAGAAGGGAAGTTACTTTCCAAGAAGAACAGTGGGAGTAAAAGTACAACTCGAAGAAATTCGAGAAATACAGGAGGCTGCTTAACCTATTGAGGGAGAGCAGCGGAAGGATTTACAGATTTCTGTAGAATCTACACCTGTGGAGCCTGAAGTTCGCAGATATGAAAGAATCAGTCACTAATCCGAGAGTGAATTCTCGTCATTAGTTCAGCCTGATGATCATTGAATGTTCGCATGATCTGATGATCATTGAAAGCGACGAATCTGCGAAATCCTAGGAAGCGAAAGTGAGCCCAGACTCCGAAGAATTGCATTTTATGTAAGTTAGCTTCATCGATCCATTCATGGATGGAAGCAAACATATCGGAGTTGGAATCTTCGTTCTGTTGAAGTAGTCAAGGTTTTGACTTGAACAGGAACGAAGCGGAACTGTGTGTTTACTAATAGATTAGTGGGAGCGATATTGCATTTCTCATATTGTATGTCGATGACATACTGATTCTCGGATATAACGTCCCAACGCTGTAGTCGGTAAAGGACTAGCTTGGGAGTTGGTTTAATGATTGACATGGGTAAAGCCACATAGTTCTTGGATTTTGGATCTAAAGATAGAGATCCAAAAGAGCTCGTAGGACAAAGTCAGGATTCTTAAATTGACAAAGTCCTACACGTTTTGAGCAATCCAAGAAGGGTTTTATGCCAATGTCACATGGCATTAAGTTAAGCAAGATACAGTATCCTACGATAACTGCTGAGCTTAAATGCATGGATGAGATTCCATATGCGTCGGCAATTGGATCTATCATGTATGCCATGAAACGTACTTGTTTGATGTTGCTTTAATGTTAAGCAAGACAAGTAAAGACCAGTCAAATCCAGAAAGAACACTGGATTGCCGTAAAGAATATCCTAAAGTATTTTAGGAATACTAAGGATAAATTCTAGAGTTACGGAGAAAGTGAGGTGCTACGAGTCGGTAGAGTCTGAAAGGCAAGTTTCCAATAGACAAAGATGATTTTCGATCACAGTCCGGTTATATCTTGTGTCTATCTGGCGGTGCAAGGCACTGTTGCTGACTCAATGACTTAAGCTGAACATTTCGCAGCTTGGGAAGTGGCGAAAGAGGTTGTTTGGAAAGAAGAGTTCGTCACTGAACTTGATGTGATTCCCAGCATAGATAAGACTAGCTGCACATCAGAGGTCCAAACACCTTGTGGATAGGTATAACCTATTCCGTAAGATAAAAGACAGAGATGTTAAGTAGATCAGCAAGTTTCAACGAATGAGAACGTTGCTAATTTATTAACGAAGCCACTCCTTAGGCCTAAGCACGAGTCGCGGACTGTTGCTGTAGGATAAGTGAAATTAAGATGTAGTCTTAATTTCAGTGGGAGTTATTAAAGGGCTTTATTTAGTTATTGGATATGTTCTTGAAATAACATTTAAGATGTTTAATGAAATTATTATTTCATGATTATTTTAACTGTGATGAAATAATCGTTCCAAAATGATATGAACCATTTTATAGGTCATCGAAGTAAATGACTTGATCTTGAGTCATCGAAGTCATTTAGCTTGATCATGAGACCCTATATTTGATAGATGGCTTATATCATCCTGTCCCTAGTCGAAGGTTGTTGAAATTGGAACACCAACAACCGTGTGAGACTGGATTGGTACGTGACTTATGACAAAGTCTCAGTGTGTCATAGATGCGCGGCATCAAAGTCAGTACATAGGTGTATGTTTGGGAACATACGACCGGACAAGACCCGCTTATAAGAACTCTTCAGGATATTTATATCTGTGTCATAAGAGATTCTTACTACGACTATAGAGTATAGTCCTTAGACCTAAGTTCGCATGCATGTGACTGCACATGGACTGATGCACATTGATCATTGTCTAACGCTATCGTTCTGCGATAGTTATAAGGACCTTGTTTGGGTACATTATGAAATGAGTAGTTTACAGTGATGGAACAAGACGGAATTTGTCCCTCCAATATAAATGGAGTGAATATCTCTAGGCCAATCGGAGATTTGAATACTGAAAATGCATGGCCATGCTCAAACGGACTGTCCCGAGTCGTTTGGATTGTCAGTATCGAATCAGAGTCCGATGAACAAGATTAGGCTTTATAAGGATGACACCAATCTTGCCTTATGACTAATCGAGATATTGTGACAAAAGGATTATGAATACAGAGATTCCAGTACAAGTGGGAGATTGTTGGAATTGTGTCCAGTAATCTCGGTACTGTCTCTAGAAAGTAAGAGTATGTCAATGATCAGACATAAGTCATATAATACTGGGGGTCATGATGGCTTGCTAGAGTCCGCTCATGATCTATAAGTCTTGGACTTATTGCCTTTATTATATGATCCCATATGGGTCACACGCCTAAGCTAACAGGAAAATGTGTAGGAACGTTTTAGCAGAAGTACGGTAAAAGTGCTAGGCATTTACTGTACTTAGAGAGAATAAAACGGTTTAGCTACTCTGTGTCGATCGATACACAAGGTGTGTCGGTCGACACAGTGCGCGAATGCCGTCGAGTTAATTGGTGTTTGGGCCAAATGGCCCAAACGGAACCGGACAAGTTTTATTAGATAAAACTCGAGTTCAGAAAGGATTAACCCTAACACTCCAGCCGAAAACTCTCTCTCTCTGCGCCGAATTCCTCTAGTGGTCTAGCAGCCGTTTTCTGTGATCGCGTGTGTGAACCTTTGGAGGATTCATCTCTCGGTGTTTCTCTGATCTCTGCCATACCATCTCTTTCCGCTGCAAACAGGTATAAGGTGAGATCATCATTTGTTTCTATTCTGAGAAGAACCTAGATCCGCATGTTTAGGATGATCTGAATCTGGAATTGAATCAGGATCAACTAAACAATTCCATCATGCCAAACCTGGGAAATATGATTGATTTGAATAGCTTAATTACCACCTTAGCATCGTTGGTGGGGCTTGCAATAGCTTCCACCCATTTGGACACATAGTCCACTGCTACCAGAATATATTGGTTCCCATAGGAGGATGAGAAAGGTCCCATGAAGTCAATCCCCCACACATCAAACACCTCCACTTCTAGTATCGGATTCTGTGGCATCTCGTTCCTTCTTCCAATGTTGCCTTTCCTTTGGCATGCATCACACTTCGAAACATAATTGTGAGCATCTTTGAACAGGCTGGGCCACCAAAAACCTGAGTGTAGTACCTTTGTAGCAGTCTTGAATGATGCAAAGTATCCTCCATACTCAGAACCGTGGCAGTGATACAAGATCCCTTTCATCTCTTCCTCTGGAACACATTTCCTGTAGAGTCCGTCTGAACATCTTTTGAACAAGTAAGGCTCATCCCAATAGTACCGAGTAACGTCCCTTTAGAACTTCTTTCTGTGGTAGCTGTTGAGGTTTGGTGGCTCTCTTCCACATGCTAGGTAATTGACAAAATCTGCATACCATGGTAGTTGCTCGTCTTTCAGGCTTTTCACTTCCTCTATCTTCAGGACTATGTTGTACCCTTCTCTCAAGCTTCCAATCATTAGAAGTTGTTCTTCCAGTAGAGAATCATCTATTGGTACTTGCTCATCAATCCTCAGCCTTGACAAGTGATCAGCCACTCCATTCTCAATGCCCTTCTTGTCTAGTATCTCAAGGTCAAATTCCTGAAGTAGAAGAATCCATCTCAACAACCTTGGTTTGGCATCCTTTTTAGCCAACAAGTGCCTCAATGCCGCATGATCTGTATATACCACCACTTTTGACCCCACCAAATATGATCTGAATTTGTCAAATGCAAACACTACTGCCAGTAGCTCCTTCTCTGTGGTTGCATATCTGGTTTGAGCATTATCTAAAGTTCTGCTTGCATAATAGATCACATGGAGTTTCTTGTCCTTCCTCTGGCCCATGACTGCTCCAACTGCATAGTCACTTGCGTCACACATGATCTCAAAGGGGAGGTCCCAATCTGGAGCTTGGACTATTGGTGCACTCACTAGTGCATTCTTGATCTTGTTGAAGGCTTCAAGGCACTCTTCATCGAAAACGAATTCATTCTCCTTGCACAGCAGCCTTGTCAAAGGCCTTGCGATCTTTGAGAAGTCCTTGATGAATCGTCGGTAGAAACCTGCATGACCTAAGAAGCTCCTTACTCCTTTGACTGAGTTTGGTGGTTGCAATCCCATCATCACATCTATCTTGGCTTTGTCCACTTCAATCCCCTGTTCTGAAATTTTGTGCCCAAGAACTATTCCTTCCTTCACCATAAAGTGACACTTCTCCCAATTAAGCACTAAGTTTGTCTCCTCGCAACGCTGAAGTACCCTACACAAGTTAGACAAACAAGCAGCAAACGAAGGACCATACACAGAAAAATCGTCCATAAATACTTCAACCATTTCTTCAATCAGATCGGAAAAAATTGACATCATGCATCTTTGAAATGTTGCTGGAGCATTACACAACCCAAATGGCATCCTCCGATATGCAAAGGTGCCATAGGGACATGTAAATGTCGTTTTTTCTTGGTCATTTGGGTGGATGGGTATTTGAAAGAATCCACTATACCCATCAAGGAAGCAATAATATGGATGGTTTGCTAAACGTTCAAGCATTTGGTCAATGAATGGGAGAGGGAAGTGGTCTTTTCTGGTGGCTGAGTTCAATTTCCTATAATCAATGCACATTCTATGACCGGTTATAGTTCTTGTAGGGATTAGTTCATTCTTTTCATTTTTAACCACAGTTATACCTCCCTTCTTTGGAACTACATGAACAGGTGAGACCCAAGTGCTATCTGAAATAGGAAAGATAATCCCTGCATTCAAGAGTTTCAGAATTTCTTTTTTAACAACCTCTTTCAAATTAGGATTCAGTCTCCTTTGGTGCTCAATAGAAGTCATTGTTTCATCTTCCAAGTGAATTCTATGGGTGCAAAGTGTAGGTGATAATCCTTTAATGTCATCAAGTGAATACCCTATGGCTCTCCTATATTTTCTCAGTTCAATTAGGAGTAAGTTCAATTCATTTTCATCAAGGTTCTCACTTACAATGACAGGATATGATGAGTTAGGCCCTAAGAAAGCGTACCTGAGCCCATCCGGAAGTTGTTTGAGCTCTACCTTTGGTGCTTTCAGCTCACACCAGTCATCATCTAGGCTAGACTCACCATTTCTAGCTGGTTTGCTTGCTTCTTCTCCTTCCATGGACTTGATGCTGTGGACTTCTTGAGGCAGTTCCAAGAATTGATCGTTTTCCTCCAACACCTTGCGAGAGTCAAGAAGTTTCGCATACTTCTGCACTTCCTTGTCTACCAGCTCAATCATGCTCTCCTTGGTGGTTAGTACTGTCTCTAGGGCGTCCTCCATAGCAAGCTCTTCCAAGTACTCATCAGCTAGAGCATCCAACGTCTCAATCCAAAAAGCATGCCCTTGAATTGTTGGTTTCTTCATGACTTCATTGATGTCAAATTTCAGGATGTGGTTCTTTCCCAAGTGCAAGTAAATCTTCCCTTTCTTCACATCAATGATATGTCCAGCAGTAGCCAAGAAAGGTCTCCCAAAGATCAGTGGGTCTTTGGGTTCCTCATCCATCTCCAGAACCACAAAATCTGTTGGTATTTCGAAATTACCAACCATTACCGGAATATCTTCAAGCATACCAACTGGAAGTCTCACTGACCTATCAGCCAACACAAGTGATATTCTACACTCCTTGTAGTGAGTGAAACCAAGGCTCTTTTCTACTGAGAGTGGCATCAAGCTCACACTTGCTCCAAGATCACACAAACATCTCTCAAAGGAGAGTGGTCCCAAAGCACATGGTAGAGTGAAGCTTCCTGGATCTTCTAGCTTCCTTGGACTTGTTTTTCTCTGGATGATGGCACTACACTCGTGGGTTAGGACAACCATTCCTTCCATCTCTTTTGTTCTTTCCTTGACTGCATCTTTTAGGAATTTGCTGTATTGTGGCACAAGCATGAATGCATCCATCAATGGCATGGTGAGCTGAATCTTCTCCATTTGCTTGTCAAAGAGTTCTCTATACTTCTCCAAGAGCTGCTTCTTAAAACTTTCAGGAAAGGGAAGTTTGGGTTCATAGGCTGGTGGCACAAAAACTTTCTCCTTGGATGTAGAGGTTGAACCGGTTTTTGCTTTCTCCTTTTTTTCTTCATACATTTTGCCTTTCCCTTTGATATCTTTGACTTCTTCTGCTTCATGTCTTTTCTTCTCGGTGGTTTCCTTCTCTCCTTCAAGTTCAAAATCCATCCCCCCTGTTTGATCCTCATTGTCCTCAATGACTTCTTTTGATGGTAACTCTCTTCCACTTCTTAGCGTGATGGCATTGATGTACTCCTTGGGGTTTGGCTCAGGTTTTCCAGGAAGAAAACCTGGTGGTCTGTTGGATGAAGGTCCGGCTTTGTTGGATTGCTCCATGTTTCCAACTCTTGATGCTAGGCTTTCAACTTGTGTTTTGATTTCCATCATGGCTTTGTTGTTACTCTCTATAAACTGCCTTAGCATTTGTGTATGATCATCTGCCTTTTGGAAATTGTTTGAACTTCCTTGTCCCTGAATTTGTTGGTTGCCTTGATAGTTGCCTTGATTGTTGTTGTACTGTTGTCGTGGTTGGAAGTTGCCTTGGTTGTTGTAAGGTTGCCTTTGCTGGAAGTTCCCATTGTTGTTGAATGCTGGTTTTGTTTGGAAGTTTCCTTGAAGTGTGGTTTGACTTTGTTGCTTGAATGGAGGGTAAGACTGATCCTGTGGGTTCTCCACATTGTTACTTCGGTATGAGAAGTTGGGGTGGTTCCTGTAGTTCTGGTTGAATCCTTTGTTGTAGCCTTGTCCTCCAATATAATTCATCTCAGCTTGTCCATCAAAACACATCTCAGCATCATCTTCAAAGGAATTTTGTTGTTGATCAAAGTCTCCCACAAAGTTAACATTCCTTTGGTTTGCTTTAAGCAACTTGTCCAACTTTTCATTGAGTGCTTTGATCTCTCTCCTTGAATCATCTCTGTCTCCTCCTTCTCTGTAGGTCCTGTCGTAGTCCTCCCCATAGTTGGTGTCACTGGTTGCCAAGTTCTCCACCAGCTGCATGGCTTCTCTTTCATCTTTTTGCAGGAAGTTGCAGTTGCTAGCTGTATCTAGCACCATCCTATATTTTGGCAGTAGGCCTCGGTATAATGTGCTGAGGAGACTTTCCTTGGTGAAACCGTGGTGAGGGCATTTGTTGGTGTAGCTCTTAAATCGCTCCCAAGCTTCTCCAAAATTTTATGTGGCTCGTTGTTTGAAGCTTGAAACTTCATTCCTCAACTTTGATGTCCTTGATTTGGAGAAGAACTTGGATAGGAATAGCCTTTTGCATTCATCCCAAGAATTAATTGAGTATGGCGGAAGGTTTTTCTCCCATTCGTGGGCTTTATCTCCAAGTGAGAATGGAAAAAGTATGAGCTTCATTGCATCTTCAGAAATCCCGTTGAAGCGGACAGTTCAACAAGCTCTGTCGAAGTTGTGAAGGTGGTCTAATGGATCCTCCATAGGTAAGCCATGGAATTTGTTTCTTTCCACCATGTTGATGATGCTGGCTTTAATTTCGTAGTTGTTGTTTTCCACTGTCGGTGGGATGATCCCAGAATTGTAGTCATTGATGCTGGGTTCGTCATAATATCCAATGGCTCTAGTTTCTCTTGGTGGATGTTGTGGTCTTCTTCCTTCATTGTTTATTTCACCTCTCTCTTGTTGGTGTTCCTGGTCAGCCATATCGATTCGTTCTCCTGCCAACCTTTGTTCTTCTCTTCTTTTTCTTGAAATCTCTCTTTCCAATGCTTTGATATCTTCAACTCGTGGTACAAGGTTTGTTGGTCCCCTGCTCCTCAAGTTCATGCACCTGCAAAGAGAAACCAAATAGAGAAGATTAGTATCTTGGTAACAAAAAGACTTAGTCTCAAGCAAACACCAAATCCTAATGGCTTAATTAACACCCAAGATGGCAACGGCGCCAAACTTGATAAGCAATAAATCAGTTCCTCTTCACTTATTTCAGTTGCAAGTATACAACCTAGTCGTTATAGTTTTGAGGTGTCAATCCACTCAGGTGATTAAACGCACTAAGAATGCAGGTGTTCTCTTAATCTAAGTGCAACCAAATTGTTTGTGGGTTTTGTTTCTAAAACCTAACAATAGAACCAAATTCCAAACATGATTAAACTTGATAATGGTAACAATGGTGAGCTTAAAACAGAGCAAAAACAGAACATAAACAGAGAAATAAATTGATTAAAAGCTAAGTTCCTTGGGTTGAGTTTCGGTTCGGGTGACCATTATTCAGTTCAGAAGCATTAAGTAAACAATAGGTGATTTCTTAGGCTAAGAACAACGATTTCTAGTTAATCCACTCTCGTGATAATAACCCTATATCTATCAAGCATTAACATCAACTCTCGTTGGCAATTTCAAGATAGCTATGCAATAAGATCAAGTTCTTACTACCACTAAACACCTTAAACATCAACTCTCGTTGGCTAAGAATGTAAAGCACTTGATAGAGATTCAAACATAAACTACACCTCTCGGTGCTAGCAACATTTATGATCAAGGAGTTGAGTGGCCATTTCAATCCTAGCATTAAGAACTTCTAGCAAGTAAAAAACCAATACTCCCAAGTTAGTAAACAACCTAAACCATTTCTGGATCACCCTTACCTCAGCTCAAACCCATAAACTTAAAGGAAACTACTTGATAGGTTGTAAGTTTTATCCTATATCTAACTGCAAGTGCACAGTTCAGTAGTCGTAGTATATAGGTATCGAATCCACAGGGACTCCGTATTCAATAGCTCAAGAACAGGAAATTAAACTAGGAAGAAAGCAATGTGATTGAATTGAAAGCAATGCAAGAAAGTAAACGGAAAGCAGAGATTGTTGGTTGTGAAAGCAAGTTATTAAAAGCGCTAAGTCTAGGGCGTTCTCAGGAAATCAGACAAGCAGACAGTTCATTCAGTAAGGATCTAATTAAGCACAGTTCTAGAACTCAAAACACATATATAGAATTAACCAAATTCCTTTGCGATAATTCTCTAAGTCTAAGTGCAGCAAACCAAACTTTCGTTTGCGAGAACTAACAGATTAAACTAGCATTAATCCCAAGTTTGATATGTTCACAATTATCCTAAACCAAACTTTCGTTTGTGAGAAGTTTAATTGCTCAACCTAATCAGTTCAGATTCCTAAACCCCACTTCCGTGACGTATTTAGCAACCTATGATCTAGATTCTAATTGATCAGGTTAAAACTAGCTTTAAGCACAATTAGATTGAAGAACAGATATAGTTATGAATCCTTAACTGAATTAAACAAGTCTAGCAAGTCATGAAATCCTATGTGAGAAACCCTAAACCTAACAAGGAATCTACTCAGACATAGATAATGAAAACATAATCATATGATGAATAAATTGCATAGAAGATAAAGAATAAAAGGGGTTCGAAATCTTCTCCAAATACAGATGAAGTAAAGGTTCAGATCAGCCCCAAAAGCTCTAAAAATCCTCTGCTCTTAATTATGAAAGCGTAAGTAAATAAAACACCAAAAACTTAATTATATAGGTCTAATCTCGGCCAGGGGCTTCTTTGTAAATATCAGGAACTTCTGGATCAGAGTGCAATATCTTGACTTCATTAAACCGCCGAGTTTCGGCCCATCTCGCTGGTGCAACGATCGATGCTAGAGTGCAACGATCGATGCATTCCTCTGTTTCGGACAGTGAACTCTATCTCTCGGCCAAACACTCCAAAAATCTCCAAAAAGTGCCATAATCACCAAGTATGCTCCAAACCTGATTATACCTGTAAAAGACTCTAAAAGAACACAAAAAGACACTAAACACACACTTATATCATGGTCTAAAACTAGTAAAAACCATGATATATCAACTCCCCCGCTTGCCCTCAAGCAAAACAGAGAACTAAAGCTTGGTGAAGAGGTTTGAAAACTCTTCAGAAACTCATTTCATCCTAGAAGCTACAATACTCAGATTCTCCTTAGTAAACCACTGAAAGAATCAATCACAGGATATCAAGACCACAATGTACTTCCCCCACACTTAGCAACTGTCCTAAGTAAACTCCACAATCTCTTTCAAGCCTTCAAATTCTCCCAACTGACTTCTGCAAGTATTTAAGTGCGGTCTCACCTAAGGAGTATCGATCAAAGGGCACATGGATTCTTACCTTATCAGCTCTAGACCACCATACTATCTTTCTCTAGTCCCTTTCTTCTCTTTCCCTTCTTTAACAACTGATTTTTCCCACATTGGGTATCATTTTTTTTTTACCAGTGTTCTTCCCGTTATGGGGTGTACTTTGGACACATTCCATGGATAGCACAGGAGATAATAGGGGTCTCTACCATTCCTGTGACCACTTCGGAGTTACTAACTCATCCTCAGTTTATTATTATTTTTTTTTACTTTATAGAAGGGGAGAAGGGAACTAAATAGGATAGATTGACAGGCTGTGTCAGAACTAACAGGGAATCCGACACAGAGTATACCAAGCCCTTAGGTGAGAAATCTAAGTCAGTATTAGGGTGAAGTCAGTAAAGGATCCTCTGATACCTGAAGTGATGTGGGTGTTCCCAGTAGGTTGATCTGTGATGGGGTTTTCTAATAGTCATAGATAGATCCTGCAACTTCATCCCAATGGTTACTTAAGTTCCTGCAAGTCTTGTAAATCTTCTCAGAAAATCATAGTTTCTTACTTAAACAATTTTGACTCAATAAAACAAAAAATTTTGAAAAATGGACTGACTCTTAAGAAAACAGAAAGATAAACGTCAGTAGCACCTCCTCCACACTTAAGACACACTGTCCCCAGTAGTGTCAAGCGAAGGATCGGTAAAAAGAAAGAAAAATTGTTAAAGTTCTGTTGAGTTCTGTCGGGTTTACCTCTGTCGCTAAGCATCGATCGTTGCACTAAGTGCATCGACCGTTACTTGGCGATTTTCGTGTATGGTCGATCGTTGCTCAGAACTGCAACGATCACTGCAATGCGATTAAGATCGTGTTGTGACGATCGACACAGAAGTTGATAGGTTGTAAGTTTTATCATATATCTAACTGCAAGTGCACAGTTCAGTAGTCGTAGTATATAGGTATCGAATCCACAGGGACTCCGTATTCAATAGCTCAAGAACAGGAAATTAAACTAGGAAGAAAGCAATGTGATTGAATTGAAAGCAATGCAAGAAAGTAAACAGAAAGCAGAGATTGTTGGTTGTGAAAGCAAGTTATTAAAAGCGCTAAGTCTAGGGCGTTCTCAGGAAATCAGACAAGCATACAGTTCATTCAGTAAGGATCTAATTAAGCACAGTTCTAGAACTCAAAACACAGATATAGAATTAACCAAATTCCTTTGCGATAATTCTCTAAGTCTAAGTGCAGCAAACCAAACTTTCGTTTGCGAGAACTAACAGATTAAACTAGCATTAATCCCAAGTTTGATATGTTCACAATTATCCTAAACCAAACTTTCGTTTGTGAGAAGTTTAATTGCTCAACCTAATCAGTTCAGATTCCTAAACCCCACTTTCGTGACGTATTTAGCAACCTAAGATCTAGATTCTAATTGATCAGGTTAGAACTAGCTTTAAGCACAATTAGATTGAAGAACAGATATAGTTATGAATCCTTAACTGAATTAAACAAGTCTAGCAAGTCATGAAATCCTATGTGAGAAACCCTAAACCTAACAAGGAATCTACTCAGACATAGATAATGAAAACATAATCATATGATGAATAAATTGCATAGAAGATAAAGAATAAAAGGGGTTCGAAATCTTCTCCAAATACAGATGAAGTAAAGGTTCAGATCAGCCCCAAAAGCTCTAAAAATCCTCTGCTCTTAATTATGAAAGCGTAAGTAAATAAAACACCAAAAACTTAATTATATAGGTCTAATCTCGGCCATGAGCTTCTTTGTAAATATCAGGAACTTCTGGATCAGAGTGCAATATCTTGACTTCATTAAACCGCCGAGTTTCGGCCCATCTCGCTGGTGCAACGATCGATGCTAGAGTGCAACGATCGACGCTTTCCTCTGTTTCGGACAGTGAACTCTATCTCTCGGCCAAACACTCCAAAAATCTCCAAAAAGTGCCATAATCACCAAGTATGCTCCAAACCTGATTATACCTGTAAAAGACTCTAAAAGAACACAAAAAGACACTAAAACACACTTATATCATGGTCTAAAACTAGTAAAAATCATGATATATCACTACTCAATAGCCATAGCAACAATAAAACAAAGCATGATTTAGATGAACAGAAATAAAACAAGTATGAAGAACTTAAGAACACAACTCAAATTGCATAAAAGATCAGGAAAACTAAATTGTTTGAAGTAATTGTTTACAAGAAGTGATATGGCTCTTCATACACACTAAGAGCCTTTAAATAGATCTAAAAACGTGCAATGGTCGACCACAAACACATGGGGTGGTCTACAAGCCAAAAGCAAAAAGAAAAAGTGGCATGTGTGAAAAAGTAGGTTCACAGCGGCCTGGGGAGGCCGCTGCGGAACCCCGCTATGAGTGCCCAGCGGCCTAGGTGAGTCGCTGCATGGGCCGCTGGACAATTCAGTCTTCCGCAGGTCCCTCATAGCGGCTCAGGGAGGCCGCTGCGCTACCCCTCTGTGAGGTCCCAGCGACCTGGGTAGACTGATATATCATGGTTTTTACCGGTTTTATGCCATGATATAGTTGTGTTTTTAGTGTCTTTTGTGTTCTTTTAGAGTCTTTTACAGGTATAATAAGGTTTGGAGCTAAATTGGAGATAATGGAGCATTTTGGAGATTTTTGGAGTGTTTGGCCGAGAGATAGAGTTCAATGTCCGAAACAGAGGAAGGTGTCGATCGTTGCACTCTAGCATCGATCGATGCACCAGCGAGATGGGCCAAAAACTCGGCGGTTTAGAAGAATCAAGTTATTGCACTTTGATCCAGAAGTTCCTGATATTTACAAAGAAGCCCTTGGCCGAGATTATACCTATATAATCAAGTTTTAGTTGTTTTTATTAGATACACTTTCATAATTAAGAGCAGAGGATTTTTAGAGCTTTTGGGGCTGATCTGAACCTATTACTTCATCTGTATTTGGAGAAGATTTCGAACCCCTTTTACTCTTATTCTTTTATGCAATTTATTCATCATATGATTATGTTTTCATTATCTATGTCTGAGTAGATTCCTAGTTAGGTTTAGGGTTTCTCACATAGGATTTCATGACTTGCTAGACTTGTTCAAATTCAGTTAAGGATTCAAACTATATCTGTTCTTCAATCTAATTGTGCTTAAAGCTAGTTCTAACCTGATCAATTAGAATCTAGATCTTAGGTTGCTAAATACGTCACGGAAGTGGGGTTTAGGAATCTGAACTAATTAAATTGGGCAATTAAACTTTGCGCAAACGAAAGTTTGGTTTAGGATAATTGTGAACATATCAAACTTGGGATTAATGCTAGTTTAATATGTTAGTTTTCGCAAACGAAAGTTTGGTTTGCTGCACTTAGACTTAGAGAATTATCACAAAGGAATTTGGTTAATTCTATATCTGTGTTTTGAGTTCTAGAACTGTGCTTAATTAGATCCTTGCTGAATGAACTGTTTGCTTGTCTGATTTCCTGAGAATACCCTAGGCTTGACGCTTTTAATTACTTGCTTTCACAACCGTTAATCTCTGCTACTGATTTACTTTTTCGCACCGCTTTTAATTCAATTACATTGCTTTCTTTCTAGTATTAGTCTCTACTGTTCTGATCTATTGAGACCAAGTGTCCCTGTGGATTCGATAACCCTATATACTACTTTGACATTGCTGTTCACTTGCAGTTTAGTGTAGGGATTAATTCTTGACCTATCAAGTTCTTGGCGCCGTTGCCGGGGACTCTTTGAGTCTTCGATAGCTTCGAGCCTAGGGTTTTACTAGGATTTTTCTTTTTCTTTTCGTTTTTGTTTTTATTTTTTTTATTTTTGCTGATTTATTTTTCTGTTTTCTCTGATTTCGCATTGCATCGATCGACGCCCTTCTTTCATCGATCGACACACTTCGCTGAATTACCAAGAACACTAAGAGATCATCAGGACGATGTGTCGGAATGATATTTTCAGCTCAGGGATTGACAGTTCACAGATAGCTGGGTTGAAGAACCAAGTTGACTCTCTGCATAGTCTTCTACTTGGAAAGTATGCACAAGAAGCTAACCATTGCGTTGAAGGAACTGGATTCTATAGTCACGGATCTGCTTTTCAGAAACCCTTTACAAGGAGTTGTAGTGTTTCTTCTTACCAAGTACCGCCTGCACCTACAGCTCATGAGAGCAGAATGGAAATCATGATGGAGCAGTACCTTGAGAGACAACAACAGATTGATAGGTCCTTCAACTCAAAGATGGATGCTTTGTATGAAGACTTGAATGAGAAGTTTGAATCTTTGAGCACGCATATGGAGGAGCTGGATATCAAAATTGAACGAAGAGATGTAGCAATAGAGAGGCAGAATGAAGCTAAGAGAGCTGAACGGAAGCTGCACATCAATGCTGTGAACATAAGGGATGAGATTGAGTTGCTAGGTGAAGAAGAGAGCATAATCTCGGATTTTCTGGATGAATATTGTCTGCCTGATACATGCACCGATCGACACCCCCTCAGTGACGATCGACACGCCATTCTGACGGCAATTTCGAGTTCTTTCGAGAAACAGAATCGCCTTGCATCGATCGACACACATCATGCAACGATCGACACAGAACGCAGACATGACCAGAAAACTGCAACAGTACCAGAACGAGTCTACAAGCCCCCAGTGCCATATCCTAAGGTTCCTAAACCCTCCAAACAAGAGCTAGAAGTGGCTAACTGCATAAAAGTGATGGATAAGAAGGTGAATAAAACACCACCAGTTGAAACTTCGCGAGTTCATGCAAAGAAGATGATCTCCACTGATGGTCATCTAAAAGAAGAAGTTCAGATTGGTGGAACTACAGTATCTGATAGTGAAAAGAAGAAGATGGCGGTTCCTCTTGAACCTGCTCTAACATCTTCAGTACCTGCAACTGTTCATAAGCAGAAAGCTCCAGACATCAGATATACATCAAAGGTAAGGTACAAATCACCTAAGCTTAATCCTTCTGATCACATTGTTTTGAATGCAGGAAAACAAAGAATCCCGCCGAAGCTACACTCCCACCCCGACCCTTATCGTTCGTTCCTTGGAAGATCTCATGATCTGAATGCTTATACGCAACCTTGGATGAGGAGACATTCACAGAGACACTCAAAGTCTCTGTTGAAACCTCCATGAGTTCGATCTCTTTCTGATAGGTCAAGCTATTGACCTTAAACAAGCGCTGGGTGGGAGGCAACCCACCATTAGGTACTGGTGTTTTTCTACTTAATTTTTGGTGTTTTTGTTAGGAATTTACGTTTGTTTTTGTTTTTGGTGAGTTTATGTTTGCAGGTCTCGGATAAATCGCAGTGCAACGATCGACGCACTTCTGTGTCGATCGTCACAACACGAAAGGAATCGCATTGCAGCGATCGTTGCGGTCCTGAGCAACGATCGACCATACACGAAAATCGCCAAGTATCGGTCGATGCACTTAGTGCAACGGTCGATGCATGAGCGATAGAGGTAAACCCGACAGACATAACTTCATCTTTTCAATTTTTACTTTCTCTTTACCGATCCTTCGCTGGACACTACTGGGGACAGTGTGTCTTAAGTGTGGGGGAGGTGCTACTGACTTTTGTTTTCTGTTTTCTTAAGAGTCAGTCCATTTTTTTTTAAATTTTTGTTTTATTGAGTCAACATTGTTTAAGTAAGAAACTATGATTTTCTGAGAAGATTTACAAGACTTGCAGGAACTTAAGTAACCATTGGGATGAAGTTGCAGGATCTATCTATGACTATTAGAAAACCCCATCACAGATCAACCTACTGGGAACACCCACATCACTTCAGGTATCAGAGGATCCTTTTACTGACTTCAACCTTAATACTGACTTAGATTTCTCACCTAAGGGCTTGGTATACTTTGTGTCGGATTCCCTTGTTAGTTCTGACACAGCCTGTCAACCTATCCTATTTAGTTCCCTTCTCCCCTTCCATAAAAAAAAAGATAATAAACTGAGGATGAGTTAGTAACTCCGAAGTGGTCACAGGAGTGGTAGAGACCCCTATTATTTCCTGTGCGATCCATGGAATGTGTCCAAAGTATACCCCATAACGGGAAGAACACTGATAAAAAAAATAAAATGATACCCAGTGGGGAAAAATCAGTTGTTAAAGAAGGGAAAGAGAAGAAAGGGACTAGAGAAAGATAGTATGGTGGTCTAGAGCTGATAAGGTAAGAATCCATGTGCCCTCTGATCGATACTCCTTAGGTGAGACCGCACTTAAATACTTGCAGAAGTCAGTAGGGAGAATTTGAATGCTTGAATGTGATTGTGGAGCTTACCTAGGACAATTGCTAAGTGTGGGGGAAGTACATTGTGGTCTTGATATCCTGTGATTGATTCTTTCAGTGGTTTACTAAGGGGAATCTGAGTATTGTAGCTTCTAGGATGAAATGAGTTTTTGAAGAGTTTTCAAACCTCTTCACCATGCTTTAGTTCTATGTTTTGCTTGAGGGCAAGCAAAGGCTAAGTGTGGGGGAGTTGATATATCATGGTTTTTACCGGTTTTATGCCATGATATAGTTGTGTTTTTAGTGTCTTTTGTGTTCTTTTAGAGTCTTTTACAGGTATAATCAGGTTTGGAGCTAAATTGGAGATAATGGAGCATTTTGGATATTTTTGGAGTGTTTGGCCGAGAGATAGAGTTCACTGTCCGAAACAGAGGAAGGTGTCGATCGTTGCACTCTAGCATCGATCGATGCACCAGCGAGATGGGCCAAAAACTCGGCGGTTTAGAAGAATCAAGTTATTGCACTTTGATCCAGAAGTTCCTGATATTTACAAAGAAGCCCTTGGCCGAGATTATACCTATATAATCAAGTTTTAGTTGTTTTTATTAGATACACTTTCATAATTAAGAGCAGAGGATTTTTAGAGCTTTTGGGGCTGATCTGAACCTATTACTTCATCTGTATTTGGAGAAGATTTCGAACCCCTTTTACTCTTATTCTTTTATGCAATTTATTCATCATATGATTATGTTTTCATTATCTATGTCTGAGTAGATTCCTAGTTAGGTTTAGGGTTTCTCACATAGGATTTCATGACTTGCTAGACTTGTTCAAATTAAGTTAAGGATTCAAACTATATCTGTTCTTCAATTTAATTGTGCTTAAAGCTAGTTCTAACCTGATCAATTAGAATCTAGATCTTAGGTTGCTAAATACGTCACGGAAGTGGGGTTTAGGAATCTGAACTAATTAAATTGGGCAATTAAACTTTGCGCAAACGAAAGTTTGGTTTAGGATAATTGTGAACATATCAAACTTGGGATTAATGCTAGTTTAATCTGTTAGTTCTCGCAAACGAAAGTTTGGTTTGCTGCACTTAGACTTAGAGAATTATCGCAAAGGAATTTGGTTAATTCTATATCTGTGTTTTGAGTTCTAGAACTGTGCTTAATTAGATCCTTGCTGAATGAACTGTTTGCTTGTCTGATTTCCTGAGAATACCCTAGGCTTGACACTTTTAATTACTTGCTTTCACAACCGTTAATCTCTGCTACTGATTTACTTTCTCGCACCGCTTTTAATTCAATTACATTGCTTTCTTTCTAGTATTAGTCTCTACTGTTCTGATCTATTGAGACCAAATGTCCCTGTGGATTCGATAACCCTATATACTACTTTGACATTGCTGTTCACTTGCAGTTTAGTATAGGGATTAATTCTTGACCTATCATAGACCGCTGTGCAGGCCGCTGAAGAAATGGAGCTTCCGCGTGTACTTCATAGCGGCCTGGGGAGGCCGCTGTGCGAGCCCGCTACGAGTGCCCAGCTCGATCCTTAGCTGTTTTTCCACTTTGTCTAGGTGCTCCTTTGGTCCCTACCTTCTCCATTGTCCTTTGGTGCTCCTTTTGGTCATCCACCACCTACAAAAAGAAGAAACAAAGCAAAACCTATCCTAATGATGCCTACATGCACTAACTTAAAGCTAAAACACAATAATGTTGTCTAAATGCTTTTCCTAAAGCTAAATAACACTCTTAATCGTGCCTAAAAACACTTAAAAACACAACACATCAAAATCCCTAACGAGAATTCCTAAACCTAACTAGATATCTACTCAGACATATCGAATGAAACATAACACATGGATGAAATAGATATCATAGAAATTAGAAAAGAAATATATGAAAATGGGATCAAAATCTTCTCGCAAAACATTACAAAGTATCGGATCAGCCCCAAGATCTAATCTCTCTCAAAAACACAAAGTATGAAAAGTGTCAATGATAAAAACTCTAAAGACTTAATTAAAAGGCCAATACACGTTTTCTTCTGTAAATATGATAGGTCTAAGTTTTAATCCCTATACTAAACTGCAAGTGCACTGTAATGTCAATGTAGTACATAGGGTTATCGAATCCACAGGGACTCTAGTTTTCAATAGAACGAAAGAGATTAATACTAGGAAGAAAGCAAATTGTTGTAAAGTAAATAGCAAGGCGAGAAAGTAAATCAATAGCAGGAATTTGTTGTGAAAGCAATAAACTAAAAGCGCTAAGTCTAGGAAATTCTCAGGAAATCAGACAAGCAGACAAGTTAATCAGTCAGGATCAAATTAAACTCAGTTCTAGAACTCAAATCACGGAATTAGAATTAACCAAATCTCTTTGCGAAAATCCTCTAAGTCTAAGTGCAGTAATCAAAATCTCTTTGCAATTACTAACAGATTAAACCAGCATTAATTTCAAGTTCGATATGTTCACAATTAAACTAAACCATATCTCTTTGCGAATAATTCAATTGCTCAACCTAAATAGTTCAGATTCTAAACCACACTCTCGTGTCGTATTTAGCAACCTAAGATCTAGATTCTAATTGATCATGTAGAACTAGCATTAAGCACAATTTAGTTTGAAGAACATTCTAATCATGTGAATCCTTAACTGAATTAAACAAGTCTAGCAAGTCATAAAATCCTTAATGAGAAACCCTAAACTTAACTATGAATCTACACAGACATGATTAATGAAACAGAAATCATAGAATTAATAGATAGCATATAAGAATTTAAATAGATAAAGGGGTTCGAAATCTTCTCCAAAATAGATGAAGTACATGATTAGATCAGCCCCAAAAGCTCTAAAAATCTCTTAGCTCTAAGTATGAAAGCGTATGTAAATTAAAAGCCAAAACTCTAAATATATAGGCATAATCTCGGCTGGGGCTTCTGTGTAATTACTGGAACTATTCTGGGCTTCTCTGCAAATCTTCATAACTTTGTTAAACCGCCGCGTTCGGCCCATCTCGCTAGTGTGTCGATCGACACCAAAGGTGTGTAGATCGATGCATGATCATCAAATCGGGCAGTGAGTTTAAACTCTCGGCCAAAATGCTCCAAAACTCCCAAAATACTCCAAAATCTCCACATTAGCTCCAAACCTGATTAAACCTGTAAAAGACTCTAAAATAACACAAAAGACACTAAAAACACAACTATATCATGGCATAAAACCGGTAAAAACCATGATATATCAACTCCCCCACACTTAGCCTGTGCTTGCCCTCAAGCAAAACAAAGAACTAAAATGCAGTGAAGAGGTTTGAAAACTCTTCAGAAACTCTTTTCATCCTAGAAGCAGTAACACTCAGATTCCCCTTAGTAATCCACATGAAAGAATCATCCTGCAGACATCAAGACCAACATATACTTCCCCCACAATTAGCAAGTGTCCTAAGTAAACTCCACAATCACATTCAAGCATTCAAATTCTCCCGACTGACTTCTGCAAGTATTTAAGTGCGGTCTCACCTAAGGAGTATCGATCAAAGGCACATGGACTCTTACCTTATCAGCTCTAGACCACCATACTATCTTTCTCTAGTCCCTTTCTTCTCTTTTCCCTTCCTTAGCATTCTGATTTTTCCCCTTTGGGTATCATTTTATTTTTTTTATCAGTGCTCTTTCCGTTAAGGGGTGTACCTTGGACACATTCCATGGATGCACAGGATATGAGAGTTTTAGCTACCATTCCCATGACCACTTCGGAGTTACTAACTCATCCTCAGTTTATTATCTTTTTTTTTTTTAAGGAAGGGGAGAAGGGAACTAGATAGGACAGGTTTACAGGCTGTGTCAGAGCTAACAAGGGAATCCGACACAGAGTATACCAAGCCCTTAGGTGAGAAAATCTAAGTCAGTATTAGGGTGAAGTCAGTAAAAGGATCCTCTGATACCTGAAGCGATGTGGGTGTCCTCAGTAGGTTGATCCATGTCTGGGTTTTCTAATAGTCAGAGATAATCTGCAGCTTCATCCCAATGGTTACTTAAGTTCCTGCAAGTGCTACTAATCTTCTAAAAAAATCATTGTTTCTTACTTAAACAAATTTTGACTCAATAAAACAAAAATTTAAAAAAATTTTAATGACTCTAAGAAAACAAAAGAAAGAAGTTAGTAGAACCTCCCCCACACTTAAGACACACTGTCCCCAGTAGTGTCAAGCGAAGGATTGGCAGAAGAAAATAAAAATTTGTTTAAGGATGGTTAAATTCTCTCGGGTTTTACCTCTGTCGCAATCAGGCATCGATCGTTGCACTAGGTGCATCGACCGTTGCTGTGCGATTTTTCGTTGTGGGTCGATCGTTGCTCAGGACCGCAACGATCGCTGCAATGCGATTTCTGTCGTATTGTAAAGATCGACACAATGGTGTGTCGATCGACGCACTGCGTACATCGGATAAGTCAGCAAGTTAGCAGGTTAGTCCGTCGGTTTTTGTCAATTTCGAATCCTGCAAGCTGAAAACACTAGAAACGGAGTAAAACCGAAGCAACAAATGTATCTGATCAAGCAGAACCATCCAAACATAGTAGGAAAATAAAAGAAAAAGTGCAAGAAAAGATAAAAAGAAAATCAGAATACAGAACCGTTAGTGAAGATATGACAGCTACACTCACTCACTATCATCATCTATGTCACCATATCTCTCAGCATCACTGGCATCCTCGGGAGATCGCTGTCGACGACGTCTGTCAGGTACGGGCTGATGAATCTGTGGCTGCCTCCTGCAGCTGCAAGTACGCATGAAGTTCCAAACAGCTCGTAGAATCCCATCTGATCTCTCTCTCCACTCAGCCTCAGAATATGCACCATAAGGCATTGTAGGCTCGGGAAAGTCACCCACATCGTCGACGGGGGCAGGCGCAGGTGTAGGGGCAGCAGAAGTCGAAGCTCGTGTGGAAGGCTCTCCCAGCGGATGAGCCATAGTAGGAATCCCACGCTGCTCAGTCTCTGGAGGCTGAAATCTCAGAGCCTCCAATATATCAATCCGTGTCCACCTAGCAGCAGGAAGCTCTATACCACACATCCCAGTGGTCGGGTCCCGATAAACCCAAATGTGCCCCTCCTTGAGCCAGGTAGCGCTCTGCAAATGACTGAAGTCTAGGAACTCCTGGGCTCTATCACGCTCTGTGCCCTGTAGAGGAATCCCGCAATACTCAAAAATGGGAGTAAGCAAGCTCCCTACCGTCTCAGTTATGACTCCATCAAAAGGCTTCGTCTGCAGATCACACAAATGCAAAGCGAAGACAGCTCCCAAGTTGAGACCCTTAGTAGGATCTCTCACACCAGACTCAGCAAACTGGTCTCTCAGCCCCATAAACAGCATCTCCATCTCATACTTGCGCATCTTGTTGGACTCATACTTGCATAGCAAGCTCCAACACAAGATACGCGAGACATATCTCAGCACAGGATGCCTCATCATCTTCACCGGCGTGGTCCTGGAGTTGTATCGACCACTGCCAATACACTCCCAGAATGCTCGAGCCTCATCTGGATCCCACTCAAGTGGCATGGCAATGCTCCTCGGCTCAGTACTGAACCCATAGATCCTGCAGATATCTAAGAGAGGAATCCGATACCTGACTCCCCAACTCATGAAGGTAAAGATACCTCCTGTAGCGCTCCTGCTATCGGGATCTGTATAAACCACTCTGCATGTGGCTAGTGAATGGCTGACCAGCTCAGGATAGAGATCATAAGGGCGCATCGGCATTGTCCCTAGACCAATGCCTCTGCATACAGCAAGTACCTGCTCATCGATCTCCAGACTCTTGCAGGTAGAGTAGTCAGCGAACTTGGTTGGCTTGATGGTCATACCACACCAACCACTGTAGAGAAGCGAATCATACTCATCCCACTGGTTAAGCAGCGGTCGCTCTGTGAAGTCTGCAGTCTTGAGGAACGTGCGAATGTTATCTGGCCACTGTCTGGCAGTAGGAATCTCCGTCATATCTGCTCGGGGCCAAGGCAGTGCTACAGCTGGACCCACTCTAACATATGGCTCAGGTGGCTGAGAGTGTCTGTGAAACCACTCTGGTGGTGGAATGTACTGTCTCGTGGCTGTTGATGTTGTTGCTTGCTTCTTGCGGGGCTGTCTGCGAGATGCCATCTGCAAAAGAAACAAAATTCAAACAATATAAGTCTCTGCAACTCTCTGTGAAATCGCGAAGCAACGACCGTTGCATATAAGGCATCGATCGTTGCAAGGCGATTTCATTTATCGAACATTTCCCAAAATCGCAAAGCAACGACCGTTGCATAAATGCAACGACCGTTGCAAGGCGATTTCGCCGCAAACAATCAACCAAAATTCAGTCCAAATTCGTGCCACATTATCGCAAATCAGCTCAAAATCATAACCTATCACCCTAAATTGGTCTAATTACGTATGCCTCATCAAATTTCAGTTCAAAATTCTCAAACCCTAAAACCCTAAAATTGAATCCAAAAATTTGAAAAATGGAGGTACATTACCTTGGATTCTTGAGATATGAGCTAAAGACACGGGTTTAGAGTGTAAAATCGGAAGTATAAGCAATTGAAACGAAGAAAGATGATGAGAAATCGCGATTTTGGGCGTGGAGGTTTTCGGTGTACGGACGGCGAAATGAGGAGGAAAAGAGAAGAGAAGAGTTTAAGGAAATTTACCTCGGTCGTGGGTGCAACGATCGTTGCTTAAGGGCAACGACCGATGCTGGTCAAATCGAAATAGATTTCCGGTTTAGCACATACCTTAATTTTGCAATTGAACCAATTGCAACGACCGTTGCTTGTGAGCAACGATCGTCACAATGCGATCACCCCTCTTCGTCAAATCTCCTTGCAACGACCGGTGCACAAGTGCATCGATCGTTACACATCTCCAAATTCGAGTTCTGTATCTGAAACTTAAAAACCAATAAAAACGTGAAATCCTAAGAAAAACACCATAAATGAAAAGGAAAAACAACTAAACCTAACAGTGGGTTGCCTCCCACTCAGCGCTTGTTTAAGGTCATTAGCTTGACCGGACGAACAAGATCTTTCAGGCACCAAGAGATCTCGACAGAGACTTTTTCTGTCTCTGTTCAAGTCTCTTCATCCAGGTTGGCGAGTAGGCTGTTGCAGAATGCTCATGTCCAAGAAAAGAAGGAGTAAAATGCGCTCCAGGATCTATAATCACAGTGTCATCCGGCTGCTTATCATCTGCTTCCATGATGGTGAATGTCTTCCCATCTATCAGTGGTCTTCACAGCCTATCCATCTCATAACGCAGCGGCTCATCTCCCAGATGGAGGTCTATCAGACTGTGTCTAACATCTATCACTTCTCCCGCTGTAGCTAAGAATGGTCTTCCAAGTAGCAACGCTTCATCCGGATCACAGTCATATTTCAGCACTAGGAAGTCTGTTGGAACTAAATAGTTTCCAACTCTCTTCGGGATGTCCATAAGGAGTCCTTCTGGAACTCGTATAGACTGATCAGCTAGGACAAGAGAGGTCCTAGTAGGAGTAAAATCTAGCATACCCAGCTTCTCTGCCACAGAGTATGGCATAAGACTTCCAGCAGCTCCCAGATCACAAATAGAGCGCCTAAAACTATCCTCGAAGATAGAGCAGTTAAGCACAAAGACTCCATGGTCTGGCAGCTTCTTCGGGATCTTGGTCAGCAGAACACCACTAATATGTTGAGGAACTATAATCACCCAATCTTTCAGCTCTTCATCCAAAGGCAACATCTTGTTCAAATACCTCTGCACACATGGGTGATATTGTGGATCATCAGATGATGGAATTTCTTCCAACTCTTCACCAATCTCCTCTAGCTTCTTAAGCTCTTCAATTTCCTGCTTAATCACTTCAGATACTGAGGGATATTGTCTAATTAATTGTCCATAAATCTCCTCCTGAGTAATCTCAGACACTCCAGGGAACAAGTGAGCAGGCTCTAAATCATCATCAGCATTATTATCATCCGGCAAGTCTGTCTGTTCACGACCTGCATCGACCGACACTAGATGTGTGTCGATCGATGCAACACTGTATTTTTCACCCGAGAGATTTTCTCCAAAATCCGAGATTTCACTCTCCTTCACCAATTCAGCTGTACTTAGCTCAAATTTTTCACCTAGGTGAGATCCATCATTGATGTACACAGACCAGGCCTTAATATGAGTGTCTGCTACTCCTTTTCCCTTCATAGAGCTGGAAATCTGGTTCACCTGAGTATCCAACTGCTTCATGTGAGTGTTCAGAGACTCAAACTTCCCATTGAGGTCTTCGTAGACAGCATCCAACTTCTTATTGCAGTCCACAATGCTCTTGGTCTGACTCTCCATTAGCTGTTCCATCATTGCTTCCATTCTACTCTCATGAGCTGTAGGTGCAGGGGGAGTTTGATAAGAGGAAGATCCATAGGTTCTCTGAGCACTTTGTCCAAAAGGCTTCTGAAGACCACTAGTCTGTCCAAAAGAGTTTTGATTGCCAGTGAAGGCACTCTATTGTCCTCCATTGAAAAATCTATTTCCCTGCTGATTACCAAACATGTTACCTTGGAAACCAGATCCTCCAATGTAATTCACATCTTCTTCCTGAGTGTCCTCCTCAGTCTGAATTACCTCAACATCTTGAGCAAAATGGACAGCCTTCTTATTAGCCAGAAGATTGCAGATTGTGTCCATCCTAGATCTCAATTCAGCCATCTCTGTATTTTCTACACTTCCACCAGATTTCTTCCTCCTCTCATCCATAGTCTTGCAACTGTTGCTGCTCACTAAGTTCTCAATCAACTGCTTAGCTTGTGCAGGAGTCCTGGTGTTGAAGTTTGCATTACTGGAGTTATCCAGCGCAGACTGATATGGCAGATCTATGCCTCTGAAGAAGATACCAAGCAATTGGACTTCAGTGAATCCATGGTGTGGGCAATCACGCTGGTACATCTTAAATCTCATCCAGACAGCTTTTAAAGGCTCCACAGCTCCTTGAGAAAATGTGAGAATGTCCTGTCTGGACTGGTCTGAACGCGCATCATCATAGAAATGACGCAGGAACTCACTCTTCAGGGCTGCTCAAGTATCAAACTGCCCAGGTGGAAGTTGCTTCAGCCATGCACCAGCGTCTCCAGCGAGACTGTGCGGAAAGAGCTTAAGGAACAAATAATCCTGGCAAACTCAGTCATACTTCATGCCAGTGACTATGTCCTCAAACGAATCAATGTGATCCATAGGCTGCTCTGTGGGGTGACCATGGAATGCATTATGTCTAGTCAGCGAGTAGTAGATGGTCTTGATCTCAAAATCATTCCTCTCAAAGCCAGGCATCACCAAAGCTGACCGGTTTGCATGAAACTCATCCGGTCTGTTGTAGTCAGCTAAGGTTCTCTCATGGACAACCATCTCTCTACCTTGGGCCTGTCTTGGCGCTTGGTTCTGCTCCTGTTGCGGAGGCTCAGGAGGATCAGGGATGACATTCCCTTCAGCATCAACCCTTTGCCAAGAAGCATTGTACGGGTTGTTATCTTGGTCCCTCAGAGTACCTTGAGCATCACGTAATAGAATCAGCCTCTGTACTACCATTCTTTATCTTTTTCTCTTCTGTTAGTCCTCTCTAGACGTCCAAGTTCTTCAAGATCGAGATTGATTAGGCTTAAGTTTGGATTACTTCGAGTTTCACGCTTCTGCATAAACTGTCTGTAATCGTCAAGCAACGATCGATGCTAACAGTGCAACGATCGATTCAATCTCAAATCGCTTAGTGACGATCGACACAAGAGGTGCAACGATCGACGCAAGGCGAAATCGGTACCTGCGACAGAGAGAAAACAGAGAAGAAATCAGTAAAATAAAATAAAAACGAAATTAAAAAGAAAAAAGAAAAATTCCTAGTAAAAACCCTAAGTTCGGTCCTATCGAAGACTCTAAGAGTCCCCGGCAACGGCGCCAAAAACTTGATAGGTCTAAGTTTTAATCCCTATACTAAACTGCAAGTGCACAGTAATGTCAATGTAGTATATAGGGTTATCGAATCCACAGGGACTCTGGTTTTCAATAGAACGAAAGAGATTAATACTAGGAAGAAAGCAAATTGTTGTAAAGTAAATAGCAAGGCGAGAAAGTAAATCAGTAGCAGGAATTTGTTGTGAAAGCAATAAACTAAAAGCGCTAACTCTAGGGAATTCTCAGGAAATTAGACAAGCGGACAAGTTAATCAGTCAGGATCAAATTAAACTCAGTTCTAGAACTCAAATCACAGAATTAGAATTAACCAAATCTCTTTGCGAAAATCCTCTAAGTCTAAGTGCAGTAATCCAAATCTCTTTGCAATTACTAACAGATTAAACCAGCATTAAGTTCAAGTTCGATATGTTCACAATTAAACTAAACCATATCTCTTTGCGAATAATTCAATTGCTCAACCTAAATAGTTCAGATTCTAAACCACACTCTCGTGTCGTATTTAGCAACCTAAGATCTAGATTCTAATTGATCAGGTTAGAACTAGCATTAAGCACAATTTAGTTTGAAGAACATTCTAATCATGTGAATCCTTAACTGAATTAAACAAGTCTAGCAAGTCATAAAATCCTTAATGAGAAACCCTAAACTTAACTATGAATCTACTCAGACATGATTAATGACACATAAATCATAGAATTAATAGATAGCATATAAGAATTTAAATAGATAAAGGGGTTCGAAATCTTCTCCAAAATAGATGAAGTACAGGATTAGATCAGCCCCAAAAGCTCTAAAAATCTCTTAGCTCTAAGTATGAAAGCGTATGTAAATTAAAAGCCAAAACTCTAAATATATAGGCATAATCTCGGCTGGGGCTTCTGTGTAATTACTGGAACTATTCTGGGCTTCTCTGCAAATCTTCATAACTTTGTTAAACCGCCGCGTTCGGCCCATCTCGCTAGTGTGTCGATCGACACCAAAGGTGTGTAGATCGATGCATGATCATCAAATCAGGCAGTGAGTTTAAACTCTCGGCCAAAATGCTCCAAAACTCCCAAAATACTCCAAAATCTCCACATTAGCTCCAAACCTGATTAAACCTGTAAAAGACTCTAAAATAACACAAAAGACACTCAAAACACAACTATATCATGGCATAAAACCGGTAAAAACCATGATATATCAAAATAATCAAACTTCTTAGCCATCTTTTAAATCTTCAAAAGTCCTATGACTTGGCGTGAAATCATTGTTGCGATCCTGTATCAACCGACGCAAGGTGTGCATCGGTCGACACGACCATCCAAGATTGATGGTGACTTTATCAATTCGGCTACAAGCTTCCAAAATGTCCCTAAAATCTCCCAAACATCAATAATACCTCCAAACGTGTGCAAACTTGTAAAAGACTCAAAAAGACTCGATAAAAACTTATAACGACTCGATTATATAAATATATCATTGCTTAAAACCCATAAAACCACGATATATCAACTCCCCCACGCTTAGCATTTGCTTTCCCTCAAGCAAACATAAAACCAAGAACAAGAAAAGAAGTTGAAAAAAACTCAGAAACTCATTTCGTCAACATAGCACCACATTTACATTCTTCTTAGTAAGCCACATGAAAACAAACCTGGAGAAATTGGGAGTACTTCCCTAACACTTAGAAACTGTCCCAAGTAAACTCCACAATCAAATCAAGACATCCAAACTCATCATACTGACCTCTATAAACAATTAGGTGCAGTTTCACCGAAGGGGTATCAATCAGAGGACACATGGAATCTCACTCAGCCAGTTCCTGATCACACAGACTGTTATTCTTCTGCTTCCTTTCCTCTCCTCTTTATCACTGCATCAACTGATTTTTCTACACTGGGTATCTTTTTTTTTTATCAGCTGCTCTTCCCTTTTTATTCAGATTGTTACTTTTAACATGTTTGAATCACAAAATGTAATAGGGGTCTCTACCACTTCCATGTTCACTTCGAAGCTATTAGCGTTTTCGCAGATTTACTCCTTTTTTAGCTTGACGGGAAGAGAGAGGAAAACTGTACTCAAACAGAAAAGTCTTACAGGACTGAAAGAGGATCAAATCCAATGTATACCAAGCCCTTGGACGAGAAAAATAAAGTCATTTAGGAGCAAAGTCAGTAATGGATCCTATGAATACCTGAGGTGATATGAGTGTCCTTGGTAATTTAATCCATTTGGGGTTTTCTAACAGTCATAAATTGCTCCAGACTCGTCCAATGATCACTTAAGTCATGCAAATGTGGTGGTTTCCTCTGAAATTCCTAGTTTTCTACACAAGGGTTTGACTCAATAAAATGAATCAAGTGACTCTAAGAAAAAAAGATGTCGTCAGTAACCACCTTCCCCACACTTTAAGTGATCCTCTTCCATTCACATGCGCTTGGTGACGATCGTGTAGGTACTCGTGCCAATACCAAAATTCCTGAATATCGGAGTTAACATGCTACCAACGGTCTCTAGTTTATTTCCAGCAAATGCCTTACCCTTCAGGGTGTAGAGATGGTCTGCAAAGACCGCACCCATGTTCATGTAGAGGCAAGGCTCATGCTTTGTCCAAATTCCATTAGGGAAGATTTGACCAATCCTTGTATGGAACAACAAAAACTCCAACTTCCTCATCTTAGTCTTATCCGCCTTGGAACAGATCATGTTGTTGGGAATGTCCTGAAATCTATTTGTACTTACTCTGAGAGAAAGTCGTATTGTCGAGATGAGACAATCATATGACACTAGCTAGTCATAACGCTTTGCTAGAAGCCACTTATGATCAATGAGTTGAGAACTCATTGCTAGTGTTATATGATCCTACAGGGTCACACACCTAAGCAAACTGGACATTGCATGAGAGGATGATCATTAATGTAATGATCGGATGAATGCATATTTGATATGCATTCAATATCGACTTTTCTGGGCGATGTCGATCGACACACTAAGAGTGTCGGTCGACATAGATTGGCCGTGTCGATCGACACATAGAGTGTGTCGGTCGACACGACTCGCGGATTAGCGGATTAAATCGGTTTAATCATTAGTTAATCCCGTGGCGGTTTAAGTCGACATATATAAGATATATGGTCGACCTAAACTCGTTTCGAACCTAATTCACAGCCACCAGAATCAGAAAAGAAACCTCTCTAGAGACTGGATCTCAAAAGGCACTAGCATCCCTTCCTGTTCAGTTTGTGTGCGTGTGGATACCAGTAGAGGCGCAGCATTTGAGGCGCTCTAGATCTCGATTACTTGCAAATAACTTCCGCTGCATAATTACTAGGTAATCTCCAGATCTGTAAGATTCAATTACATCAACCTTAGATCCTAGGCTCGGAATTCAGACTAGGGTTGCTAATCCTGATTAGAACTGCTAGAAATTCCTTCAGTGGTATCAGAGCTTTAGGGTTCCATTGAATCTGTAGCATGTTGATTAGATTAGTTGAATCTGGATCTCTGTATAGTTGATACAAGCATGATGTAATTCGTTTTTGATTAAAACTAGTTTTAGGGTTTTAATTTGAAAAAACGATTAGGGTTTATCGCCCTGTGTCGATCGACACCAAACGGGTATCGGTCGACACAGAAGGATAACCCGAATAAAACTTTTCGCCTAGTGTCAATCGACACAAGAGTTGTGTCGGTCGACACAAACCTCGCGAGATTGATGAATCGGTTCAATTGGATTGGACCGGTTATCGAGCTTGGTTAAATGGTTTGAATTGCGATTGGTTCGATTAGGTTGGTGTCGACCGATGCTAGTGTAGCATCGATCGACACTGACCGGTATTCAAAAGCGGATCAATTGTATTGATCGGTTATCGCGGATTGCTTTTGGTTATTCTGTATCGATCGATACTATAGTAGTATCGGTCGACATCAGATTCGATGATTGGGTTTTGGAACCTGCAATCACAGAACCAAAGCATGATAAATCAATTAATTATAAGAATTAAAACATAATAAAACTGAATGTTTTGATAATTCCGTTCCTCAATCAAATATCAAGTGATACTTGATATCTTTCCAATCTTGTCAACTGTCAAGACTCGTTTCATTGAGTGATAGGCTTGCAGTGCAAGGTGTCCACAATTACATGAGTAAGGCAGGAAGTAATCGTGTTGATGGGCTTGCAGTGCAAGGCGTCAACAATTACATGACTGAAAAGATTGGTTTACTTGACTGGGCCATCAAAATCGTTTTGGGCTCAGAGATATCAGGTGGATTTGACATAAGATGTCAATCCACAACCAAGAGTTGTATTGGATACAACTAGCAAGGTTGTTGCTTACCTAGATAACTAAATTTGGGTGACAACCAGTGGCTCACTCAAGTTTAGTGAAGTATGGGTCTTGGATCATTATATTCATGTGAGGAAACATTGTTTGAATATAATGCGAGTTTTCTTAAAAGTTAAGACTTCTCATTTCTTGAACATCATAACTAAACCTTTTCTTTTCTATGTTCTCAGCTATGACTACTACTCATAATAATTCTTTCTCCCTGCGATCCGTCCTTGAGAAGGACAAGTTAAATGGATCGAATTTTCTCGAATGGTATCGGAACTTGAGAATTGTTCTCAAGCAGGAGAAGCGAGACTATGTCCTTGAAAATGTTCTCCCTGAAAAACCGAGAGCCAATGCTCCACATGCAGAAAGGAATGCTTGGGATAAGCATTCTAATGATGTGGTCGATGTGAATTGTCTCATGTTGGCTACCATGAACTCGGATTTGCAGAAGCAATACGAGAACGTGGAGTCGCCCGTGGAGATGATCACTAGCCTGAAAAGTATGTTTCAGGAGCAAGCACGAACTGAGAGATACCAGACGGTTAAATCTCTCATTGAATGCAAGCTACCAAAGGACAGTCCAGTCAGTCCTCATGTCATTAAGATGATGGGTTATATTGATAACCTGGGGAAGCTGGATTGTCCCATTAGCCAAGAGTTGGCTACTGACATCATTCTGCAGTCACTGCTGCCAAGTTATGATCAGTTTGTTATGAACTATAACATGAACAACTTGACAAAGACGTTGACTGAACTGCATGGGATGCTCAAGACAGCTGAGCCTAATATCAAGAAGGGCACTCCGAATGTACTTATGGTACAAGGAGGTAAGAAGTTTAAGAAACTTGGCAAAGGGAAGGGAAAGGGCAAAGCTGTCCCGGTTGAGAACCAGGACACGCCTGCGCCAGCCCCCAAGCCCAAGCCTGGCCCATCTGTGACTGATAAGTGCCATTAGTGTAAAGAGCTTGGACATTGGAGGAGAAATTGTGACAAATTCTTGGAAGAGAAGAAGAAGAAGAAGAAGACCTTCGAGACTTCATCTTCAGGTATTTATGTTATAGAAGTAAATGTTACTACTTCTGGTTCTACTTCTTGGGTATTGGATACCGGCTGTGGTGCTCATATTTGTACAAATATGCAGGGCCTAAGCAACAGTAGGACGTTGGAAAAGACAAGTGGACCTGCATGTGGGGAATGGAGCAAGAGTTGCTGCATTAGCCGTAGGAACATTTAACTTGTCTTTACCTTCTGGTTTGGTTTTAGAACTTCATAATTTCTACTATGTACCTGCTATAAGTAGAAATATTATTTCTATTCCTGTTTTGGATTTGGAAGGATATCAGTTTTCAATTAAGAATAAATGTTGTTCTTTTGATTACAATGATATGTTTTATGGTAGCAGCCCATTAGAGAATGGGCTTTATGTTCTAAACCAAAGCACATAAATCTATAACATTAACACCAAGAGATTCAAATCAAATGACACGAATCAGACTTTTCTATGGCATTGTCGTTTGGGCCACATAAACGAGAAACGGATTCAAAAGCTCCATAGTGATGGGCTTTTGGGCTCATTTGATTATGAATCATGTGAGAAATGTGAATCTTGTTTACTGGGCAAAATGACTAAGGCCCCTTTCAACAAATCAAACGAAAGGGCCAGTGACCTATTGGGCCTTATACATACAGATGTATGCGGCCCAATGAGCACAAGTGCCAGAGGAAATTTTCGATACTTCATTACCTTCACTGATGATTTCAGCAGGTATGGCTATGTCTATTTAATGAGACACAAGTCGGAATCTTTTAAAAAGTTCAAAGAGTTCCAAAATGAAGTACATAATCAACTTGGTAAAAGTATTAAGGCTCTTCGATCAGATCGTGGAGGAGAATACTTAATCCAAGAATTCAGTGATCATTTGAGAGATTGTGGAATTGTTTCACAACTCACTCCTCCTGGAACACCACAATGGAATGGGGTGTCTGAGAGGAGGAATCGAACTTTATTAGATATGGTTCGATCAATGATGAGTCTCTCAACTCTTCCATTATCCTTTTGGGGATACGCTCTAGAAACGTCTGCGTTTACACTTAATAGGGTTCCGTCAAAATCAGTTGCAAAGACACCACATGAGATGTGGACTGGAAATGTTCCAAATGTGTCTTTCCTGAAGATTTGGGGTTGTGAAGCTTATGTTAAGCGATTAATTACAGATAAGCTCGAACCCAAATCTGATAAGTGCTACTTCATTGGTTATCCTAAGGAAACCAAGGCATACTACTTTTACAACCAATCCTAGAACAAAGTATTTGTTGCTCGGAACTGTGTTTTTCTTGAGAGAGAGTTTCTTTCCAAGAGAAACAGTGGGAGTAAAGTACAACTCAAAGAAGTTCAAGAACCGCAGGAAAATGCTCAACCCGTAGAGGAAGAGCAACAGTTGGATCTACAAAGAGTTGTAGACCCAACGCCTGTGGAGACAGAAATTCGTAGATCCGAAAGGATCCGTCACGAACCCGAGAGATATGGATTTCTCGTAACCAATTGTCATGATTTATTGATCATTGACAGTGACGAGCCCGTGAATTACGAAGAAGCGATGATGAGCCCTGACTCCGAAAAGTGGCTGAAAGCCGCTGAATCCGAAATGGGATCCATGTCACAGAACCAAGTATGGACTTTGGTTGATTTACCCAATGGTGCAAGACCCATTGAGTGTAAATGGATTTTCAAGAAGAAAATTGATGTGGATGGAAATATTCAGATATATAAAGCAAGGCTGGTGGCAAAAGGTTTCAAACAAATTCATGGTATTGACTATGAAGAAACTTATTCACCTGTAGCCATGCTTAAATCCATTCGGATTCTCCTAGCAACAGCTGCTCATTATGATTATGAGATCTGGCAAATGGACGTGAAAACAGCTTTCCTTAATGGAATTCTGGAAGAGGATGTGTACATGACACAACCCGAAGGTTTCATTGATCCTAATGCTGCTAGGAAAGTATGCAAGCTTCATCGATCCATTTATGGATTGAAGCAAGCATCTCGGAGTTGGAATCTTCGTTTTGATGAAGCAGTCAAAGATTTTGACTTCATCAGGAACGAAGAAGAACCATGTGTTTAAAAGAAGACTAGTGGGAGCGCAGTTGCATTTCTCGTGTTGTATGTAGATGACATACTTCTTCTCGGAAATGACGTTCCGTTGTTACAGTCTGTTAAGGCTTGGCTCGGAAGTTGTTTTTCAATGAAAGACATGGGAGAAGCCGCATATATTCTTGGAATAAGAATCTATAGAGATAGATTAAACAAGTTAATTGGACTGTGTCAAGACAATTATATCGATAAAGTCTTACACAGATTCAGAATGCAAGATTCCAAGAAGGGCTTCATACCAATGTCTTATGGCATAAGTCTCAGCAAGAAGCAGTGTCCTGAGACACCTGCTGAGCGAGAACGCATGAGTCGGATTCCCTATGCCTCGGCGTTGGGATCCATCATGTATGCCATGCTCTGTACTCGTCCAGATGTTGCTTGTGCTTTAAGCATGAGGAGTAGATACCAATCGGATCCAGGTGAAAGTCACTGGACAGTAGTCAAGAATATTCTGAAGTATTTAAGAAATACTAAGGATAAATTATTGGTGTATGGAGGAAGTGATGAGCTGGTAGTAAGTGGTTACACAGACGCAAGTTTCCAGACAGACAAAGATGATTTCCGATCACAATCTGGTTACATCTTCTGCCTGAATGGCGGTGCAGTCAGCTGGAAGAGTTCCAAGCAGGACATTGTAGCAGATTCCACAACTGAAGCTGAGTACCTTGCTGCTTCTGAAGCGGCAAAGGAGGCTGTTTGGATCAAGAAGTTCATCACTGAACTTGGTGTAATTCCTAGTATTTCTGAGCCAGTGGCTTTGTATTGTGACAACAATGGAGCCATTGCGCAAGCAAAGGAACCTAGATCACACCAGAAATCCAAACACATAGAAAGGCGATATCACCTTATCCGTGATATTGTGAATAGAGGAGATGTGAAGATCAGCAGAGTCTCGACGGATGAGAATGTTGCTGATCCACTAACCAAGCCCCTCCCAAGGCCCAAGCATGAGTTTCACACTGCTGCTGTAGGCATTAGATTTCTTAAGATATGATCTTGTTTTCAGTGGGAGTTATATTTGGTTTTAGTTATGACTTGATGTTCATAAAACATAATTTGGTTATGTTATTTTAATGAAATTGTTTCAGTATTATTTAATTGTGTTATTAAATAATAGTCCCAAAAGTAATTTATGACATTTTATAGGTCATCAAGTATGTGACTTGATCATGAAACCCTATAATCAATAAATGACATAAATTATAGATGGTCCCTGGTCGAGGTTGTTAAAATGGGACGTTAACAACCACGTGAGACTAGTATGTGAGGTGAATGATGACTATGTTTCATGGAGTCATTAATAAGTGTATTAAAGTCAATCACATAGATATGTGTTAGAGAACACATGATCGGACTTGACCCGTTAATGAGAACTCTACAAGATGTTATATGGGTGTCATAAGAGTTTCTCATAACGACTATAGAGTATAGTCCTTAGACCTGAGTTCATCATGTCCTCTTGTATATGGATTGATTCGTCTTGACTTTGTCAAACGTCAGCCGTAACTGGTGATCATAAAGACACTGATTAGGCGTGTCATGAGATATAAAAGAGACATGGATGGAACAAGATGAGATTTGTACCTCCTATATAACAGGAGTTAAATATCTCTGGGCCTATCGAAGATTTGATACTGGAAATGCGTGGCCGTGCTCAAACGAGCTGATTGTCAGTCGTTTGTTTTTCATCAGTACAAATCGAGATTCGATAAACGTGATCTAGCTTAATAAGGATGACACAGTTCTTGCCTTATGCTAGATTGAGATATGGATACAAAGGGATTAAAAGGGAATAGACGATTCCAGTACAAGTGGGAAATTGTTGGGAATGTCCTGAAATCTATTTGTACTTACTCTGAGAGAAAGTCGTATTGTCGAGATGAGACAATCATATGACACTAGGTAGTCATAACGCTTTGCTAGAAGCCACTTATGATCAATGAGTTGAGAACTCATTGCTAGTGTTATATGATCCTACAGGGTCACACACCTAAGCAAACTGGACTTTGCATGAGTGGATGATCATTAATGTAATGATCGGATGAATGCATATTTGATATGCATTCAATATCGACTTTTCTGGGCGATGTCGATCGACACACTAAGAGGGTCGGTCGACATAGATTGGCCGTGTCGATCGACACATAGAGTGTGTCGGTCGACACGACTCGCGGATTAGCGGATTAAATCGGTTTAATCATTAGTTAATCCCGTGGCGGTTTAAGTCGACATATATAAGATATATGGTCGACCTAAACTCGTTTCGAACCTAATTCACAGCCACCAGAAACAGAAAAGAAACCTCTCTAGAGACTGGATCTCAAAAGGCACTAGCATCCCTTCCTGTTCAGTTTGTGTGCGTGTGGATACCAGTAGAGGCGCAGCATTTGAGGCGCTCTAGATCTCGATTACTTGCAAATAACTTCCGCTGCATAATTACCAGGTAATCTCCAGATCTGTAAGATTCAATTACATCAACCTTAGATCCTAGGCTCGGAATTCAGACTAGGGTTGCTAATCCTGATTAGAACTGCTAGAAATTCCTTCACATGTTCCCCTGGACACGCAAGACATACCTCATGATCGGATGTCTCACTGTTGTTTGTGTCGTGGTGCGGGAATTGTAGATCCCTTTCCCAAAGTGTGACCAGAAAGTCTACACATCCTCATATGGCCACTTAGAAGATAGAACGCATTGAATGGGACTCTTCCTAAACTTGTATATTCCTCAGAGATCAGTGGTGGAGATGCGAGACCTCACTCCCTTGAACATGTAGATAAAGACACCTTCTTTTGCTCTCCGCATCCACTCATTCTTGTAGTAGACATGAAAAGTAGCCAGAAACTATCGAACCAGATCATGGAAGAAATCATACTGCTTCATAAGCATTGTGCCCAAAACAATCCTCTTAATGATTTTCCCCACATCCTCTTTGATACCCATGTTATGAACCGTCCGATAATCAAAGAGCCGTGTGGGCTTAATCTTCACGTCCTGGCACCATTGTAGAACAACGTGTCATACTCGTCCCACTCCTCTTAAATCGGTATGTGTGTGAATTCGCTTATCTTTGTCTCTCTTGAGATTATGCTCTCAATTACGATGCATCTAGTTCTTGTTCTTCTCAATCTTAGGCTAATGAGGCCTAATCTACCCAACATGCATCGATGATGTAGGAGGAGGGGATGATTGGGGTGAACCAAAGTCTGGAGGCGGGTTAGAGCTCGACGCCTATGTTCTCTGATTCCTCGATCTCTTAGCGGGGTGAGCCATATGCGATCAAAGACACAATAACATATTCTTGAATATTAAGCGAAAGCGTAAAGATAAAAAAAATAGTACCAAATCATGCTAATCGAAGCAAGTGACAATATACAACACCAAAATCATCAATAATCAATCTCAATTTTGTCATAATTCCAGCAAAATTGCAAACCGCGAAGTTTCGTCGCCAAATCAGGGATTTTTTGGAATTGTTTTGAAATTGCTCATGAAACCACAAGTAAAACACTAAATCACTAGCATAAACACTAACATGCATGATTCCATCAATAATCCATCAAGAACATAATGAATTTTACCTTATGGCCGAAATAAAAAATAAGTTGAAATTCAAAGCACATACCTTAGAGATCAATTAAATGGTTGATAGAAATGGAATGGGAGAAACCAAAAATGATTAAGAAACGAGAGAGTTGCGATTTCTGGAAGAAGAAGAAGAAGAAGAAGATTTTAATTACTTACCTTGCGTCGACCTGCATCACCCGATGCACAAAACCGCGTCGATCAATGCAGGTTTTGCGAAATTTCATTTACCAGCGTGCATCGACCTAGATCGATTCTTCTTCATATTTATCCGTCTCGTCGTTCACATATTCGATCCTTGCATCGATCGATGCACATGACCGCGTCGACCAATGCACAGGACCGCGTCAGTCGACGCAGATTGTTGGGTTCGATTCTCCTGAATCTGTACAAGACTGCCACAAAACCAAAAACGAAACTAAAATCAAAACAAAAACATAAAATTGTGTATTTGTAAGTGGGTTGTCTCCCACCAAGCGCTCAATTATTGTCATTAGCTTGACTGCAATGCGATCAGGCAGTGGTTGCTTCGTTCAGAGGCACAATGTGACCTCCTAGAATCTCGGCCTTAGCCCAATAATGTTTCACCCTTTTTCCATTGACGGTGAACTTTTTGCCTTCAGAGTTCAACATGACCACAACACCATACAGTCGCACCTCCTTGTTTGTGAAAGGATCTTACCATCGAGAGCGTAATTTCCCTAAAAAAATTGCAAACGAGAGTTATACAAAGTAGGTCATTCGGCTCAAAGTATCTAGAGACTATATTCTTGTCATGATATTAATTTTCATAGGCATGATGCTTAATCTCATATAGCTCGTTCAGTTATATCAATATCCTCTCTGTAGCCGACTTCAGGTTGAAATTCATGTACTTCTCTTCCCATGATGCTCGAGATTGACTGGAAGGTGGAAGGCTTTTCCATATAGAAGATGAAACGGTGTAGTCCCCAGTGGCATTTTGAATGCAATCTTAAAGCCCCAAAGCGCGTCATTCAGCTTTACAGACCAATCATTTCTTGTCTTGCCAACTATTTTTTCCATAATCTCTTTAATTTGCCTGTTGGACACTTCTACATGTCCACTTGTATGAGGGTGATAAAGAGTTTCCACACGATGATTGACACCATGCTTCTTCAGTAGCTTCTAAAAGACTATTGATAAAGTGAGATCCTCCATCACTTATTACAATTTGAGGCACTCCAAATCGAGGGAAAATGATGGTCTTAAACAGCTTAAGAACCACTAAAACATCATTGGTTGGACTAGCAACTGCTTTCACCCACTTAGACACATGGTCCACATAAACTAAGATGTATTTGTTCCCATAGGATGAAGTAAAGGGACACATGAAATCGATGCCCAAACAGTCAAACACTTAAACTTCCAGGATGAAGTTTTGTGGCATCTCATGCTTCTTTTTAATTTTCCCTCTTCTCTGACAAGCGTCGCACTGAGACACAAACAATTGAGCGTCCCTGAACATGGTAGGTCACCAAAAGCCTGCTTAAATAACCTTAGACATTATCTTGAACTTTGTGAAATGTTCAACATACTCTGATCCATGACAGTGAAACAACACATTCGAAGCGTCAGACTCAACAATTCACCTCCTGTATATCCCATCTAAACAGTGCTTGTACAAGTAAGGATTATCCCAATAGAATCTCCTCAACTCTATCGTAAACTTCTTACATTGACCGACATCCAGAGATGTGTCGGTTGACACATGCATCTTATCCTCGCACTGACTTTCTCGAGTCGATCCAAACTCTTCCATGTAGACATTCTCCTCTGGAAATAAATCATCAATGGGAACGTCTTCTTCAACCCTGATCATGAAAAGATGATCAACAACACCATCCTCAGTCTCTGACCTCAATGTCAAATTCTTATAGAAAAAGAATCCATCTCAGTAGCCTTGGTTTTGCATCTTTCTTATGCATTAAGTACTTCAGAGCTAAATGGTATGTATGTACTATCACCTTCAATCCAACCAAGTAAAGGTGAAACTTCTCAAATGTGAAGACTACAACCAACAATTTATTCTCTATAGTGGCATAGTTCTTATGTGCATCATCTAGTGTTCTGCTGGCATAATAGATGGCATGAAGCTTCTTATCCTTCTTCTGCTCTAGAACTACTTCAACTGAAAATCAATGGCATCACACATCACCTCAAAGGCAAGTCTCAGTATGGTGGTTGCACAATAGGATAACTCACTAACACATGCTTAATATGTTCAAATTCAGTTTGGCAATCTACAGTGAACTCAAACTTCACATCCTTACACAGTAAAATAGTTAGTGGTCTAGCAATCTTATTGAAATCCTTGATGAATCTCTTGTAGAAACCAACATGTCAAAGAAAACTCCTCACATACTTCACATCATCTGGCGCATGAAGACTGGTCATGACCTCGATCTTCGTGCGATCTACCTCATTCCCTAGCTCGGAAACTCTGTGCCCAAGAACAAAACAATCTCTAACCATAAAGTGGCATTTCTTCCAATTCAAAACCAAGTGATTCTCTTCACATCTAATAAGCACCTTACACAGGTTATCCAAACACTCATGATAAGATGATCTATAGACAGAAAATTTATCCATGTAGTCCTCAATCATGTTCGTGAAGATGGACAACATACATCTATGGAATATAGCAAGAGTATTACAGAGTCTAAATGACATTATGCGATATGCAAACGTACTGTAGGGATATTTAAATGTGGTCTTATCATGATCATTGGGATGGATGTAAATCTGAAAGAATCCAAAGTACCCATCTAGGAAGTAGTAGTAGGGGTGATTAACAAACCTTTCAAGCATCTGATCAATAAATGGCAATGGGAAGTGGTCTTTCCTTGTCGCATCATTCAGCTTCCTGTCATCAATATACATCATGTGTCAATTCACCCTCCGTGTAGGAATCATCTCATCCTTGTCATTCTTGACCACTATGACACCTCCTTTCTTAGGGTACCACATGCACCGGATTGACCCTATCGCTCTCAGAGATAGGAAGAATGATCCCAACATTCATGAGATTCATAATCTCATTCTTGACGACCTCCTTCATATTCGGATCCAGCCTCCTCTGATGCTCAACTGATGATTTTGTCTCATCCTCAAGATGGATCCTATGCATGCACAAATTCGGAGAGATACCTGAAATGTCATCAAGAGAATATCCAAGAATTTTGCGGTACTTGCGCAACATATTCAGTAGTAATGTGGTCTCTGCGTTGTTCAAGGAAGCATTAATAATAACAATATATGTGGAATTCAGTCCAAGAAATGCATACCTTAGCCCTGCATGGAGCTGTTTAAGCTTGGTTTTATGAGTCTTTTCCTCGCTTCAGTCAATAAATTTTGTGGCTTATTTGGAGGTGCCAACGAGCTCCTCTTGCGCCACCAGCTGCATCACATGATCACAAGCATCCATCATAATCACGTACCCAACTGCAATGTCATCTAGCTGTTGCATCTCATGCGCAGAACTTATCCAAGCCCTCTCCAAAGGATCCACATCATGTGTCATATGGAAGAATTCTTCTGCTAGATCGCTGAGAATATCCACGTAGAATGTCTGACCGTTGATAGTAGGCCGTTTCATCAGCTTTTCTATATCAAAACTCATCTACATATCACTAACATTCAGATCTTATGTTACCTTCTTACAATCGATCATCATTCTAGCAATAGCCAAGAAGGGTCTACCTAATATAAGTGGATCTCTTGGATTTTCTCCATACTGTAAAACCACAAAGTCTTGCGAGATCATGCAGTTGCCAGTATTTATTGGGACATCCTCCAATACACCCTTTGGGATTCTGACACTCCGATCAACAAGAAGCAATGAGATATTAGTTGGCGAGAAATCAGTCATCCCAAACTTTTGAGCAACTGAAAAAGGCATGGGGTTTATACTTGAACCAAGATCGCACAATGTCCTCTCAAATCTGCCTTTTCAGATCGAACAATCCAAAAACATTCCTTACATCCTTAAGTTTCTCAAGAATGCTACCTTATATCACAACATTGCATACCTCAAAGATCATCATAGAGCCCTTTTCTTTAGTCATGTTGCTCGAAAGCATGTGCATCAAACATCACTTTATCACTGCAATAGTTCTAATGGCATCGATCAAGGGAACCTCAATAAGAACCTTGTTCATCATAGCAATGTATTTAGCCATCTGAAGCTCATATTTTGACTTCCTTGGTTCTTTGGGAAAGGAACATTCGGTTTATAGAACCGATCATAAGAATCTTTCAGCTTCTTTATGTCTGGTATCGGCATCTGACCCTTTCGTCGATCGACGTTTGGTGTGCAACGATCGACATGGGGTACATGATTTGGCTTCTTCGTCGCCTTATCAGATGCATCGACCTTCTCTACATCAATCGATCTCGTCACACTATCTACCTTTTCTCCGTAAAACTCAAAGAATCCTCAACATTCTTTTGGATCCGATGTTGAGTTGCATCGGTCGACACGGGGTCTGAATCCGGTATTTCTTCTTCGATTTCTTATAGCTCGATGAGTTCATCAACACTCAAACCTTTTTCGGCACCATAACAACCTCTTTACCACTCAATGTGATGGAATTACACTGATATTTCGGATTAGCATATGTCCTTCCAAGAAGGGTTCCATCTTGCCTTTTTACAGACTCAGCAATTTGAGCAACCTGAATGTCTAGTTGTTTGACATGGGTGTTCAGAGCCTCAATCTTTCCATTAAAATCAAGGTACATAGTGTTGATATTCCCACTAAAGTCCATATCAATCTTTTGTTGACCCTCTAGAATCTCCTCCAACAATTATTTCATCTCAGTCTGCTCATTCGGTGGAGGAGGCGTCTGGTAGGATGAAGAACCATAGTTTGTGCTGAAACTTTTGTTACCCGAGGTGTTGTTATTGCTGCTCTGGAAAGCTTCTGGTATTGAGACTTGAAGACATAGCCAAATGAGTTTTGATTACCTGTGAAGGTACTCCTCTGACAAGTCCCGTTAAAGCCACCTCGACCATGTTGATTTCCAAACCTTTGACCCTAAAAACCAGTCTCATCAATGTAGTTCACATCTTCTTCCTCGTACTCTTCAATTGTTTCATAGGTATCAACCTTGGCAGAAAATTGAACGTGCTTATTGTTCATCAAGAGATTATGCATAAAATCAAGCTTAGTATTCATCTCAGGGAACTGAACTCCATCAATATTCCTTCCTATATGTTTTCTCTCAAAATCGACATTCATGGTGTTATTGCTAGATGCAAAGTTCTCAATCAGCTCACTCGCCTGTTCAGGAGACCTTGTTTTGAATTTCCATTGATAGCAGCATCCAAAGCCATCTGATACCTCCAATCCACACCACTAAATAATATGCTTAGTAGCTAAAGTTGTGAGAAACCATGGTGAGGACAGTCATGTTGGTATACTCTCAAGCGCACCCAAGCATCCTTAAAAGCTTCAGTAGGACCATGTTTGAACTGATAAATCTGGTTCCTCAACTGATCAGATCTACCATCCTCATAGAAGTTGCGCAAGAATGCCTTCTTGGTAGAATCCCAAGTAGTAAGTGATTCTGATGGTAATTGCTTCAGCCGACAAGCTACTTCCCCAGAGAGTGAGGGAAGAGATTGCAGAAGAGGAAGTCATAGTTGACTCCATTGTACTTCATACTTGTCACCATATCTTTGAATAGCTCAATGTGATCCATGTGATGCTCGTGGGAAAATCCACATAAAGGATGTTGCCCCACCAGAGTGTAGTAAGAGGTTTTGATCTCAAAATCATTTCTCTGAAACAGAGGAGGTATAATCGCGGATATGTTCGCATAGAACTCATCAGGTTTGTTGTAATCACCAAGTGTCCTTCCTCTTGCAACTTACGCTTGCCCTTGCGCATGTGCAACAGCTGCGCCAACACCTATGTAACAACACCAGCCTGTTCTGTGCCCACATCAACGACTGACACGATGGGATGTCCATTCCCATATAGTTTCTGACTGATCATTGCAAGCATGACCCTTAAGGTCTCTTATAACACTAGCATCATCCCGTTCCAATACCACGACGTTATAATTCAACATCTCAGTTGGTTTCTTTTCTTTTATGTTCGTTCGTTCCAACTTTACATGTCTTGGTTTTTAAAAAAACAAAAACTCTTTGTTCGGATTGTTTCTGGTTGCACAATTAAGCATACACTGTCTGATTGTGAAATATGTGTCGACCGATGTAGAGTCTGTGTTGATCGATTCAAATGTTCTTCATGCAACCTGAAACACACAAAACGGAAAAGTAAGTACTATGTGAGTAAAAACTGAAAATAAAATACTTAGTCTAAACTCTGAACTTAAATGTATCGGAGACTCAAAACCGTCCCCGATAACGGCGCCAAAAACTTGATATTCTCAAAGTTTCAATATCCCTAGTGCACATTATGCAATTATAGTACTCAAGGCTCTCTTGATAGACTTTCATTGAATAAAGCTAAGCAAAAAGATGTAAAGGAAGTAAACAAAGTAGAAACATATTAAATCGGTTTGTTTTCAAGAATGGGAAAGCGTCAGGTTTAGGGAATTTCCCAGGAAATCAAGCAATGCAGATCAATTATCAGCCATGATCGAATTAAGCACGGTTATAGAACTCAAATCACAGAGATAAAATAAACCAACTTTCGTTGCAAGAATTTAATAAGTCTAAATCCTTAAAATCCAAATGTATTTGCAATTTTTAAGGATTAAACTAGCATTAAGCGCATGTTCGATTTGTTAAAAAAATGATTTAATCCAAATTTCTTTGCAATTATCTAATTTGCTCACCATAAGTTCTATTAGATTACAAATTACACTTTCATGTCAACTTAGCAACCTATGATCTAGATTCTAGGTAATCAATCTTGAACTAGCTTTAAGAATAACTTTCAGGTGAAGAACTAAGCAAGTTATGAATCCTAACATATATATCGTTCTAACATTCCATGAAATCTGTAACGAGAATCTCTAAAACCTAACTAGAGATATATTCAGGCATATAGAATGAAACAAAAGACATGGATAAAATAGATATCATATAAACCAGAAGAGAAATAAGAAAAGGGGTTTAAAATCTTCTCTCAAAAGCAGTACATAGTATCGGATCAGCTCAAGCTCTAATCTCTCTCAAAAACAAAAAGTATGAAAAGTGTCAATGATAAAAACTCTAAAAACCTAATTAAAAGGCTAATACATGTTTGGTTTCTTCTGTAAATAATAAAAACTTCTGAGCCATCTTGTAAATCTTCAAAAGTCTTCAAGACTTGGTGTTAAATTGCTGATGCGATCTTGTGTCGACCGACACAAGGTAGGCATCGGTCGACACACCCTTCAAGGATTGATGGTGACTTGATCAACTGGGCTACAAGCTTCCACAATGTCCCAAAAAGCTCTCAAACCTCTAGAATACCTCCAAATGTGTGCAAACCTGTGAAGGACTCGAAAAAAACTTGATAGAAACTTAAAACGACTCTATTATGTACATATATCATGGCTTAAAACCTATAAAACCATGATATATTAGTAGGTCGACTATTGATCGAGTTATAGGATGCATTTGAATAGTCATAACCAAACATTAACCCTTTGCCTTTGTTCAGATCTTTAGTAACTATAACCTGAGCTTCCAATTGCAGCACTGTTTTTGAGTGACCGGATCTCTTTCTGCATCTCTAATAGAAAATTTAAGAGATTCCTCTCTGAACTTTCGCTCCTCACCAACAACAACCAATAAATATTGTCTCATCCCCTCCAAGACTCCATGAGCTATCTTCGGTCTTCTCAAAATTAGATGGATCCCAACCTGACTTTCCTCGCATACCCCAAGAGAGGATCAAATTCCTCTAACACCGGAACACGTCTAGGTTTTGGCATAAAAGTGTCAAGCTTCTTTTCAATGGTGATGTTTTTCGGTGCTTTATCACCAAGGGACAAACTGATTGGTCATTCTCTGGCAGGTATAACACCTGTTTTGTACTCTTTCATAAAAGATGTGAATCTTTGTTTTTTTTTTACCATTCGGTAGGTTGATCACTTAAGTTTTCGGAGAGGTTTTGCAACATCTAACATGATTTGAACACGAAAAATTCTTGACTTTAAAGCTTGCTCGGATCAAACGCAACCTTTTTGACTTCACCAACAATCTCACCAAGCGCGGTATTCGCTTTTTCAGTATAATATTTTAAAGGAATATTCCTTGTATGAACCAATAACAGAACATTTTGAAGAGAACCTGGGGAGGCATCTCCATCCATCTCTCCACCACCAAATACCATTCATTGTAAGAGTGGAGGCCTTTTTCAGGATTTATTATAAATCATGTTCATACTAAAATATGAACTGAAATCTTTCTTTCGACAGAGCAATCCGTCTAACTCTTTCGTATTTTTGCCATTTTTGAGGCGTGTCTAAGATAAGGTTAGACATCTTTTGACATGAAGGACTGAGTAACCTTCCTATCAAACTTGTCAAATTCCATTCACATGAACTGAACTCAGGCAGATCAAACATATCAAAGGGGGGATCCTTCTAATCAATATATATAGCCGCCAGTGCTTTATCCATAGCCAACGACATCTTCAACTTGAAAAATACTCGAACCATAAAAGCAAACCACATACTACACTCTTGCTTCAACTTCTACTCAGCTAAAGCATCTAACTTCCACCACGACAGAGACTAACTATCCACACTCAACTAACCACCACCAGTGATGGGCAGGACCAATAATCTCAAGAAGATCAAAGATTCGGAAAGCCCAACCATGGAGAGAAAATGATAATTTGAACCAATGAAAACCACATCTACAACCCAACATTAAAGCTAGGAAGACTAAGCAGGAAAGTCGAACTCAAACAGAGAATTCAAAGAATAAGAAACCTGAAAAAACTCGAAGACATATAAGATCTAAAATAAGATAACCCTAAAAGAAAGGGGCGAGATTGCTTCCCTCTAGGTATTTTGTGTTAATTGGTGGATAGGATCACTCATGTACTGTTATTACTAGACAAAAGCTCTACTTTCAAACTAATGAAAGACTTTAGTCGAAAGAGATTCAATAAAAGATAACATAGTTTCAGTCTTTGTTAGCTAAATCCCAATACCAGCGGAGAAAAATACCTTGGATCTTGGAACGTTCATTCGCTTCTCTCGATTCGATTACTCTCATGGGGTTTTGGCTTTATCATGAATTTTTAGATGAAAGAATTTCTGTTCTGGTCATCTATAGGTTTCTGAGCATAACTGGCTATGAATTTGATGATCGGTGGATTAAAACTCAATTGAGTTTAATGTAGATTTTTGTTTGCTTTGGTGATGATGATTCCCCACCCTTATAACGTTTTTAGCTTCTTCCTTAGATTCTGGTTGATTTATTTTTCATTATGATTGGGTTTGAATGATTAACAGCTTTCAGTTTTTACCATATTGCATATGCAAAATCTTTTTGGTTCTGTGGTGGTGCATCTATTTGACATCTTCAAAAGTCTGCTTTCGAAACTTTTTTTATCTTTTCTAGAACTGTTAAGTTTTCTAGGTTTCCATCTTAAAACTCATTGATGATAAGTGGATTGGCTCAAGTCCCTTATATATTAGTTAAAGTCTCTCCCAACTTCCAATATATGACAATTATCACACTCTCTAGAGATTAAGGAATCATGGTCCATTAATGTCTATATTAGCTCAATATTTCACCTAGAGATAATGGCTCTTCTAGCCATTAATCTCGACAGATCCTCAATCTTAGGGTCCGAAGGTACATGCCACTTTTGGGTCGGATTACGAAAGTATGTGGATCAGGCTATTGTATCATGTTAAGTTTCATAGGTTTCAACTTCCAATGTGGGACAATTATCACACACGCTCTAGAGATTAAGGTCTCGTGGCCCAAAAGTTACTTTTACTTTCGGAACCTAGGATTGATGATCTATCGAGATTAACGGCTAGAAAAGACATTATCTCAAGGTTAGTTATTGAGATAATATATAGATGAATAGGCCATGAAACATTAATCTCTAAAGAGGGTGATAATTGTCCCACATTGGAAGTTGAGAGTCCTAAACTAATATATAAGAGACGATGCAATATACTTATCACCAATTGGTTTTAAGTTGGAAGCCCATGAAACTTAACAAGAACAACAAGAATGGAGACTCCCCCGTTGAAGTCAATACAGAGGGTGTTGAGTATCTTTGTACACACTTCTTCAGTACCATCTTTACTAAACCCTTCAGTCGAGGCACAGCACAATCAGCTCATGTAAAGAACCTATCATTTGCTCTCTTCCAATGGAAGAGCAGTTGGTCACATCTATTTAAATGATCTCCATAACGCTTCCATGGTGTCTCATTGGCAACACTTTGGAAGCAGTGACGTGGTCCCGTGTAGCTTTCGGAGAAGGGTAGCCTTGGGTGTAAGCACACCAATGAACCGCGGCGAACCCTCAGACGACCTATCTAAGATTAGGGGGAGATCCTCAGTAGTGGTGACCCTTTCACTCTTTTTATCTCTGAGATATTAAATTGGGATCCAGCTTCATTCCCTAACATTTATTTTATCTACCTTTGGATTCCCCCCCCCCCTTCAAAGAAATCAAATGGAGGACGATCGTGGCATCATGGCATCTGATGAAATTCACAAACCAAGTGACCTGCAAGTATTGGATGACGAATTGATTACTGATGAAAGTCCTCTAATGTCTACTTTTTGGACCGATCTTTTCCTTGACACAAGTTCCACCTCGGCTTCCAAGGTTGTTGATTTTGTTTTGTTTTTCTTTACTTTTTTAAATGTTTTCTTGCTAAAACATTGTGTTTATCATGTCTCCAAATATCAGTTTTCACATATTTTATAGATAACGATAGAACACTAATACACTATGAAGGGATCAATGTTTCATGCATAAACTGTTGTGAAGATGAACCGAGGAGAAGCATACAAAGAGATTTCACATCGTTGACTGGTGGGGTTGTTCGAGTACTCTTAGAGAGACTGGAGATTTACAGCTGATGATAATCCTCTTATCAGCATCAGATTTAAGTTGTTGTCCATTTATCTGCAGCATCCGCCAATGTCCAGCCGTAACTTTGTATGTCTTATGATTTTTTAATCAGTTATCAAAAATTCGAACCATAGAAAGCTGGGTAAGAAATTATTTATTTCTTATCCATGAATGTGGTCTTATAGTAATTGTTTTATTAATGAGATTGCTATATTCTAGTAATTTGATAATCCAATTAAATGGATATTAAGGAGTTACATTCCTAATGTATTATGAGAGGACAAGTGGAATGATATTAAGGAGACAAGTACTAAAGATATATGTCATGCTTAAGGTAATGCATTGCTTAGTCATAGACTAAGGTGTCACATAATGGTTTAGTGGTGGCACATAATAGTTGCATGTATTACACATCTAATCTATTAAAACAGGAAGATTTGCCATGGTACATAAATGTTGTTTCCGAAATTTGCCCTTGATATTATTAGGATTTGTAACATTCATTAAGGGTAAAACTGTAAAACAATTTATATTTGATTTATTATCTCTACAATCCATGTTTCCAAACAAGACAATTATTAAACATGTAGCCAAACAACCAAAATCTAATGGGTCCCACTTTCCTAATTAATTAAAATCAAAATAAATTAATTGATAAATATAATTAATAATTTATACATCAACTATTATATATAAATTAAGATTCAAAATATATTTATAATATATTTTAATATATTTTTATTTTGTTTCAAATATATATATATATATACACATATTACGATTGATGTTTTTACGATTGTACTTTTTAGCAAGTTTTTCCATCAAACTGAAAAATATTTAATTAATTAAACGGGTTGAAAAATTAATTAGCCAATCTCGATTATAAATTTTCTTAAAAAAAATTTGCATATAGTAAATAATTTCAGTTGATATATTTTAAAATTAATAAAAATATTAAAATGATTTCATACTTATATTATTCAAATATTTGAAGCGTCAAATTATGCTTTATGTTTGAATGATGTTTTTAACGGATAGTTCCATCAAATTTGCAAATTATATATACGACTACATCATGTATTTTATAAAATAATATTTTAGATAAATAAAATAACAATTAAACATATACCACATAACTTTTACAATAGTTGTTTTCACATATATATATTTTTCCAAACTATGATCTTACGATACAACATAGATTAAAATATATAATGTGAAATCGTTATTTTAATCTCTTAATCCTTACGATATATCTCCTCCAAATAACACATAATTCATTTATAAAAAAAAACTAAATTGCTAACTCATTGTTTATAATGTTGGTTAAACAATTATAATCAAAATTAGATTACATAATTAAAAAATCTAAACTACTATTAACAAAATGAATAAAAAGTAAAATTTGTAAAGAAAATTATACCCGCACTTAGAAGTGCGGGTCAAAATCTAGTGTCATATTAAAGAACTAATGCTTGACACTTGCCCTCATACTTGTCACTTATGAATTTATTTCTACTTTGATGGATGGTTGAGATTAAATCTAACTAATGAGGAATAAGGTCCCCTCTCTACTTATAAATAGATGTCTTTGCTCCATCACAAAGATATACCAAGAACATAAAGTAGTAAAACACCTAAAGTAAGTTTGTGGGCAAGGGGAGAGAAACCTTAAGTTCCTAAGAAATGTCCCAATTTCTTCTTCAACTCAAGAGATCATTGAAGTAAGAATCACTCCACCTCTCTCCACTACAATGACGGAAGGTACCCCGTATCGCTATTCTTATGTTTATATTATGTGATTAATTAGATGTTTAAAGATCTTAGGAAGCATGTATATAAATCTTACATGCATAATGTTCATGTTATTCTTACATGTGGTATCAGAGCTAACGGTTATAAAACATCTATTTAATCCATTAAGAATAATAGATTTATAATGTTATGATATTAATTAATGATGAAGGAAATTTATAATACAAATTAAGAAGATTGTAGATTTTATTTTGTTCGTGCATAATAGTATGAACATGAATGGAAAATGGTTTCTTATAATGTGCAAGTAAAGGATATTGATATCACCACAGTGACTTTATCCTATAATGATTTGCAAAAAGAAAACCATGTTTTAAATAAGTTTGATATGTTTATGTAATTACTAGCTACCCACAGGTAGGCTATCTACATGAAACATGATTAGTAACTTATAGAGTGTTTGTTATCATGTTAACTAAGGATATCCACATATAACTTAGTAGTAAATCGATACATCACTTAGTAATGTTTAATGAATCTATGACATAATGTAGAATTATGGTGACTACCCACATGAGCATCATAGATTCTTGTCATATGCATTCAAATAATAGTAATGATGGTGTTGTTTTGAAGTCTAATTAAAGCATTTCGTATCTCTAAAATTGCAGCAGCAAGTTTTCCTTCTAATTTGTCATCTATGGCCTCATCTGTTCCGATCCTTAAAGGAACTAACTTCTCAGAATGGAAAGAGATTGTTGAGTTCACATTAGGAGTACTAGATCTGTATTTGCCATTAAGAGAAGAAGAGCCAAATCCGCTTACTGAAAATAGTACTGAGGATGAAAAGGCACTCCATAAGGCTTGGGAGAAAGCGAACAGATTGAGCATGATGTTTTTAAGGATGACAATAGCAAGTAACATCAAAGCTTCCCTCCCTGATGAAACTAAAGCTAAAGCTTATCTGAATGCTATAGAAGAACGGTTTAAGACTGCAGACAAATCCCTTGTGGGGAAACTTATGGAAGATCTTACAACCATGAAGTATGATGGCACAAGGTCAATGCATGAACATTGCATTGAAATGACCAACCTTGCGGCTAAGCTAAAGAATTTAGGAATGAAAGTGGACGACTCATTTCTCATCCAATTTATCCTTAATTCCTTACCTCCTCAGTGTGGACCCTTTCAGATCAATTATAATGATATTCATGAAAGGTGGACAACTAATGAATTGTCTATTAAGTTGGTCCAAGAGGATTCTAGACTTTGTCGTGAAGGTATTAAGGTTGCCAATTATGTTCAAGGAGCTGGATTTAAAGTTGGGAAAAGGCATAAAGATAACCAGAAAAGAGCACCAGCCAAAATGAATGATCAAGATAACGAGAAGAAAAAGGCAAAGAAAGATGACAAATGCCACCTTTGCAGAAAGGTTGGTCACTTTCAGAAAGATTTCCCTAAAAGAAGAGATTGGTTCGAAAAGAAAGGTAATCCTATGGGTTATATAAGCTTTTTCGAATATAATCTTGTTAAAGTTTCTTCTAAAACTTGGTGGATTGATAGCGGTGCTAATGTACATGTAGCTAATTCCGTGCAGGGATTTCTTACGATCCAGGCCATAAAGTCAAGTGAGAACTACTTATTGATGGGAAACAGAGTCAAAGCGCCAGTTGAAGCTATTGTCACTTATCGTCTCTTTTTGGATAGTGGGTTTTGTTTAGATTTATTTCAAACTCTGTATGTACCCTCTGTTTCCCATAACTTAGTTTCTATAAGCAAGCTTGACTTGGCTGGTTTTAAGTCTACTCAAGGAGATGGTTGTTTTAATCTATTTCTGAACTCAAAAAAAATTGGTTCAGGAATATTAGTTGATGATCTTTATATGTTAAAATTGGCTGATCAACAATTTAAAATACATCTCACCCTGCACACTAAAGGTAGAATCAAACGTAAGACATGTACTGATGACTCATATTTCTTGTGGCATAAAAGATTAGGACACATTTTCTATGAAAGAATTAAGAGATTGGTAAGAGATGGAATTATTCCGCATCTAGATTTTACCAATAGTAAAGAGTGTGTGGATTGCATTAAGGGTAAGCAAACCAAACACACTAACAAAGGAGCCACAAGAAGTACACAGCTTTTTGAAGTCATACATACAAATATTTGTGGACCTTTTGACGTTCCAACTTTTGGAGGTGAAAAGTATTTCATTACCTTTATCGATGATTATTCACGTTATTGATATCTCTATATGTTGCATGAAAAGTCTCAGTCTGTGGATGTTGTACAAGCATTCATTAATGAAGTAGAAAGGCAACTAGATAGAAAAGTGAAAATCATAAGGTCAGATAGATGTGGTGAATTTTATGGCAGGTATGATGAAACAAGACAACATCCTGGACCTTTTGCCAAACTTCTTCAAAAATTAGGAATTGTTGCTTAATACACAACGCTTGGTTCTCCATGGCAGAATGGTATAGCTGAAAGGCGTAATCGTACTAATATGGGTATGGTTAGATCTATGATGAGTCATTCTAACTTACCTATATCCTTGTGGATGAATGCATTATGTACTGCAGTCTATATATTGAATAGGGTTCCAAGCAAATCAGTTCCAAAGACTCTTTTTAAACTGTGGAAAGGCTGGAAACCTAGTCTGTTACATCTCCAAATTTGGGGATGTCCATCTGAAGTAAGAATATATAATCCACATGAAAGGAAATTAGATTTCAGAATGATCAGTGGTTTCTTTATTGGTTACCCTGAGAAATCTAAATGATATAGGTTTTATTGTCCAACCCATAGTACGAGAATAGTAGAAACCGATAATGCCAGATTTTATGAGGATGGTGAGATTAGTGGGAGTGATAAAGTCCAGGCTATACACATTCAGGAAACTAGAGTTAATGTTCCATTAACCTTAGTTCCGAATGATGGGAATTCTCTTATTGTTGAACCGTTAAACAATGAGGAAAACCCAATAAATTATCATTCACTCCATAATGAAACTATCTCCAATAATGATGATGTACTTGAAGCACAAGAACCATCATTAAGAAGATCAACTCGTATGAGAAGATCTGTTGTTTCGGATGATTATGTACTTTATCAAGTAGAATCTGGAGAATGGGATATTATTGATCCGGTTTCTTAATTACAAGCAATTAAGGATATTAATTCTGATAAATGGATTGATGCCACTAAAGATGAAATTGACTCAATGGCTAAGAATGAAGTTTGGTACATTGTTCCATTGCCTGAAGGACACAAAGTAGTTGGGTGTAAGTGGGTCTTTAAGACCAAACTCGACTGTAATGGCAATGTTGAACGATATAAAGCCAGACTTGTAGCTAAAGGGTTTAATCAGAAAGAAAGCATCGATTATAGTGAGACCTTTTCGCCTGTGTCTAGAAAAGACTCTCTCAAAATTATTATGGCGTTAGTAGCTCATTATGATCTTGAGTTACATCAAATGGATGTGAAAACTGCCTTTCTTAATGGAGACTTGCAAGAAGAAGTCTATATGCAACAACCTGAAGGCTTCATAATCGTAAGCCAGAAAGACATGGTCTGCAAACTAAAGAAATCAATTTATGGACTGAAACAAGCTTCGAGGAAATGGTATCTAAAGTTTGATGAAATCATTACGAAATTCGATTTCAAAGAAAACGCTGCAGATCCATGTATATACCTCAGGATCAGTGGGAGTAAGTTCATATTTTTGGTGTTGTATGTTGATGACATCTTATTAGCCAGAAATGATCTTGGTCTATTAAATGAGACTAAGAGTTATCTCTCCAAGAACTTTGATATGAAAGATATGGGTGAGGCATCCTATGTGTTAGGAATTGAAAATTTCCGTGATAGATCACTTGGAATATTAGGATTGTCTCAGAAAGCATATATTGATAAAGTTCTTGAGAGATTTGGCATGATGACATGTTCTTCTAATAATGTTCCCATACAAAAGGGAGATAAGCTTGACCTTAAACAATGTCCACAGAATGAGATGGAACATAATGAAATGAAAAATTACCCTTATGCATCTCTTGTGGGAAGTTTGATGTATGCACAGGTCTGTACAATACCTGATTTAAGTTATGCGGTCGGAATGCTGGGTAGATTTCAGAGTAACCCGGGACTTGCTCATTGGAAAGCTGCAAAGAAAGTTTTGAGATACTTAAAGGGAACAAGGAACCATATGCTAACATACAGAAAATCAACACATCCACAGATGGTTGGATTTTCGGACTCAGATTTTGGTGGATGTCCTGATTCAAGGCATTGCACTCTCAGCTATATGTATCTCCTTTGTGGAGGTTCCATTTCATGGAAAATCCAAAAGTCGCAATTGATTTATACATCTACCATGGAGGCTAAGTATGTTGCATGTTATGAGGCTTCTATTCAAGGGCATTGGTTGCGGAACCTCGTCAATGAGTTTGGGGCATTAAGCTTTGTTGATAAGCCCCTGACTCTTTATTGTGACAATCAAGTTGGAATCTTTTTCTCTAAGCATGATAGGATATCTAAAGGTGTCAAGCACATGGAACTGAAATATCTATCATTAAAGCAAGATGTGAAAAGAGAAAAGTTTGTCATTGAACATATAGGAACTGAACTAATGGTTGCAGACATATTTACGAAAGCTTTACCTCCAAAGACCTTTATGAAGCATGCTGAAAGTATGGGTCTTGAGGAAAGTATTTAAGTATGTTGTATGCATTATGTATTAGCCTATTTTGACAATAATATGAGCTCTTTATGTCTTTTACATCTTTTGTATATTCTGTTTCCAATGTGTGTACACATTAATGTTTATTGGAATTATGATAACAGAATGAGTTTATTTATTTAAAGACATAAAAGAGACCACTATGATGACTCCTAATTATGTTTATGGTCTTGTTGTGAAGGTGGTCAATGTAGTAGTGCATAGAAGAAATAATGTCGCAAAATGATGTGTGACCGCCATGACTCTCATTGATTGCTAGATTAGCAAAGACACTAATGATGATCAAATAGAGCGATATAGAAAATTATGTCGGCCTTATGATTCCCGAAACAAAGCATTTTACTAACGACCAAGTGGGAGAATGTAAGAAATTATTTATTTCTTATCCATGAATGTGGTCTTATAGTAATTATTTTATTAATGAGATTGCTATATTCTAGTTATTTGATAATCCAATTAAATGGATATTAAGGAGTTACATACCTAATGTATTATGAGAGGACAAGTGGAATGATATTAAGGAGACAAGTACTAAAGATATATGTCATGCTTAAGGTAATGCATTGCTTAGTCATAGACTAAGGTGTCACATAATGGTTTAGTGGTGGCACATAATAGTTGCATGTATTACACATGGCATATTAAAAAACTATTGCTTGACACTTGCCCTCATACTTGTCACTTATGAAATAATCTCTACTTTGATGGATGGTTGAGATTAAATCTAACTAATGAGGAATAAGGTCATCTCTCCACCTATAAATAGATGTCTTTGCTCCATCATAAAGATATACCAAGAACATAAAGTAGTACAACACTGTTGGTACTGGATTTCCCTCTAGAAAATCCGGCCCATTAACAAATAAAGCAAAGGCCCGTAATCCCGAGCCCGCTCCAGAATCAAGACGGAGAGAGATCAACCGTCGTCCTTTGTTGGGCCCACACGAGCGACACCTTGACGAGGCCCAAGCAATGCCGAAGTGAGAGACAATCGAGCTCGAGCTTGGCAAAAGACGACGTGGAGATAGAACAACTCGGTCTTCGTCGGTTCAACTGATCCACGCAAATCTCGGAGATCGTTATGACGGCGAAGCCGAAATATTGGAACAAGAAGATCAAAGTCGAGAGTATTTAAAGAAGAAGTGGCGATTCATTCAAGACATTCCAACCCTAGCTTAGAACACTTCGACTAGATAGCTCGGTCATAAATCTTTGTACTCTCTTTTTGGCTGTGTTTGTTCTATCTCGACGATCAATCTCAATAAAGTCTTTGATTCATAGGAAACTATACCATTTCTATATCCAAAAGTCCAAATCCACGAATACAAATTCTTAGTGTGAATCCCGGATCTCACATTTGGCGCCGACTGTGGGGACTATCTATAGTTTTTCCTATCTTAAGAATCAGATCCTAGATCCGATAGATCGAGATGAATCCCGACCAATCTGGCTCTCCCAGCGCCACACCACCAGTCGACCACCCTCAAACGGTTGACAACGTTCCTCAGAACACCACCGGGGTAAGAATCATGGGTCAGACCGACGGCGTGTTGACGAGCTCTGCCTCAGTCTCCACGACTTCGGCACTGACCGGCCCAGTCGCTCAAACAGTCGCGACGAGCCAGACTCCGACAAATGTTTTGTTAGGAACTAATGATCCGAGCAGAAACTGGGTGTGGATGAGGAATGATTCCATTTCTGCCCCCGCTTCAGGAGGTGGATCTGGAACAACCAGACCTAATTCGCCACTGCCTTCTGCTCCACAGCGACAAGGCCCAGATGATCTCGCTGAAATCCGTTCGATGTTAAGCCTGTTGGTAAACTGAATGAGAAACAACGAGGCAAGCGCACGGGCCCAAGAGATCGTGAACCGCTCCCTGGCCGCGCAGCTCGATGATCAGGAAAGGCGCATTAACGCCCATCTTGAAGAGTTCGTTAGCCAAAACCAGGGGGTAGATCAACACACGATCCACGAACCCCCATAAGTCCTCCACCACGCACGTGCTTGGACTTCTCCCAAGTGGTAACTGTAGTATCCCCCAACCGGCCTAAGGAAGATTGGCGTTCGTTTAAGGCTGAGACTCAACTGGAAGGAGCTCAGCTAAGTGTGGAAGTAAGGAAGTCAGCTCAGCCGAGCTGAACAATCCAGCTGGTCAGCTAGGTCAGCTGGCAATCAGCTCAGCTCAGCTGGCCGGAGTGTTAAGCTCTTGGGCCAGCTGGCCAAGCGGTTACCAAGCGAATGGGCACAAGTGAGAGTTGCACCCATTCGGTCACCAACTCACACCCATTCGCCCAAGGAAGTTGGCGCATGGAAGAGCCTATAAATAGGCCTTCCCTTGGTCATTTTCGCCCACGCCCATACAAGGGAAAATATCCAGAAATTCTCCACAAAGGCAAAGGCCAAAAGCAAGAGTTTGAGAGAGAGAAAGAAGTCAGAATCTTGAGAGAGAAGGCCGGCAGTTTAAGAAGGTTTTGGTGGTGGGTTAAAGCGCAAAGAAGGGAAGGAAAGATGGCTGGAGAGGCATCAAATACCCATGGCAAGACCAGACCACATCTAAGGTTAGAGTCCGGTTCATGTCCTCTCGGTCTTGGCCGAAACCCTAGCGGCCACGGCCGGTTGTCTATGGCCGGAAAACTCTCTTCTCCTCTTGTTCTGAATAGGCGCTAAATGCTTGTTACACGACCGGCCATAAGGCCTTGGTCGTGGGCGGTTGGTTAGATGGTTAGTCACGGTTCCAAGCGCTAGGATGGCCCAGGGATCATTACTGCTTCGAACGGTTTAATGGCTCGTCAAGAGGACGGTAAGCCGAGAACCGAGAAGCCAAAGTATGATCGGCCTAAGCATGGAAACAAACCGAGGGAAATGGCCGTGGAACGCTAGACTTAACCGCTTGTCAACACGCCGGTACATGATGTGCACGATCGCGGATAGTCCACGGACTGTTTCAAGCGATCGCTGGCCACGGTCACACGTACGGACCAAAGGAATGATCGTAACCGTCCGCGGTAATGATCGCGTCCGTTCGTACGATAAGTCGCGTCCGTTCGCGGATACACGACTGGACCGCAGACCGACCGTGCGATATTCGCGGATCTTTCCTCGTTGACGTAGTGCATAGCCGCACGATCATACGTCAAGCCAGACAGTACGATCGTACTGATCATTCCGCGCGACCGTAAGGTCAAGCGCGCGATAGATCGGTACGTCCGTCCTGGTACGCATATGACTGTAAGGCTACCCGCGCGCGGATACTCGGACGACCGTGAACAAAGCGCGATGATCGTAAGTCCACGCATCCGACCATGAGCCGTATGACGAGAACGCGCGGCCACATGCTCACGTCCGTGAGCCGAGTTGCGGTTGCGGATCCAAAAATGTGTAACGGGAATAAGTGACTTATGTTTGGATACTTAGCACGGTTTTAGGGTTGTTTGTATAATATAAAGTTCATGGGATCATATAGTAATGTGAATTGCTAGGTTGCATAAAAATTGATATAAACAAATATGGAAATCTCATGAACATGTTTTGGCTTTCAGGTGATCACGATGATGATCAGACTTAGGCGCGGACAAGACTTGGGGCGAGTGGTGATTAGTTTGATAGACATTGTTTAGGACCGAATACTTTAGCATAATGCGATTAAAACTACATTTTGTATTTGGTACCTTTGATTATTTAATAAAATATCTATTTTGCCTTAGTCTAATATATGAATCAAAATGAATGAATAAATGAGATCGAATTGTTTAAGTATGAAAATAATGGGCTTGAGGTTCACAAACGAACCTCAAGTTGAAATGATTAAGTAGTGGCAAACCTTACCGGCCCTATGGTCGGGATAAGCCTTGTCAAGTTGGTATCAGAGCGGAGTTATTTCCTAGGCTGTGGTTAAGGGCTACACCACTCGTTCGGGTTAGAAGTGTCCGCATAGAAATGTTAGACTTGCTTAGGACTTGAAGATTTGATTGGATATATGTATTGTCTTGTTGAATTTTTCAGGTTGGAAAAAGCAAGTCCAAGAGGACAAAGGACAAGGAAGCGTCTGCGACCGGCCACGGACCAAGAGTCCAGACCACCATTTTCCAACCAGGGTTGACCGGTCATGAGGTTAACCCAATGCCCACTGGGCCCATTGCTTCACAGATTCCCGACGGGACTAGGGTTGAAGAACCAAACGTCCAAGACGGGAACAATGAGAAGATGGGTGAGTCTTCCTCTCATGCGGCTCGAGATGAGACTGGTCATGTGATGGATGATGCCAATGGTAGAGGCGGTGAGCCTTTGACAGCAGTCCCGAACATCGGTCAGATGTGGACTATGTTAAAGGAAGTCATGGGCCAGCTCACGGTACTGAACCAGAACCTTTCTGGTCAGAAACCGACTGAGGGTGAGCCGCGGATCACAGTCCCCGAGACTACGGATCCGAGTGATGATGAGCAGGACGTAGTAGTGGAAGTGTCACCGACCCCTAAAAAGGTCCGAAAGGTGGACTACCACAACGTCCTTGGTCACATCACCAAGTTGGGCACAAAACACTTCAAGGGAAGTGCTGACCCACTTGAGGCCGATGAATGGAAGTCACGGCTTGTCCGGAACTTCCGTTCCACCCGTTGGCCTGAGGACTACCGCAAGGACATTGCGATCCACTTCCTGGAAGGGGACGCACACAACTGGTGGCTGTCTGTTGACAGGCGCACCAAGGGCCTCATCAACTCCTTTGCGGAGTTTGAGGTAGAGTTCAACCGGAAGTACTTCCTGGCGGAGGCCTGGGATCGTATGGAAGGCCGATACTTGAGCTTGGTCCAGGGCCGTAGGTCGGTCCGTGAGTATGAGGCCGAGTTCGACCGTCTCAGACGTTACGTGGGACGGGATGTTGAGGAAGAGCCGGCTCAGGTGCGTCGCTTCCTTCGCGGCCTGCGAGTGGAGTTACGTACCCATTGCTCGGTTTGTACCTACAACATTGTTTCCGAGCTAGTCGAGAGGGCAGCTACGGTGGAAGCCAATTTGGCTGAAGAGAACCGCGTTGGCTCAAAAGACAAAGTGTCCAGCCAACCCGGGAAGGACCTAAAGAGGAAGAGAGATCAGACGGCTGTGGCTCCCTCCTCTGACCGCGCCAGATGTGCCACATGTGGCAAATGACACTTAGGGAAGTGTTGGAAAGCCAATGTTGCATGCGGGAAGTGTGGCGGCAAAGACCACGAGTCAACAAGCTGTCCACAGAACAAGGGGCGTGAAGAGGTGACCGAGAGATCAGTGACGTGCTACCACTGTGGCCTAGCTGGACACTACATCCGTGAGTGTCCTAAGCGCCAAGATGGTAAGCCAAAGGCGCCAGAAGTGAACAGGGGTCAGGGAGACCGCGCGGCTACGGCCAAGGGTCAAACTGTGAAACCTCGGGTTTACGAACTGGTGAAGGATTCAGGCGAGGCCGGCTCCTACGATGCAATCACTGGTACGTCACTACAAAAAATTTGACTATTGATAGCATAAAAGGATAGCGTTTTTGATGTTAATGCTATCTTTGATTGAGCCGGGAATTAAAGATAGCGTTTGTTAATTTAAAAACGCTATCTATGTATTGTGCAGGAAAAAAATAAAAACAAGCGGGCATTTTTTTGTCTTTGGCGGTAATGACTATTACCTAAAACGCTATCTTTTCTCTTTGGCGCTAATTACGTTAAAAACAACAACAAGCGACAACGAAATTTTCAGCCTCCCTCTCATTTTTTCAGTTTCCCTCACATTCCATCGTTTTGAGACTTTTAAGTTTTTTTTTTTTTTTGGACGACGAGACTTTAAGTTTTCTCTCTTTTCTTTTTCATTCACTTTCATTCAACCCTAAAACAAAAAAATTCATAGATCCATTTGCTTATGTTCTTAGAGATCCGTTGCGATTCTCTCCTTGGCGATTCAATCTCTTAGCCACAATCCTCCGTCTCCGACACCCTTCTTTGTCGACCCAATCACCGTGAAATCTGGGTAAGCTTCTTCTGACCTTAGAGAATCAGTTGGTTCTAGAAACGTGATTTAACTTTGATTTCGTCGTGTAATCCTTTGGCTATGTCAATTCACTATGTCCATTCGTTTCCGATTTGAAAATTTCATGCTCTGTTGCTTCAGTTTTGTAGATCTAAGCTCTTGTCTAGCTCCAATCTCAAGCTTTTTGACAAAAAATTCAGATCAGCTCTAACCTCTTGTTATGGCGACCTAAAAGATTTTGATATCTGACTATTTCTGTGGTTTTTTCTTCGCTGAATGAAAAACAGATGCAGGGAGATTATATTGACGAACACAGGAAGAAGAATGGACGTCGCTTCAACCACTTCAAGAGGAAGCGCAAGGAGGCGCGTGAATTTAACAGGCACTCCACCATGGCTCAGAAGGTTCTGATTTCGCCTCCGTCTTCATCCATTTCTTTTTGTTTGTAAACTATTTTGTGCTTACTTTTGCTAATTCGTCTTGTTTTTTTTTGTGGAATTCAGTCCCTGGGTATCAAGGGTAAGATGATTGCAAAGACAAACTATGTTGAGAAAGCTCTCATGAAAAAACGTAAGTGTGGTTTGCAATTAGTATGATAGATTTGCTATTTTAAGGTTAATAGTTCCAATAAATCAGTGTAGTTTATGTAGAATCTATAAGAGTTTTTTCAGAGTTCTATGTGTGCTATTTTGTGAATTTCCGTGGAAATTTCGACTGCATATTACCAAACAATCAATAAGCTAAATCTTCATGTGTTGTAGAATGAAATAAGCAATCGATCTTGTTTTGTTTTTTGAGACTTTTACATTTTGCCAACTGATTGAGAATGCACGATGAGTCATCATCAAGGCGTAAGGTTGATGAGAATGTTCAAGAAGGATCTCCTCCTGCTTATCTCCTTGAAGACGTCCAGGTTGAATATTCTCATACTTGTTTGTATTCAGTGAAATTAGAATATCATTATCTTGTTTTACTAACCATACTCTTATTTCTTCTGCAGCCAGAGAAAGTGAAGTTCCAGCTTAGGTTGGGGCAAAGCAAGCCTATCTACAATGCCTTTAAAGCTCTCATGACTAGCCATTACTCAATGAAGCTCATCAACCTTTAGTTGAAGGCAAGTAATTCTAATTGGAGCAGTGGAAGAACATAAATTCCATTATCTGTGCAAATTTGTCACAGCTTTGTTTTATTATGTTTGCAGAGAGAGAGCTATGATTCCAATAAAGCTTGAAACTTCTGTGCATCTTTTTTTGCAGAGAGAGAGCTAAAGTGTATTTCAATCTTCCAGAGGTTCAAAAGGCCCTTCATGTCCCACCAGGACTTGCACCATCGAAATGGGATTCATGCAGGTAAAATTTACCTTAAAATTCATGCAGTCTTTGGAGGAAATGAGCCTACAAAAAGCTTAAGGATTTGTAACAATTCTGATCCGAACAGCTTTGGTTTTGCAGTAATGTCGTGAGTGAACACTGGAACGATAGTTCTTCGTCGGTTCTAAACATTTACTACGAGCTTATAGCTGCTGGACTACGTATTTTCAGGTCTCTTTCTCTATATGTTGCGATATCAGAGCCTTAATCTTTGTCCAGGTTGATATATGTGCTAACAGTTGGCTTCATGATTCTGATTTTCGTGTGACAATTCATTGGGAAAAAGTGACTATCTGAATCATGGCTGTTAATAGATGAATAATGGTTGTTAATAGATGAGTTTGCTTATCGCTTGTGCTGGTTCTACTCACTTGATATTCTTTTTTAATTAAGCTTTAGCGTTATAGTTGATCCAAGTTCTGAGACCGCTGTCTTGTATCTGGTATTTACCGCTAGTTACCACGCACTGGAGAGAAGAGAAGCCAACACAGGAGGAAAAGAAGCAACCAAGAGAGCTGCAGCTACACAACATTCAAGCAAGAGTTCTTCTTCAGCTGATGCAGTAGGTACTAGAATTGCTTGGCCGAATGACAAGCTAGTTTTTATCTAAACACTTCGTCTTATCAAATGTGTCTTGAATATGTGTTTTAAGTATGAACTTGTTGTAAGATGTTTTGGGCTTAATGTTATGAAATATGTTTCACTTTTCTGTTCATGGTATTATCAGATTTCAGAAATTGAAGCAGGTTTCACATTTTAGCAAATTAGATCATACAAGAATAAGAAATCACAGCGATTCAAAATAAAATGCTATAACAAAAACTGATGTATACAAAATACATAATAACAGAAATAAAACGCTATCAAATATATATAGAAAATATATTATAACAGAAATTAAACGCTATTACTTCATTTATTATTGCACTAAAAAGCGCTATTGTAAATATCTAAAATATAGCATAACGAAAAACCGCTATGTAAAGGTCTCAATCTATTATAACGGCCGCAGATAGAGCGTTTAACAAACCGCTATGATAGCAATATATAGCGTTTTTTGGGCGCTATATATACTCAAATTTCTTGTAATGCGTTACTGGAACCCTAACCTTTCTTCAATTATAGTAATGCATTGCATACATATTGGGGGGAAAAGCGGGATGTGCTTATACATTTGGGAAATGTGTAGGGACCGATTTGATAGGCGGTGTAGAGACACTGACCTTGTTTGATTCTGGGGCGACACATAGCTTTGTGAGTCCCGGGATGATTGGAAAGGGCTTTTTCCAAAGCGAACAAGTGGCCAGCCAAGGCATTGTGAATGCCGCCGGTGGGCAAGTAATGCCTATGTTGGGGTTAGTTCGTGATGTGCCCGTCTCCATTGGAGGCGTAAGCATGCCGGCTGACTTGGTAGTGGTCCAACTCAAACATCACGAAGTGATCTTGGGTATGGACTGGCTCGGCCAGAACCGAGCCACCATTGAATGTCACCGGGGAAGGGTGAAATTCGAGAAACCTGAGGGAAGGTAGTGTTCCAAGGAATACGGCCAACCTCGGGAAGCTTGGTCGTCTCTGCTATCCAAGCGGAGAAGATGTTGGCTAAAGGATGTGAAGCATACCTTGCCACCATCACGATCAAGGAAGCTGGGCCAAAGGCCAAGGTTGGGGAGATCCAAGTGGTTAAGGACTTTGAGGACGTGTTCAGGCCATTAGAAGGCTTACCGCCTGACCGGTCTGATCCGTTCACAATTGAACTTGAACCCGAAACTAAACCCTTATCCAAGGCGCCTTACAGAATGGCCCCAGCCGAGATGGCGGAGTTGAAGAAGCATCTGGAGGAGCTGCTGGACAAAGGCTTTATTAGGCCGAGCAGTTCTCCATGGGGAGCGCCTGTCTTATTCGTCAAGAAGAAAGACGGGAGCCTCCGCTTGTGCATAGACTACCGAGGCATCAACCGGGTTACTGTGAAAAACAAGTACCCATTGCCTCGGATAGACGAGTTGTTAGACCAACTCAAGGGTTCGACCGTGTTTTCTAAGATCGACCTCGCTTCGGGATATCACCAAATCCCGATAGCACCAGAGGACGTGAGGAAGACCGCGTTTAGGACTCGGTATGGACACTACGAGTTTGTAGTCATGCCGTTTGGCCTAACAAATGCACCGGCCGTGTTCATGAAGATGATGAACGGTGTCTTTCGGGAATGCTTAGACCAGTTTGTTATCATTTTCATTGATGACATTCTTGTTTACTCCAAGAACCATAAAGAACACCGGGTACATCTTAGGATCGTGTTGGAGAAGTTGCGGGAACAGAAGCTCTACGCCAAGCTAAGTAAATGTAGCTTCTGGCAAGAGCGGATTGGCTTCCTAGGACACATAGTGTCGGCGGAAGGTGTATCTGTTGATCCGGAGAAGATCCGGTCAATTGAGGAGTGGCCAAGACCGAGAAACGCGACAGAAGTCCGAAGTTTCCTTGGTCTGGCCGGTTACTATAGACGTTTTGTCCAAGGGTTTGCAAGTATGGCCAAGGCCATGACAAAGCTAACTGGGAAAAACGTGAAGTTCGTGTGGACTGAAGCCGCGGAGAAGAGTTTTACAGAACTCAAGGAGATGTTGACAAAGGCGCTAGTCCTGACCCAACCCCAAGATGATGTGCCTTACGTGGTATACACAGATGCGTCAATCAATGGGTTAGGGTGTGTGTTGATGCAAGAAGGGAAAGTGATAGCATATGCTTCAAGGCAATTAAGGAAGCATGAGGGGAATTATCCCACTCATGATCTCGAGATGGCCGATGTAGTCTTTGCACTTAAGATCTGGAGATCTTATCTCTACGGAGCAAAAGTGCAACTATTTACGGACCATAAAAGCTTGAAGTATGTGTTCACCCAACCTGAGCTCAACCTTCGACAGAGGAGGTGGATGGAACTAGTGGCCGATTACGATCTGGACATTACTTACCATCCGGGAAAGGCCAACTGATAGGTCGAAGTTTTAATCCCTATTCTAAACTGCAAGTGCACAGTATAGTCAATGTATTATATAGGGTTATCGAATCCACAGGGACACTTGGTCTCAAGAGAATCAAACCGTAGGAATTAATACTAGAAATAAGCAAGTAGTGATTGTAATGAATTGCGGTGCAAGAAAGTAAACAGTAGCAGGAAATCGGTTTGTAAGCAATAAACTAAAAGCGTCAAGCCTAGGGTATTCTCAGGAAATCAGACAAGCAGACAAGTTAATCAGTCAGGATCAAATTAAACTCAGTTCTAGAACTCAAATCACGGAAATAGAATTAACCAAATCTCTTTGCGAAAACTCTCTAAGTCTAAGTGCAGTAATCCAAATCTCTTTGCAATTACTAACAAATTAAACTAGCATTAAGTTCAAGTTCGATATGTTCACAATTAAACTAAACCAAATCTCTTTGCGAATAATTCAATTGCTCAACCTAAATAGTTCAGATTCCTAAACCCCACTCTCGTGACGTATTTAGTAACCTAGGATCTAGATTCTAATTGATCAGGTTAGAACTAGCTTTAAGCACAATTTAGTTTGAAGAACATTCTAATCATATGAATCCTAACTGAATTAAACAAGTCTAGCAAGTCATCAAACCCTAGTGAGAAACCTTAAACTCAACTATGGATCTACTCAGACATGATTGATGAAAACATAATCATAGAATAAATAGAATGCATATAAGAAATTAAAATATCAAAGGGGTTCGAAATCTTCTCCAAAATAAATCAATACAAGGAAAATAGATCAGCCCCAAAAGCTCTAAAAATCTCTTAGCTCTAAGTATCAAAGCGTATCTAAATTAAACACCAAAAACTAGTATATATAGGCATAATCTCGGCTGGGGCTTCTGTGTAAATACTGAAAGTATCTTGGGCTTCTTTGCAAATCTTCAATACTTGTTACACCGACGCGTACGGCCCATCTCGCGACTGCATCGACCGATGCACAATGCGTGTCGATCGATGCAACATCAAATAATCGAACAGTGAATAAAGCTCTCGGCCAAAACGTCCCAAAATGCCCAAAATGCTCCATATATCTCCAATTAGCTCCAAACCTGATTTAACCTGTAAAAGACTCTAAACTAATACAAAAGACTCTAAAAACACAACTATATCATGGTATAAAGTGGGTAAAAACCATGATATATCAACTCCCCCACACTTAGCCTTTGCTTGCTCTCAAGCAAAACAGAGAACTAAAATGCAGTGAAGAGGTTTGAAAACTCTTCAGAAACTCATTTTGTCATAGAAGCAGCAGCATTCAGATTCCCCTTAGTAATCCACATGAAAGAATCAATCTACAGACATCAAGACCAACATGTACTTCCCCCACACTTAGCAACTATCCTAAGTAAACGCCACAATCACATTCAAGCATTCAAATTCACCCTACTGACTTCTGCAAGTATTTAAGTGCGGTCTCACCTAAGGAGTATCGATCTAAAGGCACATGGATTCTTACCTAGCCAGCTCTAGACCACCATACTATCTTTCTCTAGTCCCTTTCTTCTCTTTCCCTTCTTTAACAACTGATTTTTCCCCACTGGGTATCATTTTATTTTTTTATCAGTGTTCTTCCCGTTATGGGGTGTACTTTGGACACATTCCATGGATCACATGAGAGATAATAGTGTTTGCTACTATTCCCATGACCACTTCGGAGTTACTAACTCATCCTCAGTTTATTATTTTTTTTTTTTTACTTTTCAGAAGGGGAGAAGGGGACTAAATAGGACAGGTTTACAGGCTGTGTCAGAACCAACAAGGGAGTCCGACATAAAGCATACCAAGCCCTTAGGTGAGAAAAATTAAAGTCAGTATTAAGGTGAAGTCAGTAAAGGATCCTCTGATACCTGAAGTGATATGGGTGTCCTCAGTAGGCTGATCTGTGATGGGGTTTTCTAATAGTCATAGATAGATCTGCAGCTTCATCCCAATGGTCACTTAAGTTCCTGCAAATGCTGCTAATCTCCTCCAAAAATCATTGTTTCCTACTTAAACCAATTTTGACTCGAAAAACAAATTTTGAAAAATTTAACTGACTCTAAGAAAACAAAAGAAACTAATTAGTAGAACCTCCCCCACACTTAAGACACACTGTCCCCAGTAGTGTCAAGCAAGGGATTGGTTAAAGAAAAGAAAAAATTAAAATAGTTGAATGGTTAGTTCTCTCGGGTTTTACCTCTGTCGCAGTCAGGCATCGATCGTTGCAAGGCGATTTCACCTCGTCGAACATTTCCCAAAATCGCAAAGCAACGACCGTTGCTCAAAAGCAACGACCGTTGCAAGGCGATTTTGCCGCAAACAAATCATCAAAATTGGTTCAAATCAAGCCACATTGCCTCAAATCATCAAGAGTACCTTGCTAAACAACCTAAATCACGTTCATCTTAGCATAGCATCATAAATTTCGAGCCTAAAATCCCAAATTCCATAAACCCTAAAATCCATTCTAAAAATGGCGAAAATGAGAAGTCATACCTTCGATTCTCTGTAAATGGGTAATAGAATCAACTAGAGGGGGTTAAAACAACAAGATTCAAGCTTGAAATCACAGAAATTGATGAAGAATTTAGGGATTTAGGTGTTTAGCTCTCGGTTGTACGGACGGCGAGCAAATGAGGAGGAGAAGAGAAGAGAAAAGGGTTTAAGGCACTTACCTCGTTCGTGGGTTGCAACGATCGTTGCTCTAGGGGCAACGATCGATGCTTGGTAAATCGAATTCGATTTCCGGTTAAGCACAAACCTTAATTTTTGCAATTGAACCATCGAGCAACGACCGTTGCGCATGAGCAACGATCGTCACAATGCGATTTTCCTTCTTCGTCAAATCTCCTTGCAACGACCGGTGCAGATATGCATCGATCGTCACACATCTCCAGGTTCGAATTCTGCATCCTGTAACTTAGCAAAACAAAAACAAAAACGTGAAAGCCTAAGAAAAACACCAAAAATAAGAAAGAAAACAACTAAACCTATCAGTGGGTTGCCTCCCACTCAGCGCTTGTTTAAGGTCATTAGCTTGACCGGACGCACAAGATCTTTCAGGCACTTAGAGATCCTGACAGAGACTTTTTCTGTCTCTGTTCAAGTCTCCTCATCCATGGTGGAGTGTAGGCTGTTGCTGAATGCTTCAGTCCAAGAAAAGCAGGTGTGGATTGTGCTCCAGGATCTAGTATCACAGGCCCATCTGGCTGCTCATCTTCTGCTTCCAGGATCGTGAAGGTCTGCCCATCTATCAGTGGTTTCCGCAGCTTCTCCATGTCATATCGCAGCGTCTCATCTCCCAGGTGGAGGTCTATTAGACTTTGTCTGACATCAATCACAGCTCCTGCTGTAGCCAAGAATGGTCTTCCAAGTAGCAGTGCTTCATCCGGATCGCAATCATATTTCAGCACAAGGAAGTCTGTTGGAACCAAGTAGTTTCCAACTCTCACTGGTATGTCTTCTAAAACTCCTTCTGGAACTCGTATAGACTGATCAGCTAGGATAAGACGGGTTCTAGTAGGAGAAAAATTCAGCACCCCCAGCTTCTCTGCCACAGAATAAGGCATCATACTCCCAGCAGCTCCTAAATCACAAAGAGAGCGTCTAAAGCTATTCTCGAAGATGGAGCAATCAAGTATAAAGACTCCAGGGTCAGGTAACTTCTTTGGGATCTTGTTCAGTAGCACTTCACTAATGTGTTGGGGAACTACAATCACCCATTCTTTCAGGTCATCATCCAATGGTAGCATCTTATTCAAATACCTCTGCACACAGGGATGATAAGGTGGATCATCAGGCGGTGGAATTTCTTCCAAGTCTTCACCACTCTTCTCCAGTTTCTTCAGCTCCTCTATCTCCTGTTTAATTACCTCAGATACCTTGGGATATTGCCTAATGGCTTGTGCATAAATCTCCTCCTGAGTGATTTCAGATACATCAGGGAATAGGCGGGCCAGTTCTGCATCAGTCTCATAATCGTCCGGCAACACTGTCTGTTCACGTCCTGCATCGACCGACACAAGGTGTGTGTCGATCGTTGCAATGCGATCGTCGCGGATTCCACCCGTGAGTTTTTCACTCAAATCCGAAAATTCTGCTTCATCAACCAACTCAGCTGTGCTTAGCTCAAACTTCTCACCCAGATGAGATCCATCATTAACGAGTACAGACCAGGCTTTAATATGAGTATCTGCAGGCCCTTTTCCTTTCATAGTTCCTGAAATCTGATTAACCTGAGTGTCCAGTTGCTTCATGTGAGTGTTCATAGACTCAATCTTCCCATTGAGATCTCCATACATAGCATCAATCTTCTTGTTGCAGTCCACAGAAGTCTTGATTTGGCTCTCCAGCAACTGTTCCATCATTGTCTCCATCTTAGTCTCGAAAGCAGTAGGTGTAGTAGGTGTTTGATAAGATGAAGACCCGTAGGTCCTTTGAGCATTCTGTCCATAAGGCTTCTGAAAGTTGCTGTTCTGTCCATAGCCTGAAGAGTTCTGATTGCCCGTGTAGGCAGTTTTCTGTCCTCCACCGGAAAATCTGTTCCCAGATTGATATCCAAATCTGTTTCCTTGGAAACCAGATCCTCCGATGTAATTCACATCCTCTTCCTGAGTGTCCTCCTCAGTCCGAATTACTTCTACTTCTTGAGCAAAGTGGACAGCTTTCTTCTCTCCTAGAAGAGTGCAGATTTTATCCATTCTGGACCTCAATTCAGCCATCTCTGAGTTATCAATACTTCCACCAGATTTCTTCCTCCTATCATCCATAGTCTTGCAACTATTGCTGCTAATCAAATTCTCGATCAACTGCTTAGCTTGTGTAGGAGTCCTGGTATTGAAGTTGGCATCACTAGAATTATCCAGCGCCTGCTGATACGGAAGATCTATTCCTCTGAAGAAGATACCAATCAGCTGAACTTCAGTGAATCCATGGTGCGGACAGTCACGCTGATACTGCTTAAATCTCATCCAAGCAGTCTTTAAAGGCTCCACAACTCCTTGGGAGAAAGTAAGTATGTCCTGTCTAGATTGGTCTGAACGCGCATTGTCATAGAAATGACGCAGGAACTCACTCTTTAAGGCTGCCCAAGTAGTATACTGACCAGGTGCCAGTTGTCTCAGCCATGCACTAGCGTCTCTAGCAAGACTGTGCGGAAGTAGCTTAAGGAACAGATAGTCCTGGCAAACTCCATCGTATTTCATACCAGTAACTATGTCCTCAAACTTATCTATGTGATCCATAGGCTGTTCTGATTGAAGACCATGAAAAGCAATCTGCCTCATCAGTTGGTAGTAGATAGTCTTTACCTCAAAGTCGTTCCTCTCAAAGGCAGGAAGCACTAAAGCTGCTCGGTTCGCATGAAACTCGTCAGGTCTGTTGTAATCAGCTAATGTCCTTTCACGGGCAACCATCTGGCCCAGTAGCTCAGCTTCATCAGGGATCACTTGTCCCTCAGCATCAATCCTATGCCCAGCAGCATTGTAAGGATTGTTCTCTGGATCCCTCAGGGTTCCATCAGCATCTGGTATCAAGATCAAGCGTTCTCGTACCATTCTCTCTCTCCTTTCTCTTCTGATTGTCCTTTCTAGACGTCCAAGTTCCTCTAGATTGAGATTAACCAAGCTCGAGTTCGGATTACTTCTAGTGTTCTGCGTTGGCATAAACTGTCTGTAATCGTCCAGCAACGATCGATGCTATCAGTGCAACGATCGGTTCAATCTCAGAATCGCTTAGTGTCGATCGACGCAAGATGTGCAACGGTCGACGCAAGGCGATTTCGGTACCTGCGACAGAAAGAATCAGAGAAAAGAATCAGTAAAATCAAAATAAAACAAAAACGAAAAACAAAAACAAAAACGAAAAATTTCTAGTAAAACCCTAAGTTCGGTCCTATCGAAGACTCAAAGAGTCCCCGGCAACGGCGCCAAAAACTTGATAGGTCGAAGTTTTAATCCCTATTCTAAACTGCAAGTGCACAGTATAGTCAATGTAGTATATAGGGTTATCGAATCCACAGGGACACTTGGTCTCAAGAGAATCAAACCGTAGGAATTAATACTAGAAATAAGCAAGTAGTGATTGTAATGAATTGCGGTGCAAGAAAGTAAACAGTAGCAGGAAATCGGTTTGTAAGCAATAAACTAAAAGCGTCAAGCCTAGGGTATTCTCAGGAAATCAGACAAGCAGACAAGTTAATCAGTCAGGATCAAATTAAACTCAGTTCTAGAACTCAAATCACGGAAATAGAATTAACCAAATCTCTTTGCGAAAACTCTCTAAGTCTAAGTGCAGTAATCCAAATCTCTTTGCAATTACTAACAAATTAAACTAGCATTAAGTTCAAGTTCGATATGTTCACAATTAAACTAAACCAAATCTCTTTGCGAATAATTCAATTGCTCAACCTAAATAGTTCAGATTCCTAAACCCCACTCTCGTGACGTATTTAGTAACCTAGGATCTAGATTCTAATTGATCAGGTTAGAACTAGCTTTAAGCACAATTTAGTTTGAAGAACATTCTAATCATATGAATCCTAACTGAATTAAACAAGTCTAGCAAGTCATCAAACCCTAGTGAGAAACCTTAAACTCAACTATGGATCTACTCAGACATGATTGATGAAAACATAATCATAGAATAAATAGAATGCATATAAGAAATTAAAATATCAAAGGGGTTCGAAATCTTCTCCAAAATAAATCAATACAAGGAAAATAGATCAGCCCCAAAAGCTCTAAAAATCTCTTAGCTCTAAGTATCAAAGCGTATCTAAATTAAACACCAAAAACTAGTATATATAGGCATAATCTCGGCTGGGGCTTCTGTGTAAATACTGAAAGTATCTTGGGCTTCTTTGCAAATCTTCAATACTTGTTACACCGACGCGTACGGCCCATCTCGCGACTGCATCGACCGATGCACAATGCGTGTCGATCGATGCAACATCAAATAATCGAACAGTGAATAAAGCTCTCGGCCAAAACGTCCCAAAATGCCCAAAATGCTCCATATATCTCCAATTAGCTCCAAACCTGATTTAACCTGTAAAAGACTCTAAACTAATACAAAAGACTCTAAAAACACAACTATATCATGGTATAAAGTGGGTAAAAACCATGATATATCACCAACCTCGTGGCCGACGCCTTAAGTAGGAAAAGGATCGAGGTGGCCATTGAGCGGGATGCAGAGACCTTGGTCGGAATGGTCCGTTCCTTGCGTCTTTATGCATTGACCGTGGGAGAGGAGCCAGGTTGTTTAGGGGCAGCGGACCAAGCAGATATTCTGACTAAGGTCCGGCTTGCTCAGAAAGATGATGAGGAGTTGGTGAAGGCCGCTGAGAACAACCATACGGAATACCAAATCTCCAACAATGGGACGATTGTGGTAAATGGCCGAGTCTTTGTGCCAAACGTGTGGGAACTGAAGGAAGTCATCTTACGAGAGGCTCATCAGTCTAAGTTCTCAATTCATCTCGGTCAAACCAAGATGTACCATGACCTCAAACGGTACTATCATTGGGTTGGGATGAAGCGTGATGTAGCTGATTGGGTGTCCAAGTGCCCAACCTGTCAGTTAATCAAGGCCGAATGCCATGTCCCGAGTGGTCTGCTTTAGAGTCTTCCCATTCCGGAATGGAAATGGGATAACATATCTATGGACTTTGTGACCGGTTTGCCTACGACCCGGAACAGGCGAGATGCCATCTGGGTTGTGGTAGATAGGCTCACGAAATCCGCCCACTTCTTGGCCATCAAGAAGACGGACAGAGTGGGGAAGTTGGCTGAGATATACATTGATGAGATCGTGAGACTTCATGGGATCCCATCAAGTATAGTTTCAGACAGGGACGGCCGGTTTACTTCTTATTTCTGGCAAGCCTTCCAGAAGGCCCTGGGAACGAGAGTGAACATGAGCACGGCTTACCATCCCCAGACGGACGGTCAATCCGAAAGGACCATACAAACCCTAGAAGACATGCTACGGGCGTGTGTTCTTGAATGGGGCGACTCATGGGAGAAGTTTCTACCCTTGACCGAGTTTGCGTATAACAACAGTTATCACACAAGCATCGGAATGTCGCCTTATGAGGCTTTGTATGGGCGGCCTTGTCGAACTCCATTGTGCTGGACTGAGGTTGGAGAGTCAAGTATAGTTGGATAAGACATAATAGAGGAAACAACGGAACGAATCCGATTCCTGAAGGAAGTCCGGAGAGACTAAAACATGAACAGAAAGTCCGGAGAGACTAAAATAAAGTGTTCCATAGGCGTTTAAGGCTGAGACTCAGCTGGAAGGAGCTCAGCTAAGTGTGGAAGTAAGGAAGTCAGCTCAGCCGAGCTGAACAGTCCAGCTGGTCAGCTAGGTCAGCTGGCAATCAGCTCAGCTCAGCTGGTCAGCTAGTGACACTAGCTGACCAAGCGGTTACCAAGCGAATGGGCACAAGTGAGAGTTTCACCCATTCGGTCACCAACTCACACCCATTCGCCCAAGGAAGTTGGTGCATGAAAGAGCCTATAAATAGGCCTTCCCTTGGTCATTTTCGCCCACGCCCATACAAGGGAAAATATCCAGAAATTCTCCACAAAGGCAAAGGCCAAAATCGAGAGTTTGAGAGAGAGAAAGAAGTCGGAATCTTGAGAGAGAAGGCCGGCGGTTTAAGAAGGTTTTGTTGGTGGGTTAAAGCGCAAGGAAGGGAAGGAAAGATGGCTAGAGAGGCATCAACTACCCATGGCAAGACCACGACCACATCTAAGGTTAGACTCCGGTTCATGTCCTCTCGGTCTTGGCCAAAACCCTAGCGGCCACGGCCGGTTGTCTATGGCCGGAAAACTCTCTTCTCCTCTTGTTCTGAATAGGCGCTAAATGGTTGTTACACGACCGGCCATAAGGCCTTGGTCGTGGGCGGTTGGCTAGATGGTTAGTCACGGTTCCAAGCGCTAGGATGACCCAGGGATCATTAATGCTTCGAACGGTTTAATGGCTCGTCAAGAGGACGGTAAGCCGAGAACCGAGAAGCCAAAGTATGATCGGCCTAAGCGTGGAAACGGACCGAGGGAAATGGCCGTGGAACGCTAGACTTAACCACTCGTCAACACGCCGGTACATGATGCGCACGATCGCGGATAGTACACGGACTGTCGCAAGCGATCGCTGGCCGCGGTCACACGTACGGACCGAAGGAACGATCGTAACCGTCCGCGGTAATGATCGCGTCCGTTCGTACGATAAGTCGCGTCCGTTCGCGGATACACGACTGGACCGCAGACCGACCGTGCGATATTCGCGGATCGTTCCTCGTTGACGTAGCGCATAGCCGCACGATCATACGTCAAGCCGGACAGTACGCTCGTACTGATCAGTCCGCGTGACCGTAAGGTCAAGCGCGATAGATCGGTACGTCCGTCCCGGTACGCATATGACTGTAAGGCTACCCGCACGCGGATACTCGGACGACCGTGAACAAAGCGCGACGATCGTAAGTCCACCCATCCGACCATGAGCCGTATGACGAGAACGCGCGGCCACACTCTCCCGTCCGTGAGCCGAGTTGCGGTTGCGGATCCAAAAATGTGTAACGGGAATAAGCGACTTATGTTTGGATACTTAGCACGGTTTTAGGGTTGTTTGTATAATATAAAGTTCATGGGATCATATAGTAATGTGAATTGCTAGGTTGCATAAAAATTGATATAAACGAATATGGAAATCTCATGAACATGTTTTGGCTTTCAGGTGATCACGATGATGATCAGACTTTGGCGCGGACAAGACTTGGGGAGAGCGGTGATTAGTTTGATAGACATTGTTTAGGACCGAATACTTTAGCATAATGCGATTGAAACTACATTTTGTATTTGGTACCTTTGCTTATTTAATAAAATGTCTATTTTTCCTTAGTCTAATATATGAATCAAAATGAATGAATAAATGAGATCGAATTGTTTAAGTATGAAAATAATGGGCTTGAGGTTCACAAACGAACCTCAAGTTGAAATGATTAAGTAGTGGCAAACCTTACCGGCCCTATGGCCGGGATAGGCCTTGTCAGTAACACCCCCGGGAACGTCGGAAAATTTCGTTGGCACGTCAAATAGCGGCTTCCGCCCTATAACGACCCCCATCGCGACTCCGACTCCTTTTGGTTCGAACTCAATGGTCACAGATCCAACCGGATCGGGAAATCGACCATTACCCGGGCCACCACTTTTCCCGAATAGTTCGAATATCCGGCCGAGGCAACTAGGAGGCTCCGCTTTCGCCTCGAGCTCGGGACATCCTAACGGATCAAATACGGTACAGTTCCGGACGCCGCAGGTCGACCAGACAGGATCCTTTCCGACAATCGATCTTCTCGACCCCGTTTTCCCTGGACAAACGTCCAATCAAGCACAAGCCCAGTTCGCGCCTGCGACAGGCGATGAACACGATATGCTTAGACAGTATATTGAACAAGCTAAGGCTCAGTTCGTCAGTCTGAGCTCCAAAGTTCACATGGAAAAAAGCGCGGCGCCCGACAGCGATCGAGTGATCGAAGAAACGCGACAAACGCCGTTCACAGACCGGATCGCCTTTGCACGAATCCGGGAAATAAAGAAAAAAAAGTTTCCGGAGTTCTCTGGGAAATCGGACCCAAAAGCCCATATCAGGGCGTTCCGACTGGCAATGACAAGGGTATACCTTACCGATGAGGAGAGAGAGCCGGCTTTCTACAGGCTCTTCGCCAAAAACCTATCAAGCTCCGCCCTAGAATGGTTTGCCGGACTGGAGGAAAGGTCCATTGACAACTTCACCCAGTTCATGACGGCTTTCCTCAAACAATATTCCGTCTTTATAGAAGAAATGACTAGTGAGGCAGCCCTATTTAGCGTCTCCCAGAAACCCGACGAGTCACTTCGCTCGTACATCGACCGATTTAAAGAAATAAAATCCAAAATCGCAAACCCGCGAGACGAAGTAGCTATAGAAGCACTGAGACGCGGACTATGGTTTTCGTCCAGATTCCGCGAGGAAATAATGGTCCGCGAACCACAAACACTCGATGACGCCCTTCATCGCGCATCGGCCTTCGCTCGCCTCGAGGACGAAACTACAGCCCTCATAGAAAAGCATCGAAAAGAATATAACTCGTCGGGCTCGAAGAACTCGAACTTAAAAAAGGATTCCCGTAAATCAGGAAACGTCAATGCAGTCGAGAGCCCGAAGAGCTCGAAGAAATTTGAGTTCGACAAGGAAAAATTCTGTGATTTTCACAACAAAAGAGGACATTCGACTGAAGAGTGCTACACTCGAGCTAAACCCGAGGCTCAAAAGCGAGAGTCCGAAAACAAACAAGAGTCAGAAGTCGAGGAGGAAACTCCATCCGACAAAAAGGAAAATAAACAGACCAGAGAGTCTATCACCAAAAAGACTTCTCAAAACAAGCGAGAGCGATCTAAGGAGCCGGAATCTCCCAAAACCCTTCCCCAGGGATCGCGAAAGAGAGTCGAGGTCATTCTTGGCGAACTCAGCCTATGCGGTACCCCGGGAGGCTCGGCACTATCTCCACCTCCAGCTCCCAGTAAGAGTTTCCGCTCTCGAATCAATCTCCCTCGTCTCTGCGGGGGGGGGGGGGGGTGTACGGGCTATACCCCCTAAACGAATCGACTTCATCTTTGGTGGCTCCAAGCTTTGCCGAGATTCGGTCAATTCGATCAAAGCTCTCCAAAGAAGAGTCGAGACCGACAAAGGGGGGGAAATCCCAATGTTAGGCCTAGACCACGAAATCACTTTCCACGAGAGCGAGACAAGTAATCTCGATAAACCACACGACGACGCTCTCCTCGTTTGTCTAGTAGTGGGAGATGTCGAACTCTCAAGGATAATGATCGACATAGGGAGTTCGGTGGATGTCCTCTTTTATGATGCGTTCAAAAAGATGGATTTCAACGACTCTGAAATCGTCGAAGAAAAGACACCACTAGTAGGGTTTGCTGGCGAGACAACATACTCAATGGGCTCTGTATTCGCCCCATTAATAGCTGGAGGAGTTTGAAGGATGACAGAGTTTGTCATAGTGGATCGGCCAGCTCCCTATAACGCAATTCTATGTCGACCATGGATATACGACATGAAAGCGGTACCGTCGACCTACCATCAATGCGTAAAATTTCTAACTCCCAAAGGAGTAAAAACCATTTACGGAAGTCAAAAGATTTTTCGTCATTGCTATATGAACGGGTATAAGCAGATTGAAAAATCCCCCGCGTAGCAATTACAGAAAGAGGAGGAGCTCGCTACCATGCAGACCAAAAGGTCGAACGACCCAAGTCAAATAGGACCCCCAAAGGACCTCACGACCCGAGTTTGCATAGACGATGCTCATCCCGAAAGACTTGTTGGCATTGGAATCGACCTATCAGAGCCAGTCAAAAACGAATTGGTCTCTTTCCTTAAATAGAACGTCGACTCCTTTGCCTGGTCTTCAGCAGACATGAAAGGGATCAACATTGACGTAACCAGCCACGATCTGAATGTCGACCCGAACTACAAACCGGTAAAACAAAAACGTCGAAAACTAGGTCCGGAACGAGCTCAAGCCGTCAACGACGAGGTCGATCGGTTACTAAAAATCGGATCGATCAGAGAGGTCAAGTACCCCGACTGGCTTACGAATCCCGTAGTGGTCAAGAGAAAGAACGGGAAATGGAGAGTCTGTGTAGATTTTACAGATCTCAACAAAGCATGTCCGAAGGACAGCTTTCCACTCCCGCACATCGACCGACTGGTAGAAGCTACCGCCGGACACCAACTGCTATCCTTCATGGATGCCTTCTCGGGGTATAACCAAATACTAATGAACCCTGAGGACCAAGAAAAGACTTCGTTCATAACTGATCGAGGAACGTACTGCTACAAAGTCATGCCCTTCGGGTTGAAAAATGCAGGAGCAACTTACCAACGCCTAGTCAACAAGATGTTTTCAAGACTCCTGGGTAAAACCGTGAAAGTCTACATCGACGATATGCTGGTCAAATATTCCAAGTATGAAGACCATATCCCCCAGCTAAAAGAATGCTTTATCATTCTCAATAAATACGGGATGAAACTCAACCCAGCGAAGTGCACATTCGGGGTCCCCTCAGGAGAATTCCTTGGTTACCTAGTTACCGAAAGAGGGATCGAAGCGCCAAACAGATCGCAACATTTATAGAGATGAAATCTCCCAGAACAACGCGAGAAGTCCAGCGCCTGACTGGCAAAATAGCTGCTTTGAACCGTTTCATCTCAAGGTCGACTGATAAATGTCTACCCTTCTATCACCTGCTCAAAGCGAACAAGAAGTTCTTCTGGGACGAAAAGTGCGAAGAAGCATTCACCCAAATAAAGTTTTACCTAAGCGAACCGCCTATACTGGCAAAACCAGTAGAAGGGGAGCCCCTCTACCTCTACCTAGCTGTTTCCACGGCAGCAGTAAGTGGAGTCCTGGTTCGCGAAGAACAAAACGAGCAACGGCCGGTGTACTACATCAGTAAAACCTTAATCGATGCTGAAACCAGGAACCCTCCATGGAAAAACTCGCTTTAGCGCTAGTCACATCGGCTCGGAAACTCCGACCATACTTCCAATCGCACTCAATTATAGTGATGACCTCTCAACCACTGAGAACCATCCTTCATAGTCCAAGCCAGTCAGGACGACTGGTCAAATGTGCTATCGAACTCCGCGAGTATGACATAGAATATAAAGCTTGGACGTGTCTAAAAGCGCAAGTGCTGGCAGATTTCATAATCGAGCTCCCCCCGACCATAGAACTCGACCCGACCTCCGCCAAGAAATGGAAACTCTACGTCGATGGAGCTTCCTCGAGGCAAGGATCCGGAGTCGGAGTAAAACTGGTCTCCCCCACTGGCGAAGTGTTGGAACAGTCTTTCAGACTGGGCTTCGCCGCATCAAATAACGAAGCTGAATATGAAGCGTTAATAGCCGGGCTCAGACTAGCAATAGCGATAGGAGCCCGAGAAGTAGACGCCTTCAGCGATTCCCAATAGGTCACGAGCCAATATCATGGCGACTACGAGGCTAAAGACGAACGCATGGAAGCATACCTACAGGTAGTCCATACACTCGCCAAACAGATCGAATTCTTTGATCTAACACGGATCCCACGGGGAGAAAACACCGCAGCCGATGCCCTGGCCGCTTTAGCGTCGACATCAGATCCTAACCTCAAAAGGATCATACCAGTCGATGGAATCGAAAAACCAAGTATCGAAATAGCCCTGAAAGCTCTGTACTTGAAAGAGGACGAGCCTACCATAAAGGACGATGTTGAACACAAGGAGTGTCCCGAGGACACCAGTCGCGACATCATCGAGATTGATGATGATCTCGATCCAAGAAGCGCCGTGTACGTCGTGAACGTCCCCGATGGACCAATGCAAGCCGCATCCGCAAGTCGAGGACCCGAGCCTAATGATGACGAAGATTGGAGAACTCCGATCATTTGATACATTACAAATGGCGAAGTCCCCGACGACAAATGGGAGGTGCGGAAACTCAAGACACAGAGTGTGAGGTACTGCATCACGCAAGGAGAGCTCTTCAAAAGAATTCTCTCTAGACCTTACCTCAAATGCCTCGATAAAAAGCAAGCTCTAGCCGTGATCACGTAGGCCCACGACGGATCCTGCGGAAGCCATTCCGGAGGACGAGCCCTGGCCGTACGAATCAAAAAGCAGGGCTACTTTTGGCCAACAATGGCCACCGAATGCGAATCTTTTTCCAGAAAATGTGACAAATGCCAAAAGCATGCCCCGATTATCCATCAGGCATCAGAGAAACTCTCATCTATCTCATCACCATACCCATTCATGTGATGGGGAATGGACATCGTGGGATCCCTAGTCACATCCGGAAAAAAGAAAGCCACACACTTAGTGGTAATGACGGACTACTTCACCAAATGGATTGAAGCAGAGTCATACCAAAAGATCAAAGACGTTCACGTTAAGGAGTTCGTCTGGCGAAACATCGTGTGCCGACATGTACTACCTTATGAGATCGTCACCGATAATTGTGGATGCTAAAATCCACACTCAAGGATTTAGAGTGTTTTTGTGTTTAAGGAAAGATGGGCTAGAATCTCAATGAACCAACAATGTAAATAAAGACTTGAATCGACGAATTGGATTTGTATTGATTGAATAATGAGTTTACAAGAAGAGAGTAGCTAAAATACAAGTGTAGCTAGGTAAAAATCAGATGCCTTGATGAATGAAGAAGGAGATCCTTTTATAGATCTGTTTCTGCAACTAACTTCCGCAACTCCCGGCCGCGTGCTCCACGTACTCCCCGATTTGTGGGATCTTGGAGACTTGATCCACTATGCGCACGTGCTAACTGTTTCCGGAGAATGCGGGATCCGTTACGACTTAGTCTTGCCTTCGGTCTTCGGCTTGGAGTCGGAGTGTAGAGCTCATTATCCGGAGCTATAGATCCGGAGTGTAGAGCTCGATGTGTGCAGCTCGATGTTAGCTACAGGTGCAGAGCTTGATGTTACGGAAACAGATAGAAAACCTTTCTTTCGGGCGATTAACGTTGGACCACATTTTGACTTTCGTTGACTGGATTTAAGTGTTAAATCCGACCCAAACAATAATGGATCACAATTCATATCAAACGCGTTCAAGGAGTTCTGGAGAACCTGGAACATAAAGATGACTTACTCAACGCCCCGTTATCCCCAAGGGAACGGACTGGTAGAAGCAGCTAATAAAGCAATAATGAACAACCTTAAGAAAAGACTCAACGAGTGCAAAACGACATGGAGCGACGAGCTCCCAGCCGTACTCTGGACTCACCGGACTACTCCTCGCAAATCCACCGGCGAAACTCCCTTTTCGCTGGCTTACGGAATCGAGGCGGTAGTACCATCTGAAATCCTCGTGTCAAGCATCCGCAAAGAAGAATGCCCACGACAGGAGGAACTTAACAACAAGATGATAAAGGATGAACTTGACCTCGTCGATGAAAGGAGGAACCTCGCACTAGCTCGAATCCAGAACTACCAACAAGCTGCAGCTCGCTACTACGATTCCAAGATCAAAACTCGAAGGTTTCAAGTAGGCGAGCTCGTCTTACGGAAAGTGTTCGACCATAAAAAGGAAGAACGCGCTGGAAAGTTAGGAGCAAAGTGGGAAGGTCCTTACCAGGTCACTGATATTGTGAAGGATGGGGTCTACCGACTCAAATCGGTAGAAACCCAGAAGCCTGAACTACGACCTTGGAACATCATCAACCTCAAAAAGTACTTTCACTAAAAGTACATCAATATAATCGAACTACGAAATGGCTTGATCCCCTTAAAAGGGTACGTAGGCAGCTCGACTTCGAGCGCAGCCCCCCCCCCCCCAAACACAAAGCTCTTGCCGAGCTCAACAACTTCTAACGAAGTCGTACTAACTTATCTTTGTGAAATCAAAATAAGTATTTCAATCAAGGTCTATATCTGTCGTAAAAGTTAGAGCCATTGCGAAATGCTTCGCCATTACATTCTACAAAGTGATATGAAATTATCAATTCAAAAGCTAAAGTGACATGAAATTATCTCTTCAGAAACAAATGGTATTAAATTATCCTTTCCGAACGACCTGAAACGGCCTCCCCCAAAATCAAGTGATATGAAATTGTCTCTTCCAAAGAAAAGTGATATGAAATTATCCCTCCAAATATCAAAAGATATGAATTATCTCTCCAGTAAGCAGGCGATATGAAATTATCCCCTCAAACAAGCGACCTACAATGGTCCCTCCAAACCGAATGAGCTGAAATGATCGTCCCAAAAACAAGCGACCTGAAATGGCCCCTCCAAACCGAACGAGCTGAAATGATCGTCCCAAAAACAAGCAGAACGAACTGAAATGGTCGTCCCAAATCAAAGCAACCCAAAACGGTCCCTCTAGGCAGAACGAGTTGAAATGGTCGTCCCAAATCAAGCGATCTGTAATGATCCCCCAAAAACATAAAATTCTTCCAACCTTATACAGTTCAAAAGAATTGGGGGACTACCCCCTCCCTTTAAGCAAAGCAACGAGGTCGAGACAGCTGTTCACGCAAAACGACCCCCGCACACATTCAAAAAAATTCTTTGTAAGTCTACTTCGATTCGTTCTTATGTTTAGCAAATCTCGTTTCAATCCAGCGATTAAGCCCGAACTTTACATCACGAAAGAGTTGTACCTCAGGTAATTTTTCTTAAAGAGCTCGAGCTCAAATACAATTGCCCTAAAAGTTCGAAAAGAACTCCCTAAGGCAACTCGATACAAGTGATTTACTCGTCCTCTCTGAAGAGGTTCGAGCTGCCATAACGGCCAAACTTTACGCTAAGGCATCAAAACAGTAAAATCTATGCTAAGGCATGAAGGCAACGCATAAATAAAACGAGGACTTAGCGTCCTCAATGTCATAAAAGCCCACCAAGGGCAACACCAAAGGCAAAAAAAAAAAAAGAGAGCCCTCTTGGGCAACCAAAAGTCTGAAAAAGAAGTTAAAATCCCCCTCGGGCAACAACAAGGACAGGTCTTATTCAAAACGCAGCAAAAGAGGAGCCTCTGACCTGACCCTCTGCCTCCCTTCTCGGCCGAGATTCGACCTCATCAATCATCCTCGGATCAGTCTCAGTCGGAGGAACAGGCAAAGGATCCGCCATGGTCACGGAATCCTCCGACATTGCCAGCAAGGCAAGCTTGCCAACGCTAAAATCGGAGACTGCTGCGGCCTCCATCTCCTTCGTGGCAAGCCGCTTCTTCTCAGCCATCTTGATCACCTCCTGAGTCATATCTGTTGGATCCCTACGGATCTAGGGTTTGATATATTGAAATAGAACCAACCTCGTTCTTACCTTTTGGCAGCGGAATTGAGATGGTGAACGAGATCAGTTGGAGCAACGCAGATGCCTTGCCTCTACCAGATACACACGCACGCTCGCTGGAAACGGGATGCTAGTGCCGGATCCATGGGGATCGATTCTCTCTGGTGTGTCTACTGTTTCTGTCAAGAAAAGTGGACGGCGTCCTGTTTAGGTCGAAATCTTAGAGTATTATTCGACCTAAACGTGCTTAACGGGCCAGACTTAATTAAGCCTAAACTCGAAAAGCCTGTTCGGAAAATCCGAATTGTGTCGACCGACACACAAGCTGTGTCGATCGACACAACACCATTTTATCGATATTAATGTGTATCCAATACACATTAGTATGATCATTACCATAATGATCATTCCCATGTCGTAGCTTCCAGTTCGCTTAGGTGTGTGACCCTATAGGATCATATAGTACTGGTAGTAAGTCTACAACTTACAGATTACAAGAGGCTTCTAGCAAAACATTGCAACCACCCAGTACTATACGAATGTCTGATCTCGACACACAACTATCTTCAGGAGTGAGTACAAGTGTGATTTCAGGACACTATCCCAACAATCTCCCACTTGTACTGGAATCACCAATTCCTATAATCCTTTTGTCTCTATATCTCGATTTGGCATAAGGCAAGATTTGTGTCATCCTTATTAAGCCAACATCGTGTTTATCGAACTCCTGATTTCATACTGAACATTTCAAACAACTGAACTACAGTTCGTTTGAGTGCGGCCACACATTTTTCTCAGTAATCAATCTTCGATAGGCCCTGAGATATTTATCTCCCGTTATACAGGAGGGACAAATCCCATCTTGTTCCATCCCTGTTTCAACGCACATTTCATGATAAACTTGAACAGTGTCATTATGGTCGCCAGTTACGGATCGACGTCTGACAAAGTCAAAGTGTACCAATTCATATGCAAGAAAGCATGATGAACTCAGGTCTTAGGATTATACTATATAGTTGTAATGAGAACCTCTTATGACACAGATATAACTATCTTGTAGATTTCTCATTAACGGGTCAAGTCCGATCATATGTTCACTAACATATATCTATGTGACTGACTGCGATAATCATATCATTGGCTCCATGAAACTTAGCCAACAGTCACCTCACAATCTAGTCTCTAACGGTTGTCAGTGTCCCAATTCTACAACCTCGACTAGGGACAAGATAATTTATTAACTTATAGGGTTTCATGATCAAGTCCTCAACTTGATGGCCTATAATATGTCATAAACTTATTTTGGGACCATTATTTAGATCACAATAAATAATGCTGAAATCAAATTTCATTAAACACTTCTAAAAGAATGTTTACAAGAGCTTTTATTATAACTAAAACAAAAGTCAAAAATCCCACTAGAATCTAGATTACATCTTTAGATCTCTAATGCCTATAGCAGTCGTATGACTCTCATGCTTAGGCCTTGGGAGTGATTTAGTCAGAGGATCAGCGACATTCTCGTGCGTCGGAACTCGGATGATCTTCACATCACCTCTATTGACGATATCACGAATTAGGTGATATTTCCTCTCCACATGTTTGGACTTCTGGTGTGACCTGGGTTCTTTCGCCTGAGCAATGGCTCCGTTGTTATCACAAAACAAAGCCACTGGCTCCAAGATACTCGGAACCACACCAAGTTCAGTCATGAACTTCTTGATCCAAACAGCTTCCTTTGCCGCTTCTGAAGCAGCAACATATTCAGCTTCCGTTGTGGAATCAGGTACGGTATTCTGCTTAGAGCTCTTCCAGCTCACTGCACCGCCATTTAGACAGAAGACATATCCAGATTGTGATCGGAAATCGTCTATGTCTGTCTGAAAACTCGCATCGGTGAATCCATTCACCACAAGTTCTTCACTTCCTCCATACACAAGGAATTTATCCTTAGTATGTCTCAAATACTTGAGGATATTCTTGACAGCTGTCCAGTGAACTTCACCTGGATCAGATTTGTATCTACTCGTCATGCTTAACGTGTAAGCTACATCTGGACGAGTGCAGAGCATGGCATACATAATAGATCCTATTGCGGAAGCATAAGGAATCCTACTCATGTGTTCTCGCTCAGCAGGTGTCGTCGGACACTGCTTCTTGCTGAGACTCATGCCATGAGACATTGGTATGAAACCCTTCTTGGAATCTTGCATCCTGAATCTGTGCAACACCTTATCAATATAAGTGTCCTGGCACAATCCAATCAGCATGTTAGTTCTATCTCTGTAGATTCTGATTCCAAGAATGTAAGCGGCTTCTCCCATATCTTTCATGGAAAAACAACTTCCGAGCCAAGTCTTAATAGACTGAAGCAACGGAACGTCATTACCGAGGAGGAGTATGTCATCGACATACAGTACAAGAAACGCAATTTTGCTCCCACTAGTCTTCTTGTAAACACATGATTCTTCTCCATTCTTGATGAAACCGAATTGCTTCACTGCTTCATCAAAACGAAGATTCCAACTCCGTGATGCTTGCTTCAATCCATAAATGGATTTATGAAGTTTGCATACCTTCCCAGCATTCTTAGGATCGACAAAACCTTCAGGATGTGTCATGTACACGTCCTCTTCCAGAATACCATTCAGGAATGCGGTTTTGACATCCATCTGCCAAATCTCATAATCATAATGAGCAGCAATCGCTAGAAGGATCCGAATGGATTTAAGCATAGCGACTGGGGAATAGGTTTCATCATAGTCAATACCATGAATTTGTTTGAAACCTTTAGCCACCAACCTCGCTTTGTAAATCTGTACATTGCCATCCACGTCAATCTTCTTCTTGAAAATCCATTTACACTCAATGGCTTTTACACCATTGGGTAAATCGACCAAGGACCATACTTGGTTTTCTGACATGGATTCCATTTCGGATTTAAAGGCTCCAAGCCACTTTTCGGAGTTCGGGCCCATCATTGCTTCCGCGAAGGTCGCTGGTTCGTCACTTTCAACGATCATCAGATCATTTGAATCGGTCACGAGAAATCCATAGTATCTCTCGGGTTCGTGACGGATCCTTCCGGATCTGCGAACTTCAGGCTCCACAGGCGCCGGTTCCACAGAACTTTGTGGATCCAACTGCTGCTCTTCCTCAGTAGGTTGAGCAGTATCCTGTGCATCTCAAATTTCTTCAAGATGTACTATACTCCCACTGTTTTTCTTAGAGAGAAACTCCCTCTCAAGAAAAGAACAGTCCTGAGCAACAAATACTTTGTTCTCAGATTGGTTGTAAAAGTAGTATGCCTTGGTTTCCTTAGGATAACCAACGAAGTAGCATTTATCTGATTTGGGTGCAAGCTTGTCAGAGATTAAACGTTTGACATAAGCCTCACAACCCCAAATCCTCAGGAAAAACAGACTAGGAACATTCCCAGTCCACAGTTCATGTGGTGTCTTTTCCACTGATTTAGAAGGCACCCTATTTAGTGTAAACGCAGACGTTTCTAGAGCGTATCCCCAAAAGGATATTGGAAGATTAGAATGACTCATCATAGACCGAACCATGTCCAACAAGGTTCGATTCCTCCTCTCTGACACTCCATTCCATTGGGGTGTTCTAGGAGGAGTGAGTTGTGAAACAATTCCACACTCGCTCAGATAGTCGCTGAATTCTTGACTCAAGTATTCTCCTCCGCGATCCGATCGCAGAACTTTGATACTTTTGCCAAGTTGATTCTGTACTTCATTCTTGAATTCCTTGAATCTATCAAAGGATTCTGACTTGTGTCTCATTAAGTAGACATAGCCATACCTACTGAAATCATCAGTGAATGTAATGAAGTACTTAAAATTTCCTCTGGCAGCAGTACTCATTGGCCCACATACATCAGTATGAACAAGGCCCAATAAGTCACTGGCCCTTTCATTTGGTTTGTTGAAAGGGGCTCTAGTCATTTTTCCCACCAAGCAAGATTCGCATTTCTCACATGATTTAAAATCAAATGAGCCCATAAGCCCATTTCGATGGAGCCTTTGGATACGTTTCTCATTGATATGGCCCAAACGACAATGCCATAAGAAAGTCGGGTTTTCGTCATTGGACTTAAACCGCTTTGTATTTATGTTAAAGACAGGCATTTCTTGGTTTAAAATATATAACCCATTCGCTAATGGGGCGCTACCATAAAATGTACCATCACGATTAAAAGAACAAACTTTATTCTTAACAGCAAAATCAAAACCTTCCAAATCCAAAACGGAAACTGAAAATATGTTTCTGCTTATCGCAGGTACAAAGTAGCAATTATTTAAAATTAAAACCATGCCCGATGGCAAGGACAACTCGTAGGTGCCTACGGCCAGTGCAGCAACCTTAGCTCTATTCCCGACTCGTAGCTCCACTTGCCCTTTCTTCAGCGTCCTACTGTTTCTTAGTGCCTGCACATCAGTACAAATATGAGCACCACAGCCGGTATCCAATACCCACGAAGTAGGACTAGAAGGCATAACATTGAGTTCGATAACATAAATACCTGAGTCAGACGCATCATACGTCTTCTTCAGCTTCTTGTAATCTTCCTTGAACTTCTTGCAGTCTATTTTCCAATGCCCCAACTGCTTGCAGTAGTTGCACTTATCCTCAGCAGAAGGCCCGGATTTGGGCTTGGGCTTGGGCTTGTCTTGACTTTCAGTCTCGACAACCTGGGCCTTTCCCTTATCCTTCTTAGGTTTCTTAAACCTTTTACCCCCTTGTACCATCAGGACACTGGGAGTAGCCTTCTTGAGATTCGGCTCTGCTGTCTTCAGCATACCGTGCAACTCAGTCAATGTCTTAGTCATGTTTTGCATGTTGTAGTTCATGATGAACTGATCAAAACACGACGGCAAAGACTGCAGAATCATGTCAGTGGCTAGCTCCTGGCTAATGGCACAGTCCAGTTTCCCCAGGTTATCAATGTAACCCATCATTTTAAGGACATGAGGACTTACTGGACTGTCCTTAGCCAGCTTGCAATCCATGAGAGATTTAACCGTCTGGTATCTCTCTGTGCGAGCTTGCTCCTGAAACAAAGCTTTCAGGCTGTTAATCATCTCAATGGGTGACAACACGTTCTCATATTGCTTCTGCAGCTCAGAGTTCATGGTCACCAGCATTAGACAATTAACATCTTTGACATTCGCTGAATGCTTATCCCAAGCATTCTTTTCTGTCTGCGGAGCATTGGAACGTGGCCTCTCGGTGAGAACTCTTTCAAGGACATATTCCTTGTTCTCCTGCCTGAGAACTATTCTCAGGTTCCGATACCATTCCAAGAAATTTGATCCATTTAACTTGTCCTTCTCAAGGACGGATCTTAGTGAGAAAGTGTTGATGTGATTTGAGACAGACATAGCTGTAATTCAAAAGAGGTAGATTTTAGTTATAAAGCTCAAGAAATGAGAATTCTTATCAAATAAGAAAAACTCGCATTGTATTCAAAACTATGTTTCCTCAGATGAATACAATGAGCCAAGATCCTCAGATTGCTAGAATTCGAGTGGGCGACTCGCCGTTACTCAAACTTCAGTCATCTAGGTAAGCAAATCATTGCTAATTGTACCTAGTACAACTCCTGGTCGTGGATGAAACAAACTATGTTTAATCCACTCCGATGTCTCTGGGCCCAGAACTTCTGGCGGCCCAGTCAAGTAAAACCAATCCTTTTTCTGTCTTGTGATTACTGACAGTTGCACTGCAAGTCTGTCAATGACCACCTGCCTTACTCATGTTGCAGTGGATATCAAGGACTCCAAGAATATCCAACAAACGACACGAGTCTTGACAGTAGACTAGATCGGGCAAGACATCAAGATCACTTGATATTTAGTTGAGGAAAGAACTATTTTATCTTGATGTATATCCAATATACATCATGAATTTATTAATTTATTTAAAACATTCAGTTTTATTTAGTTTAGATTCATCTACAACTTTTAGGATTAAATTGTTCTGGTATGTGCAAATATGTAGTCCAAACAGCATATCTGCGAGCATTGTATCGATCGACGCCAACCATTGGTATCGATCGACACAATCATGTTTAAACCGTTCTTCGATAACCGGTCTAACCGGATCGAATTTACATAACCGATTCAATCCAATTGAACCAGTTCGGTTTAATAGTCCATGTCGATCGTCACACACTGTGTGTCGATCGACATGACCAAACCAGAACCAATTTGGTTAATCAAAATTAACCGAGCGATACAACCCGTTCAATCCAATTAAACCGGTCTATCTACTTGCTTTGCCTGTGTCGACCGACACACCCAGTGTATCGATCGACGCAGCAGGATTACAGGTACTCGATCTCAGATCGAAACCCTAAAATTATTTACGGATTTTTGCTCTGTGTCGACCGACACACGCTTTGTGTCGATCGACACCCTGCGACAAACCCTAAAATTTTATATTTTTCGCCGCGGCGTGTCGATCGACACAGTGCGTTTTCATCAATTCTTCGTTTTTTTCATCAGGAACAAAACCGAGAATATAACATGAAAACACGATTTGAACATGCAAAAATCAATTCAACAACATCAAGATTCGAATTATTTTGCAACAAATTCAATAGCTAAACCCTAACTGTGCTATGATACCACTGTTGGATCCCTACGGATCTAGGGTTTGATATATTGAAATAGAACCAACCTCGTTCTTACCTTTTGGCAGCGGAATTGAGATGGTGAACGAGATCAGTTGGAGCAACGCAGATGCCTTGCCTCTACCAGATACACACGCACGCTCGCTGGAAACGGGATGCTAGTGCCGGATCAATGGGGATCGATTCTCTCTGGTGTGTCTACTGTTTCTGTCAAGAAAAGTGGACGGCGTCCTGTTTAGGTCGAAATCTTAGAGTATTATTCGACCTAAACGTGCTTAACGGGCCAGACTTAATTAAGCCTAAACTCGAAAAGCCTGTTCGGAAAATCTGAACTGTGTCGACCGACACACAAGCTGTGTCGATCGACACAACACCATTTTATCGATATTAATGTGTATCCAATACACATTAGTATGATCATTACCATAATGATCATTCCCATGTCGTAGCTTCCAGTTCGCTTAGGTGTGTGACCCTATAGGATCATATAGTACTGGTAGTAAGTCTACAACTTACAGATTACAAGAGGCTTCTAGCAAAACATTGCAACCGCCCAGTACTATACGAATGTCTGATCTCGACACACAACTATCTTCAGGAGTGAGTACAAGTGTGATTTCAGGACACTATCCCAACAATATCCACCTCTCCAGCCGCTATCTCAGCAATGAGCTCGATGTTGGCCAAAGTTTCTTGAAGACGAATCTCGGTACTAGTCTCGATCTTCCTCTTCTCGGCTTTCTCCTTGACTCCAGCCAGAATCACCAGATACTGGTCATTGAGCTCCCTCCGAGCCCTATAAAGCGCGACCCGATTCGACTCCTCTGCAATCCGAATTCGAGCCTCAGCGGCGCTAAGCTGACGAGACAGCTCCTCCACTCTCGTCTCGAGGTGCGCGATCCTGGCCTCTGCAGCAGCATGGTCCGCGACTCTTTTCTTCAACCGCTCCTCCCTAGCCAAAGCCTCCTGGATCTCGGCATTCATCTGGGTGGTAGCCTCACGGGCGGACTCGAGCTCGTAAGTCTGAACCTCTAATACCTCGTTCTCAGACCGAGCAGCATATGTATTCACGGCCTCCACGGCCTGCGAAGAACATCGAGTTAGCAAAAGAGAAAAGAAAAAGCTAACACTCAAGAGAAAAAGGGACCAAAGCAAAAACATCTCACCTTTCCGATAAAAGTCATCATATCAGAATACGGGCTACCGAGAATCATCTCCCCGACAACCGAGAGTTGAGTGCCTGCGGGCCTAAAACGCCTCAGCAAACGGACCGTGCCTTCCGGGTCATCGGCAACCGAACACTCTTCCTGATCCGACTCTCCCGGGCTCCCTCCCACGTCTATCTTGCGACGCTTCGGCAAGGGAGGAAGAGACCCCCTCGGCCTCGACGGCCCGACCCCCCGGAGTTTTCCGAATGAGGGTCGTATGAAACGATCGCCTCGGGCTGAGGCACAACCGCCTCCCGATCGACCAAAGGAGGAGGCGCGCTCGTGACCCCCACAGCCGCTTCCTCTAGCCCCGTCTCCGGAGAAAGCAAGGTCCGAGCGGGAGGAGGGGAACAAGTTAGAGGAGGAGGAGGAGCCCGGCCAAGAGCAAAGATAATAGCGTTACTAAGGTCGTCCGCCTCCATCTTGTCGACCAGGTCGACCGGATCTTTCCCGTTCCGGCGACTGCTCACTCTGCGAGATAACGTCCCGCAAGGAGGGGTATCAGCAGCCGAGCTGTCGCCTAGAAGAGGTCGAGCTATATATATAAAACAAAAAGAGTCAGACAAGTCAAAATGACGATGATAAACCAAAAACATTTCTGCGAAAAAAATGACTCACTCTCTCCTGCCCGCTAGGCAATACGAAGTGGAGGCTGAGTAGCTTGAGCCGGCAGAGCCTGGGAGGGTTCGGAAGGAAGCAACGGGTTTCGAGTAACCCGAGCGCGGTCCAGCGGAGCTCGCTCAGGGCCGACCCGCAGAACAGCCTGCACACGCTCAATTGTGAAACTACCCCAGTTAACAGCACCCCCTCTCAGTCGAGCTATCAGAGCCTCTATGATCGGGTTGGTAGCAAGCGACTCCGGAGCCTCTGTGATAAAAACCAAATTAGATAAGGGGACGACCCGACAACCGAAAAGAATCAAACACTAAAACCAGGGTCTTACCGACACTGGACGACCATCGAGACGGGGTGACCGAATAGTCGAAGTCCCCGACCGAATGATGGGTTATCCTGAAGAAGAAGTATCGGTCCTTCCATACATCTTTCGTCGGAACATCCTAGAGGACCCGCCCGAAATGAGGCGAGAGATAGTACGTTCCCCGGAAACGAGTGTTGTTCTTCACTGAGCAAACTCGCATAAGTTCCTCAGGCCCGAACTCGATTCCCTCTTCCGCAGCCCTGACTCCGAGTCTGATGACGTAACGGACAAAGTTCGGCGTCATCTGATGGAATGCCAATTGAAGCTGGGCTAGCACCAAAGAGATTAAGCGGGAATAGGGAATAAAAGCCCGCATTTCTCGAAGTAGGTGTACGAGGAGCAGCAATATCCCTATCATTATTTCCACCTCCGATGGAATCTGACAAATCCTCTGCAACCGTTTGATTTGGCTTGCGGTTAGGGAAGACGGTGGATGTGGGCCGAACGAACCCGCCGCCGTGCTTGTACTGGCTCCTGTCGCATCTCTGAGAGCCATAAAAAGCGGTGTATTGGAATAAAGAAAGCAAAGAGCTTTAGAAGGAAATTTTTCCAATGACAGAAGAAAAACCAGAGAAAAAGTAAAGGAAGAAGTGAAAGTGGGAAGAGAAGAAATCACCCTCGACAAATATGAGAAAATTATAGTGGGAATCATGCAAAATCTCAACCGCACAATTCCGAACTCGTAATAATTACGAGAAAATCGAGGTTATTTGGACTCCTCGCTTTTCTTTTACTCTAACCGTTGATTTAAGATCAACGGTTGCGAATGCGCGATAATTAGGTCACATCAGTAAAAGAACGAGCCTGAAAAGACTCTTCGCGACCCTCGAATCTTAGCCGTTGGTGATCGACCAGATCCACGGTTGGAGATGAAATTCTCAAACGAATACACGCCACGACTGCTAACGCGCTAAAAAGCAGTTCGGCTCGTCCCACGCGCCTACCCCTGACCGTCGGATCGAAATAAGATATACGGATGGGGCGAAAGTAATCATTGGGTTTTCGACACCCGAGACACGCGCGTCTTCCCAAGAACGGCCACCGCCCATTAACCTCGACTTGTCGAAATTAATGGGCTGGGGGGCTATTGTTGGTATTGGATTTCCCTCTAGCAAATCCGGCCCATTAACAAATAAAGCAAAGGCCTGTAATCACGAGTCCGCTCCAGAATCAAGACGGAGAGAGATCAACCGTTGTCCTTTTTTGGGCCCACACGAGCGACACCTTGACGAGTCCCAAGCAATGCCAAAGTGAGAGACGATCGAGCTCGAGCTCGGCAAAAGACGACGTGGAGGTAGAACAACTCGGTCTTCGTCGGTTCAACTGATCCACGCAAATCTCGGAGATCGTTATGACGGCGAGCCCGAAGTATCGGAACAAGAAGATCAAAGTCGAGAGTATTTAAATAAGAAGTGGCGATTCATTCAAGACATTCCAACCCTAGCTTAGAACACTTCGACTAGATAGCTCGGTCATAAATCTTTGTACTCTCTTTTCGACTGTGTTTGTTCTATCTCGACGATCAATCTCAATAAAGTCTTTGATTAATAGAAAACTATACCATTTCTATATCCAAAAGTCCAAATCCATGAATACAAATTCTTAGTGTGAATCCCGGATTTCACACTAATTAACTTTTGGGATACTTAAACTTGACAATTCAGGAAATAGTTTCACTCAGGAGGCTGGAGATCTAAATTGTTGATCCAATGTAAATTAATCTGAAGCTTCTGAAACAAAGAATGATCAAGAATGTTCCCTGGATTGAATCAATATTTACTGGAGAAGAGAGGATCCAACCAAGTTCTTCTCAGTTTAATGTCCTCTTAGGAATTGTACAGAGGCTCTTTCATATTTGATAGTAGGATGTTGCATCAACCTGCAATGAAAAATGCAGTGATAAAAGCATGGTCTTAGAGATTGACCAGCAATGGGTCTTCTGTCTCAGCTAGAATCAAAGATTACAAACATGAATTGAGCCTTTGGAAGAGATCAAATTAGTCTAAATCAAAATCACGTTTAAGAAAGCTACAACATAATTTTGATTCTGAACACAAAGATACATCATTATGCTAGAAGAATACAATTCCTCAAATGTGAGCTAGCTCAAGCTTACAAAGATGAAGATAGATTTAGGAAACAAAAGAGTCATGACAAATAGAAGTGTGTGGAGACAAGAACACAAAAAATTTCCATGCTTCTGTGAAAGCCGAAAGAACATGAATTTGTTAGAGAAGCTACAAGACAAGAATGAAATCAATTATATTTTGAATGCTTCTAAGAGAGAAGTGGCTTCTGATTACTTATGTGCTCTTTTTCATCATCATGTTATGTTGATGGTAATAATCTGTTTAATGGTTTCCAGCCGAGAGTGACTAATCTGATGAATGATGCTTTGAATAGAAAGGTCTCTTCCCACAAGATAAAGAATGAGGTGTTTTCGGTTAAATCAAATAGTGCTCAAGGAGTTGATGGTATAATTGCGTTTTTCTTCGAAAGATATTGGGATGTTGTGGGGCATAAAGTAGTGTTGGAGATTCATAACTTCTTCACCAACTGAAACTTTCCTCGAGAATTGAATTTTACTCAGTTGTGCTTAATCTCTAAACATGCATCCTTGATGGTAGACTTAAGACTTATTGCCTTCTGCTCAGTTTTATACAACCCGGTTTCGAAGATCATTGTCTCAAGGTTTAAACCGTTATTGTCTGAGATTATCTCTTCAAACCAATCAGCCTTTGTTGCTAAGAGATTGATCCCCGATAACATTCTCATTGTACATGAAGTTGTCACGCCCTAAGGACTCATAAATCGATCTCCAAAGAACACATGGAAGTAAAATCGTACATGTCCAAGGCGTATGATCGTGTGGAATAGAGTTATGTGGAGGCGTTGTTGAAAGCCATATGTTTTGATGAGAGATGGAATCAATGGGTTATGTTCTATATTTCATCAGTTTCATTCATAGTCCGTATTATTGGCGAGCCTCACTAATTGATTTATCTAGAGCTGGGATAGAGGCAAGGGAACTGATGTTTCCGTTCATCTTTGTCTTGTGCACTGAAGGCCTCACTTATTTGATGAATAGAGCAGAACATGTGGGTTTGATCAACAAGATTCAATTCTCTCATACTGGTCCATTTATTCATCATCTGCTTTTGCGAATGACAATATGTTCGTTTTTAAAGCAGAAGAAATCCATTGTGACTGGTTTCAAAACATTCTCAATCAATATGGTAGACTCATAGGGAAGAATATCAATCTTGACAAATCGTCGATAAATTTTGGAGATCTTGTTCATGATGATTCAAAGACTGCAAATCAGGCAAAGCTGACAATTATCAAAGAAGGTGGAGCAAACACTTATTTAGGTATACTTGAATGTTTTAGTGGATCCCAGATTGATATGTTGAGCTTCATTCAAGATAGAATGAAATCAAAATTCTCGGGTTAGTATACACGTCTACTATCGGTTAGGTGGGAAGGAAGTGGTATTTAAATCATATGCTATGGCAATGCCCGTGTTCGCGATTCATGTTTTTAATTGCTGAAAACCCCCATGAGAGTATTTCGAGTGTGATGGCTTCCTTCTGGTGGAGTAAAATGGAGAATAAAATAAAATCACATTGGGTGAGATGGAAGAGGATGTGTATGTCAAAGGAATTGAGAGGGTTTTGGTTCAAAGATTGAGTTATTAAACCAATCCATCCTTGCCAAACAGGCAAGGCGGTTATACAATGACAAAGACTGTTTGATGGCTAGGTTCCTTAAAATCAGGTATTATGATGATGGGGATGCATGTCGATTTACAATGCCAAAGCTGTGGGAATGAGAACGAATCAGAAAATCACATAATGTTCACTTGTCTTTTGGCTCATCATGTATAGGTGATATCGAACATTCCTCTACCTAAGTTTGGTTTCAATGAGGTCTCACTTTTCCAGAACCTCAATTATATGTTGCTTTTAGAAGTGTTTGTATTGGTCCCTTACCGATTCGTGACTCGTTTCCTTGGATTTTGTGGAGACTTTGGAAGAACAGAAATTCTCTGAAGGTAATTATTTTAGCCTTATCTCCTCTATCCTTAAAGCTAAAGATGACCTTGAGTCATGGAATATGATGCATATATTAGATACTCAGGATGATAGAGTTATGAATCCGGTTCACTTGGGATTAAATGATGGATGAATCCCGCCAGTGCAAGATTGGGTTTAGTGTAACATTGGTATTGATTGGGACAAGAGGCCGAAAGTCAGTTGTGTGGGTTGGGTTTTACGTGATCATGTTGGTAAAGTCCTTGTGCATAGTATACGTTCATTTGCGAACGTTATCTCAGACATTGAAGAAAGAAGTGTAGGATGGTTATGGGTGGCTGTAAGTATGATCTGTATTTATTTTGATCGTGTGGTTTTTGTGACTGAATTGAAATACCTTGTTGGTGCGGTTATTTGAACACCGACATGACCTTCTTTCAAGTGGTTCTCAATCTCTTTTATGGAATAGTTAATGGCAATCATGAATGGATGATGGAGTTTGGCGTCCTTAAGAAAATTATAGAAGCATTTCTCATTGCTAAGAGTGTTACAAATGAGGATCAATTTGAATCATATGTCTCCATCAAATGCCTTAAATGGCTTTTAGAAATTTTGACGAGGAGGAGAAAATAGTTTTATCCTCGATTGATAGTGATCTTGTCTAATGATTGTTTTGGATCCCCCTTTGTGGTTAGGAATGACTAGTTGATGTGGTTTTCTATCGATGTGTTAGGGAATAATTTCAATATAATCATATTTTCGGTGAAAGAGAAAAAAAGACTTAAACTATGTTTTAATTTAGTTATTTCCCCTTATCTATGGATAAACATTTATAAAATTTGCAAGGGATTTTCAAGACTTACTATATGTTTAGGTAGATAACCAACGCATTATTATACCATTTTTCATACCCAAAATATCCCTATTCCCTATATTCTTTGGCCTTAAATTTTCTTTGTTTCCCAAAAATCTTAACGTCTTTCTTTATTATTTTTTTATCCTCAGCTGCACAATCCTTTTTCCCAAGCGTGACTGGATCTCTCCGCCGATTCATGTCTCTATCAATATCTCTTCCCTTCAGAGTATTTCCTCTGTCGAATCCTCCACCTTACCTCCCTCGGGCTACAGCTTCATCGCACCATCTCCGGTTCCCTCCTCCGACGACCCCTGGCGAAGCATCTCGGACCCCTCGAAGAGTTTTTGGGAAAGGACTAACATGTCTTCCGTGGGTGGAAGTAGGTTGGGTTTACGGTGTACGGCTCACCATCTTTCCACCGCGTTGTCTTGCCATATTGTCGCCGCGTCGTCTCATTGTCTCTCCGTTTTAGGTCTCTGGCCAAGACATCACACTAAAAGCTTTGTGCAAAATTTAGTCTAAAGGAGACATGTATTAGTCCAAATCCTAAATAACATATGTGTCTAAAATGTTAGCACTAATAAATAATTGTGATTGGTATCCAAATAGTTTAGATAAAATATTGTGGTTATCATTAATCCGTGAATCATATTATATTTAGTTGCATCATTGTAACGCTCCTGTTCCGTTTTAACTTTAGTCAACCGATGACTAACAATCAAACAAAAATATAATCACCGGTTTTCCTTAGTCGGGACCAGAGCCGTCATATTTTTACCGTGTTTGATTAAATCGGCTTGGATTAACAAATTACGTCATCAAACTAAATTGAATTATTTAATTACACGTTTCCCAAATTTTGATTAAAACTTTGCAACCATAGTAAAATTTGGTAGTTATATTAGACATGACTAATCTAATATAAACAACATGCTTTTACGAATATAAAACATCATTTATTTAATATTACGAAAAAATGCGGAAATGCAAATAGGTTCATGGACAATGTTTATTTAAATATTAATACAAGCATTACTTTGAAATTATTTATGCGAAAGAAACGTCGACACTATACCGGCTGGCCTAATGTCCTGCAATTCGCTATTCCTATGGGTTACCTGAAAAAGATAAAGGAGAGGGATGAGTGATCTGTTATCGACCCAGTGAGTTGAGATTTCCCAACTAATAATGCAACTTTCCGTCTACCCAACCCAACCCCAAACACAAGCAATGACGGAAAGTTACATAAGCAATAATAAATAGCCGAAGCATTATAACAACAATTAAACTATATACATGCTATGGGCCCTGACAATATCGTCATTCCCTCGGAATACTTGTCCCGTCACCATATAGGCCCACGGTAGTAATTCCCTCGACTCTTACTGATAAACACGGAGTACTACAAGTAAGACACCATTCTCCATCCATCGATATGCGGCGACTCGGGCTACCCCTATATATAGCCAAAGCTTTCATGCAGTTCGGCCCAAGGACGCGACCCCATATTCTCTGGACCCCACACCTACCGGCGTTACTCAGTAGGTTAACACCTGCCAGAAACACGACCCGAGAGTACATGATGAAGGATTGTTTAGTTGATCCTGATTCAATTCTTAGATTCATATCAACCTAAACATGCGATCTAGGTTCTTCTCAGAATAGAAACAAATGATGATCTCACCTTATACCTGTTTGCAGCGGAAATGGATGGTATGTCTGAGATCAGAGAAACACCGAGGGATGAATCCTCCAAAGGTTCACACACGCTTTCACAGGAAACAGCTGCTAGACCACAAGGAGCTCGGCGCAAAAGAGAGAGAGAGTTTTCGGCTGGGGCTAGGGTTAATTGCTCAGAAACTCGAGTTTTACCTTATAAAACTTGTCTGATTCCGTTTGGGCCATTTGGCCCAAACACCAATTAACTAGACGGCATTCGCGCACTGTGTCGACCGATACCCCTTGTGTATCGATCGACACACAGTGCCTAAACCGTTTTATTCTCTCTAAGTACAGTAAATGCCTAGCACTTTTACCGTACTTCTGCTAAACCGTTCCTACACATTTTCCTGTTAGCTTAGGCGTGTGACCCATATGGGATCATATAATAAAGGCAATAAGTCCAAGACTTATAGATCATGAGCGGACTCTAGCAAGCCATCATGACCCCCAGTATTATATGACTTATGTCTGATCATTGACATACTCTTACTTTCTAGAGACAGTACCGAGATTACTGGACACAATTCCAACAATCTCCCACTTGTACTGGAATCTCTGTATTCATAATCCTTTTGTCACAATATCTCGATTAGTCATAAGGCAAGATTGGTGTCATCCTTATAAAGCCTAATCTTGTTCATCGGACTCTGATTTGATACTGACAATCCAAACGACTCGGGACAGTCCGTTTGAGCATGGCCATGCATTTTCCAGTATTCAAATCTCCGATTGGCCTAGAGATATTCACTCCATTTATATTGGAGGGACAAATTCCGTCTTGTTCCATCACTGTAAACTATTCATTTCATAATGTACCCAAACAAGGTCCTTATAACTATCGCAGAACGATAGCGTTAGACAATGATCAAAGTGCATCAGTCCATGTGCAGTCACATGCATGCGAACTCAGGTCTAAGGACTATACTCTATAGTCGTAGTAAGAATCTCTTATGACACAGATATAAATATCCTGAAGAGTTCTTATAAGCGGGTCTTGTCCGGTCGTATGTTCCCAAACATACACCTATGTACTGACTTTGATGCCGCGCATCTATGACACACTGAGACTTTGTCATAAGTCACGTACCAATCCAGTCTCACACGGTTGTTGGTGTTCCAATTTCAACAACCTTCGACTAGGGACGGGATGATATAAACATCTATCAAATATAGGGTCTCATGATCAAGCTAAATGACTTCGATGACTCAAGATCAAGTCATTTACTTCGATGACCTATAAAATGGTTCATATCACTTTGGAACGATTATTTCATCACAGTTAAAATAATCTTGAAATAATAATTTCATTAAACATAAGAATGTTTTACAAGAACATATCAAATAACTAAATAAAAGCCCTCAAAACTCCCACTCAAATTTAGATTACATTTCTATGTCTCTAATGCCTACAGCTTCAGTCAGAAACTCGAGCTTAGGCCTTGGGAGTGGCTTTGTCAACGGATCAGCGACGTTATCATCTGTCTGAACTCGGCTGATCTTGACTTCCTTTCTATTAATGATGTCACGTATCAAGTGAAATCTTCTTAGAACATGCTTGGATTTCTGGTGTGATCTTGGTTCCTTTGCCTGAGCTATAGCACCATTGTTGTCACAAAACAGTGCCAGAGGCTCAGCCGCATCTGGTATCACACCTAGTTCAATAATGAACTTTCGTATCCAAACAGCTTCCTTCGCAGCTTCTGAGGCGGCGATATATTCAGCTTCTGTAGTGGAATCAGCAACGGTGTCTTGCTTGGAGCTTCTCCAACTGATTGCACCGCCATTCAGACAAAAGATATAACCGGACTGTGACCGGAAATCATCTTGGTCTGTCTGGAAACTTGCGTCCGTGAATCCACTGACTTTAAGCACATCACTTCCGCCGTACACCAAGAACTTATCCTTAGTATGTCTTAGATACTTCAAGATATTCTTTACGGCAATCCAATGGTTTTCACCTGGATTTGACTGGTATCTACTCGTCATGCTCAATGCATAAGCAACATCAGGACGAGTACAGATCATGGCATACATGACAGATCCTATTGCAGATGCATAAGGAATATTCTTCATGCGCTCAAGCTCAGCAGCCGTCGTAGGGCTCTGCTTCTTGCTTAGCGTTGTGCCATGTACCATTGGCGTGAAGCCCTTCTTGGAATCCTTCATGCTGAATCTTTGTAGGACTTTGTCAATGTATGAATCTTGACACAAGCCTATCAACCTTCTAGATCTATCTCGGTAGATCCTGATTCCAAGAACGTATGCGGCTTCACCCATGTCTTTCATGGAAAAACAACTTCCAAGCCAGTCCTTTACGAACTTCAGCATTGGAACGTCGTTTCCGAGAAGCAGTATGTCATCGACATACAGAATAAGAAATACAATCTTGCTCCCACTAGATTTCTTATACACGCATTGTTCTTCTTCGTTTCTGATGAAGTCAAATTGCTTGATCGCTTCATCAAAACGAAGATTCCAGCTCCTCGATGCTTGCTTCAATCCATAAATGGATTTATGAAGCTTGCATACTTTTCCAGCATTCTTTGGATCTATGTAACCGTCAGGTTGCGTCATATACACATCCTCTTCCAGAATTCCATTCAGGAAGGCGGTTTTCACGTCCATCTGCCAAATTTCATAATCATGAAAAGCTGCAGTTGCTAGTAGAATCCGAATAGATTTCATCATAGCCACTGGTGAATAGGTTTCATCGTAATCCACACCGTGAACTTGTCTGAAACCTTTTGCCACCAACCTGGCTTTATAAATCTGGACATTTCCATCCACGTCAATCTTCTTCTTGAAGATCCATTTGCACTCGATGGCTTTTACACCAGCGGGTAAGTCAACCAACGAAAACACTTGGTTGACCGACATGGAGTCCATTTCGGAATCAGTGGCCTTGCGCCACTTAGAGGAATCTGGGCCCATCATGGCTTGATTGAAGTTCGATGGTTCATCACCATCAATGATCAGAAGATCATGACAGTCAGTCACGAGGAATCCTTGATATCTCTCGGGTTCGTGACGGATCCTCCCGGATCTTCGAACTTCATGTACTACAGGTTCAGGCTCTACAATTTCTTGTAGGTCCTCCTGCTGCTCTTCCTCATTAGGTTGAGCAGTATCCTGTTCATCTTGAATTTCTTCAAGCAGTACCTTACTCCCACTGTCTTTCTTAGAGAGAAACTCCCTCTCAAGAAAGTTACAATCCCGGGCAACAAAGATCTTGTTCTCGGAACGTAGATAGAAGTAATAAGCCTTGGTTTCCCGTGGATAACTAATGAAGTAGCATTTGTCAGATTTTGGTGTAAGCTTGTCTGAGATCAATCTCTTGACATAGGCTTCACAACCCCAAATTCTGAGATAAGACAGCACTGGAGCTTCTCCAGTCCATAATTCATATGGTGTCTTTGCTACTGCTTTCGATGGCGCTCTATTTAGAGTGAACACTGCTGTTAGCAGAGCATATCCCCAAAGGGATATTGGAAGGTCTGTGTGACTCATCATAGATCGAACCATATCCAATAAGGTCCGATTTCTCCTTTCAGACACACCATTCCATTGAGGTGTTCCAGGAGGAGTGAGTTGGGATACGATCCCACACTCTCTCAGATGATCACTGAATTCTTGGCTTAAGTATTCTCCTCCTCGGTCGGACCGAAGAGCCTTAATGCTTTTGCCAAGTTGGTTCTGTACTTCATTTTGGAATTCTCTGAACTTCTCAAAAGATTCAGACTTATGTTTCATTAAATAAACATATCCATACCTACTGAAATCATCAGTAAAGGTAATGAAGTACTGATAGTTTCCTCTTGCATTTGTGGACATTGGGCCACACACATCAGTGTGTATCAGGCCCAATACGTCACTGGCCCTCTCGTTAGGTTTATTAAAGGGGGCCCGTGTCATTTTGCCCATCATGCAGGATTCGCATTTCTCACATGACTCAAAGTCAAATGAGCCAAGAAGTCCATTCGAATGGAGACTCTTGATGCGTTTCTCGCTGATGTGCCCTAAACGACAATGCCATAGAAACGTTCGGTTCTCCTCATTAGGTTTGAACCGTTTGGTATTAATGTTATAAATTGGCGCGGATTGATCGAGTATGTAAAGCCCATTCATAAGAGGGGCAAAACCATAGAACAAATTGTTGCGATTGAAGGAACATAATTTATTCTTAACTGAAAAATCATAACCTTCCAAATCCAACAAAGAAATTGAAATAATATTTCTGCTTATAGCAGGTACAAAATAACAATTATTCAGTTCTAAAATCAATCCCGAAGGTAAAGACAACAAGTAAGTGCCTACAGCTAGTGCTGGAACTTTCGCTCCATTCCCAACTCGTAGCTCCACTTGTCCTTGCTTCAGCCTTCTACTGTTGCTGAGTGCCTGCATATTAGTACAAATATGAGCCCCACAACCAGTATCCATAACCCATGAGGTATTATCAGAAGTAGTTGTATTAACTTCTATAACAAAAATACCTGTTGAAGAAGTCTCAAAAGTCTTCTTCTTCAATTCCTTTAGACCTTCCTGGAATTTCTTACATTCTCTCCTCCAATGCCCTGGTTCTTTACAGAACCTGCATATGTCAGTTGGCCCAGCCTTGGACTTGGGCTTGGGCTTTGGCGTGTCCTTGTCCGCGACTTGGACAGCCTTGGCCTTTCCCTTATCCTTAGCAGAGGATTTCTTAAACCCCTTGCCCTTCTGCACCATAAGCACATTTGGGTCCTTGGCGGTTTTCCTCAAATTGGGCTCCGCAGTCTTGAGCATTCCGTGAAGCTCAGGCAATGTCTTACTCAAGCCATGCATGTTAAAGTTCAGAATGAACTGATCATAGCTTGCAGGTAATGACTGCAGAATGATGTCGCAGGCAAGTTCCTGGCTGATTGGGCAGTCGAGTTTCTGAAGATGATCGAGATAACCCATCATCTTCAAGACATGAGGACTCACTGCCGCATTCGCAGCCAACTTGCAGTCCAAGAAGTTCTTAACTGTTTGAAACCTCTCAGTCCTAGCCTGCTCCTGAAAAAGCGATTTCAGGCTTGCCATTATCTCGATGGGTGACAATACACTCTCGAACTGTTTTTGCAGCTCAGGAGTCATTGTCACCAACATCAGGCAATAAGCATCATTTTCATCTGACGAATGCTTTTCCCAAGCATTATGCAGAGTCCTGGCGGCATTGGCAGGAGGCCTCTCGGGGAGAGGATCACGAAGGACATAATCCTTCTTCTCCTGCTTGAGGACTAGCCTCAAGTTCCTTGACCACGTCAGGAAGTTCGTTCCAGTCAGCTTCTCCTTTTCGAGAACAGACCGGATCGAGAATGAGTTTTGTGTGCTTGTAGTAGTCATAGCTGAAATATATAGATAAAAAGGTTATTAGTTAAAATGTTCAATATGATTAATCTCGTATTAAATTTAATATGATTAATCACGCATTATATTCAATAACATAAGTTACCCTCAATAGAATATAATGATTCCAAGATCCACATATAACTAAGATTAAAGTGGGCCACTGGCCGTCACCAAACCTTAGCTTATATCGGTAAGCCCTATATCGGCTAATTATATCCGTGATATAACTCTTGGTTGTGAATCTGGGCCCGAGGCCCAATTCACTCTGATGTCTCAAGGCCCGGGACTCCCGATGGCCCAGTCAAGAAAACCAGACTATACAGTCATGTAATCATTAATGTCTGGGACTCCCAATGACATTTATGAATCACAAACCGTCTTATCCACGCAAAAGCAGACACCCTCACACTGTAAGACCATGAATACAATTGAATGGGCTTCGACAGCTGACATAGAATGGACAAGACATCCAACGCTTGATATTATTTGAGGTTCGTAGGTTTATTTAAAAATTTATTCCCAAAATAGAAGATTACTATTTCGGGAAACTTTCCATTTTTGGAAACCTACTATTTTTGGAAACTTTCTAAAATTGGAAACTTTCTAAAAACGGAAACTTTCTAACTTTAGAAATTTCTTAAAATCCGAATCATGCAAATCTAGAAACTTTTCTAATTTCAAAATATCGGAAACTTTAATTTAAAATCGATTTATATTCTTTATAAAATAAATTTTAAATTAATCTGAAGAAAGACTCAAATAATTGGCCCAATTGTTTTAACTTCTTGGCCCGAGGCCCAAGAATTGGTCCATGTCCAAGACATGACCCAATTGTCCAATTAAATGACATAACCGGTCTGGTTCATTAAAATTGGTCTAACCAAATTTTAATTACTACGATGACCACAATTGTCAACCGGTTATTTACTAAACCGGATTTTCTCAATTTATTTGGTCCAACCAAATCAAATTAGAAAATCCTGGTTTAGGCATTAAATCCAATAATTCTTTCGACATTGGATTTCTTGTCCCGGTTTAACCAGACTTAATAAAATTATTAAATCTGTTTATTAAACCAGGACGAATTAATTTTAATCAAAATTAAACCGAGCCTTAAACCAACCATGTCGATCGATGGACCAACCGTGTCGATCGATCCATCAACCGCATCGGTCGATGCTCTCAGCATCGATCCTGCATCGATCGTGCATCGATCCTGTATCGATCGATGCTCTTACGCATGCACGGATCCGAGCCAAAACCCTAACCGTGTCGATCGATGTGCACCAACCGCATCGGTCGATGCACCAATATCGAACCTGCATCGATCCTGTATCGATCGATGCTTTCACGCGTTAACAGGGTTAGCCGATAGACTGTATCGACCGATCCATGCGATCGTATCGATCGATCCATGCGATCGCAGTCGATACAGACCTCTTGAAATCGCATTCTACCAAATCATATAGCTTGGTTTCTGCAATTTTATGTGTGTTTAGATTTCAATTCTTGTTGCTTAAATGGTTTCTCTTATCAGTAGTTGATTCAAAACACTTTTAAACAAGAAAACAATCCTAAACATTGAATCTAAACAAGAAAAACCAGAACCATTGGCTCTGATACCACTGAAGGATTGTTTAGTTGATCCTGATTCAATTCTTAGATTCATATCAACCTAAACATGCGATCTAGGTTCTTCTCAGAATAGAAACAAATGATGATCTCACCTTATACCTGTTTGCAGCGGAAATGGATGGTATGTCTGAGATCAGAGAAACACCGAGGGATGAATCCTCCAAAGGTTCACACACGCTTTCACAGGAAACAGCTGCTAGACCACAAGGAGCTCGGCGCAAAAGAGAGAGAGAGTTTTCGGCTGGGGCTAGGGTTAATTGCTCAGAAACTCGAGTTTTACCTTATAAAACTTGTCTGATTCCGTTTGGGCCATTTGGCCCAAACACCAATTAACTAGACGGCATTCGCGCACTGTGTCGACCGATACCCCTTGTGTATCGATCGACACACAGTGCCTAAACCGTTTTATTCTCTCTAAGTACAGTAAATGCCTAGCACTTTTACCGTACTTCTGCTAAACCGTTCCTATACATTTTCCTGTTAGCTTAGGCGTGTGACCCATATGGGATCATATAATAAAGGCAATAAGTCCAAGACTTATAGATCATGAGCGGACTCTAGCAAGCCATCATGACCCCCAGTATTATATGACTTATGTCTGATCATTGACATACTCTTACTTTCTAGAGACAGTACCGAGATTACTGGACACAATTCCAACACATGAACCGACCGGTAAGATCCCGAGGATCCATCGGGTAGGGAAGTCGATATGCCCACTATAACACCATGTACCTAACACATCAAACAAACCGTTAAACATATCACATTACGACAATCATATCACACAATATATTATCAATCAAACATTCATAACCAATCATCATATTTCTATCACTTTACTTAATATTTTTCCATATTTTAATCATTCGTTCGTTACTCGGTTATCAATCAAAAGTATACTATAATATATAGTAATAACAACCATAGCATTAATATCACTCAACAATAAAACAAACTATAGTCATAACAACATTATCACACATTACTATATGCTAATCAAACTGACGCTAGTCATAGCCATCACAACGGATCCTGAGTTAGTGTTGGGAATCTGCGTAATAAAACGTTAGGCAAGCAATTAACCTCATCAATACTTTGTCACGATTGACCCCGGTATAGCCTAACTACACGAACCTCCGGAAAGGATCTTAATATAAGTAAGCCGTCTACAACAGAAGAGAAGGTCGGTACATGGGATGAACGTTGAAAATCTCCGCTTAGAAAATATTTTCTGCTCCTCTGTCACCATCCCAACTCTTAACCACTTCCTCTCTCTCTCTCTCTCTCTCTCTCTCTCTCTCTCTCTCTCTCTCTCTCTCTCTCTCTCTCCTCTCTCTCTCTCTCTCTCTCTCTCTCTCTCTCTCTCTCTCTCTCTTCTCTCTCTCTCTCTCTCTCTCTCTCTCTCTCTCTCTCTCTCTCTCTCTCTCTCTCTCTCTCTCTCTCTCTCTCTCTCTCTCTCCTCTCTCTCTCTCTCTCTCTCTCTCTCTCTCTCTCTCTCTCTCCCCCCTCCGGCTCCTTCTTCTTCTTCTTCTTCTTCTTCTGAAGAATAAAGGGTGTGGAGGCCTTCTTTAGTGATCTCCACCCTCCATTTGTCTCACCTCTCCTCTCCATCTTCCTCCACGACGTCACACAAAAATCAGGCCAAAAACACTACATTTCATCACTCACCCTACACATGTAGCCCTCTTCTAGAGTTTCATAGATGGATGCCAACACATTTTTGGTTTAATGTACCTAATATCACAAACAATGCATCTATTTCTTCTTTGCAAGATTTTGTGGCCCATGTTCACTACTCGGCTTGAGTTATGTTCAAAACAACCTCATTTCTCAGTCCAAACCACCTTGATCCAAGCCCAAGCCCCTATGATTTTATTTTGATTTTTTAACCATTAATTATCCCTTAATGGTCTAAAAATTATAACTTAATCTACGGATTTGCTAAATCCTTTCCAACTCACCCGATCATTTTCGGTAAAACCGGTTATTAATGAAAATTCACAAAAATTTCCAAAAATAATTCTAATGAATTTCTTAAAAAGGTAATTCATTTTATTAGTAATAAAAGTATCATTACATTTAATAACAATATTTTTATCAAGTTCTGACATCGGGATATTACAATCATGTTCAGTTACTTAAGGACATTATCATCATTTTCACAGCTCCTAAATAATCTTTTTTGTCAACCAGCTCCTAAATAATCTTATCACAACATATTCATTTACTTAATTTTCTATCATTTTTTATTATCTAATTAATTGTCCCAAACATGATAAAAAATACTAAAAACAAATAAATAAAGAGAAAAGTTTAGAAGAGCACAAAACATACATTCTCACAAATATAACAACAATAATAAGAATCGATATATTTAGCATTATTTTGAATTGTAAAATTTTTATATCTTGGTTTATAGTTTATTATTTATGATTTATAGTTTATTATTTAGAGTTTAATATTTATGGTTTATAGTTTATTATTTAGAGTTTATGATTTAAATTAGAATTTAGAGTTTATGGTTTAATATTTAATGTTTAGGATTAATTTAGTTTTTATCCTCTCTAATAAATGCTATTTTAGTCAAATTTTTTAATATTTTGGTCAAATAACCTATTTTATGCTATTTTTGAGATTTGCCAATAAATAAATTAGAAAACAATATTTGGCTTAAGGGTCATTTCATGGTCCATCTTATTGTGGGTTTAATTTTCATCTAAATAGTGGTTTCAAAACCCAAAACCCTACAGATCTTCCCCTACCGAGTTGCTCCGGGTCGAATCAGCGAGCGGTTCAAATTCCTCCAAAATTCACCTGAGAAAAATGTTCTCGAGGCGGCTCACTTCTCTCTTCAAACGATCTTCAACCTCAAGGTACCCGAGATGACTCCAATTTCACTTGAGTTTGCTGCTTGAATATGACTTTCTTTTTAGTTTTTCTTTTGACCATCTAATTAGATTTCGATCTTTGAATATATAATCCGATCATCGAGCATTTTAAACCCTGTAGAACTCCTACGAATCGGGAATTTCATCTTTATTGTGATTTCAAAATCTACCTAGTTCTCTAGTCGAGGAAAGACCCATTGGGTTTCTAGAGAAAGCAACAACTGTTCAAATCGTGATTTCCATCATTTAGGTTATATATGACTCTTAGTTGTTAATCGTGCTGAAGAATTGTTTTCTGAACAGCTCGGACAAAGCAGCCAAAGATGGGACGTTGCGCTCTTTTGGTCGGAAGGCAGTGTCTTTTGTCTTGATTACAGTCACTGGTGGTGTTGCTTTGAGTGCCCTCGACGACCTTTCTATCTATCGCGGATGTAGCAGGTACTCACATCATCGTTCATCCCAAAACAAAAATGCATTCTCTTTCCATTGAAAGTTCATGTATTTCAATGCATACATTCTATGCGTACTTTCAGTTGTGGATCGGTTCCTGATTCTGATTTTATTGGTAGAAGGCTTTATATTTGAGTCACTAAGTTAAAATCAAGTGAATGATTTGAGGTGGACAATAGGTTTGTTTAATCCTTTAATCGAATAGACAATGAAAGGAACTCAACTCTTGGTGCTTGTAAATAATGTAGTTCAATCAATGCTGTGTACATATTTTCATCTTGGCTTTCTTTTGTGGATCTGATTTATAGATAAAAAACCTTATGCTTGAGAACACCTTTATGACATTCTTCATTGTGAAGTTCAGTGGTCCATTTAATAATTGAGTATAAGGATCAACATCGAAATACAACAAAAGAAATTCAGCATTTTGCGTGAATAAAGTAGTTCAATCAATACGGTGTCCTTATGTCCATCCTGGCTTGTTTTTGTGGATCTGATTAGTATAGAAAACTTGTGCTTGGGAGCACTGTTTTGGCATTGCTTCACTACAAAGTTCAATGAGCCCATTAACAAGGATATACTCTGGTTTTTCGTGTGTATATCTGTTTACCTTGTGCTTGCATCGCCAATTTACAAGTAATGATACTTCTTATTCCTATCTTCACTATTGATCAGTTACGAAGCCATAGTAATATTCAGAACAATCATCATTAGGTGTTTTATGTGCACTGTTCTGCATTCTATCAGTGCCCCTCGTGAATATCTCTCTGTGGGAAAACTCTTCTCCTTGTATGACCAAATCAATAACATGACATGATTTTCAAGAATGTGGTAGTTGCATCGGTGATTTCTCAAAATAGGTCTTTGTATGCTTAACTTTCAGCAAGGCCATGGAGAAGGTCATGAAGAACAAGGCTATGAGCGAAGCCATCGGAGAGCCAATTGAGAAAGGGCCATGGTACAATGCATCACTAGCTGTTTCTCAGCAAAGGCACTCGGTGTCTTGTTCGTTCCCTGTGATTGGGCCAAAAGGCACCGGAATCTTGCATCTCAAAGCTGTTCGCAATGGAGGTAAAAATTCTCAAACTTGCATGACAGTGCAGAGAACAAGAGATAGAGCCAATGCGTGTTAGATACCTGCATTTGCCATTTTTTCTCACTCCAATGGATCTTTATTTTGCTTTTCTTTTGGTTTCTTGGAACAGAAGATAGCATATTCGGGTTTCTCCAGCGAAGGGACTGGGACATTCTAATAATGGACGCTCTTGTCCATGTCCCTTCAAACGATGGACCCCAACAAACCTTAAGAATCAACGTCTCTGACTTTGTTGCTCCATCGACTGGTACCGACTATAAACCTGCCGAACCAGAAGTGGTGGAGAGGAGCTAAGAAGAAGAGGAAGAATGCTGCGTACAGTGCGCAAGCTTTGTGGAGCTCCTGGCTAGGGTTTTATTCCGTTCCATTATTTTATGTGCCACAAGCATACCAACCAACAAAATTACCTTGGATGTTTTACTGACAATAAAACACATCCTTTTTAGGACTGCCTGATTTATAAAATAGACCAGTGAATAACAGTGCGTTTGGATTTTGGACTCGCACAGGCGCATTTTTGGTCGGCCAAAAGATTTTATGTATCTTTCTTTTACATGTTTCTCTGAACATTTTAGGTCCAAAAATTGGCCATTAGACAAATAATATGCAAAAATGGACAAAATTATATTTACTAATGGATGAAAAGAATGTTTTCGTATTATCATATATTAGAAACGATGATGTCTCAATTTTTTTGGGGTCTATATGTACAAATGTCTCAATTTTTTCTCATGTTTTTGTTCTGTATGGACTTTTCAAGCCACAAATAAAGCTCGAGCTGGTAGATTCTTCCTCTGTTGATGTTTTGCTTTTGGTAATATAGTCAAGTATAGATCACATTCCTTAGGATTCAATCTAAATCTTAATCAATAGACAAGACTACGAAGCAACTACTGTCATGTCTGTTTAGATGCTTAAGATTAAACAGTCATATAATAATCAGAACGTTGAATAGAAAGAAAAGGTTCGAAAATAAAAGAGGCATTTCATTAGTAAATAAATCGTATTTTTTTTTTGTTTTAAACAGCATGAAACTCCACACATCAAAGCCAAAGGTTAACAAACGAAGAAGTCAAAACAAAAATAAAAATAAAAATTACATTTAAATAGATGATTAGATAACTCATTGGATTCGCATATGTTAGAAATCCATTAACGCACAATACTTAGAACATGTTATGCGGTCGCGTTTCTTGAATATTTTGCCCAAACAACGGTACTTGCAATGCTGGCAAAATGGTCTAGAAAGATTACTGGACCTCCCCCCATTCATAATATTTACCACCAGGCTTCATATATGGATCATTACCAAATAAGCATTCAATATGAAAAATGGTGTAACACTCGTTGCACCAATAGAACACTCTTGTGTTTGTATCTTCTAAATCACGTTCACACACTTCGCACCAATCGTTCCCACATACTTCTTCCCCGAATAGAACTATGAGGAAGTGCTTGTCATGCTTATACCTTGCTTTGTATGGTAAAGTAGCACATTTGAAACATACGATAAAATTGCATTCGATGCAATGCAATTTAATTGTTTATGACAAATTTTTTTGCATATATAACATATGAGTTTTTCTTTGGGGTTTAAAGCAAAGTACAAAGGATGTTTATGACCTTGGTAATCAAATGGCTCATAAATTGATGCACACCGTATATCTAGTTCGAACATGCATCCTTGGCACTCATAAACAAAGCCAATACAAGCACGATCACAAGCACTGCATCTAAAATAACCATTAAAAGATCCATCATTACTCTTCAATGTAAATGGATGAGGATGTAACGTATGTTGTATTTTACGGGGAACATTGGCGCATGTTCCATGAAGAATGAAGTCACAGTCCATACAAGAATAGAAATTACCTTCATAGATCGGAAAAGTACTTGCTTGACAAATTTTGTTTTCATCATAGAGCATGCTGACCTCTAGTTGGAGATTATGGTCATGAAGAACATGAAGTATCACTCCTTCAGATTCGAATGGCCCAAGACTTTGTGTTATATCGTCTTCTTCTGGTATACCTTTGAGTTCTTTTCCTAGAGCACATCTTGAATGAACGGCATAATTATTGCACTTGTGACAAGTATATGCACCATTATCACAATCAATGCTTTGACGACAAACTCCACAATACCATTCTCCATATCGAAGAGAAGAAGTGTAGGAGATACGATGGTGGTGGCGTGATATCTTGATAATGCATGGAGAATACATACAATCATTGTGAGCTACAAAGTTGCATCTTGCACAGATGTAGGTTGGCCAATTTTTTCTTAACCAACCACAAACATTGCAAGTTAGGGAAGTTTGTCTAGGGAAAAAGGTGAGTGAGTGTTCATGCCTTTTTGGGTGGTCTACAAAAAAGGATATTGGCTTCATTGCACAAATTGGATGCATATAGATCTCACACATATGACAATAATATACCAAATATGTTGCTCTTTGTGTACAACATAAACAATCAACAATGCTACCACTATCACAATGGAAGTAAAGTTGGAGAGCGTGCTCAGGGTGATAAGGGTGTTTGATTTTAAGTGGAGACTCAACACATTTTTTGTGGTATTTTACAGTATGGAATTTACAGAAATAGTAATATGTGCCAAAATCTAAGCCGCAACACGTATTACACCCACCATTGACATCAAATTCTTTATTGTTGCACCAAAACAGTGGGAGTACCAGATGAACATATACAGATTTTGTATGAGAGAGGATGAATTCGGGCGAAGATTGAAGTGGAGAAATCTTCGGAGGTTTATTATCTAAATGATAACGTATGTCCTGGTGGTTTATTCCATGCCGTACATCAGGACATAGGAAAATAAGTTGAGAAGGGCTATCGGTGGCTGCTTCACCGGAGGTGGTTTGTATAAGATGGTACTTCGGATGGTGATATACCAGAAATAGTTTGCCATCCTTCTCGACTTCATGAAATCCACCGTCAGAACCCATGGATGCTCCCGTATTTCTTTTACTCTATTTTGTTTTTTTTTTCTTTCTTTTCTAAAATTTAAAAGTATTTGTTATACAAAATATAAGTTTCAACAATGTTCCACTATGCATATGGAAATTTGATTCCAAGAGTCTCCTCCTACTTTAAATTGTGGGATGCTTAACATGAAATCATGGTGGAATTTGTTCTTTTCTTTATAATTGTGATAATGTTCTTTCGAGGCAATAAAGAATTAACTTTTCCTGCACATGTGCATTTTTTTGTTTCGCTGTAGTCGTGTTAATGTTTCTTCCCTCAATTAAATAATCGCTTTGTTTACGATTTTCGTTCTTTCTGAAATGATCCGACGCCTTTTATTTTGCAATCAATTATCAAGCCCCATGATGAAGTGGTAATTTATACATATAAATGTGACTTAAATAAGAATTTAAGATGTCATCATAGAAATGAGTTTGAGGAAAAAATAGTGACGTGAATGATGACATGAAACCCCTCAAAATATATAAATAAATTTAAAGTTGAAGTTATTTACACCGAATGCTATTATTTACTTAAAAATTCGTAGTATTAATTAATTTTACAAAAATATATTACAAAATTTTATTAAATATCTTATTTAGTTTGATTTTAAAAATATTTTTAGCATACAATATTCCAAAAAAGAATGTTAGTATCAAACGAGATCCTATAAATATATACCAATAAAATATTTTATAGAATATATGAATCTTCCAATAGAAAATTACTGTAAATTAGTTCAATCCTAAATCGATTGATCTTTATAAATAGAATCTCTACTATGCTTATATAACACCCATATATCGACACATTTTTTTTATTCTATCAAAATTAACATGATTATATTGTGGATGAATTTGTGGGTTTTTTTTCATTCCGTGCCAAACGAATACATTGATTTCTTATAATTATCAATGTTCTAATTTTTTATATTGTGATATTTATGATTTTGTACATTTATTTCATACCAAGCAAAACAAAAATGTATTAATTGCTTATCATTATCATGGTGAATGAATATATGAATTTGCATTTAAATATTTTTGAACCAATTCATAGAAATATTGTTTGAATCAACGTTTCTCGGCGATTCCATTTGAATTGTATAGATATTAGTTTCTATGTTTTGTATTGATTATTATGTCCTCCTTTGTGCTTCCTTGCTTCTCATCAACTGACTCATCTTCTTCCATATTTTTCAGGATTGCAGGTCTTGGCTCGATCGGTTTCCGGAGTCTGATCACCGGTTTTATTTGTTTCCAACGAGGTATTTTGATTCATCTTCTCTTCGCTTCTATTCATATTGATATTGTTTGTTTCAATAATAGTTAGAGTGGTCTTAATGAGTTTTTGGGTTTGATTACCCATTGTTCAGATGCGTGTTTACCTTGAATTCTATTCTTTGTCAATACTTTTGTTATGGTGGGATTTTATAACCTGTTATCGTGAAACATCGAGCCACTGGTCGTGCCCGGTGCTTTGGTTTCATTGTCTTTGTTGACTCCATTGATATTTTCTTTGTTCCCTTTTGATGCTCTTATGATTTCTCTTATTGCTTGGCATTGGACCGTCACTACAAGAAAACTGCCATTTGAGGACTAACATATTATTCGCTTTTCAGTCGACTAATATGCGACTGAAAACTGTAGTTGTATATTTTTCGTCGCAAATATGGGTAGTCGCTTATTGGTCGCAAATGCGCGACTAATGTGCGACTAATACGTACGTCATAAACGTCGTCATTTAACGGTCGCTATATGTGCGACCAATACGTTACTCAGTTACGACTTTTTATATAATGTTATGACTATTATGCGAACGATATTGTGACTATTTTGGGACTGATGCGCGAGTTATATTACGACTAATATACGACTATTAGTATCTAAAAATTTAAATATGGTAATCCGATATGCGACTAATATGCGACTAATATACGACTAATTTACAACTAATGTGCGACCAATATTGTATATCGTATTGATAATGCACATTCGGTTTTTGTATTATTCACATTAAACCTAGTAAAACAATTACATTCATATACACAAATAACTTACTAATTTACATGCTTCATATATTTCCAAATCATAACATCATCCATAAAAATAGGCATTTGATTTGTTTGTCTAGCAAACAAACTCTTAACAATGGAGTAACCAAAAAAGTTCCAAAAAGCAGTAGTACATTAGTTATTTAACCTAAAGATGTAGAGATTTAGCTGCTAGGTTGATGGAGGCTGAGGGTCCATGAAGTTTAAAAATTCCGGAATTGTTTCACGCATAAACTTCTCCACCAATGACAAATGCTCGATCTTCTTTTATTCTTGAGTCACCAATCGAGAATGCTCCACTTCACGGGCAGCAATCTCAGCATCACGCTGCGCATTATAAGCGAACTGCTATTCTATCTGAAGCTGAGCTTCTCGTAGTTGTTGTTGCAATCCCACAAAAGATGAAGACTCACTTCCCAGGCGCTTACGCTTGCCGTTTTCAAGAGTGTTTTTGAGACTTCCAAAGCCGTAAGGACGTCCTCTATCATCCCTTAAAGTAGACTGCCAAAATAAACTAAATTAAATGTCTGAATAATGTATGAAAATGAAATTAGTTACTGAAAAACGTTTTTAGCTGAAGAAATAGCTCATTGTAGTCTTCTTCCGTGAGCTCACGAGGTCCCAAATCACTGTCTGAAGTATCTGGATTCTCTGCCGCGAGCTCGGACTTCTTAGCTTCTAGATTCTTCTGATATGCCTTTGCTATTTTCTTCACCTTCAGATCGACAAACGTCCCATCTGGTTTCGTATGCGTCCGAATAAAGACCTCACCAATGCTAACAGGTCTTCCCATCTCTTCTTCCTAAAATGATAAAATCAGAACACTTTAAAGTTGTAGAGTTTAAAGATATGGAAACATGTACATTTCACTTACCATTTCCTGTTGGATTTGCTCATATGACTTATGGCCTGATAAGTGTATGGCCATTACGAAGACCTTGACGATCAGATTTACGAGCATTAGAAGTGGTAAGGCTCTTTGCTTTAGCGTCTTCTGTGTCCCAGTGGGCGGTCATATATGTCCAGAGTGTAAGGTTAATCCACCGATGTCGCTTTCGAGAAGTGCGTGCGGTGCTAATCATTCCTTTCATCCTTCTTTGGCATATCCTCTTGAAATTCACTTGAACTATCCCTGAGATTAAGGGATCCCATGTGTGAGTTTTCTGCATTTGTAAGACAAAAAGTGTTAGTGAAAATAATGCAAGTGTTAGTGAAAACAATGCAAGAAGACATAAAACCCTTACCGCGAACTCAATAAAGTATCGCTCTTGTCGCTCTCGGGGAACAACTGTCCAGCTATATTAGGGACCATCAAATTTGTTGACAAATATTCTCGTGATCTTCCGGACCAGTGCTCCCTTGTCGCGACCAAACGTGCAAGCAAAGAAACAATCCGTCAAGAGAATATGCAATTGTTAAATACAAAGAACAGACAAGAAACATAATCAAATGCACGACAAAAACATGTTGAAAGAACAAATAAGAATAGACTCAATTCGCATCTATAACAGATAATGGTTCTATCAACTTAGACACAACAGAAGCAAAGTATGCACAATAACTGCATAATGGACATACGATTTGTTTTGTAAAGTGCAGAGAACATGTGACTAATGGTGCAACCACCTCAATAACAAGGTTTGTCACACACATAAGAGATTCCAGGTTTTGACTTCCGCCAGAAGAGATTCCGAGTTCACAATTAGTCGGCGCCGAGTTCTGAAACAGCTGTATCGGCGGTGGAAAGTCACGGTAATGCGGTGGTGAGGTAGTTGGGTTTCTCTGCTGGGGCACCGAAGTAGAGGTTGACGGCGTGAAATCACATCGCTGGGGTTGAGGCGTTTGTGTTGTCACCGGCGCTGACCCACTTGGTCTCTGGGTAATATTCGGCGTGACTCGCCGCAGAGCACCGCCTCTGATTACCTTGCCTCGTCCCCTGTTTGACATCGCCGGAGTAAAGGAGAACTCTCCTGATTTGGGATTCGACAGTGATAGGATTCGACAATGATAGAATCGACAATCACGATTTTGGAAACGAGATTAGGGTTACGACAACGAGAAAGGGGAAAAAAATTCTTAAGTCCTTAGGAAAATTTTAGTGTTTTAGAAGTAGATTATAGGTTGGGCCTAATTGTAGATTAAGAAGAAAAAAATTGGGGTTTATTTTAAATTTGGCCTAATATATTTTTTCCTAACACTTTTATTTGGCCAAATTTCTATTAATTAAAACATTTTGGTCAATATTAATTCATTTTAAATATGATTTTTAAATTTAAATTAGTAAAACAAAATTTAATGGTAGAACTTGAAAGATTTATTATATTGAAGTTTAATTATTACAATTCTCCGTCATCTTCATCATCGGACGATGATATGTTACATTGAAATTCATCATCTTGTTCTGCATCACCAACATCATAATCAAGATATAATGAATGTACATCTTGAACCACATTTTAGATTTTGATATCGTCAATTGTATTCAAAAGTACATCATCATCATTTTCTTGTTGCAAAAGAGTTGGTTCCTTTGCTTCGTACTCTTCTGAAATATAACTTCTTGGATTTACGTTTATAACATTGAGCCACGATTGCCTGGCTTCTCTGTGTACGGATGCGAGATATAACAAACTTGATCCGCTTGAGAGACTGCATATATATATATATATATATATATATATATAATATGATTATTATTATTATATATATATATATATATATATGTAAACGTACCTAGAATAAATGGTTCGTATTTATTGTATCTCCTCGATGAAAGAATGTCAACACCACCACTATTACTACTCCGAGTGCCTCTACCAATAACAGGATCATACCAGTCACACTTAAAAAGTGTGATTTTCAAATCAATTATCCCCTCATACTCAAGTTGTATGATATCGGTTAAGGTCCCGTAGAAATCTGCTTCATCTGTTGCATTCGAATAATTCTCTCCTTTTACACATACTCCATAATTACATGTTTTCCGTCCCTCGACGTGATTCTGTGTATGAAACAAACATCCTCTTGTGAAATAGATAGGCCATGTTTTGGCTTTATTCACGGGCCTTTTCACGATCTCTTTCACCCAAGGAGGAAACAAATTTATGGTGTTCCAGTACTTAACCTGCATATAGGTATACATTATCACGTGTCCATAATATGTAATACACACGAAATTTGCAAATGTTTTTTTAGACATACATAGTTTTTCGCCCATGTAGAATATTCGTCGGCTCTTATCACATCCATTTCTTTTTCAGAGAGTCCTGGATATTTTGCAGAAATATACTCCTCGAACATACTATATAAGACGAAGTTATAGATGAGAAATTAAAACACATTATTATGAAACAAATTTTTATAAATTCCAACTTATACCTAACGGCTGAAAATAATCACAATTTCGGAGAACATATTGAAGGAATTTCTAGCAGTTCTAATCATAATTAGCAACCCTAAGTATAAATTCCAAGCCTAGGATCTAGGGTTCATGATTATATCATTGAATCTACATTAGATCTCGAAGATACCCGGAAAGTTATGCAGTGGAAGATGATTAGGTATTCGAGATTCTCAAGCGCCTCAAGTGTTGCGCCTCTACTGGTATCCACACGCACACAAACTGGAACGGACCGGGATGCTAGTGCCGTAGAGATCAGATCTCTTAGAGGTTTCTCTGTTTCACCGAGGTGGCTGTAAATTAGGTCTGGTTGCTGTAAAAGTCCACCATATATCATATATATATTGACTTTTACCATGACCTGATTAACCAAGACTCAAACCGTGGTTAATTAAGTCATATACCAAAATCGTTATTTTGGTCCGCGATCTGTGTCGATCGATGCACCTTTGTGTCGATCGACACTGCCTCAGAAACTCGCTATTGAATGCATATCAAATATACATTCACCAGATCATTACACTAATGATCAACCTCATATTTTGTATCCAGTTTGCTTAGGTGTGTGACCCTGTAGGATCATATAATACTAGCAATGAGTTCTAAACTTATTGATCATAAGTGGCTTCTAGCAAAGCATTATGATTGCCTAGTATCATATGACTGTCCCATCTCGACAATACAACTTTCACTTAGAGTAAGTACAATAGATTTCAGGACATTCCCAACAATCTCCCACTTGTACTGGAATCATCAATTCCTTTAATCCCTTTGTCACTATATCTCGATCTGGCATAAGGCAAGAACTGTGTCATCCTTATTAAGCTAGATCATGTTTATCGAACTCCGATTTATACTGATAAAACAAACGACTGACAATCACCTCGTTTGAGCGCGGCCACGCATTTCTCAATATCAAATCTTCGATTGGCCCTGATATATTTATCTCCTGTTATATAGGAGGGACAAATCCCATCTTGTTCCATCCCTGTTCCTTCACACACTTCATGATACGCCCAATCAATGCCTTTATAGTCACTTGTTACGGCTGACGTTTGACAAAGTCAAGACGGACCAATCCATATGTAAGAAATCATGATGAACTCAGGTATAAGGACTATACTCTATAGTCGTAATGAGAAACTCTTATGACACTCATATAACTATCTTGTAGAGTTCTCATTAACGGGTCAAGTCCGATACTATGTTCTCTAACATATATCTGTGTGATTGACTTTAATACTCTTATTAAATGACTCCATGAAACTTAGTCATCAGTCACCTCACATACTGTTGGGAATGTCCTGAAATCTACTGTACTATCTCTAGAAAGTATGATAAGTGTCGAGATCAGACATAAGTCATAAATACTGGGTGATCATGATGATTTGCTAGAGCCCGCTCTTGATCTATAAGTTTAGGACTTATTGCCAGTATTGTATGATCCCAAAGGGTCACACACCATAGCTAACGGGAAAGTTAAAATGGGATTAATACGGTAAGATGCAAGGCATTTACTGTATTTGTACGGAGAATTGGGCCAGACAAAATACAGTTATTTTGTCTGATTTGGGTCTTGGGCCCAAAAGCCTAATAGGCCATTAGTTTAATCACTTGGGCCCATATAAGGAAGAGCACAGGCGCCAGTAAGACCAGTCTTCTGCGATTTTTCTAGGTCTGGCCGTCCTCTCTCTCTCTGTTGTTCCAGCTTGGTCTAGCAACCTGATCCAGTAGCTTGTAAGCGTGTGGATACCTAGGAGGAGCCGGTAATCATCTGCTCTTATTGATCTCTTCATTACCAATCCGCTGCGCCAATAACAAGGTAATGATTCTGATCTGGTTTATGATTCAACTGCAAATCACCTAGATCCTAGTTGATTATGTTAGGTTGTAATATGACAATTACACCAATGAACACACATAATCCTACAGTGGTATCAGAGCCTAGGTCGTTAGGTTTTTGCTGTTTGGATCATATTTGGGTTGTTTTAATGTTAAGAATCGAATTTGGCTTAAGAAATTTGATTAGAACTTGTAAAAACCCTAATATGAAAATTGCATGATCCGATTGAAACCCATCGGTATGCGATCTGTTCGCCCGTGTCGATCGACGAGGGAGCGAGATATCGATCGATATGAATCGGATCGATTGCTTCTCGCTGTCCCGATGACCCGATCGCATCGAGCTGATGCACGCGAGTATCGATCGACGCAGGAGCGTGATATCGATCGATACGCAGGCGTGGTAAACGGTCCGCGAGTAGCCAATCGGTTCAACCGAACTTCGCGGTTCGTTCTTCCCAAACCCGCGACAATGAACCAATCAAACCGATTGTGGTTCATTGTCAGCTTTAGCTAAAACCGCAAGTTAGGTCAAAATTGGCTAAAACACAAGGTGTTTCTTCCCGGTTTTGGACTTAACCGAACCGATCCAATTTAATTGGTGGTTCAAGCGGTTAACCCAAATCGCGGTTTGCTGGAAATTATTTAATACAATTGGTATTATTTAATTTCTGGTTAAACCGGATTCAAATTCAAAATTGAATTTTAACCTAAACCGAAGGCTGGTCTAAGTTTGATTTGGTTGGACCAAATAATTTAGAGCTGGTCTGGTTTAGTAAATAACCAGTTGGATTTAGTAGTTAATTTGGTCTTGGACCAGAATTAATGAACCGACTCGGTTATGTCAAATTATTGGGCCAATTGGAATTCTGTGGTCTTGGGCCAAGAATTGGGCCTATAATTTGTGACCCAACCGAAAACTTTAATAAAACTTTAAATTAGAAATTTCTATTTTTGGCATGTTTCTAGATTTAGAAAGTTTCTAAAATAAGTAAGTTTCCAAAATAGTAATCTTCTATTTTTGGAAATAAAACCTAAAATCCTCAAAACCAATATCAAGCTTGGATGTCTTGCCCAATCTTGTCAGCTACTTAACGCTTATTCAATTACAGATATGGCTTACAGTGTGAGGTGTCTGTTTTTGCGTAAGTAAAGTAGTATATAGTCACTAATTTCATTGGGAGTCCCAGACTTTAGTGATTATTTGGCTGTAAGAGATTGGTTTCCTTGACTGGGCCATCGGGAGTCCCGGGCCTTGAGACATCTGGTGAATTGGGCCTTGGGCCCAATCCACAACCGAGAGTTATATGGATATAACTAGCTGTGTGCATGCTTACCAAGTAAAGCTAATTCCGGGTGACGGCCAGTGGCCCACTTTGGTTTTGGTTGAACATGGGTCTCAGAATCATTGCATTCTAATGAGGTTAAACAAAGAAATTTTGAATGCAATGCGAGTTTTCTTATAAGTTTTTAAGATTACTCTTTTATGAACTAAATAACTAAAACTCTATTGTCTCATAATTTCAGCTATGTCAAGCACAACAACACAAAACACTTTCTCGATCCGGTCTGCCCTTGAGAAGGACAAACTGAACGGATCAAACTTCCTGAACTGGTCCAGGAACCTGAGACTTGTGCTCAGGCAGGAGAAGAAGGCTTATGTCCTTGAAAGAGTTCTCCCCCTAGACCTGCGAATAATGCCGCACAAGCTGTGAAGAATGCTTGGGATACGCATTCTTCAGATGCTAATGACGTGGTTTGCCTAATGTTGGCGACAATGGTTCCCGAACTGCAGATGCAGTGGGAAGGCCTGACTTGTCCCATGGAACTGATGGCAAACCTGAAAGCGTTGTTTCAGGAGCAGGCTCGTACAGAGAGATTCCAAACTGTAAAGAATCTCTTGGACTGTAAAATGGCTAAGGATGCAGCAGTGAGTCCACATGTTCTGAAAATGATGGGTTATCTCGATCATTTGACTAGACTCGACTGTCCTATAAGCCAAGAGCTTGCTTGTGATATCGTTCTGCAGTCTCTTACTCCTGCATATGACCAGTTCATCTTGAACTATAATATGCATGGGTTGATAAAGACTTTGCCTGAGCTACATGGTATGCTCAAGACTGCAGAACCTAATCTGAAGAAGGCCAAGGAGCCGTCTGTACTCATGGTGCAGAAGGGCAAGGGTTTCAAGAAATCTGCTGCAGACAAGGGAAAGGGCAAGGCAGTCAACAATGAAAAGGCCAAGCCAAAGCCCGTGTCTAAAGCTGGGCCTTCTGATATCTGTCACTTTTGCAAAGAGGCAGGGCATTACCGCAGGGACTGTAAGAAATACCAGGAAAGTCTGAAGGAGAAGAAGAAGTCCTTCGCGACTACTTCTTCAGGTATTTTTGTTATTGAAGTAAATACTACTACTTCTGATAATACCACTTGGGTATTAGATACTGGATGTGGTGCTCATATTTGTACTAATGTGCAGGCACTCAGCAACAGTAGAAGGTTGAAGCAAGGGCAAGTAGAGTTGCGGGTTGGCAATGGAGCGAAGGTTCCAGCACTGGCCGTTGGCACTTACTTGTTGTCTTTACCTTCTGGATTGATTTTAGAACTTGAGAATTGTTATTTTGTACCTGCTATAAGCAGAAATATCATTTCAGTTTCATTGTTGGATTTACAAGGATTTGATTTTTCTATTAAGAATAAATTGTGTTCCTTTAATCTCAATGATATGTTCTATGGCTGTGCCCCTCTTATGAATGGGCTGTACATGCTGGATCAATCTACTCCAGTATATAACATTAATACAAAACGGTTCAAATCTAACGAAGAAAATGAAACGTTTCTCTGGCATTGTCGTTTAGGGCACATTAGTGAGAAACGCGTCAAGAGGCTCCATTCAAATGGACTCTTGGGCTCATTTGACTTTGAGTCTTGTGAGCAATGCGAATCTTGCCTAATGGGCAAAATGACACGGGCCCCTTTTAATAAACCCACAGAAAGGGCCAGTGAACTATTGGGCTTGATACATACTGACGTGTGTGGCCCAATGTCCACAAATGCTAGAGGAAACTATCAGTACTTCATTACATTCACTGATGATTTCAGTAGATATGGATATGTCTACTTGATGAAACATAAGTCGGAAACCTTTGAGAAGTTCAAAGAATTCCAGAATGAAGTACAGAACCAGCTTGGTAAAAGTATTAAGGCTCTTCGGTCGGACCGAGGAGGAGAATACTTGAGCCAGGAATTTCGTGATCATCTGAGTGAGTGTGGGATCATCTCCCAACTCACACCTCCTGGAACACCTCAGTGGAATGGTGTGTCTGAGAGAAGGAATCGGACATTGTTAGATATGGTCCGATCCATGATGAGTCACACAGACCTTCCTATATCCCTTTGGGGATATGCTTTGCTGACCGCAACGTTCACACTGAACAGAGTGCCATCAAAAGCAGTAGCAAAGACACCATATGAATTATGGACTGGAAAAGCTCTAGCAATGTCTTTTCTCATAATTTGGGGTTGTGAAGCCTATGTCAAAAGATTAATCTCAGACAAGCTTACACCAAAATCTGACAAATGCTACTTCATTGGTTATCCTAGGGATACCAAGGCTTATTACTTCTATATGCGATCCGAGAACAAGATCTTTGTTGCTCGGGATTGTACTTTTCTTGAGAGGGAATTTCTCTCCAAGAAAGATAGTGGGAGTAAGGTACAACTTGATGAAATTCAAGAAGGACAGGAACCTGTTCAACCTAATGAGGAAGAACAGCAGGATGAATTACATGAAGTTGTAATAGAACCTGAACCTGAAGTACCTGAAGTTCGAAGATCCGGAAGGATCCGTCACGAACCCGATAGATATCAGGGATTCCTCGTGACTAATTGCCATGATCTTTTGATCATTGACGGTGATGAACCCTCGAACTTTGCAGAAGCCATGATGGGCCCTGACTCCTCAAAGTGGCGTGAAGCCACTGAATCCGAGATGGACTCCATGTCAGTCAACCGAGTGTTTTCACTGGTTGACTTACCCGCTGGTGCGAAAGCCATCGAGTGTAAATGGATCTTCAAGAAGAAGATTGACATGGATGGAAATGTCCAGATTTACAAGGCCAGGTTGGAGGCAAAAGGTTTCAAACAAATTCATGGTATAGACTATGATGAAACCTATTCACCAGTGGCCATGATGAAATCAATTCGGATTCTCCTAGCAACTGCCGCTTATTATGATTATGAGATTTGGCAGATGGATGTGAAAACCGCCTTCCTGAATGGAATCTTGGAGGAGGATGTGTATATGACACAGCCTGACGGTTACATTGATCCTAAGAATGCTGGGAAAGTATGCAAACTTCATAAATCCATTTATGGATTGAAGCAAGCATCCATGAGTTGGAATCTTCGTTTTGATGAGGCAATAAAGAATTTTGACTTCATCAGAAACGAGGAAGAACAATGTGTGTATAAGAAAACTAGTGGGAGCAAAGTGGCGTTTCTTATCCTATATGTCGATGACATATTGCTTCTTGGAAATGATATTCCAATGCTGAAGTCTGTTAAAGACTGGCTGGGAAGTTGTTTTTCCATGAAGGACATGGGTGAAGCCGCGTATGTTCTTGGAATCCGAATCTTTAGAGACAGATCTAAAAGGCTGATTGGACTTTGTCAAGATGCTTATATAGACAAAATCCTGCATCGATTCGGAATGGATAAATCCAAGAAAGGATTCACGCCAATGATACATGGTGCTACACTAAGCAAGGATCAGTGTCCTAAAACACCTGATGAGCTTAAGCGCATGAGTAGGATTCCTTATGCTTCGGCTATAGGATCTATCATGTATGCCATGATCTGTACTCGTCCTGATGTTGCTTATGCACTAAGCATGACGAGTAGGTACCAGTCTAATCCAGGTGAGAGTCACTGGATTGCCGTAAAGAATATCCTGAAGTATTTGAGGAATACTAAGGATAAGTTCTTGGTTTACGGAGGAAGTGAAGTGCTTGAAATGAGTGGATTCACGGATGCAAGTTTTCAGACAGATAAAGATGATTTCCGGTCACAGTCTGGTTACATCTTCTGTCTGAATGGCGGTGCAGTAAGTTGGAAGAGCTCCAAGCAGAGCACCGTAGCAGATTCCACAACTGAAGCTGAATACATCGCTGCTTCAGAAGCTGCGAAGGAAGGAGTTTGGATAAGGTGTATTTTTAACTGTGATATAAAATAATCGTTCCAAAATGATTCATGTCATTATATATGGGCCATCGAAGTACATGAGTAGACTTGATCCTGAAACCCCATGTTTAACGAAATGACATAAATCATAGTGTCCATAGTCGAAGGTTGTTGAAATTGGAACACCAACAACCATTTGAGACTAGAGTGTGTTGAGACTTATGACCAAGTTTCGAGGGGTCATAGATGCGCGGCATCAAAATCGACACATAGGTATATGTAGGGGAGCATATGACCGGACATGGCCCGCTGATGAGAACTCTACAAGATATTAATATCTGTGTCATGAGAGGTTCTCATTTACGACTATAGAGTATAGTCCTTAGACCTGAGTTCGTATGCATGTGGCTGCACATGGATTGATGCGCTTTGATCATTGTCTAACGCTGTTTCGTAACTGGGACCTATAAGGACCTTGGTTGGGTGTATTATGAAGTGTGTAGTTCATAGTGATGGAACAAGATGGGATTTGTCCCTGCCGTTTAACGGAGGTAATATCTCTAGGCCAATCGGAGACTTGATAGCTGGTAAGAGAGTGGCCACTCCCAAACGGACTTGCCCAAGTCGTTTGAATTGTCAGTATCAAATCTTGTCCGATGAACATGGTCTGGCTATATAAGGATGACACGCATCTTGCCTTATGCCAGATCGAGATATTGAGACAAAAGGATTAGGGAATGTAGAATTCCAGTACAAGTGGGAGATTGTTGGGAATGTCCTGAAATCTACTGTACTATCTCTAGAAAGTATGATAAGTGTCGAGATCAGACATAAGTCATAAATACTGGGTGATCATGATGACTTGCTAGAGCCCGCTCTTGATCTATAAGTTTAGGACTTATTGCCAGTATTGTATGATCCCAAAGGGTCACACACCATAGCTAACGGGAAAGTTAAAATGGGATGAATACGGTAAGATGCAAGGCATTTACTGTATTTGTACAGAGAATTGGGCCAGACAAAATACAGTTATTTTGTCTGATTTGGGTCTTGGGCCCAAAAGCCTAATAGGCCATTAGTTTAATCACTTGGGCCCATATAAGGAAGAGCACAGGCGCCAGTAAGACCAGTCTTCTGCGATTTTTCTAGGTCTGGCCGTCCCCTCTCTCTCTGTTGTTCCAGCTTGGTCTAGCAACCTGATCCAGTAGCTTGTAAGCGTGTGGATACCTAGGAGGAGCCGGTAATCATCTGCTCTTATTAATCTCTTCATTACCAATCCGCTGCGCCAATAACAAGGTAATGATTCTGATCTGGTTTATGATTCAACTGCAAATCACCTAGATCCTAGTTGATTATGTTAGGTTGTAATCTGACAATTACACCAATGAACACACATAATCCTACACATACTAGTCTCACGCGGTTGTTAATGTCCCACTTTAACAACCTTGACCAGGGACCAACATAATTTATGTCATTTATTACTTATAGGGTTTCATGATCAAGTCACATACTTGATGACCTATAAAATGTCATAAATTACTTTGGGACTATTATTTAATAACATAATTAAATAATACTGAAACAAATTTCATTAAATGACATAATCATATTATGTCTATATCATATCATAACTAAAATAAAAAAAACAACTCCCACTAAAACCAAGATCACATCTTGAGAGATCTAATGCCTACAGCATTAGTCTGATTCTCATGCGCTCTCGCTTAGCATGTCACGAAGGATACTGCGTCTTGCTAAGAGTAATGCCATGAGATATTGGTATGAAGCCCTTCTTAGAATCATGCGTACTGAACCTGTGTAAGACCTTATCAATATAAGTATCTTGACACAATCCAATTTAGCTTGTCCAATCTATCTCTATAGATTCTTATTCCAAGAATGCATGTGGCTTCATTAAACAACAACCTCCCTGCCAAATCTCAACAGACTGAAGCAATGGAACGTCATTTCCGAGAAGAAGTATGTCATCTACATACAGTACGAGAAATGCAACTATGCTCCCACTAGTCTTCTTGTAAACACACGGTTCCTCTTCGTTCCCTGATGAAGTCAAACTTTTGACCGCTTCATCAAAACGAAGATTCCAACTCCAAGATGCTTGCTTCAATCCATAAATGGATCGATGAAGCTTGCATACCTTCCTAGCAGCTTTAAGATCAATGAAAACTTCAGGTTGTGTCATGTACACATCCTCTTCTAGAATTCCATTAAGGAAAACTGTTTTCACATCCATCTGCAAGATCTCATAATCATAATGAGCGGTAGTTGCTAGGAGAATCCGAATGGACTTAAGCATATTGACTGAAGAATAGGTTTCCTCATAGTCAATACCATGAATTAACTTGAAACCTTTTGCCATCAACCTAGCTTTGTATATCTCAATATTACCATCCACATCAACTTTTCTTCTTGAAAATCCATTTACACTCAATGGCTTTTACACCATCGGTTAAATCAACCAATGTCCACACTTGGTTCTGTGACATGGATCCCATTTCGGATTCAGCGGCTTTCAGCAATTTTCGGAGTAAGAGCCCATCATTGCTTCTTCAAAATTTGCAGGCTTGTCACTTTCAATGATCAACAGATCATGGCAATTGGTTACGAGAAATCCAAATTTCTCGGGTTCGTGACGAATCCTTTCGGATTTGCGAACTTCAGGCATCAAAGGCGTAGGTTCTACAACTCTTTGTAGATCCAACTGTTACTCTTCCTCATCAGGTTGAGGAGTCTCCTGTGATTCTCGAATTTCTTCGAGTTGTATTTTACTCCCACTGTTCTTCATGGAAAGAAAATCTCTCTTAAGAAAAACACAGTTCCGAGCAACAAACACTTTGTTCTCGGACCCGTTGTAAAAGTAATATGCCTTGGTCTCTTTAAGATAACCAACGAAGTAGCACTTATCGGATTTGGGTGCGAGCTTATCGGAGATTAAACGTTTTACATAAGCCTCACAACCCCAAATCTTCATGAAAGACAAATTAGGAACATTTCCAGTCCACATCTCATGTGGTGTCTTTGTAATTGATTTTGATGGAACCCTATTTAGTATAAACGTAGACGTTTCTAGAGCGTATTCCCAGAAAGATAATGGAAGATCTGAGTGACTCATCGTTGATCGAACCATATCTAATAAAGTCCGATTCCTCCTCTCAGAAACTCCATTCCATTGGCGTTTACAGGAGGAGTGAGTTTGTGAAACAATTTCACAATTTCTCAGATGATCACTGAATTCTTGACTTGAGTACTCACCTCCACGATCTTATCGTAGAGCTTCAATACTTTTGCCAAGTTGTTTTTGTACTTCATTTTGGAACTCTTTGAACTTTTCAAAAGATTCCGACATATGTCTCTTTAGATAGACATAACCATACCTACTGAAATCATCAGTAAAGGTAATGAAGTACCGAAAGATTCCTCTAGCACTTGTGCTCATCGGGCCACACACATCAGTATGTATAAGGCCCAATAAGTTACTGGCCCTTTCTTAGTTTGTTGATAGGGGCCGCAGTCATTTTGCCTAATAAACAAGATTCGCGATCTGTGTCGATCGACACACCTTTTGTGTCGATCGACACTACCTAACATGATTCATAATCAAATGAGCCCAAAATCCCATCACTATGGAGCTTCTGAATCCGTTTCTCATTTATGTGGCCCAAACGACAATGCCAGAGTAAAGTTTGATTCGTGTCTTCTGACTTGAATCTCTTAGTACTAATGTTATAGACTGGTACACTTTGGTTTAGAACATAAAGTCCATTCTATAATGGACCGCTACCATAAGATATATCATTGTAATCAAATGAACAACATTTATTCATAATTGAAAACTGATATCCTTCTAAATCCAAACAAGGAATATAAATAATATTTCTGCTTATAGCAGGTACATAGTAGCAATTATTAAGTTCTAAAACCATGCCATAAGGTAAAGACAAATGAATTCCTACGGCTAATGTAACAACTCTTGCTTCATTTCCACCGCACAGGTCCACTTGTCCTTTCTCCAAAGTCCTATTGTTGCTTAGGCCCTGCATATTTTCACAAAATATGAGCACCACAGACGGTATCCAATACCCAAGAAATAGGACCAGATGTAGTAACATTTACTTCTATAACATAAATACCTGAAGAAGAAGTCTCGTATGACTTCTTCAGCTTTTCATAATCTTCCAGGAATTTATTGCAATTTCTTTTCAAATGCCCATAACCATTACAATAATGGCACTTATCATCTTTAGAAGGACCGGTTTTAACTTTAGGAACATGGTTAGGCTCGCTTGGATTCACAATCGAGCTCGTCTTACCATCACCTTTGTTCTTACCAAGTTTCTTAAACTTTTTACCCTTTTGTACCATAAGGAAATTTGGGGTGTCCTTCTTGATGTTAGGTTCAGCAGTTTTAAGCATCCCATGCAATTCAGTCAACGTCTTTGTCAAGTTTTTCATGTTATAGTTCATAACAAATTGATCATAGCTTGACGGCAGTGACTGCAAAATGATGTCAGTAGCCAACTCTTGGCTAATGGGACAATCCAGTTTCCCCAGGTTATCAATATAACCCATCATCTTAATGACATGAGGACTAACTGCTCCGTCCTTTGGTAGCTTGCACTCAATTAGAGACTTAACCGTCCGATATCTCTGAGTTCGTGCCTGCTCCTAAAACATACTTTTCAGGCTAGTGATCATCTCCATTGGCGACTCCACGTTCTCGAATTGCTTATGCAAGTCTGAGTTCATGGTAGCCAACATGAGACAACTCACATCGACCACATCATTAGAATGCTTATCCAAGCACTCCTTTCTGCATGTGCGGCATTGGCCCTCGGTTTTTCAGGGAGAACATTTTCTAGGACATAGTCCCTTTTCTCCTGCTTGAGAACAATTCTCAAGTTCCGATACCATTCGAGAAAGTTCGATCCATTTAACTTGTCCTTCTCAAGGACGGATCGCAGGGAGAAAGTATTTTGATGAGTGTTAGTCATAGCTGAGATGAAAGAAAGGAAAAAAGGTTTAGTTATGATGTTCAAGAATTGAGAAATCTTAACTATTAAGAAAACTCGCATTATATTCAAACAATGTTTCCTCAAATGAATATAATGATCCAAGACCCATACTTCACTAAAACTTGAGTGAGCGTTGGCTCATCGCCCAAATTTCAGCTATCTAGGTAAGCAACAACTTTGCTAGTTATATCCAATATAACTCTTGGTTGTGGATTTACATCTTATGCCCAATCTACCTGATGTCTCTGGGCCCAAAACGATTTTGATGACCCAGTCAAGTGAACCACCCTATTATGTCATGTAATTGTTGATGCCTTGCACTGTAAAACCACCAACACGATTACTTCCTGCCTTACTCATGTAATTGTGGACACCTCGCACTGCAAGTCTATCGCACAATGAAAAGAGTCTTGACAGTTGACAAGATTGGAAAGACATCAAGGATTACTTGATATTTTACTTGAGGAACGGAACTGTTTAAAACTACTAATTTTATTAAGTTTTAATTATTCTAAGAATTGGATTTATTTTGGTTTGGTTCTGTGATTTCAGGTTCAATAACCGAAACCATCGGATCCTGTGTCGACTGACACTACTTTAGTGTCGATCGACACAATCCTACCACAACAAATTTGCGATAACCGATCAATCCAATTGACCCGGTTTCAATAACCGGTCAGCGTCGATCGACACTACATTAGTGACGGTCGACACCAACCAAATCGCAATAAACCGTTATAAGCGGTTTAACCAATTTTAACCAAGCTCGATAACCGGTCCAATCCAATAGAACCGATTAAACTTATTCGCAAGGTCTGTGTCGATCGTCACTATAGGCGAAACCTAAAGTTTATACGGGTTATAATTCTGTGTCGATCGACACCGGATTGGTATCGATTGACACAATGCGAAAAACCCTAGAACCATTTTCGAACAAAAACCTAAACTAGATTACTTTGATAAAAAACAATTTAGCATGCATATATCCAATATACAACGATTCAGATTCAACTAATCTAATCAACATGCTACAAATTCAATGGAACCCTAAGGCTCTGATACCACTGAAGGAATTTCTAGCAGTTCTAATCACAATTAGCAACCCTAAGTATAAATTCCAAGCCTAGGATCTAGGGTTCATGATTATATCATTGAATCTACATCAGATCTCGAAGATACCTGGAAAGTTATGCAGCGAAAGATGATTAGGTATTCGAGATTCTCAAGCGCCTCAAGTGCTGCGCCTCTACTGGAATCCACACGCACACAAACTGGAACAGACCGGGATGCTAGTGCCGTAGAGATCAGATCTCTTAGAGGTTTCTCTGTTTCACCGAGGTGGCTGTAAATTAGGTCTGGTTGCTGTAAAAGTCGACCATATATCATATATATATTGACTTTTACCATGACCTGATTAACCAAGACTCAAACCGTGGTTAATTAAGTCATATACCAAAATCGTTATTTTGGTCCGCGATCTGTGTCGATCGATGCACCTTTGTGTCGATCGACACTGCCTCAGAAACTCGCTATTGAATGCATATCAGATATACATTCACCAGATCATTACACTAATGATCAACCTCATATTTTGATCCAGTTTGCTTAGATGTGTGACCCTGTAGGATCATATAATACTAGCAATGAGTTCTAAACTTATTGATCATAAGTGGCTTCTAGCAAAGCATTATGATTGCCTAGTATCATATGACTGTCTCATCTCGACAATACAACTTTCACTTAGGGTAAGTACAATAGATTTCAGGACATTCCCAACACATATGCATGTGCACATTGATAGTCCTTCTCTGAAAGCCATATTTGGTGCATTTCTCCACTTGGACGACCTACGCGACGAAAAATATCAGGTACTCCACCAATATGATATACGGGGCTTCACCTTCATCGAATCTTGTTAATCTACACAATGAAAGGTAATTCGCATTAGAATTCACATATATTTGTATATACATATAGCAAATGAAATTAGCTATAGAATTTACCTTTATTTTGTTTGTATATGTGCGTAAAAGTAGTGCTTTGAGAAGAAGGAAATTTCATCATTGATATACGATTTAACAATCGATCCTGCTGCATATCTTTTGTTCTTCGCTTTTCCTTTCAACTTTTTGAAAAACCTTTCAAAAGGATACATCCATCTATACTGCACAAGACCTCCTAATTCAGCTTCGTTAGGGAGATGTATAGGCAGATGCTCCATCACGTCGAAAAATGAAGGCGGAAAGATCTTTTCCAAATTACATATGAGTAGAACTATATTTTGCTTTAGAATTTAGATATGACTTTTCTGCAAATTTCTTGAACATAAGTCACGGAAAAACACTCCAATCCCTACAATATTATTAAGGAATATAGTTATTATAAAATGCCAGTCTTAGAAATGTGTTGTATTAACAAAAAATGTAAGTATTAGTACCTGATAGCACAAGGTGCACGTTCCGATCTAGGAGTTCCGCGAAGATAAATGGAAGAAGCCGCTCCATAAAAACTTGACAGTCATGACTCTTCATGCCCGAAAACTTTTCAATATCCATATCAGCATAACTAGCTAAGTCTGATGCATAACCATCTGAAAATTTCACCGCATCTTTCACACATTTCAATAATTTTTCCTTGGCTTTTTTTGTCAATGTGTAGATGGGGAAAGGAGCTTTACCATCACTATCAAGATGTAAGTGTGATCGAGAACAAAATCGTTCTATATCCCTTCGAGACATGACATTGTCTTTTGTTTTACCCTTAACATTCATAAGAGTATTCATGATGTTGTCGAAAAAATTCTTCTCAATATGCATCACATCAAGATTATGTCGGAGACTGAGGTCTGTCCAGTACGGTAACTCACAGAATATGCTTTTCTTTTGCCAGTTGTGCAAGGTTCCATAGCCAGCCTTCTTCTTTTCATGACCGTTTCCACCACAATCCTTTGTTTTCGGTGATTTGACACTATACAACCGCTCGAAATAAACTTGATTCCCTGTGTAAGACTGAGTAGGATAGTCATTCACATCGTGTTTTCCTTTCAAGAAGTCTTTTTATTCTTCCTTAGCGGATGCCTACGCGGAAGAAATCTACGGTGACAGTCAAACCAACACGTCTTCCTTCCATTCGGTAGATAAAATAATTTTGTATCCTCCATGCAAATTGGATGAGACAATTTACCATGTGTCGTCCATCCCGATAACATACCATACGCTGGAAATTCGCTTATCGTCCACATCAACACCTCTTTTAGATTAAAATTTTGATGCAAGGATATGTCGTATGCATCGATTCCGGTAGACCACAATTCTTTTAACTCTTCAATAAGAGTCGGAGGAAGATATCAAGACTAGCTCGCGGATAATTTGGTCCTGAATTCAGAATTGTAAGAAACATGTACTATGTGTTCATGCACATCCGAGGGTGCAAGTTATATGGAGTCAGTATCATATGCCACAATGAATGATTGCGAGTCATGCCAAACGGATTGAACCCATCTGTACATAATCCAAGATAAACATTTCGAGATTCTTCGGCAAAGCGGGGATGCAGGTATTGGAAAATTTTCCACTCTGCCGCATCAAATGGATGAGACATTTCTCCGTCCTTTGCTCGGTGCTCAGCATGCCCTCTCATTGCCACTGCAGTCCTCTCGCTTTGATACATTCTCTTCAATCTGTCAGTAATAGGTAGATACCACATACGACTATATGGTATTTTACGTTTTCCCTCGTTGGGCTTCCATCTTGGTGCGCCACAAAATTTACATGCTTCCCACTTTTCATCCTCTTTCCAGAAGATCATAAAATTATAATAACAAACATCAATTATATGATACGGGAGACCTAAGTTGCGGATCAACTTTTATGTCTCATAGTGGGAGCCAGTTGATTGGTTTCCGTCTGGTAAATACTCGGTCAACACCTCACACCATGAATCCACACAATTTTCAGTCATATTGTCGCCCGTCTTATTTTGCATGACCCGAGCAGCTAAGGATAATTGAGAGTGACCTTCATGACAACCATCGTATAATGGATTTTTCGCCCCTTCTAACAAATCATAGATTTTTTTGGAATGGTTACGTACCGGTTCTTCTACATTCGGACAACTATCATCCTGATGATAGTTGTCAAAACTCACGTTATCGCGAAACGCATCATTCACCATATCCACATATCTATCTTCTACGACATTATCCAAATGCGTCATATTAACATAACTTGGTCCTAAAGCCACATCAATTTCTTCTCCGTGCTTATACCAAATATAAGAGCATGTACATTGATGAACCCCATTTTGGGGTTCCTAAGAATTTTTTAATGTTTTTTTTAATTGGTTTGGAATAGTTAAGAACCCATTGTTTTTTTGCTCATCCATTGATGAACCCCTAAGTGGGGTTCTTAACTTTACAAAAATATTTATTTTTTTAAACATTTTAATTGAAATTCTTATTTATTGTAATATTAAATTTAAACTTACAAAAATTATAATTCTAGATTACCAAATTTGTTCCATATATTCTCAATTAAATCGGCTTTCAATTGTTGATGTATCCGTTTATCACGAACTTGATTCCGAATGCCAATCATATTACCAAGGTTTGTAGGCATGTCTGTAGAATACGTAAAATCCACCTCTGAACTTCGGCTTGATTCTCCTTATTCGAAGTCAGATGTATCAAATTGAGTGTATCCATCTCGTTCGTCTTCTACTATCATATTGTGTAGTATGATACATGTTCTCATAATTTTTCCTATTTTTTCCTTGTCCTAAATAAGAGCCGGATTTTTAACAATTGCAAACCGAGCTTGCAATACTCCAAAAGCACGTTGACATCTTTTCGGACATATTCTTGACGTTCAACAAATAACTCTGCTTTAGGACCTTGAGGCATTATTATAGATTGGATAAAGGTTGCTCATTGTGGGTAAATTCCGTCCGTGAGGTAGTACGCCAATTGATACTTGTTCCCGTTGACCATGTATTACACTTTTGGTGCTCGACCTTGTAATATGTCATCAAACACAGGTGATCGATCAAGAACATTAATATCGTTTAAAGTACCTGGAGCTCCAAAAAATGCGTGCCATATCCAAAGATCTTGTGATGCTACAGCCTCTAAGACAATCGTTGGCTTTCCTGAACCACGCGTATACTGCCCTTTCCAAGTGGTTGGGAAATTTTTCCACTCCCAATGCATACAATCGATGCTTCCTATCATACCAGGAAACACTCGTATCTCTCCAATACCGAGTAGTCGTTGAAGATCCTCTAGTGTGGGCCTTCGTAGAAACTCTTGTCCAAACAACTCTATTATTCCTTCGGTGAATTTATCCAAACATAACAACGCAGTTGTTGCACCAAGTCGGAGATATTCGTAACACCCGTCAGCCGCGCAACCATAAGCCAAGATACGGATTGCTGCCGTACACTTTTGTAGTCCAGATAGCCCAAGCCTACCGCCTCCATCTCTTCTTTGTTGAAAGTATGGAACCACATTTAAGACGCGAGCAACAATCCGAGTGAACAATGACTTGTTCATACGGAAACGGCGTCTGAATATACGAGGCGGATATGTAGGATCTTCACTGAAATAGTCGCTCCATAAACGGTTGTGGCCTTCTTCTCGATTTCTTTCAAAATATGCCCATTTCTTCGGCTTTTTTTCTTGGCCCTCCATAATGACGTTGAACGTATCTTCAAATTGATGTTCAAAGGTTTCTTTAAAAGCTTCATTTAACTGATTATCAAGATCATTTGTTGAAGACAAAGACATTTTTGGTAAGTGTTTTAAACCAGAAATGAAGATTTGTTGTTTGGTAGTTTAAAGAAAACAATACTAAAGGGGAAGTAGATGATTTTGAAGCTAAATAAGAAGGGAGTTAGAGAAAACGATACAAAGAGATACAACTTGAGTTCCTTCTTTGCAAACAAAAGTAGAGTTTAAATAGATCATGTAGCACAATACAACGACATAGTACAAGACCCGTGACTAAAAGCCAATAATGCAACACAACAAAATATAACAAGACTCGTGACTTCTAAAGATCAAAGAAGAACAACACAACAAAATAGTACAAGACAAGTTGCTCCTTCTTGGTCACATGTCCTTGGCTTTTACCTGAAACACAAAAGAACAAAAAAACTTAGCAACACAACACATAAATTTCACCCTTTACCAACACAGTACTTAAACTCAATATACTAACTACCTAGTTAGTTCCCAACATTTCAGTAATTAGCTTGTCTTTTAGAGTGTTTTCTATCTCAGAGAGTGGTTCTATCTTAGCAAGTAAACGGTCTAGCAATTGCTGCTTGTTTAACTTCTATTTCAAAACCAACATGCTCTGTAACTGATCCAAGGCCTCTTCTTTTCCACCCTTTTTCCGCTTAGCAGCTTTTGCAGCCTTAACACCAGGAGGTCTAACCACCTCTTCCCCATCAACATCCACAACGTTTTTGTGTTTCTCCTTTCCACCGTCTTTAGCCAAAAGCGTGGAGCACCATTTCTGGTCATGCTGATATATCATGTTTTTTTACCGATTTTATGCCATGATATAAGTGTGTTTTAGAGTCTATTTGTGTTCTTTTTAGAGTCTATTATAGGTATAATCAGGTTTGGAGCAGAATTGGAGATGTTGGAGCATTCTGGAGCTTTTTGGAGTGTTTGGCCGAGAGAGTTGAGCTCACTGTCCAAAACAGGGGATTGCATCGATCGACACACCTTTGGTGTCGATCGTTGCACAAGCGAGATTGGCCAAGACTGGGCGGTTTAATGAAGAGTGAAGATATTACACTTTGGTCCAGAAGTTCCTGATATTTACAAAGAAGCCCCAGGCCGAGATTATACCTATATAATTAAGTTTTTGGTGTTTTAATTAGATACGCTTTCATACTTAGAGCTAAGAGATTTTTAGAGCTTTTGGGGCTGATCTGATCCTATACTTCATCTATTTTGGAGAAGATTTCGAACCCCTCTATCTATTTATTTTCTTATATGCAATCTATTAATTCTATGATTTCTGTTTCATTAATCATGTCTGAGTAGATTCATTGTTAGGTTTAGGGATTCTCATTAGGGATCTCATGACTTGTTAGATTTAATTAATTCAGTTAAGGATTCAAATCAATAGATGTTCTTCAATCTAAACTGTGCTTAATGCTAGTTCTAACCTGATCACTTAGAATCTAGATCATAGGTTGCTAGGTTGGCACGAAAGTGTGATTTAGAACCTGAACTATTTAGATTGAGCAATTGAATTACTCGCAAAGAAATTTGGTTTAGTTTAATTGTGAACATATCGAACCTGATCATTAAAGCTGGTTTAATCTGTTAGGAATTACAAAGACATTTGGATTTCTGCAATTAGGCTTAGAGAATCTTCACAGCGAAAGTTGGTTTATTCTATATATGTGCTTCGAGTTCTAGAACTGTGTTTAATTAGATCCTGACTGATTATTAATCTGCTTGTCTGATTTCCTGAGAACTCCCTAGACTTAGCGCCCTTTGTTTATTTCTTACAACTCACTCCTGCTATTGTTTTCTTCCTTGTTTTGCTTTTAGTTTACTTCACATTGCTTTCATCTTAGTTTAAATCTCTATAGTTCTTAACCTATCGAAACCGGAGTCTATGTGGATTTGATACCTTATATACTACGATTGCACAACTGTGCACTTGCAGTAGAATAGGATTAATTCTTGACCCTATCACATGCCTAAGCTCCCTCCACGCATGCTCAAGGGTGAACTTGCAGTGGTAATCATTGTAGAAGATGTCAAGAGCTGCTTTCATGATATCTTCGAATTTAGGGTTTTTACTAGGATTTTTTTGTTTTTGTTTTTCTTTTTGTTTACTGATATTTTTTCTCTCTGTTTTCTTTCGGTCGCAGGTACGAAATTCGCCTAGCATCGATCGTTGCACTTCCTGTGTCGATCGTTACCAGGCGATTCTGAGTTGAGTCGATCGTTGCATCTCTTGCATCGATCGTTGCACTACGATTACAGACAGTTTATGCAGACGCGTGAAACCAGAAGTAATCAGAACTTGAATCTCGTCAATCTCGAACTCGACGAACTTGGACGACTAGAAAGGACTAACAGAAGAAAAAGAAGAGCAAGGATGGTGGTACAAAAGGTGATCATAATGCCTGATGCTCAAGGTACCCTGAGGGACCGAGATAACAATCCGTACAATGCTGCTGGGCATAGGATTGATGCTGAAGGGAATGTAATCCCTGATCCTCCTGAGAAACCACAACAGGAACAGGACCAAGGCCAAAGACCGGCCCAAGGTAGACAGGAGAGGAGGATGGTTGTCCATGAGAGGACTTTAGCTGACTACAACAGACCGGATGAGTTTCATGCAAACCGGTCAGCTCTAGTACTTCCTGGTTTTGAGAGGAATGATTTTGAGATCAAAACCATCTACTACTCGCTGATGAGACAGAATGCTTTCCATGGTTACCCAACGGAGCAGCCTATGGATCACATTGATCAGTTTGAGGATATAATCACTGGCATGAAGTATGAGGGAGTTTTCCAGGATTATCTGTTTATTAAGCTCTTTCCACACAGTCTCGCTGGAGACGCTGCTGCATGGGTAAAGCAACTGCCACCTGGGCAGTTTACTACTTGGGATGCTCTGAAGGGTGAGTTTCTGAGACATTTCTACGATGATGCGCGCTCAGGTCAGTCCAGACAGGACATTCTGACATTCTCCCAAGGCCCTGTAGAGCCTTTTAAAGCTGCCTGGATGAGATTCAAGAAGTACCAGCGTGACTGCCCACACCATGGATTCACTGAGGTCACATTGCTAGGTATCTTCTTCAGAGGCATAGATCTTCCATATCAGTCTGCGCTGGATAACTCCAGCAATGCGAACTTTAACACCAGAAGTCCTGCACAAGTTAAGCAGTTAATTGAGAACCTAGCAAGCAGCAACAGTTGCAAGACTATGGATGAGAGGAGGAAGAAATCTGGTGGAAGTGTAGAGAATTTGGAGATTGCTGATATTAGATCTAAGCTGGACACATTTTGTAATCTCCTAGCTGGTAAGAAAGCTGTCCACTTTGCCCAAGATGTTGAGGTAATTCAGACTGAGGAGGACACTCAGGAAGAAGATGTGAATTACATAGGAGGATCTGGATTCCAAGGTAATAGATTTGGTAATCAACATGGAAACATGTTCTTCAATGGGGGACAAAAGAATGCTTTCAACAGCAACTCTTCTAGCTTTGGACAGATTAGTGGTTTTCAGAAACCTTTTGGACAAGGTACTCAGAGAACCTATGGATCATCTTCTTACCAAGCACCTCCTGTAGCTACTGCTCATGAGAGTAAGATGGAGGCTATGTTGGAACAGCTGCTGGAGGGACATACAAAGATTGTTGTGGACTGCAACAAGAAGCTAGATGCTGTCTATGAGGATCTCAATGGGAAGTTTGAGTCCCTGAACACCCATGTGAGGCAGTTGGATACTCAGGTGAGTCAGATTTCTAGTTCTGTTAAAGGAAAAGGAATAGCAGACACCCACATTAAGGCCTGGTCCGTGTACATCAATGATGGATCAACACAAGGTGAAAATTTTGAGTTGAACACAGCTGAGTTGGTAGAGGAGGATGAATTTTCGGATTTTGAGGGAAATCTCTCGGGTAGAAACTGTGAAAACAGTGATGCAACGATCGACGCACCACTAGCATCGGTCGTTGCAGGTCGTGAACAGACAGACTCGCAGATTTTTGATGGCATTGATGCAGATTTAGAGATTAATCGGTTGTTCCCTGGAGTATCTGAGATTACTCAGCAGGAAATTTATGCGCAATCCATTAGATTATATCCCTCAGTGTCTGAAGTGATTAAGCAAGAGATTGAAGAGCTTAAGCAGCTGGAAGAGATTGGTGAAGAGTTGGAAGAAATTCCATCATCTGATGATCCACCTTATCATCCCTGTGTGCAGAGGTACTTGAATAAGATGCTGCCTCTGGATGAAGAGCTGAAGGATTGAGTGATTGTTGTTCCTCAACAAATAAGTGATGTGCTCTTAACAAAGATCCCAAAGAAGCTACCTGACCCTGGCGTCTTTGTGCTTAACTGTTCTATCTTTGAGGATAGTTTTAGGCGCTCTCTGTGTGATCTGGGAGCTGCTGGAAGTCTTATGCCATATTCTGTGGCTGAGAAGCTGGGGATGCTGGACTTTTCGCCTACTAGGACCTCTCTTGTCCTAGCTGACCAATCTATAAGGGTCCTAGAAGGACTCCTTGAGGACATCCCGGTGAGAGTTGGAAACTACTTAGTTCCAACAGACTTCTTAGTGCTGAAATATGACAGTGATCCTGATGATGCGTTGATACTTGGGAAACCATTTTTGGCTACAGCAGGGGCAGTAATAGATGTTAGACACAGTCTGATTGATCTCCACCTGGGAGATGAGCCGTTGCATTATGAGATGGATAAGCTGCGCAGACCGCTGATTGATGGGCAGACATTCACCATCATGGATGGAGATGATAAACAGCTAAGTGACACTGTGATTTTGGATCCTGGGGAGCAGTTTATTCCTTCTTTTCTTGGACAAGTTCATTCTGATGCAGCCTATTCTCCGCCATGGATGAGGAGACTTGCACAGAGACAATCAAAGTCTCTGTCAGGATCTCACGGTGCCTGATTCTTGTTCATCCGGTCAAGCTAATGACCTTAAACAAGCGCTGAGTGGGAGGCAACCCACTGTTTTCGTTTTTTCATTTTAATTTTGGTGTTTTTTGTAGGATTTTACGTTTGTTTCTGGTTTTGGTGAGTTTTTGTCTGCAGGTCTCGGAGTAATCGCAGTGCGTCGATCGACACACATTGTGTCGATTGTCACCATACGAAGAAATCGCATTGCAGCGATCGTTGCGGTCCTGAACAACGATCGACACTTGACGACAAATCGCCTAGCAACGGTCGTTACACTTGTGTAACGATCGATGCAAAGTGCGACAGAGGTAAAAACAGACAGAACTCAACACTTCCATAACAATTTTTCTTTCTTTTTACCAATCCTTCGCTTGACACTACTGGGGACAGTGTGTCTTAAGTGTGGGGGAGGTGCTACTGACTCCTGTTTTCTGTTTTCTTAAGAGTCAGTCAGTTTTTCAAAATTTGTTTTATTGAGTCAAAACACTTTAAGTAGGAAACAATGATTTTTTGAGAAGATTAACAGCACTTGCAGGAACTTAAGTAACCATTGGGATGAAGTTGCAGGATTTATCTATGACTATTAGAAAACCCAGACAACAGATCAACCTACTGAGGACACCCACATCACTTCAGGTATCAGAGGATCCTTTTACTGACTTCAAACTTAATACTGACTTAGATTTCTCACCTAAGGGCTTGGTATACTTTGTGACGGATTCCCTTGTTAGTTCTGACACAGCCTGTAAACCTGTCCTATTTAGTTCCCTTCTCCCCTTCCATAAAAAAAAAAAGATAATAAACTGAGGATGAGTTAGTAACTCCGAAGTGGTCTCTGGGAATGGTAGCTATAACTATCATATCCTGTGCATCCATGGAATGTGTCCAAAGTACACCCAACGGGAAGAGCACTGATTAAAAAAAATATAAAATGATACCCAATGGCGAAAAATCAGAATGCTAAGGAAGGGAAAAGAGAAGAAAGGGACTAGAGAAAGATAGTATGGTGGTCTAGAACTGATAAGGTAAGAGTCCATGTGCCTTTGATCGATACTCCTTAGGTGAGACCGCACTTAAATACTTGCAGAAGTCAATAGGATGAATTTGAATGCGTGAATGTGATTGTGGAGTTTACTTAGGATAGTTGCTAAGTGTGGGGGAAGTATATGTTGGTCTTGATGTCTTGCATTTGATTCTTTCAGTGGTTTACTAAGGGGAATCTGAGTGTTGTTGCTTCTAAGATGAAAAGAGAATCTGAATTTACTCTGTTTCTAGTGTTTTCAGCTTGCAGGATTCAAAAATGATATAACCCGACGGACTAACTTGCTGACTGATCCGATGTACGCAGTGCGTCGATCGACACACCATTGTGTCGATCGTCACAACACGATCGAAATCGCATTGCAGCGATCGTTGCAGTCCTGAGCAACGATCGACCCACAACGAAAAATCGCACAGTAACGGTCGATGCACTTAGTGCAACGATCGATGCCTGATTGCGACAGAGGTAAAACCCGAGAGAACTTAACCATTCCATTAACAAATTTTTATTTTCTTTTGCCAATCCTTCGCTTGACACTACTGGGGACAGTGTGTCTTAAGTGTGGGGGAGGTTCTACTAACTTCTTTCTTTTGTTTTCTTAGAGTCATTTAAAAATTTTCAAAATTTTTGTTTTATTGAGTCAAAATTTGTTTAAGTAAGAAACAATGATTTTTTGAGAAGATTTGTAGCACTTGAAGGAACTTAAGTAACCATTGAGATGAAGCTGCAGATGATCTCTGACTATTAGAAAACCCAGACATGGATCAACCTACTGAGGACACCCACATCACTTCAGGTATCAGAGGATCCTTAAACTGACTTCACCCTAATACTAAATTAGATTTTCTCACCTAAGGGCTTGGTATACTCTGTGTCGGATTCCTTTGTTAGTTCTGACACAGTCTGTAAACCTGTCCTATCTAGTTCCCTTCTCCCCTTCCATAAAAAAAAAATAATAATAATAATAAACTGAGGATGAGTTAGTAACTCCGAAGTGGTCATGAGAATAGTAGCAAGCACTATTATCTCATATGCGATCCATGGAATGTGTCCAAAGTACACCCCTTAACGGGAAGAGCACCAATAAAAAAAATAAAATGATACCCAAAGGGGAAAAATCAGAATGCTAAGGAAGGGAAAAGAGAAGAAAGGGACTAGAGAAAGATAGTATGGTGGTCTAGAGCTGATAAGGTAAGAGTCCATGTGCCTTTGATCGATACTCCTTAGGTGAGACCGCACTTAAATACTTGCAGAAGTCAGTAGGGAGAATTTGAATGCTTGAATGTGATTGTAGAGTTTACTTAGGACAGTTGCTAAGTGTGGGGGAAGTATATGTTGGTCTTGATGTCTGCAGGTTGATTCTTTCATGTGGTTTACCTAGGAGAATCTGAGTGTTACTGCTTCTAGGATGAAAAGAGTTTCTGAAGAGTTTTCAAACCTCTTCACCATGTTTTAGTTCTCTGTTTTGCTTGAGGGCAAGCAAAGGCTAAGTGTGGGGGAGTTGATATATCATGTTTTTTTACCGATTTTATGCCATGATATAAGTGTGTTTTAGAGTCTATTTGTGTTCTTTTTAGAGTCTATTATAGGTATAATCAGGTTTGGAGCAGAATTGGAGATGTTGGAGCATTCTGGAGCTTTTTGGAGTGTTTGGCCGAGAGAGTTGAGCTCACTGTCCAAAACAGGGGATTGCATCGATCGACACACCTTTGGTGTCGATCGTTGCACAAGCGAGATGGGCCAAGACTGGGCGGTTTAATGAAGAGTGAAGATATTACACTTTGGTCCAGAAGTTCCTGATATTTACAAAGAAGCCCCAGGCCGAGATTATACCTATATAATTAAGTTTTTGGTGTTTTAATTAGATACGCTTTCATACTTAGAGCTAAGAGATTTTTAGAGCTTTTGGGGCTGATCTGATCCTATACTTCATCTATTTTGGAGAAGATTTCGAACCCCTCTATCTATTTATTTTCTTATATGCAATCTATTAATTCTATGATTTCTGTTTCATTAATCATGTCTGAGTAGATTCATTGTTAGGTTTAGGGATTCTCATTAGGGATCTCATGACTTGTTAGATTTAATTAATTCAGTTAAGGATTCAAATCAATAGATGTTCTTCAATCTAAACTGTGCTTAATGCTAGTTCTAACCTGATCACTTAGAATCTAGATCATAGGTTGCTAGGTTGGCACGAAAGTGTGATTTAGAACCTGAACTATTTAGATTGAGCAATTGAATTACTCGCAAAGAAATTTGGTTTAGTTTAATTGTGAACATATCGAACCTGATCATTAAAGTTGGTTTAATCTGTTAGGAATTACAAAGACATTTGGATTTCTGCAATTAGGCTTAGAGAATCTTCACAGCGAAAGTTGGTTTATTCTATATATGTGCTTCGAGTTCTAGAACTGTGTTTAATTAGATCCTGACTGATTATTAATCTGCTTGTCTGATTTCCTGAGAACTCCCTAGACTTAGCGCCCTTTGTTTATTTCTTACAACTCACTCCTGCTATTGTTTGCTTCCTTGTTTTGCTTTTAGTTTACTTTACATTGCTTTCATCTTAGTTTAAATCTCTATAGTTCTTAACCTATCGAAACCGGAGTCTATGTGGATTTGATACCTTATATACTACGATTGCACAACTGTGCACTTGCAGTAGAATAGGATTAATTCTTGACCCTATCACATGCCTAAGCTCCCTCCACGCATGCTCAAGGGTGAACTTGCAGTGGTAATCATTGTAGAAGATGTCAAGAGCTGCTTTCATCACGTCGTTGTCATTTTGGCCGCTTGATTGATCTTTCAAAGCCGCATCGTAGCACCCAACAAACTTGCAGACTTGGTCATTCAGCCTTTGCCACCTCTGCTTGCACTGACCAAGCTCCCTAGCCTGCGTCCCAACCAGCAGAGGACTGGAGTTGTAATATTCCTGAATTCTCCTCCAGAAAGCACCAGCCTTCTGCTCATTTCTCACTATTGGGTCCTTGCTGGTATTCAGCCAAGCACCAATGAGTATAACATCCTCTTTAGGCGACCATTTCCTCCTCTCCTTAACACTAGATTCATCAGAACATTGGCTGCTAAACCGAGGAAGTTCTGATGAATCTAGGTCTACCATCTTACTGGCAAGTAAGCTAACAACCCCTGGGGAATCTAAAGAATATGTGATAGTAGAATCCGATTCTGATGTGTATTAGGTTTTGTGAGGGGTGTGAGTTCAGTGTGTTTTTTAGATATATTTATTTAGTGTTTTTGCAATCAATGAAAACAACTATTTAACCTACCCCTAACCACCAAGCAATTATAACACATCAAATCCTAATTCATGAAGTTAAACATCCATTTAAAACCCATTAAGTCATAACAGTTGGAAGATTGTGTTATGGTTTTATATCAATTACTCAGTTTATAGTTTTTTCAGTGGGAAGTATGATTACACATCCATTTAAAAAGTTTCTGAGTTTACACTTATTTTTCAGTGGGAAGTATGATTACACATCCATTTATAGTTCTTTTTCAGTTTAAAAAGTATCAAAGTTATGGAAAACAAAGTTTACAGACGCACCTTAAGTAAGCTTCTCAAGCTCAGTAAGCCTCCTGGTGAGCTTCTCCACCTCTTCCTGGACAGTTAGAAATGAGAGGTCAGTCCTTTTTAATAACTGAGATACAGGAAAATGTTAAAACTGAAGTTACCTTTAGTTTCTGAGTTTCTCTAGTAAGCTTCCGAATCTCTTTCTCAACACCACAAACCCATGGTTGACGGAAATGCAACCCATCATCCTACACATTAAAATAAGGATCAGTTGACCAACAAGTTAAACAAGAAATGAACATGCTATCTCGGGCACGATATAAACAAAAGTTACCAAGTTAAACAAGAAATAAACTGAAGTTACCTTGTACATTTTGCAGGTAAAATATCGCTTCCCAAGTAGATTGTCTTGAGCTTCTTCTGCAGCTATCTCGGGCATGATACTTCCCCCACATGGGCACCTTGTGGGAATCCCATACTCGGCATCTGCTACGTATCCTCTCATGTCGATGTATTTCTGGAGCCTCTTCATGTCTCTCCTCTCTTGGTACGGGTCCGTCGTTAAGCCTGTGTCAGTATAAACATTAGTCCACATAATGGTATAAGAAACAAACCAAGAGTGGGGCTCATAAACATACAACTCAAGTAACACACAACACTTTCATTCTCTCATGTCATCTACATAACAATTCATAATTATAATGTTCCTAATAAAAGGCATGCATATATATATGAATGCCAATTTATGACCTAGTGCTCTCGTGCAATCCTGCCTAGAAACTTATGGCCCAATATACTACAACATCTCTTAATCTTACTCAACGATATCAACAAGGATATTATCTTCTTTGGATAATATCCATCCATTTGCAAAAATAAAAGTCAATCATCTTCACCAATAAAAATTGCAAAGTTAATATTCTTCAGTGAAATTAAGTAGAATGAGATATAGAACGAAACTAAAAGTCAATCAACACTTTTTTAAACGAAACTACCGATATAGAACTCTCTAAAAAGTGGATAAGATTAGCAAATGCGACAACTACTAAAACTCTCAAAATGTTCAATTTCATATCTAAACACAGAGAAATTATGATGAGTTATAGAATATAAAGCAATGCATAGCTAGCTACTAACTCTAGCGACAAATCAAACACAAAGATATGATTCAAAACACACAAATCATTGTCGGAAAAACACAGATATATGATTCAAATCAACTACATAGAACTCAAGTAACTCACTAACTCTAGCGACAAATCAAACAACACACAAAGCATTATCGGGAAACTGTTGGAAGTTTTGGTTGATCCTGATTCAATTCTCATATTGATATCAACCTAAACATGCATTAGATCTAGGTGTTCTTATTTAGAAACATATGATCTCACCTTTTACCTGTTTGTTTGCAGCGGAATTGATGAACAGGTCAATGATCAGGGAGATACACCGAGAGATGGATCCTCCAAAGGCTCACACACGCAATCACAGGAAACTGGTTGCTAGACCGAGCTGAGATGGGGCGCAGAGAGAGAGGAGAATCGCGGCTGGGTTAGGGTTAGGGAGAAGGAGACTTTGGCTTTTAGTCATTAAAAGCCTTCTCCTTCCCTTTTGGGCTTTTGGGCCCAATCTGATTAAATCACATTTAATCAGACCCATTATTCATTCTCTCTTAGTACGACAAATGCCTAGCACTTTTGTCGTACTTCTGCTATGCCTTTCAACATTATTTCCTGCTAGCTTAAGCGTGTGACCCATATGGGATCATACAATAAAGGCAATAAGTCCAAGACTTATAGATCATGAGCGGACTCTAGCAAGCCATCATGACCCCCAGCATTGTATGACTTATGTCTGATCACTGACATACTCTTACGTTATAGAGACAGTACAGAGATTGCTGGACACAATTCCAACAATCTCCCACTTGAACTGGAATCTCTGTATTCATAATCCCTTTCGTCTCAATATCTCGATTAGTCATAAGGCAAGATTAGTGTCATCCTTATAAAGCCTAATCTTGTTCATCGGACTCTGATTTGATACTGACAATACAAACGACTCGGGAAAGTCCGTTTGAGCATGGCCATGCGTTTTCCAGTATTCAAATCTCCGATTGGCCTAGAGATATTCACTCCATTTATATTGGAGGGACAAATCCCATCTTGTTCCATCACTGTGAACTACTCATCTCATGATGTACCCAAACAAGGTCCTTATAGCTATCGCAGAACGATAGCGTTAGACAATGATCAAAGTGCATCAGTCCATATGCAGTCACATGCATGCGAACTCAGGTCTAAGGACTATACTCTATAGTCGTAGTAAGAATCTCTTATGACACAGATATAAATATCCTGAAGAGTTCTTATTAGCGGGTCTTGTCCGGTCGTATGTTCCCAACATACACCTACGTACTGACTTTCATGCCGAGCATCTATGACACACTGAGACTTTGTCATAAGTCACGTACCAATCCAGTCTTACACGGTTGTTGGTGTTCCAATTTCAACAACCTTCGACTAGGGACAGGATGATATAAAACATTTATCAAATATAGGATCTCATGATCAAGCTAAATGACTTCGATGACTCAAGATCAAATCATTTACTTCGATGACCTATAAAATGGTTCATATCATTTTGGAACGATTATTTCATCACAGTTAAAATAATCTTGAAATAATAATTTCATTAAAACATAAATAATAATGTTTTACAAGAACGTATCAAATAACTAAAATAAAGCTCACAAAACTCCCACTCAAATTTAGATTACATTTCAATGTTTCTAATGCCTACAGCTTCAGTCAGGAACTCGAGCTTAGGCCTTGGGAGTGGCTTTGTCAACGGATCAGCGACGTTATCATCTGTCGGAACTCGGCTGATCTTGACTTCCTTTCTATTAATGATGTCACGTATCAAGTGATATCTTCTTTGAACATGCTTGGATTTCTGGTGTGATCTTGGTTCCTTTGCCTGAGCTATAGCACCATTGTTGTCACAAAATAGTGCCAGAGGCTCAGCCGCATCTGGTATCACACCTAGTTCCATAATGAACTTTCGAATCCAAACAGCTTCCTTCGCTGCTTCCGAGGCGGCGATATATTCAGCTTCTGTAGTGGAATCAGCAACGGTGTCCTGCTTGGAGCTTCTCCAACTTACTGCACCGCCATTCAGACAAAAGACATAACCGGACTGTGACCGGAAATCATCTGTGTCTGTCTGGAAACTTGCGTCCGTGAATCCACTGACTTTAAGCACATCACTTCCACCGTACACTAAGAACTTATCCTTAGTATGTCTTAGATACTTCAAGATGTTCTTTACGGCAATCCAATGGTTTTCACCTGGATTTGACTGGTATCTACTCGTCATGCTCAATGCGTAAGCAACATCAGGACGAGTACAGATCATGGCATACATGACAGATCCTATTGCAGATGCATAAGGAATATTCTTCATGCGCTCAAGCTCAGCAGCCGACGTAGGGCTCTGCTTCTTGCTTAGCGTCGTGCCATGTACCATTGGCGTGAAGCCCTTCTTGGAATCTTTCATGCTGAATCTTTGTAGGACTTTGTCAATGTATGAGTCTTGACACAAGCCTATCAGCCTCTTAGGTCTATCCCGATAGATCCTAATTCCAAGAACGTATGCGGCTTCACCCATGTCTTTCATGGAAAAACAACTTCCAAGCCAGTCTTTTACAGACTTCAGCATTGGAATGTCGTTTCCGAGAAGCAGTATGTCATCAACATACAGAATAAGAAAAACGATTTTGCTCCCACTAGTTTTCTTATACACGCATTGTTCTTCTTCGTTTCTGATAAAGTCAAATTGCTTGATCGCTTCATCAAAACGAAGATTCCAGCTCCTCGATGCTTGCTTCAATCCATAAATGGATTTATGAAGCTTGCATACTTTCCCAGCATTCTTTGGATCTATGTAACCGTCAGGTTGTGTCATATACACATCCTCTTCCAGAATACCATTCAGGAAGGCGGTTTTCACGTCCATCTGCCAAATTTCATAATCATGAAAAGCTGCAGTTGCTAGTAGAATCCGAATAGATTTCATCATAGCCACCGGTGAATAGGTTTCATCGTAGTCCACACCGTGAACTTGTCTGAAACCTTTTGCCACCAACCTGGCTTTATAAATCTGGACATTTCCATCCACGTCAATCTTCTTCTTGAAGATCCATTTGCACTCGATGGCTTTTACACCAACGGGTAAGTCAACCAACGAAAATACTTGGTTGACCGACATGGAGTCCATTTCGGAATCAGTGGCCTTGCGCCACTTAGAGGAATCTGGGCCCATCATGGCTTGATTGAAGTTCGATGGTTCATCACCATCAATGATCAAAAGATCATGACAGTCAGTCACGAGGAATCCCTGATATCTCTCGGGTTCGTGACGGATCCTCCCGGATCTTCGAACTTCAGGTACTACAGGTTCAGGCTCTACAATTTCTTGTAGATCCTCCTGCTGCTCTTCCTCATTAGGTTGAGCAGTATCCTGTTCATCTTGAATTTCTTCAAGCAGTACCTTACTCCCACTGCCTTTCTTAGAGAGAAACTCTCTCTCAAGAAAGTTACAATCCCGGGCAACAAAGATCTTGTTCTCGGAACGTAGATAGAAGTAATAAGCCTTGGTTTCCCGTGGATAACCAATGAAGTAACATTTGTCAGATTTTGGTGTAAGCTTGTCTGAGATTAATCTCTTGACATAGGCTTCACAACCCCAAATTCTGAGATAAGACAGCACTGGAGCCACTCCAGTCCATAATTCATATGGTGTCTTTGCTACTGCTTTTGATGGCGCTCTGTTTAATGTGAACACTGCTGTTAGCAGAGCATATCCCCAAAGGGATATTGGAAGGTCTGTGTGACTCATCATAGATCGAACCATATCCAATAAGGTCCGATTTCTCCTCTCAGAAACACCATTCCATTGAGGTGTTCCAGGAGGAGTGAGTTGGGATACGATCCCACACTCTCTCAGATGATCACTGAATTCCTGGCTTAAGTATTCTCCTCCTCGGTCGGACCGAAGAGCCTTAATGCTTTTGCCAAGTTGGTTCTGTACTTCATTTTGGAATTCTCTGAACTTCTCAAAAGATTCAGACTTATGTTTCATTAAGTAAACATATCCATACCTACTGAAATCATCAGTGAAGGTAATGAAGTACTGATAGTTTCCTCTTGCATTAGTGGACATTGGGCCACACACATCAGTGTGTATCAGGCCCAATAAGTCACTGGCCCTCTCGTTAGGTTTATTAAAGGGGGCCCGTGTCATTTTGCCCATCATGCAGGATTCGCATTTCTCACATGACTCAAAGTCAAATGAGCCAAGAAGTCCATTCGAATGGAGCCTCTTGATGCGTTTCTCGCTGATGTGCCCTAAACGACAATGCCATAGAAACGTTCGGTTTTCCTCATTAGGTTTAAACCGTTTTGTATTAATGTTATAAATTGGCGCAGATTGATCGAGTATGTAAAGCCCATTCGTAAGGGGGGCAGAACCATAGAACAAATTGTTGCGATTGAAGGAACATAATTTATTCTTAACTGAAAAATCATAACCTTCCAAATCCAACAAAGAAATTGAAATAATATTTCTGCTTATAGCAGGTACAAAATAACAATTATTAAGTTCTAAAATCAATCCCGAAGGTAAAGACAACAAGTAAGTTCCTACAGCTAGTGCTGAAACTTTCGCTCCATTCCCAACTCGTAGTTCCACTTGTCCTTGCTTCAGCCTTCTACTGTTGCTGAGTGCCTGCATATTAGTACAAATATGAGCCCCACAACCAGTATCCATGACCCATGAGGTATTATCAGAAGTAGTTGTATTAACTTCTATAACAAAAATACCTGATGAAGAAGTCTCGAAAGTCTTCTTCTTTAATTCCTTTAGACCTTCCTGGAATTTCTTGCAATCTCTTCTCCAATGCCCCAGTTCTTTGCAGAACCTGCACATGTCAGTAGGCCCAGCCTTGGACTTGGGCTTGGGCTTTGGCGTGTCTGAGTCCACGACTTGGACACCCTTGGCCTTTCCCTTATCCTTAGCAGAAGACTTCTTAAACCCCTTGCCCTTTTGTACCATAAGTACATTGGGGTCCTTGGCGGTTTTCTTCAAGTTGGGCTCTGCAGTCTTGAGCATTCCGTGAAGCTCAGGCAGTGTCTTACTCAAGCCATGCATGTTAAAGTTCAGAATGAACTGATCATAGCTTGCAGGTAAAGACTGCAGAATGATGTCGCAGGCAAGTTCCTGGCTGATTGGGCAGTCGAGTTTGTGAAGATGATCGAGATAACCCATCATCTTCAACACATGAGGACTCACTGCCGCATTCGCAGCCAACTTACAGTCCAAGAGGTTCTTAACTGTCTGGAACCTCTCGGTCCTAGCCTGCTCCTGAAAAAGCGATTTCAGGCTTGCCATGATTTCGATTGGAGACAACACACTTTCGAACTGCTTTTGCAGCTCTGGAGTCATTGTCACCAACATCAGGCAATAAACATCATTTTCATCTGACGAATGCTTTTCCCAAGCATTGTGCAGAGTCCTGGCAGCATTGGCAAGAGGCCTCTCGGGGAGGGGATCTCGAAGGACGTAATCCTTCTTCTCCTGCTTGAGGACCAGCCTCAAGTTCCTTGACCATGTCAGGAAGTTCGTTCCAGTCAGCTTCTCCTTCTCGAGAACAGACCGGATCGAGAACGTGTTTTGTGTGCTTGTAGTAGTCATATCTGAAATATATAAATAAAAAGGTTATTAGTTATATGTTCAAAATGATTAATCTCGTATTAAAGTATAATATGATTAATCATGCATTATATTCAATAACCTAAGTTACCCTCAATAGAATATAATGATTCCAAGATCCACATATAACTAAGATCAAAGTGGGCCACTGGCCGTCACCCAATCTTAGCTTATATCGGTAAGCCCTATATCGGCTAATTATATCCGTGATATAACTCTTGGTTGTGAATCTGGGCCCGAGGCCCAATCCACCCTGATGTCTCAAGGCCCGGGACTCCCGATGGCCTAGTCAAGAAAACCGGACTATACAGTCATGTAATCATTAATGTCTGGGACTCCCAATGACATTTATGAATCACAAACCGTCTTACCCACGCAAAAGCAGACATCCTCACACTGTAAGGCCATGAATGCAATTGAATGGGCTTTGACAGCTGACATAGCCTGGACAAGACATCCAACGCTTGATATTGTTTGAGGTCCGTAGGTTTATTAAAATCATTCCCAAAATAGAAGATTACTATTTCGGGAAACTTTCTATTTATGGAAACCTACTATTTTTGGAAACTTTCTAAAATTGGAAACTTTCTAAAACCGGAAACTTTCTAACTTTAGAAACTTCTTTAAAATCCAAAACCCGCAAATTCAGAAACTTCTAATTTTGGAAACTTTCTAATTTCGAAATTTCGGAACTTTATAAAATTTAAAATCGAATTTCATAATTTTATTTTATAAAATAAGTTTTAAATTTAAATCTGAAGAATGACTCAATTAATGGCCCAATTGTTTTAACTTCTTGGCCCGAGGCCCAAGAATTGGTCCATGTCCAAGACATGACCCAATTGTCCAATTAATTGACATAACCGGTCTGGTTCATTAAAACTGGTCTAACCAAGTTTCAATTACTACGATGACCACAATTGTCAACCGGTTATTTACTAAACCGGATTTTCTCAATTTATTTGGTCCAACCAAATCAAATTAGAAATCCTGGTTTAGGCACTAAATCCAATAATTCTTTCGACATTGGATTTCTTATTCCGGTTTAACCAGATTTAATAAAATTATTAATCTGTTTATTAAACCAGAACGAAGATTTTAATTAAATCTTAAACCGAATCACCTAACCGAGATTGAACCGGTCACGAACCATCCATGGCCGTGACCTAATCCACACGATCACAGCCGACCAGCCGCGTTCAATCCACGATCCACGGACGGCCGAGCCTCACGTGATCGGGATGCAGCTGGACGGGACGAGCTCGGGACGTTCGGGTGGGACGGTCGGGACGGTACTCGGCCTCGATCACGCGGGACAGCCGGGAAGCGATCGGGACGACGCGATCGACTCGATCCATCCGTCCGATCCGACCAACCGGCCATACCTCTCGGCCATACACACCAACCGGCCAAGCCGGTTGATCCAATACCCGGCCAATCGCAAATCTGAGTCATATAGCTCATGTTTTGCGATTTTTCTTGTGTGTTTAGAGTTCAATTCTGATTCTTAATCGTTTTATCTTATCAGTAATTGATTCAAAAACAATTCTAATCAGATTTAACAACCTAAACAATGAATCTAAAACAAGAAACCTAAGAACCAATGGCTCTGATACCACTGTTGGAAGTTTTGTTTGATCCTGATTCAATTCTCATATTGATATCAACCTAAACATGCATTAGATCTAGGTGTTCTTATTTAGAAACATATGATCTCACCTTTTACCTGTTTGTTTGCAGCGGAATTGATGAACAGGTCAATGATCAGGGAGATACACCGAGAGATGGATCCTCCAAAGGCTCACACACGCAATCACAGGAAACTGGTTGCTAGACCGAGCTGAGATGGGGCGCAGAGAGAGAGGAGAATCGCGGCTGGGTTAGGGTTAGGGAGAAGGAGACTTTGGCTTTTAGTCATTAAAAGCCTTCTCCTTCCCTTTTGGGCTTTTGGGCCCAATCTGATTAAATCACATTTAATCAGACCCATTATTCATTCTCTCTTAGTACGACAAATGCCTAGCACTTTTGTCGTACTTCTGCTATGCCTTTCAACATTATTTCCTGCTAGCTTAAGCGTGTGACCCATATGGGATCATACAATAAAGGCAATAAGTCCAAGACTTATAGATCATGAGCGGACTCTAGCAAGCCATCATGACCCCCAGCATTGTATGACTTATGTCTGATCACTGACATACTCTTACGTTATAGAGACAGTACAGAGATTGCTGGACACAATTCCAACAGAAACACATATATATAAACACCCTATAAACTAACCCTAAACGGAAAACAAATCGAACAATCAATGAAACTCTTAATCAATTGACAACACTCTAACGAACCCTAAATGGAATCCAAAATCGAACCCTCGCCGAAACCATTAATCCAAAATCGAACCCTAATTACGACACAAAACACTAAATCCAACCCCAATCGAAACCATAAACCGAAACCCTAAATCGATTCCTAACTCGCTCACGAGCCCTATATCAAACCCGAAACAAAACCCTAACAAATAACCAAAAATCGATTCCTAAATCGATTTAGAATACAAAATCAAACCCTAAATAGCATATACTCTATCGATTCCCATACATCAATTCTTCATAAAACTTACATACCTGATTTTGAAAGAAACCCTAAATCGCCTAATAATCGCCCTCCGAAGAACATAAAACTCTCTGTCTCTCTCTTTCTCAAATCGCGTCGAGACAGAGGAATGAAGCCAAAGGGAAACCTTTAGTTTCTAACAGAGGGTTTCGACCGAAAAAAAACAAAAAAGGACGAATGGGACATTGCCACATTTTTAAGAAACGGTTTCTTAAAGTTCTAATTTAAGGATCGATCCTTAGTTATATGGCGATTTTTAATTTTTTTTAAACGGAAGCTCCTAAGATACCGCGCCTAAAACCAGCTAAAATTCGACGATGTACATGGTCTAATAATCTTCCATAAATCCTCTATTTAATAGATGATTTCAAATTCCCCCGCCCCCGGAATAACTTTCTCGTTTTTACAGAAATTACAAGGGCAGAAAAACCTACCACCATTATTTAGCGCAAATGGCTGGTTACTTGCAAATTCGATGAATTGCTCGACCCCCATCTCGAACTCCGCCGAAATTTTTTGCGTCTCTGGATTTATCCTCTTATACATTCATTCCCGATGATTATAGTAGCCCGATATCTTTTAAAAAAGAGTTTTTTTTGTTTTGTTTTTTGTTTTGTTTTTTTTGTTTCTTTGTTTCTTTTTTGTAAGAATCTTGTACAAATGAAATGAGAAAACGATGGATGTGTATATATAACCTTTTTGCGACTGATTAGCAACTCAATATGTTTGTCTTAAAATTTTGTTATAAAGAATCGCCGTAGCAATTAAAACGTGTTGTATAACCGTTTTTACAGCTATTGTGCGACGTTTTTGCAACCCACTTGAGGTTAATCGCGAATTAGTCGCATTATAACGACCCACCGAATATAGTCGTAATTCAGTCATAAATTCCGCTACTAAAGTACGACTGAATATTTAAGTATCATATAGTCGCGTATTAGTCGCAATATGATGACCTTTTTACGACTACTAGACTCAGTCGCAAATTTAGCGACTAAAGTACGACTGTTCTTACGTTGTCTTTAAAGAATCGGTAAACAGTCTCACATCAGTCGCTATATTTGCGACTGAGTATTCAGTCGCAAAATGTAGTCTTAAAAATCATGTATTCTTGTAGTGCGTTAATGATAATTTTATTAACAAATTCTATCTAAATGAAGTGAAGTCTAGATGAAAGAATGAAGTCTAGAGATGGAAGAGTGAAGTATAGAGAGGCAGAGTGAAGTCTAGAGTCATTTGAACACATGACTAAATTAACTATTATCCCTAATGGCTCTATTCTCTCCAACGGCTCTTTTTCCCATTTAAGATCTGAATATTCCTCTTTGTAACTCTATAAAGAGATGTATCACGACCAAGATCGATAGACTTATTTTCTCCTTATTCTCTGTATTCTCTTTAAACTAGTTCTATACTCTCTTAATCATTTTCCGCAAGCACTCTAAAATTCTATCATGGTATCAGAACAAAGATCTTGATTCTACTACTCTCTTTGAATTTCTCTTGTTTCTCTTTCAAAATTCTCAATCTCTCACTTTTTATAAAAAACGTCCATCAAATGTTCGACACAATTCTTAAATAAAATTTCAAGCTAAAAGCTATGAGTTCTTTTGTTACTACCACCAAGGGCTAAAAACTTTTAGTTGTTCCTAATATTCTCAAAGGAAACAACTATCTTGTGTGGTCTAGAAATACTAAAACTGTTATAAGAGGAAGAAGACTTTAGACACATATATGTATCATCTTAAGGGAATGCCCAAAGAAATCCCTCAAGAGCAAAGGAAAATACCTAGAGTCTCTAACAGAGGATGAGAAAAAGAAGCCCTTAAAGAAGAAGAAGGGAAATGGGAAGAAGATCAACAAGGGACTCTTAGCCTTCTCCGATCATCGCTAGTCCGGCCATCTTGGAAGCCTACTCATATTGTAAGACTCAAAAGGATCTATGAGACACTCTCAAAGGTGTGTATGGGAACACATCAAACTTAAGATGCATCGTTGAAATCAAGAAAGCTATCAATGATCTCCACCAAGATAATATGGAGTTCACCAAGCATCTTGGCAAGTTTCAAACTCTATGGTCTGAACTTCAGATGCTTTGGACAATGAGTGTGGATCTAAAAGTGTTGAATGATAGGCGTAAATCATTTGGAAGTCTAATAACATTTGATGTTTGTGATTTATGACAAAAAATGCTAAATATTTCATGTTTGTTTTCTGGATTTTTTGTGCCTGTATAAAAATCCCAATGGATCTGACACGGGGGACTATGGTGTTGGATTTTCCATTGCAACAGCTCTCTCTCTACGCTATTTTTAATTGGAATGGTAAGTTTCAAGCTCGTTGTACTTGCTGATTACGACATTATGTGACGATCATTCAAGTGTTTTATAAAACAATAACATTTTATGAGCATGTAGTGTTTCAAATTCTTATTTTTGTTTCTCATAATGTTTACCACAATTAGTATACAACCTAAAGATACAAATGACATTATAACCTTCCAGGTTTTGTTCTCTTGAATATTTCCTCATTTTTGTGTTTTAAATGTGCTATTTCTCTTTAAACTAATATTTCATTTATTTTTATCATGGATTAAGGGAAAACTACCATTTGTAGAAAAAAACACTATATGTATTACCATATAGACTTGAAGCTTTCGTTCCATCAAAACTCGGAGAAGTTATGATCATGCTATAATCAAGGAAAGAAATCTATTACTTCAAGTACTTCTCCGTATATGTTTGTAGTCTGGCAATGACTATATTCTTTCTGATATGCAACATGAAGAAGACACGAGGAAATGTGAGTCTGAGTGTTTTACATGCCAAAGAAGAGCTTGCTTGGTACCGAGCATCTTCTGGGAAGAGCCCAAACTTAATCCCTGAACTAGATTTTGACCGTATTTCTTTGGTTTATGTTTTTGCTTTTCAAATATATTTTAATTTTAATTTTTGTTTTTATATAAATTAAGTTGGTTAACTATTCAATCCAATCTATATTAAATGAAAAATTAATAAATTAATAAATTATATTGTTAACTTATATTTTAGTAGTTGTGGATTATTGTTATTTTTAGTATATGATTAGTTTACTTTATTGTTGTAAAACTACAAATATATTTTATTTGACATTTTTATTTAAGTTAATTCTAACTTAGTTTAACCCATGATTTTACTACTAGAAATGTTAAAATCAATAATCTTTGTATATAATGCAATTTTAGTAATATATAAGTTGTTAGATTCGATATGCTAGGTTTTCGATTTAATTATATATATAATTGTTTATTTTAAATACTATAGTTTTAACGCATGATTTAAATAATTTTAATATTTTATATAATCTAAAATATATCAATTGAGACTGATTAATACATATTTTTAATTCGTATTCCAGTAGAAAAAGTTTGCTTTTGATATTATAGATATTTGAAATTGGTTAATTTATTTTTTGACTAGATTTATAATGGTCTAAATATAAAAATTATGTTTATTTTATAGATCTAAATGTCACTAACATATAATAATTCATTCATTAAACATTATTTGGATTGATTTAAGTTCATTTTAGTGTTTCTATAATTAAAATTTTTTAATTCGTCTTTTTAACTTGTCTTCCAATGAATATAAAACTTTTAAAATATTTTTATAATAAAAAATTAATATGTATTTTAAACCATGTTATAGTAGTCTAAGTATTTTGAAAATCTGATAAAATAATTCTTTAAAAACTATCATTGTAAAAACATCAACCGTAATCAAACTCATCATGTATTGCAATAATATAATTATTGAATAATTTTAATATTCTATGAAGTTAAGAATATATTAATTGAAATTAGTTAATACATCTTTTTAGCCCGTTTTTAGTAGTCATTTTGCTTTTTAATAGTATACATAATTGAAATCGGTTAATCTTTTTTATTAATATGATTAATGTTTTATAATGGTCTAAATATAAAGATTTTATATTTTTAATAGATTAAAATGTAAATAAAAATCATTTTTGTAAATTATAATTATATATATGAATTTACTAATTATTTTTCTTAAAATGAAGAAGTTAAAAATATTTTTTAATATTTAAAAATATAAATATCAATTAAAAAGAAGATACTAAAATATATTATGAAAATATATTTTTTGAGTAAAATCATAAATTATAGAATATTTATATTAAAATATATTTAAATTTATTTTATAATAAATTTAATAATAAGTTTGAAATTAACAATTATTTTTTAAGAAATAAAAAAATAAAAATATATTTCTTAAAAAAAGGAAAAATCAAAATATTTTTATAATATATATTTAATTATTTTTTATTTTTTTATAACCGTGGAAATCCCAAAATTTTACAGGCTCAAAGACTAATCCCACAAGGTCTTGCATCCGAGTACGCGTTTGGAAATTTATTCTAAATTTAAAACACGGTTAGGTGGTTAGGAGGATTCGAACCTGAGTAGCGGAAGGGTACTATCACTATCTTTACCACTAGAATACGAGCTCATGGTTTATAATATATTTATAAATATATTTTGGAACAAAATAATTAATTAGTGAATATTTAGTATGATCCACATATAATCCAAAATTTAATAATCTCAAAATACTTTTAATGAACTCAAAATTTTCAAATAAATGTAGTGGTATAATTCGTAATATCCTACATAAAAATAATTTTAGTTTTAAAAATAGTCATCTGTTTTAATAATATAAATAAAACGTGTTAGTTAAGTATAAGACTGAAGGAAACTAAAGAGGATAGAATGCTTCTTGCTCAAAAGCTATTCCAAGTTAGATTGGTGACGTTCTCAGCTATTGCAGTTGTATTAAACTGCGATGTTTGTTATTCTTTCTCTCCTCAAAATATAATCGATAATATTAAATATGCTTCATCATTTACTTTTCATTACTCTGATGTTATTTCACAATTTTTGATATAATTGGGGTTGGAACTATAATCAATTATACGAACAGTTCAGAACACAATTATAGAACAACTAAGCATTGGGAAAATAACTACAATATGATATTTAAATAAAAAATAATGTTTCAAATAAAACTGGATATGAAAATTAAATACAAATACAATTAATTATAAAAATAATAAATTAAATTGTATTTATTTGTTTATTTATTTTAATACAAAAAATGGATATGTGATCAACTATTAAAGAACAGCTACCTCTATTGATTAAATATTAAAAAATCTAGATTTAATTATAAAATAATATTTTATATAAATATTTGAAAATAAAAACTAATAAAATATAAAACACAACTAAAATTAAGTTTAATACATATTTTTATATAAAATCATATAATATATGTAAAATATATATTTTAAAATATTTTAATATATTTAATATTTCAGATCCGGATCCGGATATCCAGAATTCAAAATAAGATAGTCGGATCCAGATCCGGCTTGGACGGATACTAGATTTCACTATTTGGATCTTGTTTCGGCCCTCCCGGATATTCAAATTTTCGGAGCGGATCCCGAATTAGATCTCTTAATCCGTTTTGGTTTGGTGGATATCAAGTTAGATATATTAGTGGTCTATTTTATATGTTTTTGAATATTTAACATTTTTATTCAGATCATTGATCTTATATATATATATATATGTTATATTATTACTTTAACTACAAATGTGATATTTTACCATGCAAACTGACTGATACGTATGTATCTGATTTGCTATCATTTTCTTAATCACTTGGGCTAACTACAAGCATGATATTCCAATAATGTGTGTTATGCAATTTGAGCTTCTAGATTTGCATAAAGATAACTCAATTCATTAGTATAATTATTATTATTAAATTAAAAATTATAATAAACTCCATAACTTATTGGTCCAGAATTTTCTTCGATCCTCAAGATATTCAAAAATGAAAAAGTAATGATTAGCAAAAATATTTAATATTCTGAATTTTATATTATGATTATAATATTCTTATTTTTTGCGAAGCAACTTACGGCAAGTTAGGTAGTTTATTGCAATATATACTTTCAAATATAAAACAACATATATTAGATATTCAAATGATTTACTTAATTATCAATGATTATATTTTCAGATGACTTATCTAATTATCGATGATTATATTTTCAAATATAAGAATTAGATAAGTCTTCAATATTTAAAGGATTCTGTCGATAACAAATTATGATCTATGTGCTTTTAAAAACAAATCACTAAAATTACACAAGATATACATAAACTTACAAACAATGAAAAATTAACCTAAAAAGAATGACACCTATTTTATAAATATTTTGTCTAGTAAAAAAAACAACAACGTTCCTTCATTTAAACATACTATTTTCCGTAAAAACCTTCTACCACCTAGTAGTCATGATATACAAACCGAACTTATAATTTATATTAACTTCTAGATAACATAAATTAGTCTTATGTCCGAATATACGTGCGGTCAACCACCTAGTTGGTAAATAAAGAAGAAGTGGAAACTTTTATAAGCTCGATATGATCTTTTTATTTGGTTTTGATTATGATCTTTTACGATTATTTGGCAAGTATCTTTGTTATTTATCCAGTATTATGTTTTGATAAATGAAAATATATGTAACTTACACTACAAGAAATCTCGGCCATAGCCACAGATTTTTTCGTGGCTATGGCCGATTATCTGTGGCTAAACTACCTTTAGCCGCGAATAGCCACGAATAGCTTTCGTGGCTACGGGCTCGTTGCTAATGTGTTATCGTGGTTATTCGTGGCAACTTTGCCACGGCGTAGCCACGAATAGCTAGAAACCAAAATCGTGGAAATATAGCCACGAATAGACACGACCATATTCGTGGATATTAGACACGACCATATTCGTGGATATTAGCCACGAATTGACACGACCTTTTTCATGGATATTGTCCACGACTAGCCACGAATATGTCGTGTCTATCTAGCCACGAATTACCACGACTATGTCGTAGACATATTTCCACTAATTGCCACGACTATCTCGTTGCTATGTAGCTACGACTAGCCACGAATATGTCGTGTCTAGGTAGCTACGAATTACCACGACTATGTCGTAGATATATTTCCTCGAATTGCCACGACTCTGTCGTAGACGAGTTTCCACGAATAGCTATGAATATCCACGAATATGTCGTGGCCAATAGCCACAATACATTTGTAGCTATCCATGGAAATCATTCAAAATCCACGAAATAATAATAACATTATATAGTTTTTAATTAATCAAAACTATACTAATTAATGTTAATTAGTATAAACATATTAATGTTAACCGAAAAAGTTACTAACACTGATTTCATTGCATTCAAAAGATCCTGTATATACATAACTAAAAAAAACATCTAATGATGTTTTAAGTTTACAGAGGAGGTTCAGATTGTAATACTATACTACAAACACTTATAACAAAACTAAACTTAATTTTGATCTTGTTCATTGATGACTGACCGAGAATGAGGAGTTGCATTAGCAAGGTTGATCGGAGAGAAGTTGTTGGGGTCGTTTGGCCGCTCCTGGGAAGGGTCTGAGTGGAAGCTTGGTGCGGAACCAGCACTCTCACGTGGAGCAGGTCGTGCAATAGGCTGATATGTCTCCGGATCTATTCCAGCCAGAGTTAAGAGAATCCCCAGCCCTTTGTTGATCCCACCTATATTATCATTCAGCCCTGATATGTTCTGCTCCATATTGCTGATCCTTGCATTAGTGTCCACATGCTTGAGGAGTGAAGAAGATGCAGTCTCATTGGGTGAGGCATTAAGGTACTGGATAGAACCAAGTCCGTACACTCGCCCCTTGCCGTTTTTTGCAGTCTACAAGATGAAAACACAAAGAGCATCGTTAACAAAACTACATAACACAAAACAGAACCATTAACAAAAGCAACTAATATCAATACTTGACAACTCATAACACAAAAGCCATTTCATTTCAATGGTTCACAAAATTATAACAGGAAGAGTATCTACCTAATGAAGTCAGATTCTAATTTAATAAGCACAAATAAAACTAGTTCCAAAACAATAACAGTTAACCATTCCTAATACAAAATCCATAAGCATCAGAAAACCAATATGGATGCTTACCTCGATGTATGCAGCTGTGAGCTCTTGACTAGAGGGAGCAAGGGGGGGTTCCATCAGAGACTGAAACTGCTGCGATCTGGACATAGCCAACTCCTCAACAGCCTTCACAAGAGCCTCTGCTCTCTTATCTACAATTTGGCCGTTTTTGTTCGAGTGAGTTTTAAGAACCACCGCAGTTGCAGGTGGTTCTTCGCCCATCTCGAGAGCCTACAAAGGAAAGCTATGTGTCAGTAATCAGAATGAAAAAACAATATACATTATATAATAAAGATTATAGTTTTGTAATACTTACCATTTTATGTGCCACACGAATGTGTGGCACACGTCCAGAAGTATGGCAGTGCTTCCCTAATCCATCTGGATTAGATGCAGAGTTCTCCGAGTTTGTCTTGCTTCTCCTTTGGTGAGTGTGATACCCCGTATCAAAAATACGGTCAACGGGCAGCAGAAAGTCAACCGGGGGGCAAAATTGTCATTTTACCAAAGTCGGGGGTAAAATAGAAATTTTGCCAAAGTTCGAGACGGGCCAAATATTCTTATGTTTGGACATAAAGAATGTTTAGAAGACCAGAATTGGAAGAATCGGAGCAGAAACGTGTTTTACGGCTTGTCGGGAATGGAAACCGACAAACCCGAAGAAACTTCAAAAATTCATAACCGGGGCTACGTAAGTCCGAACGGAGTGATTCGAAATGCTAAATTCATCAAATAGCATGGAGAGAATCAGTTTGTAGAGGTTTGAGGATTTATGGGATCATCCAGAGTGGTTCTAAAATATTAAATGCAAGATCAAGGAAAACCGAAGCTACGGGTTTAAGCGGTTTAAGGGTTGGTTAAGGGTGGTTTAAGGAAGGGTTTTTGGACAACAAAACACTCAGATGGACAGGTGTTATCTCTGTGATGGCGCCACCTTTCTCTCTTTGCATGCAATGCATGAGAATGGTTCATGAACATGGGAATTATTGTTGACAACTCTCATTTTTGGCAACAAAACCTCTCTATAAACTCCCTCACCACGACCTCTCTCTCCTCTCTCTCTACATTCATCCCACTTACCCAGAAAGCCCAGAAAATCCTTTGAATCTTCAAAGAAACTCAAGAACATTCAAAGTGTTCTTGAGTATTCTTCATATCCTTTTACACCAAAAATCCCATAACTCTCTCAATATAAACCCAAATCCACTTCTGCAAAGTGCTATAGCTTCCTCTCTCCCTCCTCTACAATATCCAGCCAGCCACCGTCGTCGTCGTCGCCGGATCTCGCCGGAATCTGGCCGGCAAGCAGATTCAGATCTGAATGTTTTGAAGCTATGGATAGCTAGATCTCTTCTTTGCGGTCAGTTTGATAGGTGGATCGTCTTCTGAGTCAGCGGAAAAAGGGGTGAACCGGCCGGTCAACGCCAGACCACCGCCGGTCAACGCCGGAGAAGTCGCCGGAGAAGTCACCGGAGAAGCCCAACCGCCGCCAATCTTCAGCCGGTTCTTCAAGGAGTGTGATGGGATGGTTTGATTCAAAATTTGGGTTGGTTTAAGGCTGGTTTAGCCTTGGTCAACGGTTAGGTCAAAACGGTCAATGTTTGACCAAAACCGGTTTAACCTAACCGGTTCTAATTAGACCGGTTCAGTTGGTTCAGATGGTTCAGTGGTTCAACCGGTTTGGTTTGGGAAGTCAACCGGTCTAAGTCAAATTCAACGGTCAACCTTCGGTCAACGGTCAATGTCGCCGGTCAACGCCGCCGGTCAACGCGGTCAGCGCCGGTCAACGCCGGAGATCAAGCCGGTCAATGCTTGGTCAATGGCCGTTCCGAGATTTCTGGGATATTCGAGAGTTCAGAGTTCGAGATTCGGGAGTTCGGGGTTCGTGTCGGACATCTCGGGATTCACATCCGCATCGAGCCGTCATTCCGCGCCTATCTCACAGTGAGTCGGCTCACAAACCTTTAGATTCATTTAGACCGAGAATCGAGAAACCGTAGTGCTAGGATTGCATGCCCGTTAATTAACCTGATTGGTAATTAATAATTAACTAGACGTTTAATGATAAACCGGATAAGACTGAATAAGCATATTAGGGTTTTAGAATTTAAAAAGTTAATCGATTGTGTGCCGCTAGGTTGTTAGTAATGATTGGGTGATGCATTCATATAGACCCGTTTGAATAGGACCATATATGCATATATAAGTATAAGAACGATAATTAATGAATCTATATACGGGAATTAAGATGAGATTAAAATACGGATTAAACCTAAACGAACTTATAGAATATTGTAACGGGATTGGGGTTTAGTTTTAATAGCGGGATTGGGTAATGAATATAGTTAATTAATAATGAGACGTCGGGGAGTTAGTAAGTTTACTAACTCTAAACCGACGGATCGAGGAGTTAATAAAAGATATCTAGAATGGGTTAAATAAGGAATGTGGTGAGTTTGTAAGCCGTCTACGGGTTAGCAATCCGCTAACCCAAGGTAGCGGATGAGAATGGATTAAAAGACTTAGAAACCCTAATAAGCCTGCTTGTGTTGTGATTGGGTGATTGATTGTGATTGCGTGATTGTATTGTTGTTGTTGTGAGCTTTGTGTGCAGGCTTGTTAGACTGCTCGGTGGTGGGCCGAGCAGTTGTTGTGGACACTTACTCCGGTCACGGGACCGGGTAAGTTAGTTGGTGCTGACTAGGTATCTTACCTAGTCAGAGCGGTGGTAGCGTAGTGGCTTGCGGAATGGTTGGGGATTTATTATTGATATTGATTGCGTGATCTGTGCTAGAGTCCCAGCGAGTCTGCGTGTTTATATTTCTGCAATAGGACTCTAGGGTGCGTTAGATTCCGCAAGCCTAGGTTTTGATTACGTTCCGGTACTTCCGACCCGATTGGATCCTCGGGTTTTTACCTAACCGGGTCATGGTGATTCCGGTTATGGTGTTAACCTACTGGGTGACGCCGGTAGGTGTGTGATTCGGAGAATACGGGGTCATGTCCTAGGGCCGAATCACATGGAAACTCAGGTTACCGGGGGTAACAGGAGTCACCGCGTATCGATGGACGGAGAACGGTGTCCTATTCGTGGGACCTTGTGTACACGTTTAGGAGTCGTGGGTTAGTTGCCATATAGGTGACGATATAAACCCGTGGAAGTTACCGAGATCGTAGGGCCCAGTGTTGTTTTATTATTTCTTTTGCTGCGCGATAGATAGATCGAGTCCAATCGAGGACATGTGCCGCAGTGCCTTCGATTTCCCTTAATCTTCTTTATCTTGGCTTGATTGTGTGTATTTGGGTTTATCACGACGTGGTAGTGCGTGATCGACCGTTTATTTCCTGCTGATTGTTATTTTGGGTTTTGGGGCGGGAATCTGTACTTTTAGATAGATTAGAAGCCGTTAGTGGGGAGCCGATTCACTGGGTGATCCTAGATCGCTCATTAGACTCTTTTGTGTTTTTTTCAGGTTTAGCAGCGACAGACGCGGGAGGTCCTCGGTGTAGCTTCGGGTTGCTTGTGACGGGTTTTGATTCGGGATTTTGGGATGTTTTTATTTCGGTTCGCCTGCTGCGCTATTTTGTGTTTTTGATTGTTTATATTGATGATTGTTTGTAAACCCGTTAAACGTTGTATTCAACGTTTGATTACTTAAAAATGAAATTGTTTCCCTGATATGAGGTTTCGTCCGAACCGACACAACTCACCGAAGTGGTACAAGGTGTACAACTTGTATTACGGAAGTGAGGATAGCGAGGTCAAAGATGGATTAGTGCGAGCCTTTGTCTCAAACCGATCCGTCTCTGACTTCGTCCTGTGACGAACTTTTCCTGTTCGACTTGCTCGGGTTCGATCGGTCATGTTCTTGTTTGATTGTTGACCGGTCAGCTCGGCGGTCAGCGGAGAATGGGAAAGGTGCGTTACAGAAGGGTGGTATCAGAGCATGGTTCTGCATGGGTTTCGAAACATTCCATTTTTGAGTGTTTTCCGTGTTTTATCGAGTCAAATGTGTCACACAAGCATCCATTAGGAAACCGAGCCGCGTCCGTTAAACCCGGGGTTGGGATGGGAAGTAGAATTTTTGTATGATCTGTACTAATGTTTTGTGTGTTTGGTTGCAGTATTACAGCAGTGTGTCCTGGGTGGAGTGGAGGTGTCTGTGTGTGTGTGCGTGGAGTAGTTACTGTTGAGCAGCATGAGTTAGCAGGGATCAGTCGGTTCGCAGCAGGGTCAGTTGGTTCAGTTTCAGGGATGATGGGATTCTTGGGAGAAGCAGATGTTGAGTTACAGTTACACCCCAGTGGCTAGAGCCGGATGTGCCACAGACACCTGCAGCATCAGACGTACCACCGATGTTTCAGTCATCGATTCTTGAGACGCCCGAGTTTGCCCCGCCACTTCATGTGGAGGACTATTTACTGAGTCCACTACCGTTCGGCTTGATCTAGATATGGAGCCTATAGACCTGGAGCAATATCCACATTGGGAGCAGCGGATGGATGAGCAGGTAGCGATGCTTGAGGATGTGTTAGAGCAGCAGGATGGGCCTCATCACCAGCCGGACCTACGACCTGGATTACCCCGTACACCGTTCGACATGGTTATGTCACCAGCGTCTACGGAGTCGCAGTTTGAGCCAGTCTCGTCACCAGCCGAGATGATAGAGACACCGCCAGCAGTACCAGAGGGCCATGGAGCGTCGACATGCCCGATTGCTGGATCAGGACCGTGTATACCCGATGTAGAGCCGTACCGAGCACCAGTACCAGAGGATTATCGAGCTGGACCTAGTTGCAGAGATCCTGAGCCCAGTTAGCCACCAGTCATTCTGATGCCAGTCGTTCCACCACCTCGACCCGAGCCAGCGAGGACTTGCCAGTTTTGTAGAGGTGAGGGTCATCGCACACCCGATTGTTTCATCGATTCCCCGATCGAGCCGACTTCTCTTTGTCAGTTGTGTGGTAGCTATGGTCATCAGGCGCCCGTGCGTTATCGTGGACCACGTTCAGCGTCCACTCCAGTCTGTCACTTGTGTGGCCGCGCAGGTCACGTTGCTCATCCTTGCCCGATAGCCGAGCCACAGCATGTCGGAGCACCATCTCGAGACACACACTCGCCACACCCTCCCGGCGCACCTGCCAGCGAATACTTCAGCGAGCCGTTTTGCCAGTGGTGGTGGGCATTTCGGTCTTTCTGGAGCCGTTAGGTTAGAATAGGAGTAGTTAGGCCAGGTAAGTGGGGGCACTAACTTCTTTTTGTCTTGTAGATAGATCGGCGGATAGGCGACTTTGCATGTCGTCTTTGACTTTTCGGATGTATAGCGGCGCAGTATGGGTTTTTGGATATGATGGCGGCCATGTGTGTAGGGACTCTGATCGTAACCATGTACTAAAAACTTTATGACGTATGATATATCGTTTTATGTATGTGGTGGATGCAGAGTGTTCGGCTGATCGTTTTGAGTAGCATAGTAACTATTTGCATGATTGAGATGGTTATGAAAGCAAATAAACTACTGTGTGAAAACAAATGATGAGTGGAACTGACGACCGTTCATCATGACCTGAACCCGGACTGACGACGCATCCGACCGATCATTAGATTGCGTGATTATATGTGTGGTAATTGCTTGTTTCATTTCTTGCTTGATTGATTGATTGATTGTTTTGTTGTGCGGTAGATTGCGTAGTGATTAGCGTGCGTGGTTTTTGGTAGACTGATTTTTTTTGGTCTTAGAGACCGTTGGGTTGCTTGTTGTTCGGGAATTTGAGTAGTGATTGATCGCTTTTCTTCGGTTTTGTTAGAAAGGTAAGTGTTGATTTTGTTTTAATTTTATTTCAAGTTTTGAGCCGACTCAGAACGGTTGTGTTCAACCGTCAATTCACGAGGGAACAGACTTATAGTGTATTGTTATTTAATCATGAGTAACCGTCGGGTACGTGATTAAGTAACCATATTTCTATGGGAAAGTGATATCGGGGATAGAACGGGATGAAACTAATTGTTCCAGTGAGTTGTTGAATTGAACGTAGGACGGAATGGCAATGCGATGTGATTCCGAGACCGAACCCGAACCCGAAAGCGAGATGAAGTGTCAAGACATCGTGAGACCAGTACATCAGACCGTGAAGCAGTGGTAAACATCGTCAGTGGAGAATGTATCAGCTTATCAAGCGACCGACAGGAAGAAGCCGAGAAGTAGGATGAGTTAGTAAAGAGATTTGGGAAAGAAGAATCAGTGATGTTGTTGGAATCAGTCAGCCTGAAGCAGGTGGTCAAATTCTTGAAGAGTGTCTCAGAAAGAAAGGAAGAAGGAAGTCAGGATCCGAAAGACATGGAGGTCGAAGCGAAGTGGGGAAGCCCGAAGTGAGAATCAGAGCAAAGAAGATAATCAGAGTTAAGTAAGGATCGAGACCGATGGAGTCAGTTAAGAGTGAAGCGGATTTGGGTGGTGTGGAAGCCAGTGGTATGCAGCAGTGTTCGAGTATAGAAGCGTCGGAGTGGAGTGATGAAGTGACTTGCAGGATTTGGAACCAATTTAAAGTCTGTTAGTGACGGAGAATTCGGGGACCGAATTCCTGTAAGTGGGGAAAAATGTGATACCCCGTATCAAAAATACGGTCAACGGGCAGCAGAAAGTCAACCGGGGGCAAAATTGTCATTTTACCAAAGTCGGGGGTAAAATGGTAATTTTGCCAAAGTTCGAGATGGAAGCTGAGACGGGCAAAATATTCTTATGTTTGGACATAAAGAATGTTTAGAAGACCAGAATTGGAAGAATCGGAGCAGAAACGTGTTTTACGGCTTGTCGGGAATGGAAACCGACAAACCCTAAGAAACTTCAAAAATTCATAACCGGAGCTACGTAAGTCCGAACAGAGTGATTCGAAATGATAAATTCATCAAATAGCATGGAGAATCAGTTTGTAGAGGTTTGAGGATTTATGGGATCATCCAGAGTGGTTCTAAAATATTAAACGCAAGATCAAGGAAAACCGAAGCTACGGGTTTAAGCGGTTTAAGGGTTGGTTAAGGGTGGTTTAAGGAAGGGTTTTTGGACAACAAAATACTCAGATGGACAGGTGTTATCTCTGTGATGGCGCCACCTTTCTCTCTTTGCATGCAATGCATGAGAATGGTTCATGAACATGGGAATTATTGTTGACAACTCTCATTTTTGGCAACAAAACCTCTCTCTAAACTCTCTCACCACGACCTCTCTCTCCTCTCTCTCTAAATTCATCCCACTTGCCCAGAAAACCCAGAAAATCCTTTGAATCTTCAAAGAAACTCAAGAACATTCAAAGTGTTCTTGAGTGTTCTTCATATCCTTTTACACCAAAAATCCCATAACTCTCTCAATATAAACCCTATCCACTTCTGCAAAGTGCTATAGCTTCCTCTCTCCCTCCTCTACAATCTCCAGCCAGCCACCGTCGTCGTCGTCGCCGGAGCTCGCTGGAATCTGGCCGGCAAGCATCCGCGGATTAGGGTTTTGGGGAATCTCTCTCTTCCTTCATCAAATCTGAATGTTTTGAAGCCATGGATGGCTAGATCTCTTCTTTGCGGTCAGTTTGATAGGTGGATCATCTTCTGAGTCACCGGAAAAAGGGGTGAACCGGCCGGTCAACGCATGACCACCGCCGGTCAACGCCGGAGAAGTCGCCGGAGAAGTCACCGGAGAAGCCCAACCGCCGCCAATCTTCAGCCGATTCTTCAAGGAGTGTGATGGGATGGTTTGATTCAAGATTTGGGTTGGTTTAAGGCTGGTTTAGCCTTGGTCAACGGTTAGGTCAAACCGGTCAATGTTTGACCAAAACCGGTTTAACCTAACCGGTTCTAATTAGACCGGTTCAGTTGGTTCAGATAGTTCAGTGGTTCAACCGGTTTGGTTTGGGAAGTCAACCGGTCCAATTCAAAGTTGATGGAATTCCTAGCAGTTCCTAATCCGATTAGGTAACCCTGAGTCTGAATTCCGAGCCTAGGATCTAAGGGTTTGTGTTATTGAATCATGGATCTCGCGTTTACCTTGTTCTGGCAGCGGAAATGAATGGTAAGACGAGATCAGGAGCGATTCAGGTGCCTCGCCTCTATCGTAGTCCACACGCACACAACCTGGAAAGCCGGGATGCTAGTGCCGGATCTGGGAATTGAATAGAGAGAGTTTCTGTTTTTCTAATCAAGAAAAGTGAATGGCTTTCGGTTCAGGGCGACCATATAAGCCTATATATACGACCTCTAATGACTAAACCATCTTTCGGATTTAACCGAAAAGGTCTAAGTCATAAACCGAAACATTAGTCTCGGAATCGACCTGTGTCGATCGATACACCAACTGTGTCGATCGACACACCTCTCTTTACTCTATATATTGATGTGTATCCAATACACATCATTTTGATCACCACCATGATGATCATTCCCATATATAAGCTTCCAGATTGCTTAGGTGTGTGATCCTATAGGATCATATAATACTGGCAGTAAGTCTACAACTTACAGACTGCAAGAGGCTTCTAGCAAAGCATTGCAGCCGCCCAGTATCATACAACATGTCTGATCTCGACGTACAACTATCGTTAGAGTAAGTACAATGTGATTTCAGGACATAATCCCAACAATCTCCCACTTGTACTGGAATCACCTATTCCTATAATCCCTTCGTCTCTATATCTCGATATGGCATAAGGCAAGAGACTGTGTCATCCTTATTATAGCCAACATCATGTTCATCGAACTCCTGATCTATACTGATAAAACAAACGACTGACAATCACCTCGTTTGAGCACGGCCATGCATTTTCTCAGTATCAAATCTTCGATGGGCCCTGAGATATTTATCTCCCGTTATATGGGAGGGACAAATCCCATCTTTTTCCATCCCTGTTTCTACACATACTTCATGATACGCCTAAGCAATGCCGTTATAGCCACCAGTTACGGAACGACGTTTGACAAGGTCAAAACGTACCAATTCATATGCTAGAAATCATGATGAACTCAGGTCTAAGGACTATACTCTATAGTCGTAATGAGAACCTCCCATGACACTGATATAACTATCCTGTGGAGTTCTCATTAGCGGGTCATGTCCGATCATATGTTCACCAACATATATCTATGTGATTGACTGTGATAATCATATCATTGACTCCATGAAACTTAGTCCAATAGTCACCTCACATGCTAGTCTCTCGCGGTTGTTAGTGTCCCACTTCAACAACCTCGACTAGGGACAAACATAATTTTATGTCATCTTTCACTTATAGGGTTTCATGATCAAGTCATCAACTTGATGACCTATAAAATGAACATAAAATACTTTGGGACCATTATTTAATTATCCAATAATCAAATAATGTTGATGTCAGTTTTAACTTACACAAACATTGCCATAGCATGTCTATGTAAAGATTACAACATAACTAATGTAACTCCCACTAGACTCAAGATCATCTCTTCAGATATCTAATACCTACAGCAACAGAATAAATCTCGTGCTTAGGTTGTGGGAGAGACTGCGGTGTTTTTGCTTGAAACGATTCCAACAAACCACACCGCCATTCAGATAAAAGCACTATTCTACGGTTTTCTGCTTGGATCCCTTCCAACAGATAGTACCGTTATTTGGACAAAAAGACACAACCAAGTGGGAACCGGAAATCGTCTTTGTCCGTCTAACTACTCTCAACTGGTTCGTCACTTCCTTAGTTCACCACGAACCTATCCTTAGTGTTCCTCAAACACTTGGGATATTTCTGGCAACTGTTCAGTGAATTTTATCGGAACAACTTGGTATCTACTCGTAATGCGTAAGCTGCATCTGGATGAGTGTAAATTATGGCATTCATGATGGATTCTATTGCAGAAACATAAGGAATCACACTCATACATACTAGCTCAGCGAGTGTTCAAAACACTTCATCTTGCTAAGATTGTTCCTAGCTCAGCCAGTGTCCAAGACACTGCATCTTGCTAAGATTATTGCCATAAGACCTTTGGTGTGAAGCCACACTTGGAATCATGCATATTGGAACTGTCCAAAGCCTTATCTACATAAGGATTCTGACACGATCCAATTAGCCTTCCCTATCCATCTCAATGGATCCTTATTCCAAGAACTCACGCGGCTTCTCCCATGTCCTCTGATGAAAATGACTTCCGACCCAAGTCTCATGAGACTTGAGCAACGGAACGTCGTTTATGAGAATGAGTATGTCGTCTACATACAGTGTGAGAAATGCAACTACGCTCCCACTAGTAAACGCACGGTTTCTATTCGTTCCTGATCAAGTCAAAACTTTGACCGTTTTATCAGAACGTGGATTCCAACTCCAAGATGTTTTTTGCTTCAATCCAGAAATGGATCGGTGAAGCTAACATGCATACCAAGCCAATATTCGGAGTTGGGGCTCACCATCGCTTCTCGAATTTCGCAGGTTCGTCACTTTTCAATGATCAAAAGATCACGGCAAATGGTTACGAGAAATCACTCTCGAGTTAGTGACGGATCCATTCGGATCTGCGAACTTCAGGCTCCACAGGTGTAGGTCCTACAGCTCTTTGCAGATCTCACCGCTGCTCTCCCTTTACAGGTTGAGCAGCCTCCTGTGTTTATCGAATTTCTTCGATGTGTACTCTTACTCCCACTGTTCTTATTGGAAAGTATAATCTTTCTCAAAAGACACAGTTCCGGACAACAAAACTTTGTTCTCGGATTGGTTATAAAAGTAACAAGCCTCGATTTCCTTAGGACAATCAGCGAGGTAGAACTTATTAGATTTGGGTTCAAGCTTGTCAGCTATCATTCCCAAATGATCAGAAACAACATACTTGAAAAACTTCCAGTCCACATCCAATGTGGTGTCTTTCAATTGATTCTGATTGAAACCCTTTTTCTGCGCAAACACAGACCTTTTAGAGCGTATTTTAAAAGGATAATGGAAGATTCATGTGACTCATCATTAATCGGAGCATATCTAATAAGGTCCGATTCGTTCTCTCCGAAACACCATTTAGGTTTTTCAGGAGAAAAGAGCTGTGATATGACTTCACACTCATTTAGATGATCACTCAATTCTTGACTCAAGTATTTTCCTCCGCGATCTAATCGAGGATCTCAATACTTCTGTCAAATCGGTTCTCTACTTCATTTTTGGAACTCCTCAAAGGATTCCTTCTTGTGTCTCATCAAAAGAACACAGCCATACTTACTGAAGTCATCAATAAGGCAAATGAAGTATTGAAGATTTCCTCTGGCACTTATGCTCATCGGACCACATACATCAGTATGAGCAAGGCCCAATGAGCCTCTGGCTCTTTTCTTTAGCTCTGCTAAATAATCAAATGAGCTCAAAAGCCCATAACCATGGAGCTTCTGAATCCGCTTCACTCTTATATGGCCAAAACGACTATGCCAAGGAAGGACTGGTTCGAGTCATCAGACTTAAACTTTTAGTATTTATGTCATATTCAAACTTCCGCTGGTTTAAGATATAAAACCCATTCTAAACGGGGTGCTACCATAGAATATTTCATTAAGATCTAAAGAACAAAACTTGTCTTTTATCAGAATGAAAAACATCCAAATTCTAACAAGAAAATGAAAGACATCTTTGCATATAGCAAGTACATGGTGGCAATTACTTAATTTCTAAAACCAAGCTTGAAAGGCTCCTACAAGTGGAGAATTTATACGGTTAATGCAACAACCATTGCTTCATTCCAGACGTGCAGTTCCACTTGTCCTTTCTCCAATGTTCTACTGTTGCGTAGGTCCTGCATATTTCAAAAATATCAGTACTACAACTAGTATCCAATACTCACGTAGAACTTGAAGTAATAACACAATACCTGAAGAAGAAGTCCCATACATCTTCTCCATCTCTTGTGAATCTTCCAAGAATTTAATGCAATTTCTCTTCCAATGCCCAAACTCTTTACAGTAGCAGCATTTATCAACATCAGATGGGCCAGACTTGGGCTTAAGGGATGACACAGGCTTATCCCGATTCCAAATCTGAATGGCCTTGCCTCCACCCTTGTCTATACAAAATTTCTCAAATTTCTTGCCCTTTATGATGTTTTGCTCTGCTATCTTGAGCATGCCATGCAGTTCAGTCAACTTCTTCGTCAAGCCTTTCTTGATATAGCTGTTAATAAACTTATCATAGCTTGACGGCAGCGACTGCAGAATGATGTTTGTAGCCAACTCTAGGCTAACAGGACAATCCAGTTTCCCCAGGTTATCAATGTAACCCATCATTTTAATGACATGAGGACTGACTGGAGCTTCCTTTGGTAGCTTGCACCCAATGAGAGATTTAACCGTCTGGTATCTCTCAATTTGTGCATGTTCCTGAAACATCAGTTTCAGACTGGTGATCATCTCTATTGGCGACTCCACGTTCTCGTATTGACTCTTCAAGTCCGAGTTCATGGCAGCCAACATCAGACCACACACATCTACCACATCAATATAATGCTTATTCCAAGCATCATATACTGCATGCGAGGCATTGGTCCCAAGCCTTTTGGGGAGAGATTTCTCAAGGACATAGTCCTTATTCTCCTGCTTGAGAACTATTCTCAAATTCCGATACCAATCCAGGAAATTTGATCCATTTAACTTGTCCTTCTCAAGGACGGATCGCAATGAGAAAGTAGTTTTAGGCATAAGCTGAAATCCAAGAAAACAAATATTTAGTTATGTATTCCATGAAATGAGGAATCTTATCTAATAAGAAAACTCGCATTATATTCAAACAATGTTTCCTCTATGAATATAATGATCCAAGATCCATATTTCACCAAAATCTGAGTGGAAGACTCGCCATCACCCAAAATTTAGTTATCTAGGTAAGCAAATCATTGCTAATTGTACCCAGTACAACTCTTGGTCGCAGATAAGACAATTCATGTCTCATCTACTCTGACGTCTCTGGGCCCAGAACTTCTGATAGCCCAGTCAAGTAAACCAATCTCTTCAGTCTTGTGATCATTGACAGCCGCACGGCAAGTCTATCAATGATCACCTGCCTTACTCATGTAGTAGTGGATACCAAGGACTCCAAGACTATCCAACAACGAAATGAGTCTTGACAGTAGACAAGATTTGGGCAAGACATCAAGGTCACTTGATATTTAGTTGAGGAAATGAAACTCTAAAAGATTAGCAAATCAATCTTTGAGGTCATGTAATTTTTGATGTCAAGCACTACAAGTCCATCAACATAATTACCTGCCTTACTCACGTAATTGTGGACACCAAGCTCTTGGCTAGACCATCACACAACGAAATGAGTCTTGGCAGTTGACCACATTGAAGCTAAGCTTTGATCTAATACACATCCAATGTGTACCAAAATAGATTTAGAATATTTAATCTTGATACATATTCAATATGCATCCAAAAGATGTTTTAATTGTCCTTTATCAACTAGGTTTAAGTCGAGTTTGTTTTTGCAAATTCAAGGTTCAATAACCAGAATTGTGAGCACTGTGTCGATCGACACCACCAAACAAAACCGTACTTCAATAACCGGTTAATCCAATTAACCCGGTTCATTGAACCGGTCATGTCGATCGACACAACCCATGTGTGACGGTCGACATAGACCTAAACCGGAGACCGTTTTGATAACCGGTTCAATCCAATTGAACCGACTTATCAGATCAAACTGATCTTTACCGATCAAATCGGTTTACACTAATTGAGATAATCAGTTCAATCCAATTGAACCAATTCATCCAATTAAAACCGATCTGATTTAATTAACCAAGCATGATAACCGGTCCAATCCAATTGAACCGATTAACCAATCGCAAGGTCTGTATCGCTTGACACTCAACCTGTGTCGATCGACACAGCAGGTTTTTCTGTTTTTCTTCGCGAAAAACCCTAGCCGCCGACTCTGTCGATTTCGCTGTTCTGTGTCGACCGACACACCTAGTGTGTCGATCGACATTCTGCGAAAACACAGAATCGTTTTCGATCTGAATCGATCTAACCTGTTCTTATTCATACTATCTTATGAACGAATTTAAATCATCAAATTCTACTAAACAGGCTGATTCAATGATAAAACCCTAAGGCTCTGATACCACTGATGGAATTCCTAGCAGTTTCTAATCCGATTAGGCAACCCTGAGTCTGAATTCCGAACCTAGGATCTAAGGGTTTGTGTTATTGAATCATGGATCTCGCGTTTACCTTGTTCTGGAAGCGGAAATGAATGGTAAGACGAGATCAGGAGCGATTCAGGTGCCTCGCCTCTATCGTAGTCCACACGCACACAACCTGGAAAGCCGGGATGCTAGTGCCGGATCTGGGAATTGAATAGAGAGAGTTTCTGTTTTTCTAATCAAGAAAAGTGAATGGCTTTCGGTTCAGGTCGACCATATAAGCCTATATATACGACCTGTTATGACTAAACCATCTTTCGGATTTAACCGAAAAGGTCTAAGTCATAAACCGAAACATCAGTCTCGGAATCGACCTGTGTCGATCGATACACCAACTGTGTCGATCGACACACCTCTCTTTACTCTATATATTGATGTGTATCCAATACACATCATTTTGATCACCACCATGATGATCATTCCCATATATAAGCTTCCAGATTGCTTAGGTGTGTGACCCTATAGGATCATATAATACTGGCAGTAAGTCTACAACTTACAGACTGCAAGAGGCTTCTAGCAAAGCATTGCAGCCACCCAGTATCATACAACATGTCTGATCTCGACGTACAACTATCGTTAGAGTAAGTACAATGTGATTTCAGGACATAATCCCAACAAAAGTCAACGGTCAACCTTCGGTCAACGGTCAACGGTCAACGTCGCCGGTCAACGCCGCCGGTCAACGCGGTCAGCGCCGGTCAACGCCGGAGATCAAGCCGGTCAATGCTTGGTCAATGGCCGTTCCGAGATTTCTGGGATATTCGAGAGTTCGGAGTTCGAGATTCGGGAGTTCGGGGTTCGTGTCGGACATCTCGGGATTCACATCCGCATCGAGCCGTCATTCCGCGCCTATCTCACAGTGAGTCGGCTCACAAACCTTTAGATTCATTTAGACCGAGAATCGAGAAACCGTAGTGCTAGGATTGCATACCCGTTAATTAACCTGATTGGTAATTAATAATTAACTAGACGTTTAATGATAAACCGGATAAGACTGAATAAGCATATTAGGGTTTTAGAATTTAAAAAGTTAATCGATTGTGTGCCGCTAGGTTGTTAGTAATGATTGGGTGATGCATTCATATAGACCCGTTTGAATAGGACCGTATATGCATATATAAGTATAAGAACGATAATTAATGAATCTATATACGGGAATTAAGATGAGATTAAAATACGGATTAAACCTAAACGAACTTATAGAATATTGTAACGGGATTGAGGTTTAGTTTTAATAGCTGGATTGGGTAATGAATAAAGTTAATTAATAATGAGACGTCGGGGAGTTAGTAAGTTTACTAACTCTAAACCGACGGATCGAGGAGTTAATAAAAGATATCTAGAATGGGTTAAATAAGGAATGTGGTGAGTTTGTAAGCCGTCTACGGGTTAGCAATCCGCTAACCCAAGGTAGCGGATGAGAATGGATTAAAAGACTTAGAAACCCTAATAAGCATGCTTGTGTTTTGATTGTGTGATTGGGTGATTGATTGTGATTGCGTGATTGTATTGCTGTTGTTGTGAGCTTTGTGTGCAGGCTTGTTAGACTGCTCGGTGTTGGGCCGAGCAGTTGTTGTGGACACTTACTCCGGTCACGGGACCGGGTAAGTTAGTTGGTGCTGACGAGGTATCTTACCTAGCCAGAGCGGTGGTAGCGTAGTGGCTTGCGGAATGGTTGGGGATTTATTATTGATATTGATTGCGTGATCTGTGCTAGAGTCCCAGCGAGTCTGCGTGTTTATATTTCTGCAATAGGACTCTAGGGTGCGTTAGATTCCGCAAGCCTAGGTTTTGATTACGTTCCGGTACTTCCGACCCGATTGGATCCTCGGGTTTTTACCTAACCGGGTCATGGTGATTCCGGTTATGGTGTTAACCTACTGGGTGACGCCGGTAGGTGTGTGATTCGGAGAATACGGGGTCATGTCCTAGGGCCGAATCACATGGAAACTCAGGTTACCGGGGGTAACAAGAGTCACCGCGTATCGATGGACGGAGAACGGTGTCCTATTCGTGGGACCTTGTGTACACGTTTAGGAGTCGTGGGTTAGTTGCCATATAGGTGACGATATAAACCCGTGGAAGTTACCGAGATCGTAGGGCCCAGTGTTGTTTTATTATTTCTTTTGCTGCGCGATAGATAGATCGAGTCCAATCGAGGACATGTGCCGCAGTGCCTTCGATTTCCCTTAATCTTCTTTATCTTGGCTTGATTGTGTGTATTTGGGTTTATCACGACGTGGTAGTGCGTGATCGACCGTTTATTTCCTGCTGATTGTTATTTTGGGTTTTGGGGCGGGAATCTGTAGTTTTAGATAGATTAGAAGCCGTTAGTGGGGAGCCGATTCACTAGGTGATCCTAGATCGCTCATTAGACTCTTTTTGTGTTTTTTTCAGGTTTAGCAGCGACGGCCACGGGAGGTCTTTGGTGTAGATTCGGGTTGCTTGTGACGGGTTTTGATTCGGGATTTTGGGATGTTTTTATATCGGTTCGGCAGCTGCGCTATTTTGTGTTTTTGATTGTTTATGTGTTTATATTGATGATTGTTTGTAAACCCGTTAAACGTTGTATTCAACGTTTGATTACTTAAAAATGAAATTGTTTCCCTGATATGAGGTTTCGTCCGAACCGACACAACTCACCGAAGTGGTACAAGGTGTACAACTTGTATTATGGAAGTGAGGATAGCGAGGTCAAAGATGGATTAGTGCGAGCCTTTGTCTCAAACCGATCCGTCTCTGACTTCGTCCTGTGACGAACGTTTCCTGTTCGACTTGCTCGGGTTCGATCGGTCATGTTCTTGTTTGATTGTTGACCGGTCAGCTCGGCGGTCAGCGGAGAATGGGAAAGGGGCGTTACAGTGAGGCTCCTCCTCCCAAGTCTCAAGCATGATGTTCCAATCCGCCAGTCCTATGAAGCTAGGTTTCTTGCCAGAGCGCTTCCTCTTGCTCACTAGATCACTTATAGAGAGTCTCAGAACCTTCTCCCACATTAGATACACCAAATTCTGATGGTGACTTTCCCAGTTGTATTTTTGCTTAAAAAAAGAAAACATGAGATGATTAGTTAAATAATGAAGCAAGTTTTACAGATATGTAACTATAAAATGATAAAGAATGAAATACGTACCACAAAACTTGTCCACCATTCATCCTTCTTGTCCTGCGGCACCATTCCATAATTCCACCATGGACCCCAGAAGTTTGACTGATATGAGGCAACTATGTCCTTGCGGATGCAGTCATCAATGCCAAACCTGTGAAAATTGATAAACCAGACAACAACATCAAACCGAAAAGATGAAACAACTGCAAACCAGACAAGTCAGACAACAGCATCATACCGGAAAAAAGAACCAGACACAAACTATACTAAAGCAATTAACCATACTTAAAAGACATTATACAGATATTAAACAAGCCTAGACAACAAGTTCAACAAGTCTTGAAGCATTATACAAAAGCACCAGACAACAAGTTCAACAAGTCTTGAAGCATTATACGAAATGAGTGGGCAATGAACTACACATATCAAGCACCAGATAACAGGTTCTAATAGTCTCAAACAGTTACACATATCAAGCACCATATTATCAGTTCAACAGTCTAAGCAAATGAATCAATGGGCGATGAACTACACAAATCAAGGTTCAGATAACTGGTTCTATTAGTCTCAAACAATTACACATCAAGATGTTTAGCAGTTCAACAAACTAAACAAATAAATCAGTGGGCAATGAACTACACATATCAAGCACCAGATAACAGGTTCTAATAGTCTCTAACAGTTACACATATCAAGCACCAGATTATCAGTTCCACAGTCTAAGCAAATCAATCAATGGGCGATGAACTACACAAATCAAAGTTCAGATAACCGGTTCTATTAGTCTCAAACAAAATTACACATCAAGATTTTTAGCAGTTCAACAAACTAAACAAATATATCAGTGGGCAATGAACTACACATATCAAGGTTCAGATAACCGGTTCTAATAGTCTCAAACAACCAGACAAGTCAAGCTTTTTAGCAGTTCACAGACTTACCATAACCCACCGTTGAGCCTTTGCGGATGGATAAGCGGCATGTGCTGTCTCTCTGGCGCAGCCATCACGGCGGCGAGACTGGGTAAAGGATGATGTGCTTGGGCTGTAGCAGCAGCCCTAAGCGCTCCCGGCGGGATAGTGGTTTGGGCTCGCCTTTGGGATTCGGTCCTTCCCGAAGATGTGCTTGATCGAATCATCTGCATGCAAAAAGACAAGAGAATATTAGCAAAAATGTGAAGAAAAATCCCTAAATATTCATCCGAGGATGCATGCAATCAAAATAAGTAAGAGAACAAGAAGATTGAAGACTTACCATGACAAGATACGAGATGCGAGAGAGATCGAGGCGGTGATGAGGATCGAGACGGTCGACAGAGATTGATTGAGATGCGGTGATAAAGATCGAGAGAGAAAGAGAGATCGTGAGAGAAAGAGAGAGAGGCGGTGATCAAAACGGAGATTCAGAGGATCGAAAGAGAGAGAGATGGATCGAGAAAGAGAGATCGAGTCGGAGATCAAAGCAGAAAGAGATATCGAGAGAGAAAGAGTCGGAGAGAGAGGAGAGGGATCGAGAGAGAGGCGGTGAGAATAAGAATTAGCGTTTCCCATTTAGGTTTAGGAATATATACCCAGGCCTTATTTGGGCCGAGAACATTAAAGCGGGAATCTACTTTATGGGCCAGAATTTGGCCGCGAAACCCAAAATACATTAGCCACGACAAAGCCAAGGCCATTCGTGGCTAAGTATAATTATTTAACCGTGAAATCAAATTTATTATACCGCGTAATTAAAATTAAACCGCGAAATCATATTAATTAAACCGCGAAACCAAATATTTATATAGCCACGAACATGATCGTGGCTATCCGTGGGTAATTAAAATGTAACCACGAATAGCCACGACCATGTTCGTGGCTAAATGAATATTTGGGTTTTGTTTGATATTTAGAATTTAGAATTTCTTCTAAGCTAAATGTTGTTTTAACATTAAAATGATTTATGATAAGAAAAAAAAAACATTTATGACTTATGCATTTAAAAAAAAAAAAATTTATGAATATTGTTACTATTTTTATTTTTCATCTTGATAACAATTTAAATTTATGATTCCAATTTGTTATTGATTACAAATTCTATTTTATGAATTTATATTTTCACAGAGAAAAAATTCAAACTCTTGTAAAAACCACATATAGATTTTATTAAGATAATAAAAAGTACACAAATACAATTATTCGTTTGAATATGAATCCGAATCAGAATATTCACTATATTGATCGTCCACATCATTTTCGGAATCATACTCGTCATTGGGATTTGTGGTCGGTAATCAAAAGCATCTTGAACCGCATGAGCTTATACTCGTAGTATAGCAGTATCTTGTATCTCGTGATCAACGTAATCATTTTTGTACTGCAATTTTGGCCACTTCCTGAGTTTGAGTATATCCTCTCGGCATTACCCTCGTTGTTGCCCACCATTCCTCTCTGGTTGGCCTTAGTCGTGGATAAGGGATATAACAAACTTGATCGCATTGCTCCGGTAATATGAAAGGATCGTACTTCTCGTAATGCAATTGGGGGCAAACGTCGACAATACCAGAAGGTTGTTTTCGTATTCCTCGAGTGGTGTTGAACCATTGGCATTTGAAAATCATGGCCTTTAACCCTACAGCACCACTATACTCAATCATGAATATATCATCAATCAACCCAAAATATTCTAATTCAGTAGTTCCATGAACGGCAACACCATAATTCATAGTCTTCCTATTTTGCCCATGGTTCTGAGTTTGGTAATGATATCCCCTTGAGAAATACATGGGCCATGAAGTGATTTTATGCGTTGGCCCTTGCACAAATTCTAGAAACCACAATGGGAATTCATAGAATTTGCTTGCATCAGTAACCTGCACATATATATATAAATATAACACAAGTTTATACTTTACGATCTTAAATGTTTTAATTCTTACGTAGTTTTTGCACCAAGTTGCAAAATTGGCATCTTTAAGTCGCGTTAATGCGTCTGGAGTCATGTTTGGCGTATCATTCCTCGTCTCTTCTTCATACATCCTGCATATAGATTAGTAAATAGATTAAATACATTTAACTAAATGTTTAATTTTAAAGTTATAAATAAAAAACAAACCTTTCGTATGGTTCAAACGCTTGACAGTACAGGAGTAAAAAAATTTGTAGCACTCTGTGATCTTCATCATCTAGCCATGTTGTTGTTGATCTTCCGCTGATTCGTCCTACTTGTTGAAACATGATAGGAACATCTGGATAGTTGTAGATGAATCGAATTTCATGGACATCTTCTGTGGGATCTAAATCTTCTGGAGGAGTAATATAATTAGATGCCACGTGGGAAATTTCTTCAATGACACACTGAGCTACTATCGATCCTCCAATTCGTGCTTTGTTCTTAACCTTTTTCTTCAAGTGATACATGTATCGTTCAAAAGGATACATCCACATGTATTGGACCAGACCTTCTAAATCAGCTTCATCTGGAAGATGCACCGGTAAATGTTCCATCACATCGAAGAATGCTAGTGGGAAGATTCTTTCCAGATTGCACAACCTCACAGCAATATTTTCTTTCAAAATGCAACATCTTCGGTCCGTAGGACTTTGCTTGATATATCTCGGAAAAAGTGCTATATCTGCATAAAACATCAAGGACTTATAGACATGTAAATATATTTTAAATTATATAAATATTATATCAGCTATTTTACCTGAAATAGCCGTATGAACGACGGTCGGGAGTAGTTCTGAGAATGCAAATGGGAGAAGTCGTTGCATGATGACATGGCAGTCATGACTTTTTAGACCTGAAATCTTCCCACTTTCGATGTTAACACAATGTGAAAATTTCGATACATACCCGTCTGGAAATTTGATGTCATCCTTCAACCAGCTTAGGAATTTGCCTTTGCCTTCTTTCGACAATCTAAAGATAGGAATAAGCAATTTTCCATCTTGAGTAACTTCTAAGTCAGGTCTTCTACAGAACGAAGGAAGGTCCAACCTTGATTTTACGCTATCCTTCGTCTTGCCAGGAACATTTAAGATTGTGTTGATGAGATTGTCGAAGAAATTCTTCTCAATGTGCATAAAGTCAAGGTTGTGCCAAAGAAGAAGTTGTTCCCAATACGGTAACTCCCAGAAGATACTTTTATTCACCCAATTGTGGTGCACACCATACGATTCGATTGTTCGTGAAGGGTTGTTATGTCCGTTGCCTCCGCAAATCACTGTCTTATGCAGTCCAGTGATGTTGTCTATCCTTTCAGGCAAGATTTCTTCTCCGTTTAACCATGGCGGAGGATCATCACGGACTGTCTTGCCTTTTAGGAAAGCTCTTACATTCCATTTATAAGGATGCTCAAGGGGCAAAAACCTTCTGTGATAATCAAACCAGCTATGTTTCCTCCCGTTTGGCAACCAAAACGATTTTGTCTCATCCATACAATACGGACACGCCAACCTCCCATGTGTCATCCATCCAGATAGCATACTGTATGCTAGAAAGTCGCTAATTGTCCACATCAAGGCTGCTCGTATGGTGAATGTTTCCTTTCGTGAGACATCGTAAGCCTGCACGCCTTCACTCCAAAAATCTTTTATTTCTTCAATCAGCGGTTGTAGATAGATATCCAAACTTTTTTGGGATGCTTTGGACCGGGGACTAATATGGAAAGAAAAAAATATTCCCTTTTCATGCACATCCCGGGGGGTAAATTGTATGGTGTTAATATGACGGGCCAAACAGAATATGATTGTCCATTAATACCAATTGGATTAAATCCATCAGTTGATAAACCTAGATAGACATTTCGACTCTCAGAAGCAAATGAAGGATATACCTCTTAAAAATGCTTCCATGCCTTTCCATCTGACGGATGATGCATTTCTCCTTCGGGAGACACATGTTCAGCATGCCATCTCATTTGTGAAGCTGTCATCTTTGATTGATACAACCGCTTCAGCCGATCACCAAGTGGCAGATAAAACATCTGTTGCTTTGGTATTTTTTTCCCCGACCGACCCACTATAGCCTCATAACGATATTTTCCACAAAACCGACAATGTGACAACTCCTTATCTTCTCCTTTCCAAAATAGCATACAGTTCTCTTCGCATACATCAATCTTGTGACACGGCAACCCAAGAGATTTCGTCAGCTTCTTTGTCTCGTAGTACGACTTTGGAGCAGTATTAGGCGATGGAAGGACATTACTAAATGTCTGTGCGATATCATCCAAGCATTCCTCTGGGATATTGTAATTTATCTTCCAAGTCATTTGCTTCGACGTCAAATACAATTGCGAAATTCCATCGGCACATCCGTCATATAAAGGTTGGTTGGCAGCTTCCAACGCCTGCTGAACGGGATCCTGATATTCCTCGTAGATTGGTTCTTGGAAAGCTTCGCCACCTTCACCATGGAGTTGATCGATTGGGGCTTCGGTATCAGGAAAACTAGGCCACGCTTTTTGCTCTTGCTCCGTGACAGGATGACTTGTTGAAGCTTCACCAGTGTAATAACAATTTTCTCCGTGTTGCGTCCACACATAATAATTTTCCATAAATCCTTTCATCATAAGGTGAGTCGTCACGGTATTAACATCATGGGGCTTTTGATTCTTGCACCTTTTGCACGGACAGAATAATTCTCCACTCTCAAGATAAGAAGCCTGACAACAAGCAAAAGAAATAAAAGTGTTTAAACCCTCGCTAAATATTTTAGACACACTATTATCAACACGTTTTCGACGTTTATACATCCAATCTCTCGATTCGAAAAACTCGGACATTTTGTATTATTTCGTTTTTTTTTTTTAGATTTTTGTTTTTTGTTTTCCTTTGATACTTTCATGACTTTCATACGTTGGTTATTTATAATGTAGAGTCAGCCACGGTTAGCCACGAACTTGGTCGTGGCTATAGAGAATATATTCTCTGACACAGCAACTCATTATATGATGCGATTGAAATCGGTGGGTAGTTTGAAAACGAGTATTTTCTAACACAAAGCCACAGATACCCACGGTTAGCCACGATTCTATTCGTGGCTAACTATATATCCACGAATAGCTACGAATGTATCCGTAGCTATTCGCATAGCCACGGATACATTCGTAGCTATTCGTGGCTACGCTGACATAATGTGACATAAAGCCTAAGTGATATGAATTGTGATTGAAATGATATATTTGACTTATTACACCTGTGAGTTTTCGAGATGATAATATATTCTTAGCCACGACTAGCCACGAAAGGGGTCGTGACTACACACTGCCACGAAGATGTTTGTGGATATTCGTGGAAAGTTCTTGCCACGAACGATTTTGAGGAAAGTCGTGGCTATATATCTTCGAATAGCCACGACGGTATTCGTGGCAAATGTGCCACGAAATATATCGTGGCGATTCGTGGCTTATGTTTTCCACGACTGTATTCGTAGCTACTCGTGGCTAAGTTTCCACGAATAGCTACAGATCTCTTTCCGTGGCTATATAGCCACGAATATCTACGAATTTGCCACGAACCATGTTTTTTCTGTCGTGGCTGGATCGTAGCTAGTCGTGGCTTGATTTTTGTTAGCCATGAACAGTTCGTGGCTCGTTCGCGGCTAAATACAGATTTTCTTGTAGTGTTAATATTTTGAATGAAAGATTAGTTATCCAATATTGTTTTAGGCGTTAATGTACATGATTGATTTGGTGCACAATCTGTTTCTCAAATTTTAAGTTGCAGTTTGATCATCTTGAATATTTATCCCCTTTTATTTTAGTCTTTAAGCTACTATGCACGATTTGTAATATATATATGCCTGATATGTGTTCTCAAATTACGTTTGATGAGTTGCAAACTGGATTCATGTCAATATATACCTTTAAATGAGAAGTAATTTTGGGTGAATGCTAATGTGTCGTCACGAGAGGGCTCTAGAGGCAGATAATGATGACGTGGAAGTGTGACATGGCAAGCCCAAAAATAAACAAATGGGTTTGGGGTTCGATTTATTTACAGGAATGCCATCAGCTCGATTTAAAGTTAAGCAATTAATTCATTTCCTTAAAAAATCATAATATCTTACTGAATATCCTATTATTTCGAGTTTGAAAAAAAAATATTCTAGGGCATATTCAAGCTTTCGAGAGAAGTTTTGAAATCCTATATAAGGTGAGTTTGGGGTGGCTTAGAAACACAAATCGGCTGCATCTTCCAAAATTTCAAGAACCTTTCTGTCTCATTTGTTTTTCTCATTGGCCGTGGAAGTTTTCTTCTGGATCATCAAAACTTTGGTCAAATGATCCGGTGCCATTTCTATTGCTTTCTTCTTCTTGCCGGTTTTCAAAGGATTTCTATGTTTTTATTTTTTTGGTTCTGTTTTGTTCGTTTCGTCCCATGAAAGAAGAAGTTTGGTTATCACAAAGCTAAGATATAATGATTTGATGTGAACTAACAAACTTTTGAGATTGTATATAGAAATGAGTGTAAGATCTAAAAGTCCGATTGGATGTTGTTGGCAAGATATTGTTAGTTCACATCACATGACCATTTTGTCCCAATGAACCTATGGTCCGGATTAGTGTTTCTTTTCCATGAAAGAAGATGGTTAAGTTTTAGGATGTGAGATGAACTAAGAAGCTTACAAGCTACTATTTTCCATGGCAAATACCAAAACATTTTATACTCTTGGGTTTAAACCATGGCTATTGTTATGGTTTTGGTCAAATGATCCGGTGCCATTTCTATTGCTTTCTTCTTCTTGCCGGTTTTCAAAGGATTTCTATGTTTTTATTTTTTTGGTTCTGTTTTGTTCGTTTCGTCCCATGAAAGAAGAATTTTGGTTATCACAAAGCTAAGATATAATGATTTGATGTGAACTAAAAAACTTTTGAGATTGTATATAGAAAGGAGTGTAAGATCTAAAAGTCCGATTGGATGTTGTTGGCAAGACGTTGTTAGTTCACATCACATGACCATTTTGTCCCAATGAGCCTATGGTCCGAATTAGTGTTTTTTCCCATGAAAGAAGATGGTTAATTTAAGGATGTGAGATGAACTAAGAAGCTTACAAGCTACTCTTTTCCATGGCAAATACCAAAACGTTTTTATACTTTTGGGTTTAAACCATGGCTATTGTTATGGTTTTGGTATTATGCTAATGTTGTTTTACAGATATTCAAAACATTAGCCCGATCATAAGTAGCTTCCAATCAAACATAAATTCTTTAGTCTTTGTTTTTGTTTTATTTGGTGTATAGGTTTCAATGTTTTTTTAGTATAAAAACGTTTGGGGATTTAAGAGATGCAAACTTAAGACGAAGTGATCGGGATCATGGTTTTGTATTGATATGAAGTGTATTTTCATGGTTTTGTATTTTCATAGTTTTGTATTTTTATGGTTTTGTATTAAAGGTAGCTTCTAAATGATTTGGGCTAATACAGTTAAATTTGATTAATATAAGCGGATCGATCTCATATTGTTGTTTATGAGAGATATAAACTTGATATTTCTTTGTTTTATAATATAGATATAACTTGGCTAAGAGAGGAGGAGCCTATTTCAGCAATTATTTACAATCAAACTGAGAATTCAGACTTCATTGGACTCCTCAACAAGTTGTGTACATATACTTGATTCAATTTTCCATGTTTCATGCTTCAATAGATTTGAATTGTTTTTACTGGATTGAAGAAATATTTTAGTTATTAATACAGTGTTTATGTTATGTAGCTTTCCAAATCCAGTTCATGCTCAGTATCCTGAAGAAATCGACCTCTCACATTTTATATTTTAAATGATGTATCTCGGGTCTATAGACATTTGTTTTGTGTTAGAGGATGATCATGGTCCTCTATATGTTTGTTTTAAAATAAGGTCTTGGATGTTTTTTCTAATTGTAAGATTTCGATGTTAAACTTTATATAAAACATTTTATGAACGAAAATTACATTGTAGCAGTTATACAGGATTATCCCATTTGGCAAAGGTTTTGGAATATTTTTTAAAAATATTTGTCTATGACAATATCGGCACGATAATATGCAAAACATTAATGTATAACCTAATTAGTCATTTTACATTTGTTTAAAGACATAATTGTATAATAATAAAACGGTTTAGCGAATCGTAAACATTTCAACTAAATCTTAACAACAAGTAAATATATTTACAATATAAATTTGGAAGAGTATAGGAAGTTTGATTATTTAAAATCTGTTAAGATTATTGCAAGTTTCCCCAAAAATTTCGCAATCTCTTACTGAAAATCTTTATAGTTTGATTTTTAGAAATTTGTCGCAATATAATGATTTTTTAAACCATAATAAAAATAATAATTTATAAGAATCTTCCAGCAGAAGATTACGGCCAAATATCTGATGTCCTAAGTGGTGAGATCCTTATAAATTGAGCATGTACCACGTTCGAAAACACACATAATTGAAATAATCATTTATATTCTATCCAAAATAGCATGGTGATGAGTTTATATTGTGGAATGTGTGAATTTGCAGAATTGTTTCATATAAAGCATTACAATAAGGCAATGATTTCTTATTCCTAACATGGTTAAATAATATATTTTTGAATTTGAACATCCATGATCATGTAAATTCTGCTTAGAAGGTAGAATCTCAGGACTTCCAACACGTACTAGATAAGATTACACTCTTAAACTTTGAAGAAAGGAATCTCTTTACTGTAAGTATTAATGCTTTGTTTTTTGAAAAGACATTTATTTTCCATGTTAATTCTAGCATCAATTTCATATGTGCAATTTTTTATTAAATTTGTAGTCTGTGAATTCGAATTTAGGTGATAAAGAATATTCCTCTTGGTCAAACAATTCCATTAATCGTTTAGGGAACAAGTTTGTATGGAAGAGGGATATTCCACAGTAGAAAATCCCTAATGTAAGTACTCAGACATGTTATTTTACTTAGCAAATTAATGGTTTTTACGAAATAATTCTAACATGACTTGCTTATTTTTATATTTTATAAATTTGTAGTCACCAAAGACAAAGTTATCGCATGGGGTGTGTTGCTTTCGGTCATACAATATTACGTATCCTATAAGTGATACAATTAAGTGGAAGATGAAAAACAAGAAGAAAATGAACGCAAGCGCAAACGAGGAGCATAAACATAAATAAATTTGATTACAAATTTTTTTATTTTTATCAATACTGCATTTGCATTCTGTTTTTTTTAGATAAATTTTTTTGGCTGGCATTGTTACTCTAAATACTATAGGTAGACCAAGATATGAAGGTCATATATTATTGTGTTTTTGATTTTTATTTAGTATAGATTTACGATTATCGATATATCTACTCATTTATTATTTGCATGTTTTTGGTATGTACAAATTAATAGGAATAAATGATCATTTAGTCTATATGATCACTTTCTTATCATCGCTCAGGAAAAAATATTAATGACTAAAATACCTTATAGATAAACTAATTTATTAAAGGCATATAACGTTAAACTAAGTTTATTAAAGGCGGTTTTTTCTAGGCGGTTTGTTTTAAAAAAGTGTCTTTAAAGATAGGGAAAAAAGCTGTGGTGGTACTAAAACATGTGTTAATTAATATAATAGCATCTGCGATTCTAATTTTTGTAGGCTAATATTTTGGTCTAAAATGACCTTACATGTACTTGTTAGGAAAAAAAATAATTACAAGAATGCCATTACTATTTTATTTCCACATCAGCAAAAACGAACTTTATTTACGAAAATGCCACCTTCCCGAAATAATAAATCCGCACGGATTTATGACATTCTTTGTTACAGATTTAATAAATCTGCACGGAGTTATTTTCTTTTGTTGCGGATTTATTGTCTTTGTTGCAGAGTTTTATAAATCTGTAACACGTTAGAAGGTTTTGAAAAATTACTATACTAGGATCATAGTATTACAGATTTTTAACCGTGTTACAGATTTATGTTCTCATGTTGCAGATTTGTTTCTTTTTTTGCTGACGTGGCACAGATTTATATTAACGTGTTGCAGACTTTTGCAGATTTTCCAGATTTATTTTCTTAGTTTTGAACAAATCTGGAATTTCATGTTACGGATTTGTGTTACGTGTTACAGATTTATTAAAGTCCGCAACAAAGAAAATTGTTAAAATTAATTACTATTGTAGCACTCCTATGTTACAGACTTTCTCTCTTTGTAGCAGATTTGTTTTCAATGTTACGGATTTATGTTATGTTAGATATTGATTTTAATGTTACGGATTTATTGAAGATGTACATAATTCGAATAATTGTTGCCTGATTTTTTTCCTGATTTTTAGGAACCGTTTATGGTAATTAAATATTCACTTAAGAAATTCAATATTTGGCAAAAAAAAAGATAACCAACAAAAAAACGTTTTTCAATTAATTTCTTAATTAAATAATTTCTTTATTATTTTTTGTTTTAAAATTTTTTACAAAATAAATATAATAATAAAAATAACCAAAGAAATTTGTTTATATTAATTTCTCATTTAAATGATTTTTTATTATTTTTATATTAAATTCTTGTTTTTGAAATCAAAATAATAAAATATAAGCAACAAAAATATTTTTTTATCAATTTTTTTAAAAATTTTAGATTTTTTAAAAAAATTTAGATTTAAAAAAAAAAAAAAATTAGCCAAAAAATAATTTGTGTTAATTTATTATTTAAATGATTTATTTATAAAATATATTTTCTATTTTTTGAAAAGAAAAAAATTAACCATAAAAAATATTTGTAATTTGTATTTTATTAGTTTCTTACTATTTATTTTTTTAAAAGAATTTATATTAACTATTTATTTTTAAAAAACGAATTCATATTATTTATTTTTTAAATGAATTTATATTAATTATTTATTTTTAAAAACGAATTTTATATTAATTATTTATTTTTTAAAAAGTATATTAATTATTTATTTTACTTTAATGATTATATATTATTTCTTTAAAAAATAAGTTAAGGAAAGGATAATATAGTATTTTAAACCATTATAGAATGCTACTCTAGTAAAAAACACACCTAATGCTACTCTAGTAATTAACCTTAAAATTTGTACTACCCGGAGTAATTTTCACTTAAAGATATTGAAAAGATATTGATAGTCTCTTGAATTTCCTTTATTCATTGATAAAAACTCATTTCTCTTCTCCTAAAGATCCAAAACCGTTTTAAAAATTTACAAATTTAACAAAAGAAATCTATGGAGAGATACAATCTTCTTTCAGAGGCTAACCGATCAACAGAAGATTGGCATTTTAAGGTAAAAATGCTAAGGGCATATGAGTATCACGTTCATGTGCAAGGGTTATGCATGAATTTTGTTATCGCTGATGAAATGGTAAGTGGAGACATAAGCTTTGTTTTCTAAAAATTATAAGTATTATATATTAACTTTTTATATTTATATATTTAGATATATAAACTAATTTCAATCATTGCTGGTTTTGGGTACAAAGATGGTATTGGTTCTTGCTCCAGATTATTCTTTCGACTATAAAGGTTTACAGGGAGAAGAAGGGAAGTGGATTGACATACGATGTGTCAAGGTTGTCTATGATTCTTACAGATTTCGGGCAACGAAGTCTGAATACATTCTCTGTATAAGTATTGGATCTAGCATCCGGAGATTAAAAGATGCCATTAGTGATAAACATTACTTTGATTTCTTAACTATCAAAGAAGTCCAATATTACTCAACTCCTACTAATGTTGTTGTTGGTATGTATGTCAGATTTTTGTTTGTATAATTTTTTTGATTTTATTTTTTACTGTTTTAACATATTCATGTATTTTGCAGACGTTATGGGTCTATTGTGCAGTTCATGACCCATGGTTGTAGTCGTTGACAACCCAGCAGCATCAAAAAGAATATTTCATATCAAAGACTCACGGTAATATCAACTATTAGGTTATAGAGTAGTTGTGCTTTGTCTAACATGCAAATAATATTCGTAATTTATTTTTGTTTACATTTTGTAGGGGTAACCAGTTAAGATGTATAACTTTAGGTACTCATGCATATGACTTCATAAAGAGATTAGATGTTTCTAAATGTGATGTTATTATTTGTGTTTTGAGATTATGGAAGACCAACCGTTTTGGAGGTAATTTTTCATTGTTTTAAATGTATCATATTTTCTTACTAGAAGTGTTAGATATTTACTAAACATCAGTTTTTTCCAGGTGATACTTCAGATGTTGAAGTAGAAACACCAGATGAATTGTCTGATATTTTAGTCAACCATCCTTTACCTGAAGTTTAAGATATGCTGGATGAGTTTGAGCCCATTCAAGCTTTCCTTGCGAACCAGAGAGATGTCCCTGGAAGATAGTCACAATTTCTTATTTTAGTCTGCTTTTTCAAATATGTATTTTTAGGAAGAGGGTTGTTTTGGTGTTTATAAAAATTATTTTATTTTATTAACCTAAAGTTATTTAGGGTTATTTGGACATTGAGGTATTGTTTATGAAAATACAAAAAAAAAAGACGCAAATCGATTCTATCCAAAAGATCATCTAACATGACTATTAACAATTCATGTTCAATGTTTGGAAAATATTTTAATTAGACAACATGATAGAAAATGTGGAAACTACACAAATGGAGAATGGAGTACTACAATTAAACAATCTAAACATTTTATAAATATCAGTTTTTTCATAAACGACAAATATAAGAATTACCAGAAATGAACATATATTATAAGTAAACATTTAATAATAAATAACCTTGCCAACTGTCTAAAACAGAAAATATATTTTAATTTTTTTTTGTTATTAAAGATTTATTAGAATTTGCTTTTCTGTTTATTGTCTTAATTTTAATATTAATTTAAAGTAAATCTTTCATATTCAAACAGTTATAGCCAAAAATCCAAACAATTATATTTTTGTAAGCATGAGTTTCTCCTTCTATGATCTTATATAGATCTTTTGGGTTTCCAACTTCCTCTGTACATTTATTATGACTTGATTTGAAAACATATGTTATCATGACCCCATTCTTAGCCTCCAATTCTAATTACTTTTTAGGTTCAGTTTTGCACACGGTTTAAGAAAATATTAAAGTGTTGTGTCAATTCATTGTATATTTTTTTGGGTCGTCATGATTAAAAACAAAAAAACATCTATTCATTTAAGCGAACTTCATAATACAAATATCTTTTAAACAAGAAAATATTACATATGAGATCAATATTACAATGTATCCTAAGATTTTGCAATATACAATAATTGTTATTAGTAAACTTATATATTTTACAATCCTTTATTATACAAAATCATAAGTATTTAATTTTATTTATTTGTATATTACAAAACCTCACGGTTGTTCCGCTATTAATGATTTCCAAATATAACATTTTCTCTGAAACTAAAAAAAAAAAAACCTTTTTCTACACTTTATATGTGTAGATGCCTTTTTGGCAAAATCCATATCATTTCTCTCCTTAAACATCTACCATATTCGCAGACCCTAAAAATATGAAAGCTTTTTCATTGGTATGGCATGTTGATGATTCAACAATCTAACTGGCGAGTTCTTGTGAAAAATGTAAGAAAATGGTTCACAGATTCTCTCTTCATGGCGAAACATGCCATGTGATCTTACTTGATGAACTGGTAAGATTATTATATCATAATTGCACTCTTTTTGTTGTTTCAAAATAGTAACAAGAGATTTATAATCATAACTTCTTACACGTACGGTTATCAGATTCAATCAGATATTCCAAACAGATTGTTTGGAACCCTAGATTTGTGGCATTTTCAAGTTGGCGACTGGAAATATATAGAAAATTTCGAAGTTTTTCAAATGTACAGCGTACGTGATGTTAGAAACACAATCAGTAGGAAAAAGATTGTCATGAGCCTAAACACGCTCATTACAAATTGCGAAACAGTAAGTCCGAATCATTTTTATCATTTTGTTGGCATGAGGAGTATTAGGAACTACTTAATTCTCCTGCGTACACCATTGGTAATATGATTTCATATGGAGTTTCAAATTTTGATATATTATTTAAACTATTTCGCAACTGAAATTTTATTTTTGGCCTTTTGTTTTTTTATAGATTTGATTGGAGTAATCTATCATGTTGGGAAAATTGAAAGTCCAAGGCATGGCCGAAACAATTACGACAAAAAAATTGTCTTCAGTATCAGAGAGATTGAGTAAGTTGAAAATGTCTTTAGAGACCATGTTTCATTATTAATTTTAATATGTATAGATTCTTATAATTTTATTTTCTTTAGTAGGACGTCAATCAAATGCATAGCCTCAAGCAAATTAGCAGTAGAATTTCATGATTACTGGCATTCGATTGGTGATTATGAAATCGTTGTCGTGCTTAGGTTTTGGCGTGTAAACTATAGTGACGGTATGTAAAGCGTGATTTTGTAGTAAAATTAAATTCTTAGTTATAATTTTAGAACATATTAGCTATATGTACCAAGCTTACTAATTTTAAGTATTTGTAAATGAATTTAGATTCTCCATATGTCCACGATTCTGAGGCGATTTCACAGATTCAATTTGATCCAGATATTGAAGATGTAAATGAAAGCAGTGGTATATTAGCAAACATTATGTTAGTTTTTAAACAAACTGTTGTTATTTACTAACTTCTGTGATATATATTTTATTGTAGGGCTCCGTTCACCAAAGCTACTGGATCACATTTTAGACCATGAATATCTATTCTGATGTACTTCGTTTTGAATCATAGACTGGACATCTATAATATATAAATGTTTAGAGTTGATTGGTTTTTTTGTGTACAGTTGTTTTCAAAATATAATCTTTATTTCACTTATTTTTGATAATTATTCTTATGATAGGTAAAGATCGTATAAAAAACGACTAACAACCAAGCCAAAAAAAATTGAATTACAAAACTATGTGTTATATTAGATTCGTGAATTAATAGACATCTACAATTATATAATTAAAAATCTTTCGATCAGAAGAAAAGATCAGGAGATCTAAATACAATCTACAAAGATTACACAATATATACTAAATCTACGAAACCGGGTCTTTAACATAAAGAAAATATATGAAAAAAACCCTAACTATTTTCCATATGCATGCTATATTCGAAGTCTTTGTTTTTTAGTTCACATAAAAATCTATCGCCGTTCATACGTGAATTAGTGTTTTCGAATGAATTTATTATATTTCATATTATGACCTTCTTTGAAACCAGGTTATTAGTTCTATGTGAAAGTCTAACATTGATATTTTTCTCATATATTTACAGTATGGTTTATCGAACTTAGCTTTCAAGCTTTTATGATACGACTTATTAATTCTTTCTCTAGCAACGTATGGATGTAGTATTTTTTGTTACAGTCTTTTTATCTTTTTATACGCCGAGATTAACGTAAGAAACCATTACTTTATGGGTTGGAAAAAGAACAGATTCCTCCTCCACCCCAATTACGAAAACGTAATTTTCTTATATTATGAATATTTATAACAATTAGTTCGATTTGGTCTTTGATAACCTCTAAATATAGTTTAATCTCCTATATTTCTTAGTTGGAAGGCCATTTACACAAAGTAATTACAAAATTGGAAGTCTTTCAAGTAGTTGTTTGACTGCATCTCAAAATAGGATTCCATTCATGAATATTACAAACACTCCTCCACCACCTCCATTATATAAATGTAAGTTATGTTATTTTATAATGTGTTTATATGTTCATATATTTTATTTTCTCACATTTTTGAATCTATCAGCTGGAAGGCCAGTCCAAAAAACTCAATTCATGAATGTCACAAATGTATCGAGTCCTCGGATGAACATTATAAGACAAAAGCGACTTGGGCCGTGTTTTCTCTCATGATTCATGTTCGTTTATATGTTTATAAAATAGTAGTTTGGAGGTTTTTATTAATTAATTTTAATTTATGCAAAAATGTATACATTTAATTTTCGCTTTCTTAATTACAGAGTCAAGCACAGTACATAATACAAGGGTATATCCAACACAGAATTCCGTAATATTAATCCTAGATCATATGGAAGGAAAACACAGGAAAAAAACCGGAAAAGGAGGTTTGTTATCTTTTAAAAAGTTTGTTCTTTAAATATAAATTATTTCTATGTCGATTCAACCCTATTATTAGTTTATCAAATGATAGTAAGATATTTTGTTTACTATAATTCTATACGCTTTATTGATAGAATCAATTTCAATTTTATACAACTCAATGTTGGATCTAATTTTTTTACAGATACTCTTATCTCCCATGCACATGAAGATGATTTGGTTGCATTTGTAGCGGCCGATTCAGAACACGAAGAATAATCAGACAGTGAAGGTAATAATTATGAATATATAGAATTAGTTTACCAGCTTTTTATATGTATATGATTAAAAAATCAATTATCAATACTCTTTATATGTATAGATTTCGACGATCAGTTGATCCCAGTACTACGACTTTCAATCATGATTACACTGTTGGAAATTATCACGCAACGGATCATATCCTACAAGAAAAAAAAATGAGTTCAATTAATAAGAAAAACTTTAGAAAGGTTTAATAAGATGAATCTGGCATCAGGGAGTGTTAAGCCCGGAATTGCGGAAAATGGTATTATTTTATTTTTTTAACTTATTTATCAACAATTCTTTTCAATCTAACTATAGTTTGACTAAGCTTTGAAGTATATGGCATTAGGATACAAGGACCATGGAGATCCTTCATACACGTATACCCATTGCGGTGCTTATATGTGGTTTGATGAATGTATAAACAAAAGAGGATCGAAAGCAAGACCGGTTTTCTCAATGTGTTGTAAACATGGAAAAGTTGAGATTCCTCTTCTTAAAACACCTTCGTCTACATTGCTTGCATTGTTGCATAATGGTGATGATGATAGCAAGAATTTTCGGGAGATTATTAGGGCATATAATATGATGTTTTCATTCACATCGCTTGGTGGGAAAGTGAACCACAAATTGAACAGTGAGAAAGGACCTTATATGTTTCAGCTACAAGGTGAAAACTACCATAGAATAGGAGATATGTTACCAGATCCTGATCAAGATCCAGCTTTTTGCAACTCTATATTCACGATTTGCATAATGAGACTAATAATCGGATAAAGGCTTACGGGTAACATAATTACTTATTTAAACATCTATTATTTTATTTTGCTTCTGATTACATGGTTTTCAAATTTTCAGGAAGACTGGGTCGGTTGAAAAAATTCGACCAAAAATAGTGGATTTGATCAAGAAAATGTTGAATAAACATAATCCTCACGTTGGTGCATTAAGATCAGCAAGAGATCGAATGAACTTGACAAAGAATATGAAAAGTATAAAACTTAGAATTCCAAGCAGAAGAGATAGAGATGGTAGGACCTATAACTTACCAACGACAAACAAGGTGGCTGGATTAATACCTGAGGATTTTCGAATGGACATGGAACCGCGTTATGTTATTATTCAGAGTAAATCAGGGAAAATGCAGAGAATAAGTGAATTGCGTCCAACATATTTGCCATTGCAATATCCTTTGCTATTTCCATACGGTGAGGACGGTTTCAGGTTAGTAATTTGGCTCAATGGTATGAACAAATTATATGATTCTCATGGTTTATTCTTTGCTTTATTCATTTAGTTTTTTAAAATAAAAAATCCAGGCTAGATATAGACATTAGCTTTGTTGACACAAAAGGAAGAACTAGAACAAAGATCACCATGCGAGAATTTTTTGAATTTTGAATTCTCGAAAGGTGTAATGAATCTCCGACTATTCTCATGTCTGGAAATTTATTTCAGCAGTTTTTAGTTGATGTTTATACCATGATTGAGACAAGCCGATTGTCTTTTTTACGGCATAATCAAAAAAAACTTAGAGTTGAGAGTTACGATAAATTAAAGATGCTTCGTCGAAAGGAGATGCGAATCTGTCTAACCAGGGAACAAAAGTACATTTGTCATCTTCATTTGTTGGTGGTCCAAGGTATATGATGCAAAATTATCTAGATGCAACATGCAAGTATTTTGGTTTTCCAAATCTTTTCATAACGATTACATGCAACCCAAAGTGGCCTGAAATTACAAGATTACTTGAGAAGAATGGTTTAAAACCAGAAGATAGACCTGAAGCATGTTGTAGAGTATTCAAATTGAACTCGACAGTTTAGTTGAAGATTTGACAAAGAATAAGACGTTTGGTAACGACAATTCAGGTAAAAAAATAAATCCTTGCTTCAATACAGATTAAATCATATTTTTCTTTTAGTATCTTTATATGTTATAAACATAATTTAGAATTCTGAAAGCTTAAATCAAGTATATATCTATTTTGCAGCTATGTACACAATAGAGTGTCAAAAGAGAGGACTTCCACATGCTCATCTGATTGTTTTTTACATCCTGATTCTAAGCTACCAACTGGTGATGATATAGATAATTTAATCAGTGCGGAAATTCCTGATAAAGAGGACGATCCTCATTTGTACGAGGTTGTTGCGGATATGATGATGCATGGTCCATGTGGTCCTCACAATAAAGATAGTCCATGCATGCAAGATGGGAAATGTACAAAGTACTTTCCAAAACTTTTTAGTGAAACAACTTATGTTGATGTAGGAAGGCTTCCTATTTACAGACGTAGAGAGGACAGTACAAGGTTTATAACAAAAAGAGGGTTTAATTTTGACAATTCATACGTGATATCTTACAACAGAACTCTATCCAAACGTTATCGAGTTCATATCAACGTTGAGTGTTGTTGCCAAACCCGAGCTGTCAAATACCTCTTCAAATATATCCACAAGGGTCCTGACTATGTAAGAGCATCTTTAGGAAACGAAGCTGGCGATGGTAACGTTGCAGATAAGGATCAAGTCAAAGATGAAATTAAAGAGTGTACCAGCTGTCGGTATGTGAACCCAATAAAACTATTGTTGTTTGTTTTGTTAATGTGATTGTGTCATATATACAACATTTCAGTTGAAAATAATTATATTTTAAACATGTATATATCTTCCTACGAGGCTACATGGAGAATTCTTGCGTTCAATACTAATTTCCGAACTACGGCAGTAGAGAAACTTTCGTTTCATCTCGAAGGTGAACAGTTGTTGCTCTACGAGGAAGATGACGATGTGGATGACGTTTTTAATCGACCATCGGTTGGTAGATCTAAGTTTATGGCTTTCATGTATTATTACAAACAGAATCCCAAAACGAAGAAGATGACTTACACTGATTTTCCAACCGAACATGTTTGGGTTTTAAAGACTAGAGAATGGAAAGATCGGCAAAAAGGTTTTGCAATTGGAAGTCTAACATACGTCACCCAAGTAAAAGAAGATGCATACTATCTAAGGGTTTTGCTTAACATCGTACCAGGTCCATCATGTTATGATGATATCAAAACGGTTGATGGTGTTGTTTATCCTAAGTACAAATTGGCTTGCGAAGCTTTGGGTTTGCTTGATGGCAATACTATATATGTTGAAAAGAAGTAGCTCAATGGGGCAGCGGTACGTATGTGCGGGAATCTTTTGTTCTGATGATTCTAACCAACACTGTTCAGAATGTACCAGAACTTTGGAACAAAACATGAGAATACTTATCTGACGACATATTAATCAGACAAAGAGCCATAAGAAAAGATCCATGTAAGTAAAACTAGATTAAGGAGAATTTTCGAAAATAGTTTTTCATTTAAATGTATTTAATGTCTTATACTTTTATTTTTGTAAATTTTAGATTACACCATGACCGAACAGCAGATCAAGAATCATGCATTAGTGGAGATAGAACTGCTCATGCGTAGAAGTGAGAGTTCACTGTTTCAGATTGATAAAATGCCCAAACCTGATATGAGCGATGTGGCTCAGGATAAGAACATGTTGATTACAGAAGAGTTATTATACGATCGTGATGATCTGAAATCTAACTTGGACAGAGATCTGCCCAAACATACGGAAGAACAAAGGGGTGTTTATAATGAGATAATGACCGCAGTTGACAATGGAATTGGTGGTATGTTTTTCGTTTATGGATTTGGAGGGACAGGGAAAACGTTTCTTTGGAGTGTTCTTGGAGAAACTATTCGGTCTAAGGGTGATATATTACTAAATGTTGCATCCAGTGGTATTGCTGCTTTGTTACTAAAAGGTGGTCGAACGGCTCATTCTAGATTTGGGATCCTTATTCAAATAAACGAAGGGAAGATGTGTTCTACTCTAAAACCTGGAACAAATCAAACAGAGTTGGTCAAGTTAGCTAAACTCATTATATGGGACGAAGCACCAATGATGAGTAAACACTGTTTTGAGACTCTGGATTGGAGCAATGTGCGGTATTTTGGGAAAAGATGTTCCATTTGGAGGTAAGCCTGTTGTTTTTGGTGGTGATTTTAGAAAGATTTTGCCGGTTGTAACTGATGGTGGAAGAGAGCAGACTGTAATGGCTGCTCTGAATTCGTCGGTACTGTGGAACAAATGCAAAGTAATGAAGCTAACCAAAAACATGCGGCTTCTAGCTGATGGTCTGAGTATTGATCAAGCTCGTGCTCTAAAGGAGTTCTCCAACTGGATTCTGGATATAGGAGACGGAAAGATCAACGGTGGAGATGACGAAAATTTTGAGATAGATATTCCTGAAGATTTGCTCATATCAGATTCTTCTGAACCTATTAAAGCAATTGTTAAAGAAGTATATGGAGATTCTTATACGGTTCGGTCCGATCCAAAGTTTTTTCAGGGAAGAGCAATTTTGAGTCCCACCAACCAAGATGTTGGTAATGTTAATGATTATATGCTTGAATCACTACAAGGTATTTTGTTTATTTTTATATTATAATGTTTTATCTAATCTATACATATTTATATTTTGGAATGTTATTATTGTAATATCTTGACATGGACATATATATTTGTTTTTAACAGGTGAAGGAAAAACTTACCTCAGTTTTAACACTATTGATACTTCCGATACATGGAAAAACGATGATATGGTTTACTCACAAGAATTTCTCAACAGCATAAAACTATCTAAGTTGCCGAATCATGATCTGAAATTAAAGGTTGGTGCTCCCATTATGTTACTTAGGAATATTGATCAGAGAAATGGTTTGTGCAATGGAACTAGGTTACAAGTTACTCAGTTGGGAAATCAAGCAATGAAGGCTAGAATAATAAATGGATCTAGTATTGGTCGTAAAGTTGCGCTCCATAAGATGTTTGTCACCCCGCCTGAGGCAAGATTTCCTTTCTGAATGTGGCGTAGGCAGTTTCCCGTTGCTCTTGCCTTTGCAATGACTATTAAAAATAGTCAAGGACAAACACTAAACAAAGTTGGTTTGTATCTTACAAGACCTGTTTTTACTCATGGCCAGTTTTATGTTGCCGTTTCAAGAGTAACTTCCAGAACCGGTCTAAAGATACTGATCACAGGTAAAGAAGAAAAACCATTGAAGAGAAAAAAAATGTTGTTTTGAGCGAAGTGTTCAATAACATTAAGTAGTTATTTTATATTGGAGTAATATTGTATTTGTCCACACATTAAATAGTTATTTACTAGGTCGTTTCTGCTCTTTTAAAAAAAAAAATCAAACACGGCAATTAACTTGCTAGAATGTATTATCCATGCTCTTTGTTTTATTAGATGCGTTATGTATTAAGCTGTCCTGGATGTTATCAAAATGCTTATTTCTAACTTTTATTTACATTCACTGCTATAAGTTATTTTGATACAGTATATGATTAATATTATATGCATCCGAATGTAACTATGTGCATATAAAACGATTATTAAATCTTTAACCAATTCCGATTAGAAAAAAAAAACTAAAATCACGTTTTATCTTGACACAAATCGAGAAATACATCTAAATTAACAGAAAAATGTCTGTATATATATATGCCCGATATGTGTTCTCAAATTACGTTTGATGAGTTGCAAACTGGATGCACTTGACGTGATTGGGTTAGCCCGTTTGCTTACGAATCATGTTAATCTAATTGAAAAGCTTCTAAATGACGACAATTATTTTGCCTTTTCTGCTCTGCTTTATCCTTTCCGTTAATTTGTTTGTTTATTCAAAAAAGTTTACTTCCAGATTTGGAGAAATCCTACTCCAATTGAGAATCATGCTATAAAGTTATATAAAATTAAGCAAGAGTACAAGTAAAGACAAGAGTGGTTTTAACTTGTGGCGATAGATAACCACAAGTTATATAAAATAACAAAAAGTTCTATAGAATATCTCAAAACTGCATTTTTGAGATATTAAAGTTTTCAATTAGAAATTCTAAAAATTTATTTTAAACTATTCAGCAGATAACGATGAAATTAGGTTGAAATTAGATTTTCAGGAAAGATAAGTGGCGGAGCAAGAGAAACTAAGGTTTCGATGTAAACATAAACAGTATAATAATGGAAATTTGGTTGACAAAAATCTTTTGGGTTATATTTCTTGGAAAGCTCTCGGAAAACTCTGGAATTTGGTGTAAAAAGTTGTATTATGATAGATGTGTGGTTTCGATGTAAAAGTGAACAGTAGAATAATGGAAATTTGGTTTACAAAAAACTTTTAGGTTATATCTCTTGGAAAGCTCTCGGAAAACTCTAGAATTTGGTGTAAGAAGTTGTATTATGATAGCTGTGTCTACAATGCCGAGTTTAATGCTCTTTTATAGGATTACAAAGTCAGTGTAAAAGCATATATTCCTAAATAGAAATATAGATAGTTTCCATTAATGATCAGCTCGAATATTTCCTTTCGAGTCTATCTTTCACGTGCGGTGTTATCTTCTCGTCGTCAAATTTATCTTGATTCGACGACCTAGTATGTCCACATTTTATTTTGGGCCGATCTTAGTCTTGAATTTGCATTTATGAGAGGATGCTAAACACATCTCCAATAACAAACCCCCCATTCGGCGATTCGAATTTATTGATGATCGGCGAAATTAAAACTAACCTAGATGATTCGTGACGCGGTTAAGATTAGCCAGTTAAATCAGATTTCGGTTCGACCGTTCCTATAGGTGCGAAGAACGAAGTGTTGCCTAAATATAATAATGATGTTTTCGCAAAAAACCGCACCATGTTTCTATAAAACCGCCTTCGCTCTTCTCATTTCTTAGGGCATCTCTAACCCACCTTTATATTTGATTCTAAGACCATCTCCAATGTATTTTTTCATATTTGCCTCTAAAATAGAGGAACTCTAAAATAGAGGAACTCTAAAATAGAAGTGGAATTCATTCCAATGTATTCTTCTATTTTACCTCTAAAATGGCATATTCTTTCAAAGATTCTTATTTTTATTATAGTATTAGTACATTTTCTTTATAAAATGTGCAAATTAACCCATTTATTTTATATTTTTACTAAACTTTAATAAAATTATAATATGATCTACATTAAATATTTTTAAATAAAGAAAATTAAATTTAATTATATAAAATATAATATATTTTTGTTTAACTATCAACATTGATATATTATTGTTGACAAATGATCAATACATTTTTCAAAAAACATACAAATTTTGATTTTTTTTTAAAAATTATATTAAATATATAATAAATAATTATATTAATTATAATATATTAATATTTTATATTATTAATTATTAATAACAGCTTTTATTTGTTTTGTTCATAAACAAAAAAAGTTAAAAGTTGAAGGATCATTTTATAAATAAAAAAGTTCACCTCTATTATAGAGGAAAAAATAGAGTTCCTCTAAATATAGAGGAAAATATAGCAATCTTTATTTTAAAGGTGGATATAGAGGTGGGTTGGAGAAGATTATACTCTAAAATAGAGTATAGAGGCAAAAATAGAGGTGGGTTGGAGATGTTAGACCATCTCCAATGTATTTCTCTATTTCTACCTCTAAAATAGAATAACTCTATAATAGAGGTGGGTTTTGCTCCAATGTATTCCTCTATATTTTCCTCTAAAAAGGAATATTCACTCTAATATTTTTTTTATTTTACTAGTTATACCTTTTATTTATAAAAGTTACAATTTAACCCATTTATGTTATTTTTATAAAATTATAATATTATTTAAATTAAATATGTATTGTATAAAAAATTATATTACATTTTATAAAAAAAAAATAAAACATATTAAATTTTGTTTAACCATTAACATTAATGTATTTTTCTAAGTATGAACATTCGCGTATCGGATCTGGTTTGAGTCGTGTATTTCGGATTTTGGGTATTTCGGATATGAATAAAATGATATCGATCGTGTAATAGTATATTTCAAATAGGATTCAGATTGATAACAAATCGGATCCGGTGCAGATTCTATATTTTTATCTAAAAATAATCATATAAATTCAGATATATTCGGATACCCGTCGGATCTCAGATATTATCTGATCCGATACCAAAATAAGAGTTTTCGGATCGGTACCGATTCAGATCTTCGGATCAGGATAAAATGTCTAGCCCTAATTTTTCACAAATGACCAAATTTTTCTCAAACAAAATATATTTTTGATTTTTCAATATTTATTTTAAATATATAATAGTATTATTTATAATTTGTTAATTATTATATTATTAGTTATGAGCAGTTATGAAAAATATTAATATTTATTTGTTTTAGTCATAAACAAAAGTATTTAAAAATTGAAGGACTAATTTATAAATTAAAAAGTTCACATCTATTTATAGAGGAAAAATAGAGTTCCTCTATATATAGAGGAAAAAATAGAGATCTCTATTTTAGAGAAAGAAATAGAGGTGGATTGGAGTGAATTTTCCTCTAAAATAGCATTTAGACCATCTCCGATGTATTTCCTATATTTGCCTGGAACTCTATAATAACTCCAATGTATTCCTCTATATTTTCCTCTAAAAAGAATATTCTCTCTTTTATTCTTTTTATTTTACAAATAATACATTTCGTTTTTAAAAGTTACAAATTAAACCTTTTATTTTTTGTTTTATTTTATAAAAAAAATTAAAAACATAAAATAGTTTAAAAAGCAACAAAAAGTTGCATATATGTATATAAAAACAATTAAATAATATTTTTTATATTTATTTCTGTTATAATTATAAAATATAAAAGTTAAATGACAATTGTGTAAATAAAAAACTTTGACTCTATTATAGAGGAATGCTATTTCTTCCTCTACAAATAGAGGTGGGTTGGAGCTCATTTTCCTTTATAATAACATTTAGAGGAAAATATAGCAATGGGTTGAGATGCCTCTGCTCAAGACAAAAAGGTAATTTTCCCTTCGCTCTCTTTGTTCAGTCTTTTGGATGTACTCTGTCGTTCTTCCTCTGCATCATATTTAGTTTTTAAATCTAGGATTGCCAACTCTACCTTTGTTCTTCATTTGTTCTTCAAAGACAAATGTTTTTGTTACATGTATTGATGATGGTACAAGTATACCAACATTATCTTGGATGATTTATTTACTGCAATAAAACACATCCTTTTTAGGACTATATGATTTATAAAATAGACCACTGGATAACAGTGCCTTTGGATTTTGAGGTTTTATGACTACCTGATTTATAAAATAGACCAGTGAATGAATAACAGTGCGTTTGGAGTTTGGACGCGCACAAACGCATTTTCCGTCGGCCAAAAGTTTATATGTATCTTTGTTTTACATGTTTGTCTTAGCATTTTAGGTTCCAAAAACTGACCATTGGACAAAATAATAGTCCCTATGTCCGATCGTATAGTGTGTTAGGATTTTTTTTTTTTTTTCATTTTGTTTGATGTTCCTAGTTTATAATTACCAAAAATCTTGGGCGGTTTTTATGCATTTCTCAGTTTTATATTTTGTTTTTAATTGTTATATATTTATTCTATATTTTTATGTATTTTTAATTTATGTAATATTGTTCTTACAATTTTCATCCATTTTATCAAATAACTCATAATTATTTTATTTATATCTATTTTAGGTTTTTTATATAAGTGTTACACGTTTAATTTTTTGTGATTCATACTTAAAATATCCATTTAATATATTTTAACTATGTATTGAAATTAGTCATATAGGCTTTGTTCAAATTTTTGATAAAACATTTACGTTTAAACTATATTTATATTTTTTTTTTTTGGTTGACACAGTTAGTCGGTTAATTATTATTTTGTGTCGTGAAATATTTTTTTGATAACATATGGCGTGACATGTTTTATTTATTTATTTATTTATTCACTTCTACATTTAGATTTTGCAATTTTTTTCCTCATAGATCCGTTTATTGTGTTTTTATATATTCATTTATAGCATTGTTTTTATTAAGACGCTATGCCATCGAATTCAATTTCTATTTATGTATAATAATTATTTCTATTTACATTTTTATAATTTATTTATCTTTGACTTTGATTATTTTTGACATAATCTAAAAAGTTATATAGTTGTTATGTATTATAAATTCACAGTTTTTATCTTCTCGATAGTTAAACATATAATTATAGGATTTAGTATGAGGTTAATATGTGTAGATAATTAGATTTAATAATTTTAGATCTAATGACTTTTTAAATGAAGAGAAAAATTAGTTAATTTTTGTAGAATTAATGAAGTTGATCTAAACATTAATTTATCAAGTAAGTATAATATTAAAAATAATATTATTTTTCTTTAATCAGTTGCATGTTTTATTTTGGTGCTAATTTGAACGCTAAAAATATTAATGAAATTCTCTATTTATATGTAATTTTTCTTTTTCTTTTTAAAATATATATTTTGTCAACTATATACTATATATTATTTTAAATAATAATTTACATATAATATTTTATTTTGATTTTTCTATCATTTTTAAACAAAATTGAATCTTTCTAAAACGGTTTAATGAACTAACCAGTATGACAATTTAGAATTCACAAATACCATAAGAAATTTTTTAAAAAAAAATTATGTAATCTAAACTTATCAAATTTAATCTTGATTTTTCTTTTTAAAAAATTCCTATATTTGTTTTCTTTATAACAATAGATTATTTAGTATTGCATTATTATTACATATAAACTTCATAAATTGTTTCTTATTTCAAATAACATTTCTCAAAATTTTAGATTCTTTTGTTTTGTCTTTGTGATACATAAGATAAGTTTTATTGATATTAATCATATTAGATTTATTAATTTTCTTAAAAAATCTATATTTTTTTCTTTTGTCGACATACTTAGTTAAACTGAAATCAAAGAGGTTCATTGAGCTCAGCCCATTAGCACTCGAAGGGCAGCTTTTGCAAGCAAATTAGGTGGTGCATTAAGATTTCTGGTAATGAAGGTAAACAAAATAGAAAAAAAAGAGAGGAATATAATTTCGACATCGACCAAGTTTTCATATATTTCTACCAGTTGTGACATTGGATTAATTGCCCTGATGAGTTTATTGGGATTCTAACTGCGACCAAATGTTCGTGAGCCCAACAGATGGAAAATGGAGGATCGGATTCCGCCACTAAAGGTGAAGAGATGAAGGGTAAGGGTTGTGATCCTTAGTCGAGTCTTCCGCCATTTATAATTTATTTTAAGATTTGAATGTTTTAGTTTTTTTGAAATATATATATATATATATATATATATAATATTAAAATTCACCTGATTAAAAGTGTAATGAAAAAAATATGTTTAAAATTTTTTATTACAATATCATAATATATGTAAACACCGTATTTGAAATTGTATATAATTTGTTGTTGAGTTAACATATAATTATTTTATTATTCATAAGTATTTTTATTTTAAAAATATATAAATCAACTTTCAAAGTTTTGGTATGTATTTAAAAAATATTTAATTATTTCTCAGAAAATTATATGAGTCATATTCACTTTTCTATAAAATATTTCCTATTATATTTTATTATTTAATTTAAATTTTAGCATTTTTTACTTGAAAATTTTATTTTTATTTTTATGTTGTTTTTGTTTTTGTAGCATTAACTTTTGTATGAGTTTAATGTTTTTTGATAGATGATAGTATATAATATGTGAATTATTTGATTCATTAATACTAATTTTAATGTTTTCTTTGCTAATGTAAACACTCTTGGTAGAGAAAAAGCTTTATTATATAACAGATTTAATATAGTATGACTTAATTTTCTGCAGTATTGTTTTCTATTGGTAATGATGTTTTAGCTAATGTTAAATAATATTTTTTTTATATAAAAGATAGAAACATTTATAATTTTATTTTTCTATGCTTTTAGAAAAAACATCAAATAAAATGTAATAGAAAAAGTGTGCAAAAATGAATAAAATTATATTTTACTAGTGGAAAAAAGAATGTCTTTCGAATATCATATAATCGGTAGCCTCGGTGTCTTTCGTCGCGTTTGCACCACTAGGCTTCTATCAATATGTATCTATTAAAATAAAAGAATAATATGGAATTAATATTCTTTCATGTATTTCTATTCAACACGTACGATGGTGCTATATAGATGGATCCTGAAAAGAAAGAGAATAATTCTCCGGACAAGGATGGTACATATGTAATGATGGTAGTGCAAATGTTATTATGAGATCAATGAATATCAAGACAAGTTTATATTTTCTTCATGCAGAATTCGAAATCTTAATTTGTACAATGGAATACATGAAGGATTTGAGGCACACACATGTGACATTTGCAACTGACTGTTCAGATTTGGTTAAGATAGTGTCGGAATCAGAAAAATAGTTCTCTCAATTCACTTAGAAGAGTACGATAGAAGGAAGACGAACTTTACAACATTTGAACTCAAGCACATATCTCGAACGCGAAATTTGATGGCAGATAAATTAGCACGGAATGCTCGGCAAAGATCATCAGAGAGCTTTCATTTTGGTTCGGAGCCACCAACTTGAATTTTATAGAGATAGGTTCAATTTTGTGTCTTGTTAAAAAAAAACTTTCATGTATTATATTCCATAAAATGCATTAAATATTAATGATTTAATTAAATTTCATTAAGGGTAACTATATAATATAATATTATTACATTATCTCTACTATACATAACACATGAATCCAAATATTACAATTATTAAACGTATATTCAAATAATTTTAAAAATAACGGTCTCATTTTTAATTAATATATATATATATATATATATATATATATGTATAATCATGAAACTATTTAATCAAATGAAAATATAATTAATAGTTTAATATATCATTTATGTTTATAAATCACAAAATCAAAATTTGGTAAATATATTTTTGAACATATTTCAACTTACAAAAAATAAAAACATGAAAAATAAAATAAGATTATGTTTCTAATTTATAAATTTTAATTTTGAAAAAAATAAAATATTAAAATCTAGGTTGATATATTTTAATTTGTTACAATTAAAATATTTTAAATAAGTTAATATATATATATATATATATATATTATTCAATTGTATAGTGAGACATGTTTATGTTTCTACAATTACGAGTTTTTACAATTTGCTTCATCAAAATATATAAAATATTTAGACATTTAAAAAAAAAAGACTAATTAAACCATTTTATCATACAAACATTAAAATAACTAATAGAAGTAAGTTTAAGATACAGATTATCTTTTTAACGGACATTTGATAAACGTAAAATGGTTCCGGCGGGGCTCGAACCCGCGACCTTCGGCTCATAAGACCAACGCTCTAACCAACTGAGCTACGGAACCATCTCATTAAGTTATGTATTATCATATTTTAAGCTTTATAAATATGTAATTATAATTATATAAAAATATAAATTTAATTATCAAATATTAAAACAAAAATATAATAAACTAGTATAATAGAATATATAATACTATTATCTACTTAAAAATAAATATCAGCGCATCTTAAATTATAACTTTCATAAATATATTTATGAATTAGAAAATAACTATCAGCACATCTTAAATTATAATTTCCACTTTCATAATATATTAGAACTGTATAATATATATTTTATAAAAATAAGATTGTATTTATATATTCTACTTCAAAAATTTAAAGCTTTTAATACTCACTCTGTACAAAATTAAACTAAATTTAAGAAATTTTTTTGTCTAAATATAAATCATATGTTCAATTTTCAATGTAAAATTAATTATCAATTTTAGCTTTTTGACCATTTATATTTTATGGATTAGTTTATGATTGGTTAATTTTTTAAAAAATTAGTAATAAATAATATTTTTGTTTAAAAATATATAAAATTTAATGATTTTTTAATTTATGTGTAAAAACTTTAGGCTTTGTTTATTTTTATACCGCAGGAGTATAAAGTAGAAAATATATGCGTTAAGCGCATGTCAACTCTAGTATAACATTAACCTTCGATTTCAATATAGAAAAGATGTAAATATACAACATAATAATGTGTTCCTTTTTACCCTTATAGATATCAACTTTTCAGAATTCAGAATATAATCTAAAATTTTGAGATGACTGACAATTTGAAGAAACAATTACGGACATTCTTAGAATGGATCTATATGGAACCGGTTTCCTTCCGGAGCCAAGAGATCAAGAAAATGAGTCCTAGAAATACGTTAAAGAGACAGACCAAACATAACCCAACCTTCATCAACCTCAACTCCTCTCTAGATCCGTCATGGTCGGGGGTCATTTTTAAGTCTTCAATAGAGAGATGAACGCCAGGGTCTCTTAGCTTAACCTTGCTACCCAACAGAGCCGAGCCGCACGTCGCCTGAACGTTGCTGTTCACGTATACGTTGATCCTGCAACCACTCTGACTTGCTACGTCTACATCCCTAGGCGCCACCATCAGGGCCCCGACATTTCTCCCGTTCAAGTTGATTTGGCCAATGCCAGATTCAGGCCCGAGATAATCATCTTCTTCGCCTTCCATTATTTTTTTGGGATAATTCAAAATGTTGCCCTATTCCTTCGGTGACATGATATTAGCTCTATATGCTTTGCTTGGTTCTTGGGTTTCCCAAAGTTCTCTACTTTATATCTACAGCTAGAAGGAAAGTGCTATATTCTATGGTTTGCATAACTAAAGATTCATTACCCACCCTTAAATACAAGGGTTAACCGAGTCAAAATATCCAAAAGGTGCACTTCAAATTTCTCAGGGTTTTAACTTATATTGCACACAGATACAAGTTGAAACGTCTTTGCGAAGTAAAACATAACTCTGAGGCTATATGGAATGCAAAGACGAAAGCACATATCTTTAATTACACTCGAGATCAAAGTAACATATGAAGTTTGATGGGTTAACCAGATAATTCCTAAGGGACCAAATCGCCCCATCAAGACAGATAACAACATCCCCTCTCTAACTTATCATCATGTTGTTTTGGTTTTACTTTTTTCCAGAACACATCAAAGAGGAGAACCATTTTATTATTGACAGAAGCAAATGAAAGACATCATCAAAATACCAAATCTAGTTTCCGCCATTTCATTGTGAACTTGAATGAAAAAAAAAAATTAGTCCAGGAAAACGACCTTTGAGCAGAAGCAGCATCAATTGTAGAAGTCTGTTGTTATCTTTTCACTGACAGTAGAACCGAAATTAGGACCACCCTTGCGATATTGGATAAGAAACTCAACCGGATATCCGTTTAATTTATGAGGAACAAGGTCCAAATCCTGAAACGACAAGGCTGAAATAGACATTGTGGAATAACAAAGAGTGAGACTCAGACAGCTTATGGAAAAGAAATAATTTCACTGCTGCGAAAAAATGACTAACCCTTGTCAGATACAAGTGTATCGGTTGTAAGCGCATTGATTTGATCCAGATTGAAGATCTGAGGAGAGGGTAGAGGAAACGGGACTTTGTTCACCATGAAATCCCGAGGACCTGACATTGCCTAAAACAGTTTGTGACATATATGAAATTAGTAACACTTGCATAACAAAACAAAGAATCCATAATAATTTAGGCTTTATATAGTTCTAATTAGCTTCAGATACGCTTTGTCTGACAAAGGAGCACATAAAAGTCATTGGATTTCTACCATAAACGGTGATCGATTAGATCTATTACCTTAGCAATTGGAAACGGAAGCTTCACATATCGAGGCCATTCACGAATCATATCAAACATGATCTCTGCCTACAAGGAACAACTTGAAATCAATTCCATTGAGCTGCCACAGTGACACAGCAAATGAAGGACCATATGAATTTACCAAATCACGAGGGGTGAAGACATCTGGACCACCCAATTCATAGGTTTTCCCCATGCTTGAGCCATCATCCTTAAGAGCTGCAACGATTGCAGCAGCAACATCAACCACATATACAGGCTGGAATCTGCAATGAAGTTACGGTTAGGGAAAGAAAGTGATATACACCGTAAGTTGCTATAAAACGGTGAAGAAGAATTAGATAAAGGTTAGGACATACTTGGTGGTTCCACCACCTATGAGCGGGAGGAAACCATATTTTTTAACGAACTGCGCCCAGGGATTCAAGATTCGGTCCTCTGTACCAATCATGGTCGCAGGTCTCATGACTGTCGCCTAATAACCAAATCTACATCAGGAACTAACTAGAAGTAGCAGGCCGGTGACAAAATGCATATGTAAGCCATCCCAGGTAAATTGTTGTTTTCAAAATTTATGAGATATTAGAGTTCAATAATACCATTATATACTGTGTTCCAGTTGTACACAGGAAAAAAACGAAAGGATCTACCTTATATCTAAAATAAGTAGAATCATAACAATAGTTAATCAAATATTAGGATGATAATTACAGAAGAGAGGTTCTGTGTTGAAAGCTGGTATAAGTTTACCTCAGGCAGGGCGCTCAAGACAGCTTCCTCAGCGGCAGCCTTTGCCCTCTGCATTCTTGACAGGGAAGACACAGAAGCTCCCAGACAAGAAACTTGAATAAATCTCATTATCCCACCATGTTCCTTGGCCACCTGAAACAACAAATCCACGAAGCCTGAAACTAATTAGACAGAACCAAAAGAGCCTGCCATAGCAGATCCTATCATCCGGAAGTTAAAAAATTTCTAGCTCAATTCAAAAGGACACAAACCATCTGAGTAAACAAATTAGAAACCTCTTCAACAGAGATTACAGAGATAACTGTCGGATTCAAACACATACCAGTGCAAGTTTCTCAGCCATATGATGATTAACCTCTTCAAAACTGAAATTTCTGGTCTCGTACTCTCTTCCTGAGGTAAAAAAATAAACATCATCCAAAAAGTGAAAGAAAGATGTTGCTTTTCAAAATTCTAACCATAATCGTTTGAACAAAATAATATAGACAAAATAACTACCAATTAGATTGATAACAACATTAGCCTTTGCCATGACAGCCTTGATCGAGTCTTCATCCCTTGGATCAAACTTCATCGGTACTACCTGAAATATAGAGGCAACAAACAAACACACATCCAAAATTGTCAATCTAAAGCATTATATTCCAAAAAAACAATATGTGTTTGTGACATATCCTTGAACGCATTGTGTTAAACAAAAGAACATATTACCTGTCCTAAATCTCCCATCAACTTGAGATGTCGAGGATTGTCCTCTGAGCCTCGGAAAGGAACTAGCACTTGTGATCCCATTTTAGCTGGAAGAAGAGATTCATTTGCAAAGAATAAGAAAACCAACAAATGTAAAGGAAAAACAAGATTGATTTACCAACTCACCTAGCTGCTGCACAAGATAGCGACCTAGAAATCCAGTGGCTCCAAATACCGTAGCTACAATGCCACTGTCAAAGCAAAGGAGAAATCAAAATGTTCATTGACCAATCGAGAGATATTCTCTCTTTTTTTTTCCACTAAACAGAAAGCCCTCAAAAAAACTTGACAAATTGGCTATACTGATCTATTGTAAACCCCTAAAAGATGATACATTTCTCCATAAAGCCAACTGATTTCATGAAAAACTACACAAATATGCCCAGAAGAAGCTATCGTTATCCTAACCCACACCAATAACATATAGGAACCAAAACCCCTGTAAGAGAAGATTAGAGAGAAATGACATACCTCACGGAAGATCTCCCACCAGTACCCTTGCGAGCGAGGTTTCCCACGCCCTTAGTGGCGAGGGAAGACGAGTAGCGGCAATTATCAGTTCCATTAACTGAAAAATCACCAGCATAAAACCATATATATTAGCACGGGAGTCATAAGCAACCTAGAAATGAGAATTGAAGAAAATCAATCGAGGCAACTTAACGGTGATCTGAGACTCCATAGAGTGATCTGAGAGAAGACGACGAATATATCGAAGCTCCTCCGTAAAGAGGACGTTGGATTAATCTCCTGGAAATTGCCTGCATCTTCGTCCTCAGTTACACGATCGATCAACAGACAACAAACACAGATGAGGGAGAGAAATGAAAGGGATTCGCTGCCGCGAGAATACACGTGGATGGGCTGGGCCCAAGCTCAAGATTTTGTTGGTCTCTTTGGAATGGCGATAGCACGTTTGATATGAAACCACGTCGTTTGGTTAAAATATCTATTGACCCAACTCCGATAAATTATCAACGAAGAATCCTAGCTGGTACTATAAAATCAGTTAGCATTACTAAATCAAAACGGCATCATTTTGATAAGTTAAAAAAAATATCCTAGAAGAATGAACGAGTCAAGATATGATATATCCCTCCGAGATTCTGAGAAATATTAATCTCGGATGCCCCTATTATATTTTAAATGGCGAAATGATAATTTTACTCTTAATGAATGGGAGTAAATGGTTAAATATAATTAATCGATAAGTGTTTGTTGAAAAATACGGTAGTTCAATGGTTGGGAGCTCTACGTGCGTACCTGTGTGCGACGCGCGTCCAAACCCAGAGTTCGAATCCTTTAAGTGTGGTAATATTGGATAATACCGGGTAATATTAGATAATACTAATAAAACCGGGTAATACTAGTAATATCGGATTATACTAGTAATACCAGGTTATACTAGTAATACCGAATAATACTAGTAAAACCGGGTAATACTAGTAATACAGGATAATACCAGTACTACTGGAAGTATTACTACAAGTGGAAGTAATACTAGTATAACTGATAGGGTACACTTAGGGTGATGATATTTATCAAGAAAAAAAAAGTGGTGAATTTTCATTTAAAAAAGATAAGTGCTATTTTCGTCCTTTCATTAAAGTGAAAGAATAATGGTATTTTCGCCCTTTCATTAAAGTGAGGGGCATTAAAGATTACTAGGGGGCATTATTTAAAATCTCTTAGAGCACCCACAATGGTGTTACTCCATCGGGTCTCTTAGGAATGTTATTTTTTTTTTTTTTTTTTCAGATGTTAAAAAAAAAAGCGACGAATAAGGTGGTGACACGTGTCGGGAACAGTGCAAGATACTTCTCTTAAATAAGAGATTTAAGAGACGGTTTCTTAAAAAAATTATGGACCTCACGTGGAATCCATATTATTTTAATATTTTTTTTGGTAAGAGACTCACCTCAGTCTCTCCGCTGGAGGTGCTCTTATAAAGGGGATAGGAGACGATTTCTCGGAATGAACTCACTTCGTAAAGACTTGTTGAACTCAAGACCTCACAGGCTTTCACAATACCAATTAAACTAAACATATTTTCGTTAATATTGATATCAAATATAATATACTGTTATTATAAAAAAATTCTTTCATCTACAAAGTTGTTCCATCTTAAAATCGTTGGTTTTATCTTCTTTCTCAACATATTTCCAGGTCCCTCGCCATCATCATCTTGACATATTCACTAGAACCTGTTTTCATTGAATCAGAACTAAAACTCATAACAAAATCATTCCCTCGCTGAAGTCCTTCGATATCTACACAATTGGTAACTCGTTGCAAAGTATGATTATGCAATTGTGTTTCTGAGAGTTATTTTATTCAACTCCGCCGCCTGATTCATCATATCCATTGTCGGCTACTCCTCCAGAATCATCCAATCGCCCACCTCCACCGTCTGATTCCCTACCCCCTCCTCTATCGGATGCTCCAACTCCAACTGAATCTCCACCGGTAGACTTTGGTTCACCACCACGGGAGCACATAACCTCTCCTACACCTACTTCAAACGTGCAGTCACCACATAAACTCATGTTCTACTAACCAAGTCTACTGTTGCTGACGAACCTTTCAATTCTCAGATGTGTAAAGGTGCGTGTAAGATCTCAACTCAGCATATAAAGATAGAAAGAGTTTTAGGATTTTCTTTAAGGGATTCTTAAAATCGTTGTTTAGTAACTCGGCGGATGGAAACAAGGTTAGAGTTTTGCTAGGTTTCAGGGAAGAAACGAAGCGGCCGAGTAAAAGTGTTTAAGTCGTCGGAAAACAATTTGTAATTAGGGTTTGCAAAAAGCTCTCAAAAGACGTGTATTCAATTAAGTGTGTATATCTCGGTTAACTCGGTGCCTTTTTATAGACTACAAAAGTCGGCATAAACAATTAGGAAATCCCTAGAATAAACTTAGAATCTTTCCTAATAACTCGGCGTGAATATCTTCAAACGAATCTTCATGCTTGGTGTGATGCTCACACGCGCCATCTTCCTTCTGCGAATCACTTATACTTGTCGTGTTAACATAATTGTGTCTCTTGCTGAGCTGCAACGGGATGACACCTTTCTTTGCGGGCCGAGATGAGTCGATCCTTTCCTTTTTGATCCGACCTAAATTTATGAATTGGCCTTTATGGAAGGGTACTAATTCTGACACTAACACTACGAAGAAGATGATATAAAATGTGTAAAGTGTATATAAACTATATTTGATATCTACTACGAAGAAGATGATATAAAATGTGTAAAGTGTATATAAACTATATTTGATATCTACAATTAGAAAATATATTTAGCTTGGTTGGTAATGTATAAACTATAAACGTAAATAAGTTATAGATCTTGATTTTATAAACTATATTTTTAAAATTTATCAAAACAATGTTGTTTTGATATAATAATGCCAACTCAAATTATAGTGTCAACTCGGATTCTTTGTTAGTGATTTGACGGAGTTAACTAACGGAATTGGATCAATGGATGTTTGGCTAAAAGAAAATAGTATGTGTATGGATATTCAATAAATAAAAATTTGAGTACGAATTTGCACACCAAAATTATATAGAATCTAATCAATACAAGTTAAAAATGTTGAAATGTGAATTGGTTGTTTCTCCCCATTGTCGTCACTTTGGATAACCCAACTCCCAGCAAATTGTTAAACTACTCCAAAGTTTCTACAATTGGGAAATTGCTTACAATTTTGATAAGTTAAATAGATTTTTTTTTTTTCATTTTTGGAAACTCAGTAGTTTAACTAAAAGTTCATTAATATTTTACGTTAAGAGATTTGAGTTTAATCTAAAAATATACAATTTATTAACATTTATACAGATTAATGATTGAAAAAATCTTTAGAACATAGTAAAATTATCCGTTTTGTAGAATTGTCGGTGTAATTAATAACTCTTTGAATTTATAATGAATAGTAAATAGATGTTTGATAGTATATTTTCATCTAATATACGCTTACAATAAGTTTATTGTCATTGGTTACACATAGTTAACCACGACAAAACCAAACCAAATAGATAAAGCACACACAATTGGGAAAAGGAGATATAACAGACACGATTGGTATAAAAAAAAATGAACACAATCACACAAGATCACCTTACCGAAGTTTACAAATCCGGATTTGGTAAATTTATTTTGTTTTATATCATTATATCAAATCATTAAACCAAACCAAAACAGGTGCTTGGGTTTGTTGGCAAAAACAGGAGGGTTTTTCAGCTTATTTACTTGGGAAGCAAGTATGATGCTTCTTCCTGGATAACCTTCCATGCCTCCTTCACATGCTTCTCCTTCGTCAATGGCGCTCCTATGGCGCAACGTAGTACTATTTTTCCCGACAAGGCCTGTTTGTTACGGAAACCATTACATATACCTCAATTAGTTTAAGAACATTATCCAACAAGAAGAAATAAGAACAGAAGAGGTTACTTACGGTGTGAGAAACGAAGAGTTTCCCTGAAGAGTTGACTGCTTCTAGGAGGTTGCGGTTTCGGTTATTGCACTTCTTTTCATCGTTGTCGACAGGTGCGATACGGAAGCAGACGAGAGAAAAGATCCGAGGAGTGACAACCTGTGCGAACGAGAGAGAACACCTTATTGTCAAGATTAAGAATCTTTACCCGGAAATTTATCAACATTATTAATTCTAGTAGTTACCTCAAAGTTAGGATCTTGAGAGACCATTTGTTCCAAATCTTTAGCCAGTTTGATATGGTTTCTTATATAGTTCTTCAAGCCCTCAGATCCATAGAGCCTTAAAACCATCCATACTTTCAATGATCTGTTAAACACATAAAATCTCAAAATATATTGTATATGTGTAGATGTTCCTGCAAAACTTTAAATTAAAATTTCTGTGAAACCAAAGAACCTGAATCTTCGTCCGAGAGGGATCTGCCAGTCTTTGTAATCAACAACCAAGTTTTCCTGAGAGGCCTGGCCAAAAAAATTAAAAAAAGTGGACAATAAGACTTCTATCTAGTAATATGTTTGAAGAAAGATTGCAGCTTTTCTTACCTTGTGAAAATTATAAAATATTTCTTACCTTGTTTTTGAGAAACTCAGGATTTGTTGACAGAGCTTCAGTTAGAGCATACTGATCCTAATATTTCAAAGGGCAAATCGCATTAATAGCACAAAAAACATGACTTGTCAAAAATATAGCACCAAGGAAGAAAAATCATAAAAATAGCACAAAAACATGTTTTGTCACTAAATTAGCCCTAACCCTAAATCTTAAATACTAAATCCTAAACCCTAAATACTAAACCCTAACCTTGCAAAATAAACCCTAAACCCTAAATAATAAACCCTAAATAATTAACCCTAAACCCTAAATTATATAATGCAATAAAAGTCTTTGTAATTAAAATAATGCTAAAACTGTGAATTATTTTCCTTGGTGCTATATTTATGATAAAATATGTTTTTTGTGCTATTTTATGACTTTTCTCTATTTCAAATCATTTTATTTTCTATATGCCAGGAGATGGAAAGGAGAAACTGAGATTACAAAAAGGCATATATATGTACCTTCACCCAAAGTAGGGAACAGTCGAAGTTGGTGAGGAACCATTTGTGAGCATTCATGTTAAAAGAGTCTGCAGTTTCTACACCGTCAATGTACTGTCGATACTCTGGACATATGCAAGCACTTCCAGCGTACGCTGCATCCACATGAAACCACATCTCATTCCTCTGAGAATGCAGTAATTAAATTGAAATAGCATCAGTTTATATGCTATTAAATTCAATAAGAACCATGTCGGAAATGTGAAATAAATAACCTGTGCGATCTTTCCCAGTGCGGCTAATGGATCAACTGCTGTTGAAGAAGTTGTTCCAACCTTCAAATAAAACATAAATAAATCTTTCAGATCAGAACATGCTTCAGAGGGTAAGTAAGTAACATATCAGCTAGTTCTTACATTGCCACATAAGAAGAATGGAATCAATCCAGCTTCAAGATCCTTAGAAACAGCTTCTTGAAGCAATTCTGGACGCAGAGCGTAGTTTGTAGATGAATCTGCTTTCAGCACCCTGCAATTCTCTGGATGGATTCCAGCTATCTGTCAACATAAACCAATTTTAGCTTCTTTTTTTTAAACAAAAATTGTTTGATCAAATATGCAAAATTTTCACCTGGCAAGCTTTCTGCAAAGCTGAATGTGTCTGGTCAGAGGAGTAGACAACGAGCTTTCCTAGCGCGTTCTTGCCAACCCTTTTTAAGATCTTCTCGCGGGCAGCAATCATAACAACAAGAATAGATTCACTAGCTGACCCTTGGATGACTCCACCTCCATTTCCTACAATACAAACACTTAGCTAGTTATGTCTTAAGCAAAATGTTTGTTCTGACAAGATTTATTTATGTCAAAAGTTAACCTTTGGATAGAAACTGCTCAGGCAGGTTGAGCAGTTTTGCAAGCCAATCAAGAACGATCATTTCGAGCTCAGTGGCAGCTGGAGAAGTTACCCAACTAAAACCAACAATTCCAAGACCAGCACTCAACATCTCACCCAAGAACCCTGCAACGCTGCTGTTAGAAGGGTAATAAGCAAAGAAAGTAGGACTTTGCCAATGCGTTACTCCAGGCAATATCTTCGTCTTAACATCTGCAAAACAAACTTACATCAGATGTGTCTATCCTCAACCAAAAAGTATGTCAAAAAGTATTTCACCATCAAGAACTTGTTCCACCGTTTCAGGGTGGTCTGGTGCTGAATCAGGCAAAAGGTTATGAAGATAGCCAGGCTGTATCAGGGACAAGTAACATTGTGAGTAAACCAGCTGAGAGATTCAAACACACAACTGTAGCAAAAAAACTAATGTGAAGACAATGCCAATTGGGTTAAACCAATGACATAGAAATTATATAGCATATTTGACATGAGTATGAAACTTTTTGCAAAGCCTAATTAACTCTCCTACAATCCGAGTTCTACGTCATAATGAACAGATTGAATAAAATCCACATCAATTTGATTTTTCTCATGGAAAAGAAATGAAAGTGACCTGAACTTGGCTAAGGACAGGGAAAGTTTCGATGGTTTTGTAATAATCAGCAATGAAATCCACCATTTGATGTCCGTACTCTCTCAGTTGCTCAGAGTCCATCGGTTTCAACACGTTGCTACTACCATTACCATTTTCCCTGTTCCAATAAGAAGTAAAACTATTTTAAAAACGAAATTTACTCAGACAAAAAGGAATTTACCAAATTTCAGAACTTACATATTTTTTTTTCTTGCGTCACTTTGAGTTCTTATTTATGTCTCAGAAGCTTTCTGAATGGTTTGGGTTTCAGCCAGCGTAGATATCCCTTATTTATAGAACCGGGTTTTTTTGTTTTCTTGTTAATTTAAATCGTGGGTTACTTTAAGTTGCGTAACGTACGCTTTTTACGTAAAGGCACATGTTTCATGAAGATACGACTGTTACTGTTTTCGACCATTTTGGAATTTTGTTCTTAGGGTAAAGTTCTTAAAAAAAAATTATTAAAATATTGTGGATCCTACCGAATAGTTAAGAATCGGGTTCTAAAAATCCTTAATTAAGAACCCGTTTCTTACACTGTTCATATGACGTGGCGGCTTCTGATTGATCGCTTTATTTTTTTTTTCATTTTTAATTTTTTTTAATCTGTCCAAAAAAAAATAATAATAAAATAAAATAAAACTTAAGAACCCCACTAGGAGTTCATAGATGGTCATGCTCTAAGAGCATATGCAACGCTGATACTTGCACAAAGGTGCTTAAAAAAATATTTTAATATTTTTTTTTTTTTTTTCGTATCCTAAAAAAAAAAAAATTAAAAAAAACGGACCAATCACATGCTGACATGTGGCATGAACAGTTAAGAGGCGGTCCTTATTTAAGAGATTTAGCAACTCGGTTGTTAATATTGTGTGGGGTCCACGTGGGACCCACACAATATTTTATATTTTTTTTTCCTAAGAACCAACGCTAAGAAACCGCGTTGCACTTGCTCTAAGTGTTTACTTCCATAGTTGAAGAAAAATATTAAAGTGAAAGGACTAACCTATGAATTTTGTATGAATTCATAACTATAACTAGATTTCAAAATAATTAGAATGGATTTAAAGTGTACTAGATTTTGATCCGCACTGCAGGAGCGCGGACTTATGTTTCTTTATATATTTTAAAATTAATTAGACATTGATATTTTATAATTAATTTTATTAAAAATTAAATTAGATTTTGTTATTTATTTAATCATATGATAAGATGGTGCTAAACACGTAACAAATTATACATTACATATGATTATATATATATATATATATATGATCATAGTAATCGATTCGAAATTTTATTATTAATTATTTATAAAAAAAGAAAAATAACCAATGTAAGTTAAAAATACTAAAAAACAGAAATAAAAAAAGTAAATCAAAACAAAAAAATGCAAAAACCACTTATTAAGTTATTTGTATGGAATAAGAAAAAAAAACACTTACAACGAAAAAACTAACAAAAATTGTATGTACACAAAAAAATTGTTTACCCTCGATAAAAAATAAACCATCGATATGTCACCATGAAAATATGATCAATCACTTGCCAACTAAAACCGTCAAATTCAATGAACACAACCACAAAAAGAATTAACCATCGATACAATCATTGATGGAACGCAAATGAAAACATATTAGAAAACAAAAGGTAAGAAAAAAACGATGGAGCGCTCGAGATGTTCTTCATTCGGATGAATAATAAATTAGAATAAATAATATAAAGCATACAACATATAATGAGGAAACGAAAGAGATCTAAATAGATGTGATTTAGAAAAACAAAACAAAAAACCATCAAAAACATATGGAAAGCAAAAGAGAAGAAAAAACGAAGAAACCCTCGCACACATACCTAATTTACCGATGAATTTCACTGCTATAAAAATTGTAAAGTAAATGAAAAATCGAAAAAACTGATCTAAGAAGAGGAGGGGATGATGATTTTTTTGATGTTGACAAATGAAGGTTTATGTGTGTATAAATAGGAGAAAAATATTAGATAGGATTTTCAATTAAAAAGAATTGACGGTATTATTTTTATTTGTGATAAGGGATAAATATAGTTAAGATTTATAAAAAATTAGGAAGTATGATATAATAAAATTAAATATGATTTGAAATTGCCTTATTTGTCGGGTTTGAGAGATTTTGAGAATTTTTAATGACGATATTTTGAATTCTAATAAATTCGGAATGAGAGATTTAGGGAATGAGATATTTATTGCCGGATATTTAAATTCAATTTAATTAGGGATTGCTAGAATTAAAAAAACTTCCATAAAAGATAAAAACTTGAATTAAAAACAAATTATATTATGTTTTTTTTGGGTAGAAAACTATATTTATCTTATATGGTTAATATATTTTTCAACGTGTTTTATAATGGTTAATCTATTTTTTTAACTACGGAACATAAAATTTTGCAAGAGTGAGTATAAAAATTAATTTGTTTCGATTATAAAAATATTTATGCTTTATAGTTGCAAAATATATTAACATATAACAGGTTAACATTTTAAAATATTTTATAATCGAAACAAATTATATGGTTATTTTCTATTATTGGGATTTCAGTTTTAATTTGGTTCTTTTTGAGACCTATCTTTTTCAAAACTTGAAAGTATTTGAGAACATAAGTTCAAGTTTGTCTTTTCAAATTTTTTATTTTTATTCAAACATGTCACAACACATGAATTAAACAATACTTTCTGTTAATTAGTATACTAAACATAAAGTCCACTCATTCTTTTTTGTTTATTAGTATACTAAATTGCTTTACCATATCTATTATTGCCATATTTTATGATTTTGAAGTTTATTTAAATAGAAACAATTCAATTAGTTATGTTGTTAGGATAGATTAGATTTGGTAAAGATATATGTAATAGTGTTATGTAGCATTGAACTGTTAAGCATATGATTCTCCATCATCTATATTTCCGAAAATATAGGTTTTGTATTCTTTAGAAATGTCAATTTGAAGAAACGCCTAAACCGCCTAAAATCGCCTAGATCCCGACTAGGCGTTTTAGGTGTTAGGCGTTGGGTCACCGCCCGACTAGCGCATGGCGCTTTCTTGAACACTGGTGAAAAATATGATTATTCAATTGTGTTTTTGAGAGTTATTTTATTCAACTCCGCCGCCTGATTCATCATATCCACCGCCGTCGACTCCTCCAGAATCATCCAATCCCAAGCTTCCATCGTCTGATTCCCCACCCCCTCCTCTCTCGGATGCTCCAACTCCAACTGACCCTACACCGGTAGACTCCGATTCACCACCACCGGAGCCCACAACCTCTCCTCCTCCTTCAAACGTGCAACCACCACGTAAACTCACGTTCTACCAACCAAGTCCACGTAAACTCACATCATCAACACCAGCAATGCAAGAGGAGAGCGGATCCATTCCAATTCATCCCCAAAAGGTGATGAAGCCCCCGATAGTTCAACAAACTCAGGATCACATGTCAATACGGCACTCACTGGAAACCTGAATGCCATGTTCGCACCCGAAACAGGAACAACTCAAGCAACAACTGGCGCAAGTACGACCATCACAAGGCGCACAAAAGAAGCGACAACATCAGCAAGAGCTGCGCATGCAAAAAATATTGTAGCACTAACCACTAGGGCCGAAAATCAGAGCGCGAGGGAGAAGATGCTCCAGATGCTGATGAACCGAATGGACCGAATGAACATGGCGAAAAACGAGCGACTCACCATGCTCGCCGACCATCAAGACATGCTCCCAGACAACTTGACTGGATGTCAAAGCGTGCATACAACAGAATAGACCCGGAGCAAATACCTCATACTAACATGCATATATTCTCCGAAGTACCCCCAACGACCATAGGTTCAGAAATTAACCTGGCATGCGTCGCACCCGCTCCAATTAACCTCGCATCAGCACCAAACGCCCAGATCGTGGCCATACTGAGTAAAATCCAGGAGTTCAACTCTAGGGTCCACCGCATAGCTAGCTCGGCTCCATAGCTTGATTGTATGTTGGAACAAACTCATAAAACGCCGTTCACACATCAGATCATGAGTGTGAAGATCCTGCATGTCGATAAAGTCAAGTTCCCGACTTATGAAGGAAAGTCCGACCCCATCCAGTTCATGACAGCGTTCGTGATAGCGATGGGTCGGAATCAGTTCACCAATGAAGAATGCGATGCGGAATATTGCCAACACTTTGTGTAAAACCTTAGAGGTATGGTCCTTAAATGGTTTTCGCGACTTAAAAATGGATCAATTGATAGCTATCACCAGCTCTCGGAGGCATTCTTGAAACATTACACTCTGTACATAACTCCCATATCGTCAGATGCCGACCTATGGGATCTCGTGCAAAGACAAGACGAGCCATTATCCATAAATTTAAGGAAATGGGATCCAAAGTGATGGTAGATGATAGCACAGCTCGAGGATTACCGTAGAAAGGTTTGTGATTTGTCTCGGCATTCAGAAGGAAACTGAATCTCAATGATCTGAAATCCTTAGAAGATGTATTGCATAGAGCGGTTACATTCATGTAATTGGAGGAAAAGCACACTATACTCTCTTAAAATAACTCCAATTTAACCAAGAAAGCACCAACTGCAAAGGAGAAGTTGCAACTTAATCACCAAGACGAGACTCACAACAAGTCCTCCTTGACATTTTACGTCGGCAACACATCGCAAGGTTAGAACAAGTACGTTCAAGACAAGCCAAGACCTGAAGAAGGGAATGCCGATCGACTGTACTGTGAATATCACAAGAAGTACTCCCATGATATCGCATCGTGCTGAAATTTGGCTGACTATTTTCTAAACCAATATTGCAAAGGAAGAATTGTCAACCTTGAGCGAGGAGGTCGGCGTCCTAAAAATCATAATAACGGGAAGGAAGCTAATGGAAAAGGAAACCAAAGGCAACTTCTAAAACAGGCAATAATACCGGAAGATCACCCCCCAGAAACATAGCCTAATAGGCGACCTCTGGACAGAGCCGATAAGGGCAAAGCGGCACCGCAACCTCAGGACGAAGACGATGAGGGCAGCGGCACCACAACCTCGCGAAGAGTCAATATGATCATGGGTAGTCTGCAACTATGTTTGGACTCGGTGCGATCAATCAAGAAATATGGCCGAAAAGCCATGATATCCAAGCATAATCCTCTTCCCATCAAAGAAGGCATACCTCAGTGGTTCACCAAAGCCGACGCACTTGGAGTGGATGTACCGCATAACGATCCTCTAATGGTCGATATCATGATCTGGGATTGCGAGATCTCTCGCGTACTGGTCGATACAGGAAGCTCCGTCGATGTAATCTTAAAAGAAGCACTAGAAAAAGAAAAATTCAACAATTTGCATGTCAAGCCAAAGGTACAACTATTTACTGGATTCGATGGAGATCATACCATGATGATTGGCACAATCAATCTTCCGGTCTATGTCGGCGGAATGGAAACTATGACAAGGTTTATCATCCTCAACAGGCCGGTTATCTACAACACTATTTTAGGAACGCCTTGGCTACACGTCATGAAAGATGTCGCCTCGACATACCATTAGTGCGTTAAATTTCCAACTCCAAACGGAGTCCATACGCTCATATGGTATCATGCCACTTCAAGGCTATGTTTCATCAGTGAACGAAAGCTCCGCCACCCCTCTGAGCTAAAGGGAAAGAAAAAGATTTTACCAGGCCCGCCCATTACACGGAAACCTCCCGAAGAAATTGGAAGCACAATCAAAGTGAATGAACCTCGGCATGACCAAACCTAGCTCGATAACGCCGAAGTATTACAACTGAGCTCTCTTTATGTATTACACCAAAAAATACTATTACCCTATGTAATATTAACTACGATCGGCTTGATCATCGTTTCCTAGGTACGTAAGCAACTCTTCCCAGAGTGCAGCTGTAAATCAATAAAAACAAAACTTTTGTTTTAAAATTATTGTTTTAACTTCGCCTGCATCTGGCCAGATGCTCGGCTCAATTAAATCCGCACTTCGACGTGCAAGAATATTCATCTTTGCCATACGTCGAATATTCCAATCCAATTCGTGTCGGCATATGGAAAAAGCCGGGAATCACCCCCGCTCCCTAACTCAAACGGGCTATATAATCCGACTTGTCTCGCATAGCCAATCCCAAGTTACGGATACAAAAACTGATTATGAGCTTCTCTTGATGAATCAAAACTGAGTCTACACTTGCATAATAAAAACTAAACTCTTTTTCATGGTACAATTATGGGACGAGATATTTCCGAGCACCTACTCGGAAATCCGAGCTCTCAATCAAGTTCCATTCACATATTAAGGTTAAAGTCTTTTTCGTCTAATCCTTCAAAGGATTACAAAATAGAAATTGTCGACAACCGACCATTGAGCTCTCGCTTATAAACCCGAGTACTTGCTCGTAAAACATGTTTAAGACCTTCCCATAATGGATAATGCGACAAAATCGCCTCCCTTCATAAGAAATCTCGAAGTATTCACTCGGAATATTTACAAAACCTTCATTCACAAGCGAAGTTGAATCCTCACTAAAAAACATTATTCGCCGAGCTAGTACATCCAGTTTTAAAAAGCTCGTCGATCTTAAGGATGAATACATTCTAAAGAAAAGTATTTTCCGCCTTCATACGATTAAAACGCTATTGGTTTTCTAAAGAAGCTTTGTGAAGGAAATCCCTCTAAAATAAAAGCAGATCAAATTATTGCACCAAGCAAGAAAGGAATCATTCCGATATAAAAAGGGAACCTCGTCACCCCAACCAAGTTCTAAAAAAGGGGGAAATTTTACTACCCCAAAGAAAAGTATTACAAAAAGGCGTAAGCCATTGGAGAAAGATCTTGAGCCCGTTCGGTCGAAAGAGCCACAAGTTTCTAGGACGGCAGTACCGCGGGAAACAACGAAGAGGTTCCCGTCGCCGCAGGTTGAGCATCTCCAAAAGGACTCTTCAACGTCCCAATCACATCATTCAACATCGCATCAAATTTGGTTCATAACTCATCAAACGAAACGGCACCATCAGTTTGGGGAACTTAGGCCTGAGGTTGAAAGGGAAGAGGGATAGGAGGATTGAGATCCACACTCTGTTCGGTATGGGAGAGATCACGAAGAAGTCATCACTGATTTCTGGAGTGTTGATCTGATTGTTCACCTCATCCCACTCCTTCTTCGTCTCCTACAACTCGTCAAAGACGCTGACAGGAATGATCACCCCATTTCTGTCCTGAGGCACATGAAGGTAATCTAAGGTCCCAGAGTTATGGCTCAAGGCCATATAAGCATCGCTTTCGGCATCCTTCGCGGCAACCACCTCCTTCAGATCTTGCAAGCGATATTCGTACTTATCCATCAAGATACGATTAGCGTTACGGGTCTCGCAGATCGTCATCGACAAAATATTCCGCTCATCCCTTACGTTCTCAAAGTACTTCTTTTTTTCTTGTGTCATCTTGGCGATCAAATTTTCATTGCTATCTTCGAGCTCCTTTTTGCGAGTATCAAACAGCTCAACCTTTCCGGAGAGGGAGGATATCTGACTCTTCATGTTTGCGTCGTTCACCCGGGAGATCTCAACTGAAAGGCAGGATTTTTCCAATTCCCTCTTCCTTTTGACAAGCTCCTCTTTGATATTGGCACCTTGGTTCAATAAATGACGATTCATATCAAAGACATATAATTCATCAGAGAGGTCGCCTGCATAAAAACCAGTTGTCAGAACATATGAAGGGATATCAAAAAGGAAGAAATACTTACATTAACGAGGTACTGAGAAATCGACCGGTACACGTCCCAATTGTAAAGCTTATTCACTAGACAAGTCGGGGTAACATCGAATGAAATGTTTCGAATCAGCTCTCCGCAGTAGAACTCATACGGAGTCTTAAGCATTTTTCCTCGGAGTGCGAAGGATCTATTTTTGCAGTCCTGCACGGACTCTCCGACCGTAGGACGCTTGTTCGCCCCGAACTCTTGGAATGACTTACGTCCTCCAAAGATCGCTTCTTCGCCAACATCAGGCGAGGTCGATCTCCTGGAAGGTCTCGTAGTCCGAATCTTTTGAGAAGCAGAAGGGCCGGAACGCCTGATATGCTCAGAGTTTAATCCCTAGAGTTATACTGCAAGTGCACAGACGTGACTAGTAGTATATAGGGTTCAAATCCACAGAGACTCAAGAATCTTACGATAGATTATAAAACGTCGAATTAAGCTAGGTGAAACAGTAGAAAGCAATAAATCAGAACAGAAAGTAAATCAAGCGGCTTTGTAAATCAGAGGGGAAAGCGTCAGGCCAAGGGAGTTCTCAGGAAATCAGGAACATAGACTAATCAATCAATCGAGATCTAATTAGGAACTGTTCTAGAACTAGAATCACATAATTATAACAGACCAACTTTCATTGCGAATATTATCTATGTCTAACACCCTAGCAAGCCAACTTTTGTTGTGAATCCTAGAGTTCTAAACAAGCATTAATCTCAGGTTCTTTCGTTCACAATTCTCCTAAGCCAAATTTCTTTGCGAATAGTCAAATTTCTCATCTAAGTTCTTTCTAGCTTATTAATCAACTGTCGTTGCAGAAATGAACCTAACATCAATAATCTGGGTAGCTAATTCAGATTAAGCATTAAGAACAACCCTAGATGAAGAACTAGAATGATATGAATCCCTACAGATTGATCAACCTATAATTCCATGAAATCCCCTGTGAGAATCCCTAAACCTAACTGGAGAACTACTTAGACATGATCAATGAAACAAAAATCATAATGAATAGAAAACCAAATCGCATAAAATAGAATAAGAAACTGGGGTTCGAAATCTCTTCTCTCTCGAGTACAAGATCAGCCCCTAACTCTCTCAAAGTAAAATAATGCGTAAGTAAAAGCGTAGCCTAAAGAATGGCTTAAAAACCCTAATATAATGATCTAATTACGGCTGGGGCTTCTTTGTAATTATGAGAAACTTTTGGACCAAAGTGCAATTTACACCAATCTTCATTAAACCGCCGAGAAAAGCCTGATCCGCATATGCATCGATCGATGCACAATACGTGTCGATCGATGCAGACATCTGATATCGACAGTGAACTCTTCCTCTCGGGTAAATGCTCCAAATAGCTCCAGAATGCGCCATAATGTCCTAATCCGCTCTAAACGTACCTAGACCTGTAAACACACATAAAAGGACTCCAAAAGACTCTAGAAGACTCAACAACAAAGATATATACCATGGTTGAAAGTCCTAAAAACCATGATATATCAACGCCCCCACACTTAGCTTTTGCTTGCCCTCAAGCAAACAGAAAACCAAGATCAGGAGAAGAAGTTTGAAAACTTCAGAAACTCGTTTCATCGTAGGAGCACCACACTCATATTCCCCTTAGTAAGCCACATGAAAATGAACCTGCAGACATCAAGACCAACATATACTTCCCCCACACTTAGCAACTATCCTGAGTAAACTCCATAATCACATTCAGAGCATTCAAGTTCACCATACTGACTTCTATAAGCTATTAAGTGCAGTATCACCTATGGTGTATCGATCAAAGAACGCATGGAATCTTACTCTATTAGCATCTGACCACTCAACTGTTGCTTCTGGTTCCTTTCTTCTCTTTTCCCTTCCTTAGCACTGATTTTTTCCCACTGGGTATCATTTTATTTTTTCTATCAGTGCTCTTCCCTTATCGGGGTGTACTTTGGACATGTTTCCATGGATGCACATGAGGTAATAGGGGTCTCTACCACTCCCGTGACCACTTCGAACCTACTAGCTTATCCTCAGTCTATCTTTTTTTTTTTTTTTTACTTTCAAGGCAAGGGAGAAGGGAACCATAATCAGACAGGTTTACAAGCTGTGTCAGAACCAACAAAGGAATCCGATCCAAAGTATACCAAGCCCATAGGTAAGAAAATTAAGTCAAGTAAAGGGTGAAGTCAAGTAATGGATTCTCTGAATACCTGAAGTGATATGGGTGTCCTCAGTAGGCTGGTCCGTATTGGATTTTATAATAGTCATAGATCATCTGCAAATCATCCAATGGTTACTTAAGTTCCTGCAAGTGTGGTAATCTCCTCAAAAAGTCCTTGTTTCCTACTCAATTTGACTCAATAAAACAATTTCGACTGACTCTAAGAAAACAAAAAGTGGTGCGTCAGTAGCTACCTCCCCCACACTTGAAACACACTGTCCTCAGGGGTGTCAAGCTTAGGCTCAGTGAGAAAAGAAATCGGAATGAAAACAAACCGAAAAGGGTCAAAACACTTACCTGTCGTCGGCATGTGTCGATCGATGCCATGTGGTGTCGATCGATGCAAGGCGATTATGCTCGCGGTTATGTAGATAACCGGTGTCTGAACCGCAATTGAATCGGCAAACCGGAAGTCGTATCTGCGTCGACCGATGCACTATGTGTGTCGATCGATGCAGAGCGATTCTGCCTGTTTCTCACGCTTTTTAACACACCAAAAACAGAAAAATCAAAATACCCAAATCAAACGAAAAATGAAAAGAAAAATGAACCTACTAGTGGGTTGCCTCCCACTCAGCGCTTGTTTAAAGTCAATAGCTTGACTATGGAAAAGAGATCAGACTTATGGTGGATTCAACAGAGACTTGAAGTGTCTCTGTGAATGTCTCTTCAACCAAGGGGGTGTATAAGCTTTCGGATCATGAGATCTCCCAAGAAAAGAGCCAAGAGAATCAGGGTGGGAGCGAAGCGAGGGTGGGATACTGCATTTGCCTGCATTCACAGCTGATGGATTAGGAGGTTTAAGTTTAGATGAGTCATACCTGTGCTTTGGTGGATGAGATAGATCTGGAGCTTTATGCTTAAGAGCAGTTGCAGGCTCTGAAGATGTTAGAGCAAGCTCAGAATGAACTGCCATCTTCTTTTATCTAATGGGAATCTCTGGTTCCACTTCCACACCGAAGCTCTATCCATCAATGGTGGATTTCTGCAGCGTATCCATCTTGAACCGCAAAGGCTTGTCTCCCAGATGGAGATCAATCAGTCCATGTCTCACATCAATCACTGTTCCAACAGTAGCTAAGAAAGGTCTTCCAAGCAGCAAGGGATCATCTGGCTCAATGTTATACTTCAGCACTACAAAGTCCGTTGGAATCAAGTAGTTTCCAACTCTGACATGAATGTCCTCAAGAACTCCTTCTGGATACCTCTTTGATCGATCAGCTAGGATAAGAGTGTTGGGATTATGTCCTGAAATCACATTGTACTCACTCTAGAGATAGTTGTATTGTCGAGATCGGACAATTCATGTGATACTGGGTAATCATAATGTTTTGCTAGAAACCACTTATGACAAATGAGTTGTAACTCATTTCCAGTATCGTGTGAACCTACAGGGTCACACACCTAAGCAAGTTTGACATACTTCATATGGGATTGATCATTGGCATATGGTCTGGTCGATGTGTATTGGATACACATCAAACATAAGTTTTAAAGAGGTGTGTCGATCGACACCATTGGGTGCGTCGGTCGACACAAGACGTGTGTCGATCGACACAAGGCCGAAACCAAGACTGAAGTTTCGGTTTATGTCGAGGTCTGTATATAAGTGATTTTATACATTCAACCTAAATAGACGAGAGCGCCGCCCAGACAGTGTTTTCTCAGAGAGAAAACACAGAAACCTCAGAAACTAAAATCCCAGGGAGATCCGAGCACCGGTACTAGCATCCCGGCGGATTCCAGCTTGTGTGCGTGTGGACTACAGTAGAGGCGCATCATCTGAGGCGCTGGAGATCTTGTTTATCTGACCATCTTCTGCTGCTAATCTCCAGGTAAATAGAGATCAGATCCTTGATTCAATTAACTAGACCCTAGATCCTAGGCTATCGGGAACCTGACATCAATTCTGAATATGGTAGAATTGGCTCGAAGTTCCATCAAAGAGAGATCCTAGTAGGCTGAAAATCCATCATTCCCAATCTCAAAACCACAAAGTAAGGCATGAGATTCACACTAGATCCTAAGTCACACAGAGAATGCTTGAATCTGTCCTTAGAGATGGAATAGTGTAGCACAAAGGCTCATGGGTCTGGAAGCTTCTCTGAAATCTGAATCAGCTTCTTTTCCATCACTTTCATGCAATTAGCCACGTCTAGCTCCTGTTTAGACAGTTTAGGAGCCTTAGAATATGAATCAGAGGGCTTGTAGACTCGTTCTGGGACTGTTGCAGGTTTCTGGTTCTGTCTGCGATCTGTGTCGATCGATGCATAAGATGTGTCGATCGACACAAGGCGATTACGAGCAATTTCATCAGACGTATCGGGGATGCGTCGATCGACACATGTCTCAGACAGACAATATTCATCCAGAAAATCCGAGATTATGCTCTCTTCTTCTTCCAGCAGGTCAATCTCATCTCCTGTGATCACATCATTGACGAATTTATTATGTTCAGCTCTTCCTGATCCATTTTGACCTTGCTCTGCTCCAGCAATCTGCTGAACCTGAACATCTAGCTTCTTCACATGAGTGCTTATAGCTTCTATCTTCCCATTGAGATCAAGGTACATAGCATCTATCTTTCCATTGAAGTCCACTGTACTCTTCTGCTGTCCTTCCAAGAGCTGTTGCAAGAGTCCCATCATCTTATCATTCTGCTCATTTTTAGGAGGAACATGTTGATACGATGAAGCACCATAATCTCTAGTAAATGAGCTGCTCTGCTGGAAAGGTCTCTGAAATGCAGACTTTGGTGCGAAAACTGAAGTCTGTCCTTGCTGATTTCCATACCTCTGAACTTGATAACCAGTTCCAGCTATGTAATTAACATCAGTCTCCTGGACATCCACTTTTATACCAAGTAAGATGCTATGGACAAAATCAATCTTCTTGTTCATCTCAGCTATCTGAGAATTATCAGCTTTTCCACCAGATTTCTGTCTCTCTAAATCAGCATTCTGCAACTTTAGCCATGAAGTTCTCGTCGAGCAATATATATGTGGATTTCACGCCTTGGCGAATGACCGGTTTTGAGTTACCCGTGTGAAGATAATGCAATCCTCTAGCCGCATCAATCGGCTTCCTAGTCCCTTTCTCTATATCTTCTTCTTCACTCTTGGGATACTGGTCATGGCGGATTCGAGGCTCATCTCGAAAATCTTGTAGCATCTGCTCGATTTTAACAGCATCTCAATCTGCTTCTTCCTCGTTGAAATCACCTTATCACCTTCTCCACACTAGAGTCGAGTGATTAAAGACATTGTAGAGTGCATGCCACTTCAATCTCATCTTCCCGGAGGCTCGATTTTGGATTCTCCATAGAAATTTTCCAGATTCGAAATTAGGGTTCACGATTTGGGATTCTGTTTTTTTCATGATGGGTTAAAGGTAAAACAATTAGGATCTGGATTTTTAATGTTAAACGGGTCATAAACCATCTTTAATCAACCGTAATCGGGTCTGATATTGGTTAAAAATTGGTTTAAGCTTTCTCAAAAACAGTAAATCAAAGAAAAATACGGTATGTGGGGTTTTAGATTTCGATCTTTTAATCTATGGGTGATTAGCTATTTAACTTTAGTTTTGTGGAGAAATTGGTATTTAACTATTTTTTCGTGGCTATATAGATCGAGACAATACTTCCGTGTGGATCTGATGCTATATAGATAGTTCTCATGTGGAAATAGCTCGTTTACCCCAATAAACTCCTTAGCTTCTTCTGGAGATTTTGTGTAGAAGTTTCCAGTACTTGCAGCCTCTAAAGCCATCTGATACCACAAATCAACTCTTCTGAAGAAGATACACAATAGCTGCACCTTAGAGAAACCATGATGATGACAATCTCTCTGGTATCTTTTGAATCTCACCCAGACTGTCTTGAAAGGCTCTGTAGATCCTTGCTTGAAGGTCAAGAGATCCTGTCTAAGCTGATTGGACCAAGCATCATCATAAAATTGCCTCAAAAACTTCTCCTTCACTGCATTCCAAGTAGTTAGAGTCCCAGGTGGAATCTGATTTAGCCAGTCAGCAGCTTCTCCTCCTAGAGAGTGAGGAAAAAGCTTGCAGTGCAGGTAGTCATAGGTCACTCCATTGTGCTTCATCCCAGTGACAATAGACTCAAAGTGCTATATGTGGTCCATAAGATGCTGATGTGGAAGTCCGGTGAAGACACGATGTCCCACAAGTGTGTAATAGGAAGTCTTAAGCTCGAACTCATTCCGTGGAAACGCAGGAGGTACAATCGCAGATCTATTAGCATAGAACTCATCGGGGCGATTGTAATCAGCTAGTGTCCTCCTAGCAGGAGGATTTGGTGCTTGTTGATTCTCCTGTCCACCTTGTCCTTCTCCATCAGGCTGGACAATCTGCCTCTCAGGCTCATGAATCACATTACCTTCACCATCCAGTCTCTGACCAAGTGCATTGCAGACTTGGTTCTCCGAATTCCTCAGAACACCTTCAACATGTCTAATCAGGATTATACGATTGGTGTCAGCCATCTTAGCTAGCTTCTGGGCTTTCCTGTGCTCTTTCTCAAGCTTTGCAAGCTCCTTAAGTTCGAGATTCACGAGTTCCTTGTCCTAATTACTTCGCAAGTCGCGATCAATCATAAATTATTCTGTTCACGCAGATGTGTCGATCGATGCAGGGAGAGCGTCGATCGATGCAAGGCGCGAAGATGTGACGATCGACACACATGACCGTGTCAATCGATGCAGTGCGAATCTAGGCGTACCTGAAACGCAAGAAAAACGAAAAATTAGTAACCAAAAACAAAAACGAAAATCTATTCTAAACCCTAAGTTCAAATCTATCGAAGACTCAAAAGAGTCCCCGGAAACGGCGCCAAAAACTTGATATGCTCAGAGTTTAATCCCTAGAGTTATACTGCAAGTGCACAGACAGGACTAGTAGTATATAGGGGTCGATGTTGGAAATCCGAGCCAATTCTACCAGATTCAGAATTCTCGCGAGTTCCAGATAGCCTAGGATCTAGGGTCTAGTTAATTGAATCATGATCTCACCTCGTGATTACCTGGAATTTAGCAGCGGAAGATTGATCAGGTAATACGAGATCTACTGCGCCTCAGATGCTGCGCCTCTATCGTAGTCCACACGCACACAAGCTGGAATCCGCCGGGTTGCTAGCGCCGGTGCTCGAATCTCCTGGGAACTCAGTTTCTCGAGGAAGAGCTTCTGTTTTCTCACTGAGAAAACTGTCTGGGGCGGCTCAAGAGGGTTGGGTCGTAAATAATAAGATCACTTATATATCGACTCTCTCATGAACCGAAACATAAGTTTCGGTTTCGCCACTGTGTCGACCGACACATCCATTGGTGTCGATCGAGACAAGTCTTGTATCGACCGACGCACCTAATGGTGTCGATCGATACACCTCTTTGAAACTCAATTCGATGTGCATCTAATACACACCGATCAGACCATATGCCAATGATCGATCCCATGCAGAGTATATCCAACTTGCTTAGGTGTGTGACCCTGTAGGTTCACACGATACCAGAAATGAGTTACAACTCATTTGTCATAAGCGGTTTCTAGCAAAACATTATGACTACCCAGTATCACATGAATTGTCCGATCTCGACAATACAACTATCTCTAGAGTTCGTACAATGTGATTTCAGGACATAATCCCAACAATCTCCCACTTGTACTGGAATCACTTATTCCTATAATCCCTTCGTCTCTATATCTCGATATGGCATAAGGCAAGAGACTGTGTCATCCTTATTATATCCAACATCATGTTCATCGAACTTCTGATCTATATTGATAAACAAACGACTGACAATCACCTCGTTTGAGCACGGCCATGCATTTTCTCAGTATCAAATCTTCGATGGGCCCTGAGATATTTATCTCCCATTATACAGAAGGGACAAATCCCATATTGTTCCATCCCTGTTTCTATACATACTTCATGATACGTCGAAACAATGCCGTTATAGCCGCCAGTTACGGAACGACGTTTGACAAGGTCAAAGCGCACCAATTCATATGCTAGAAAGCATGATGAACTCAGGTCTAAGGACTATACTCTATAGTCGTAATGAGAACCTCCCATGACACTTATATATAACTATCCTGTGGAGTTCTCATTCAGCGGGTCATGCCCGATCATATGTTCACCAACATATATCTATGTGACTGACTGCGATAATCATATCATTGACTCCATGAAACTTAGTCCAACAGTCACCTCACATACTAGTCTGCGCGGTTATTAGTGTCCCATTTTAACAACCTTGACTAGGGACAATCATAATTTATGTCATCTTTTACTTATAGGGTTCCATGATCAAGTCTTCAACTTGATGACCTATATGATGACCATAAAATACTTTGGGACAATTACTTAATTATCCAATAATTAAATAACACTGATGTCAGTTTTAACTTACATGAACACTACTATAGCATGTCTATGTAAAGATTATAACATAACTAAAATTATTCCCACTAGAATCAAGATCATCTCTTCAGATATCTTATACCTATAACAACATAATAAATTTCGTGCTTAGGTTGTGGGAGAGCCTGCGGTGTCATTGCTTGAAACAATTTCAACAAACCACACCGCCATTCAGATAAGAGCATTACTCTACGGTCCACTGCTTGGAGCCTTTCCATCAGATAGCACCGCTATTCAGACAAGTAGACATAACCAGGTGGGAACCGGGAGTCGTCTTTGTCCGTCTAACTACTTTCAACTGGTACGTCACTTCCTCAGTTCACTACGAAACTATCCTTAGAGTTCTTTAAACACTTGGGATATTTCTGGCAACTGATCAGTGACTCTTACCGGAATATTTTGGTATTCTCTCGTCATGTTTTATGCGTAAGCTGCATCAAGACGAGCGCAAAATATGGCATTCATGATGGATTCTATTGCAGCAGCATTAGAACTCACACTCATTTCAGACAGTGTTTAGAAACACTTCTTCTTGCCAATATTATTACTAGCTCAGCCAGTGTCCAAGACACTTCATCTTGCTCAGATTATTGCCATAAGACTTCTGGTATGAAGCCATTCTTGGAATCAAGCACATTAGAATTGTCCAATACCTTATCAACATAAGGATTTTGACACGATCTAATCAGCTTACTCAATCTATATCAATAGATTCTGATTCTAAGAATTCACACAGCTTCTCCAATGTCTATCATTCCATTTGACTTCCGACCCAAAACTTGAAAAGACTTTAGTGTCGGAACGTCGTTTGTGAGATTCAAGTATGTTAACTACATACTGTGTGAGAATTGCCATTACGCTCCCACTAGTCTTCTTGTAGACGCATGGTTTCTTTTTCCTTCTGATCAAGTCAAAACCTTTGACCACTTTATCAGAATGTTGATTCCAACTCCAAGATGTTTGCTTCAATCCAGAATTGGATCGATGAAGCTAACATTCATACCCAGCCAATTTTCGGAGTTGGGGCTCACCATCGCTTCTTTGAATTTCGCATGCTCGTCACTTTTCAATGATCAACAGATCACGACAATTGGTTACGAGAAATCACTCTCGAGTTAGTGACGAATCCTTTCGGATCTGCGAATCTCAGGCTTCACAGGTGCAGATCCTACAACACTTTGTAGATCTTACCGCTGCTTTCCCTCAACAGGTTGAGCAGCCTCCTGTGTTAATCGAATTTCTTCGATGTGTACTTTTACTCCCACTGTTCCTTTTGAAAGTACGATCTTTCTCAAAAGACACAGTTCCGAACAACAATACTTTGTCCTCGGATTGGTTGCAAAAGTAGCAAGCCTTGGTTTCCTCAGGACAACCAGCGAGGTAGAACTTATCAAACATGGGTTCAAGTTTGTTTGTTGACTACTGTCTTACACAAACCTTGTAATCCCAATTAATCAGAAAAACAAATTTGGAAATCACCCAGTCCACATCCAATGTGGTGTTTTTCACTGATTCTGATAGAAACCTTTTTCTGCGCAAAGACAGACATTTTAGAACGTATTTTTAAATGATTATGGAAGATTCCTGTGACTCATCATTGATCGTAGCGTATCTAATAAGATTCGATTCATTCTGTCAGATGATCACCCAATTCATGACTCAAGTATTTTCCTCCGCGATCCAATCGAGGATCTCAATACTTCTGTCAAATTGGTCCTACACTTCATCTTGGAACTCCTCAAGGGATTCCTGCTCGTGTCTCATCAAATGAACATAGCCATACTTATTGATACCATCAATAAGGTAATGAAGTACATAAGATTTCCTCTGGCACTAATGCTCATCGGGCCGCATACATCAGTATGTGTAAGGCCTAATAAGCCTCTGGCCCGTTTTCTTTTAGCTCTGCTAAAAGGGGCCTTAGTCATTTGATCCAGTGAACAGAATTCATATCTCAAATGATTTGTAATCGAATGAGTCTGAGTCCAAAACTATGGAATTTCTGAATCCGCTTCACTATGTATGGTCAAACGACTATGCCAACGAGAAATCAAGTTTGAGTCATCAGACTTAAACCTTTAATATCTGTGTTATATTTAACTTTCGCTAGTTTAAGATATAAAACCCATTCCAAACGGGGTGCTACCATAGAATATTTCATTAAGATCTAAAGAACAAAACTTGTCTTTTATCAAAATGAAAAACATCCAAATTCTCAAAAGAAAATGAAAGACATTTCTGCACAAGGCAGATACATAGTAGCAATTACTTAATTTCTAAAACCAAGTATGAAAGGTTCCTACAAGTGAAGAATCTCTACGGCTTATGTAGCAACCATTGCTTCAACCAGACACGTAGTTCCACTTGTCCTTTCTTCAACGTTCTACTGTCGCTTAGGTCCTGCATATTTCAAAAATATCAGTACCACAACAAGTATCCAATACTTATGTAGAACTTGAATTAACAACACAACACCTGAAGAAGAAGTACCATACATCTTCTCCATCTCTTGTGAATCTTCCAAGAATTTATTGCAATCTCTCTTCCAATGCCCCGACTCATTACAGTAGAAGCACTTACTAACACCAGATGGGCTTGAATTGGGCTTAAAAGATGACACAGGCTTATCCTGATTCCAAATCTGGACGGCCTTGCCTTCTCCCTTGTCTATAAAAGATTTCTCAAATATTTTCCCCCTTTTGATGTTTTGCTCTGCTGTCTTGAGCATGCCATGCAGCTCAGTCAACGTCTTCGTCAGGCCTTTCTTGATATAGTTCTTAATGAACTTATCATAGCTTGACGGCAGTGACTGCAGAATGATGTCAGTAGCCAACTCTAAGCTGACAGGACATTCCAGTTTCCCCAGGTTATCAACGTAACCCATCAGTTTAATGACATGAGGACTTACTGGAGCATCCTCTGGTAGCTTGCACCCAGTGAGAGACTTCACCATCTAGAATCTCTCAACTCGTGCCAGATCCTGAAATTTCAGTTTCAGGCTGGTGATCATCTCTATTGGCGACTCCATGTCCTCGTATTGAATTTTCAAGTCCGAGCTCATGGTAGCCAACATCAGACCACGCACATCTACCACATCAATATAATGCTTATTCCAAGTATTATATGCTGCATGCGAGCGATTGGTCCCAAGCCTTTCTGGAAGAGCCTTTTCAAGGACATAGTCCTTGCTCTCCTGCTTGAGAATGAATCTCAGATTCCGATACCAATCCAGGAAGTTGGATCCATTTAACTTGTCCTTTTCCAGGACGGATCGCAACGAGAAAGTAGTCATAGACATAAGCTGAAATCCAAGAAAAACAAAGATTTAGTTATGTGTATGATGAGAAATCTTATCGAATAAGAAAACTCGCATTATATTCAAACAATGTTTCCTCTATGAATATAATAATCCAAGATCCATACTTCACCAAAATCTGAGTGGGAGACTCGCCATTACCCAAACTTTAGTTATCTAGGCAAGCAAATCATTGCTAATTGTACTCAGTACAACTCTTGGTTGTGGATGAGACAAACTATGTCTAATCCACTCTGATGTCTCTGGGCTCAGAACTTCTGATAGCTCAGTCAAGTAAACCAATCTCTTTAGTCTTGTGATCATTGACAGTTGCACTGCAAGTCTGTCAATGACCACCTGCCTTACCCATGTAGCAGTGGATACCAAGGACTCCAAGACTATCCAACAAACGACACGAGTTTTGACAGTAGACAAGATTGGGCAAGACATCAATGTTACTTGATATTTAGTTGAGGAAACTAAACCCAAAAGTTTAGCAAATCAATTTCTTAGGTCATGTAATTGTTGATGTTAATGCACTGCATGTCCATCAATGTTATTACCTGCCTTACTCACGTAATTGTGGACACGAAGCTCTTGGCTAGACATCACACAACGAAATGAGTCTTGACAGTTGACCATATTGAAGCTAAGCTTTAATCAAGGTTTTGGTCGAGTTTGGTTTCTGCAAATTCAAGGTTCAATAACCAGAATTCCGAGCACTGTGTCGATCGACGCAGACTCTGTCTGTCGATCGACATAACCAAACAAAACCGGATTTCAATGACCGGTTAATTCAATTAACCTGGTTCATCGAACCAGTTATGTCGATCGACGCAGCCCATGTGTGACGATCGACATAGACCTAAACCGCATATAGTTCTTGATAACCGGTCCAATTCAATTGAACCGACTTATCTGATCAAACTGATCTTAACCATTCAAATTGGTTTATACTAATTGCGATGATCAGTTCAATCCAATTGAACCAATTCATCCAATTTAAACCGTTTAAACCAGTTTCAACTGATTGCGATAACCAGTCCAATTCAATTGAACCGACTTATCCAATCAAACTGATTTATCCCATCGGTTCATGCTAATTGAGATAATCAGTTCAATCCAATTGAACTAATTCATCCAATTTAAACCGATCTATTCGGACTTAACCAAGCATGATAACCGGTCCAATCCAATTGAACCGATTAACCATTCGCTCGGCCTGTGTCGATCGACACTCAACATGTGTCGATCGACGCAGTAGGCCTTTTAGGTTTTCTTCGAGAAAACCCTAGCCGCCGAATATTGGTCTGTGTCGACCGACACTCAAACTGTGTCGATCGACACTCGACCGTGTCTGCTCTGTGTCGACCGATACACCCAGTGTGTCGATCGACACAGAAGGCTTTCGGTTTTTCTTCGCGAAAAACCCTAGCCGCCGATTCTGTCGAATTCGCAACTCTGTGTCGACCGACACACTCAGTGTGTCGATCGACACCATGCGAAAACACAGAATCGGACTTCTGTTTCAATCGATCTAACATGCTATTGTTCATAAACTTATATGAGCGAAATCAATTCATTAGATTCAATTAAACAGACTGATTCAATGGAAAAACCCTAAGGCTCTGATACCACTGTTGGAAATCCGAGCCAATTCTACCAGATTCAGAATTCTCGCGAGTTCCAGATAGCCTAGGATCTAGGGTCTAGTTAATTGAATCATGATCTCACCTCGTGATTACCTGGAATTTAGCAGCGGAAGATTGATCAGGTAATACGAGATCTACTGCGCCTCAGATGCTGCGCCTCTATCGTAGTCCACACGCACACAAGCTGGAATCCGCTGGATTGCTAGCGCCGGTGCTCGGATCTCCTGGGAACTCAGTTTCTCGAGGAAGAGCTTCTGTTTTCTCACTGAGAAAACTGTCTGGGGCGGCTCAAGAGGGTTGGGTCGTAAATAATAAGATCACTTATATATCGACTCTCTCATGAACCGAAACATAAGTTTCGGTTTCGCCACTGTGTCGACCGACACATCCATTGGTGTCGATCGACACAAGTCTTGTATCGACCGACGCACCTAATGGTGTCGATCGATACACCTCTTTGAAACTCAATTCGATGTGCATCTAATACACACCGATCAGACCATATGCCAATGATCGATCCCATGCAGAGTATATCCAACTTGCTTAGGTGTGTGACCCTGTAGGTTCACACGATACCAGAAATGAGTTACAACTCATTTGTCATAAGCGGTTTCTAGCAAAACATTATGACTACCTAGTATCACATGAATTGTCCGATCTCGACAATACAACTATCTCTAGAGTTCGTACAATGTGATTTCAGGACATAATCCCAACAGTCGAATCCACAGAGACTCAAGAATCTTACGATAGATTATAAAACTTCAAATTAAGCTAGGTGAAACAGTAGAAAACAGTAAACCAGAACAGAAAGTAAATCAAGCGGCTTTGTAAATCAGAGGGGAAAGCGTCAGGTCAAGGGAGTTCTCAGGAAATCAGGAACATAGGCTAATCAATCAATCGAGATCTAATTAGGAACTGTTCTAGAACTAGAATCACATAATTATAACAGACCAACTTTCGTTGCGAATATTATCTATGTCTAACACCCTAGCAAGCCAAATTTTGTTGCGAATCCTTGAGTTCTAAACAAGCATTAATCTCAGGTTCTTTCGTTCACAATTCTCCTAAGCCAATTTTTTTTTTGCGAATAGTCAAATTGCTCATCTAAGTTCTTTCTAGTTTATTAATTAACTGTCGTTGCAGAAATTAACCTAACATCAATAATCTGGGTAGCTAATTCAGATTAAGCATTAAGAACAACCCTAGATGAAGAACTAGAAAGATATGAATCCCTACAGATTGATTAACCTATAATTCCATGAAATCCCCTGTGAGAATCCCTAAACCTAACTAGAGAACTACTCAGACATGATCAATGAAACAGAAATCATAATGAATAGAAAACCAAATAGCATAAAATAGAATAAGAAACAGGGGTTCGAAATCTCTTCTCTCTCGAGTACAAGATCAGCCCCTAACTCTCTCAAAGTAAAATAATGCGTAAGTAAAAGCGTAGCCTAAACAATGGCTTAAAACCCTAATATAATGATCTAATCACGGCTGAGGCTTCTTTGTAATTATGAGAAACTTCTGGACCAAAGTGCAATTTCCACCAATCTTCATTAAACCGTCGAGAAAAGCCTAATCCGCATATGCATCGATCGATGCACAATACGTGTCGATCGATGCAGACATCTGATATCGATAGTGAACTCTTCCTCTCGGGCAAATGCTCCAAATAGCTCCAGAATGCGCCATAATGTCCCAATCCGCTCCAAACGTACCTAGACCTGTAAACACACATAAAAAGACTCCAAAAGACTCTAAAAGACTCAATAACAAAGACATATACCATGGTTGAAAGTCCTAAAACCTTGATATATCAACGCCCTTATCAGTTGAATGAGTATTTTCAACCGGCCTGAAGACTTCACAGACTTCCGTGTCAGCTAAGATGAAGGATCCTTTGGCTCATCTTCAATAGACACAATCCCTCTTCTCTTCCTCGAGGCTTCCGCACCATCGACTCCCCTCTTCAACATGAGCTCGGATGAGCGTCTCTTGGCCTCTTAATCCTTTTCTTGTCGGCATCATTGGAGTCTGGCTCTTGTTCCATCTTTGGTTGCGACCTAGGGGAGGTATTTTTTTGGTAGCCCAGAACGGTTAGAGCCATTAGCCTTGCTACCAGCCGAAGGTTTCAAACTCTTCTTCGAATCGATCACCATGATGGGAATAACTTTCCTTGCTTTTCCCATCTGATCTTTGGCTGAGATGTTTCGAAAAGAAACTCGTAATGATAAGAACAAAAGAATAAATGCTTTATGAAATCAGCCTAGGCGAATTTGAACTCATTGGTTTTCTTGTTTTGGCGTCCTCGGGTTCATGCCAAATCTGGTAACCGAGCTCAGAAAACTTACTGCCGACGTCGTTCAAGTATTCTTGATTAAGCTGCTTCGGGTTAAGACATGCTGAAACCAAAGATATAATGGCAGTTAGAATTAGAGACAAGAAAAAAAACACTAATAGTTAACCGATTGATCAACTACCAACAAAATGGTTCCACGTGTTGACAACCGAAGATGTTGGGTCAGGAAATGAGAACTTGTCAATTCTGACAAAGAAATACTTTCTCTGTCAATCATGAGTTTTTATGGGTTTAACACCAGCTTGTAACTTTTACTTCGGCCGTAAATTAACTTGAATCCATGTCGGCTTCGTCCTAACAATGTTCAGATGGCCGAAGCATTCAAAAATATAAACCGTCAACGGTATGCCAAGGGACATGGTGAGCTCCAGACGAACAGTTATATTTATTATGATGGTGAGGTTAAGCTGAGTAAAAGCAATTTGGAACCTCGCGCAAAATTCAACCAGCACCTTCATTAGCGGAAACCAAAGATTAGCATAATGAAAAAATTGAATCATAGAGACATGCGAAGTTCGAGGAGAATCCCAAGAGTCTCCCAAGGTTTCTGAGAAGAAGAAGCAGACGGAGTTTACACTCTCACACCCAAGAAGAGTTTTCAGTGTAGCCAGGGAACCTTCATCAAAGAAGGTCGGCAAGATGCCGAAGTCGTTTTCAGCAACGTGACAAGGGGATGGCTCCTTCCCTTTTTCTTTTTGCATGTTCTTCTTGTTACCACAGCCGAGAGATGTTGCCCGCAGAGCAATACGAACGTGTTCGTCGGGATGGTGGGAGCATTCTTGTGAAAGGATTCGGCTTGATGCCGAGATAGTTCCTGCGTGAGACTGACTGTACCCGAGCTACGTGTTGACGAGGAGGAAGGAATGCTATCTCCTTTGAAAGAACCAACACTTGCGGAGCTGCCAGAATTTTCGCTTGGCTTGGCATGAATAAGAATATCGGTAGAAAAATCAGGGAAGAAGAAAAAATAAAAGAAGAATTTTAAAAATAAAAGGAGGAGATGTTAGAAGGGGAAGTACCTGAAATTTACTTCTGACAGCGAATGGTAAAAAGTGAAGAATATGAGCGGTAACTCATGAGTTGTCTTAATTAGGATTTTCTGAGTTTTTTTAGTGGATTAGTTTTTTGGATAATAACTGTGTCTATATCTTTTTCCGATTCATCAATACTATTAAAAAATTAGAGTCAAAAGAAAATTAACCTTAACTTCATGTGTTATTTACAGATTATGCCATTACACATTAATAATTTAATTAAATTTCATTAAGGGTAATTAAGGAATACAACATTATCTCTACAATCCATGTTTTCAAACAAGACAATTATTAAACATGTAACCAAACAACCAAAATATAACGGGTCTCACTTTCCTAATTAATTAAAATTAAAAAAATGTATATACAATAAATAAACTATTAGATCAATTGATAAATATAATTAATAATTTATACATCAACTATTTTGTATATAAATTAATATTCTCTAATTTATGATTTAATTCAAAATATATTTTAATATTTTATTTATTTTTGTTTCATATATATATATATTACAATTGATGTTTTTACGATTGCACTTTTTAGCAGGTTTTCCATCAAATTACAAAATATTTAAATCATTGAATGTGTTGAAAAATAAATTAGTCAATTTCGATTATAAATTTTCTAAAAAAATCTTCGCATGAATTTAATATATATATATATATATTAAATAATTTAAGATATATTTTAAACTTAATAAAAATAATAAAATTATTCCATATTTATATTATTCAAATATTTGAGGCGTCAAATTATGCTTTAAGTTTGAATACAGTTTTTAACGGGTTGTTCCATCAAATTTGTAAATTATATATACCACTACATGTGTTAAATATATATATATATATATATATATATATTATTCTGTTTCTATTTTTGTAAATATTTAATTATTAAATATAAAAACATAATAATTTTTATAATATATGTTGTCTTATTAAATAATATTTTAGATAAATGCAATAAAAATTAAACTTTTACCACATAACTTTCACAATGGTTGTTTCATATATTTTTTTTTTCAAACCATGATCTTACGATACAACACAGACTAAAACATATAATGCGAAATCGTTATTTTAATTTCTTAATCTTTACGATATATCTCCTCTTAAATAACACACAATTCATTTAAAAAAAATCTAAATCATTAACTCACTTTTTATAATGCGGGTTAAACAATTATAATGAAAATTAGATTGTATAATTAAAAATCTAAATTACTATTAACAAAATAAATAAAATGTAAAATTTGTAAAGAAAAATAAATCCGCGCTTTCTAAGCGCGGATCAAAATCTAGCATCCATTAAAATAAATATTTGGCTTTGTTAGTTTATTTTATTTCAGGGTAAGTTTTTTTCTCAAATTTGTCCTTATTGTCTCGGAAAAATCCAAAACGCTTGAGAAATTTTCAAACCGTCCATGCAGCTTGTGAAGTGTTCAACAATTTCGCCAGCACAAAAAAATATTTTAAACATGTAGTTGAAGTCGTAGCGGATTTTGTAACAGTTATATGGCCCAGACCCAGTAGTTACTAAAACAATCTTTGAGAGCAAAATATTATGTGGTCAAGAGGGTTTATTGCATGGTTTTTTTATCTTTTCAAATATTCTATTACATTTTTGTAATTTTTAAAACCACTTGCAATCTTATATTTTTTTTTTGTAGGTTTCACCGAAATAAAGATAGTTTTGTTCTTAATTCCCGACAACCTATCCGCGACTAACTATCTGGATGGATAATTTTTCACTCTTTCCTAACTATCCTTCCTTTTTATTTTTATTTTTTATTTTTCTTTCACCCACTATCTCTTTCTTATTTTATATTAATTCCATCCCCTCTTTTTTTGAAGGTTGATAGATTATCGGAGGGGAGGTTTACGGCAATATAAACCGGCTGAATGGAGATAAAATCGGCTGATATACCGGAATTCAAAAAAAAAAAATCAAAATCGGACTTATTACGGAAGTTTCGAATGTATAGTTTAGAGTAGGTGTCCACAATCTCCGCTATTCGTGGATACTACTACGATCATATCACGTGCTGGACGCTTCTTATGGATAGCTAAACTTCACTATGCTATGGTTTGTTACCTACTTAGTATCTATCTTCACATATAATTCATTGGAGTATTATCTTCAAAAACAAAACTAAAGACCAATAATATCTTGTTGGACGCTCGTCATGGATAACCCAACTTGACAATGCTAATACCTTCCATATATGGACAGACATACATGTATCTATGGTTTGTTACCTACTTAGTATCTATCTTCACATATAATTCATTGGAGTATTATCTTCAAAAACAAAACTATAGACCAATAATATCTTGTTGGACGATCTTCATGGATAATCAAATTTGACAAGGCTAATACCTTCCACATATGGATGGACATACATGTATCTATGGTTTGTTACCTACTTAGTATCTATCTTCACATATAATTCATTGAAGTATTATCTTCAAAAACAAAACTAAAGACAAAAACTAAAGACTAATAATATCTTGTTGGACGCTCTTCATGGATAATCAAACTAGACAATGCTAATACTTTCCACATATGGACGGTCATACATGTATCCATAATGAAACTGTGCGTGTGACATCTATCCGTAATGGAACTGTGCGTGTGACATCTATCCGTGACTTTTAAGGCAATATTCTCACCTATAGGGGTATATATGTCTTTTTGATGCTGGAACCTACAAAAAAAGATACATGATTGCAACACTTTTAGAAAGATAGAAAACTGTAATTACTTTTTAAAAAAGATACATTCAGTGCAATAAATTCGTGGTCAAGATCACTAGATTTATGGCCGAAAAAGGAAAACCTGTAGGGCAAAAAATGGTTTAAAATGTCAGATTTTTGACTTTTATCATAAACCACTGTGCTACATGATTTCGTCAAACCACCCTAACTTTTTTTATATTGATAACATTATTTTATTATTTCTTATTAACTTGGGATATCTCGAACCTTTGGAGGGGGTCAGACTAATTTCAAAAGGGAGGTGCAACCCATGGATATACCTTCTCTCAGGATATTTAAATGGGCCGAAAGCAACGAGCCCATATCCATGTAGGCGTTCAAAGAAATGTATTTTAGTTTCGCATAACAGATGAATCAAACTTGAAACGTGCTAGCTTCCCAAATCTCTATCCTTACCACTTGACCACAAAGCTTTGGACTATTGGTAACATTATTTGTAAACCAAAATATGAAAAGTAGTCCTAACAAGCCAGTAAAACCCGCAAAATAGAGATTTGATTTAAACAACCGGGTACAACATCACATTTAACACATGTGGATTAAATTAATCTTTTATATATATAATATTCATCAGCGTTGACAAAAAAAATAATAACATTCATCCGCCAAATCCTCAAAAAAAAAATTGATTCGCATCCGTCTCGCTTAAATATACGAATATCTATGGGTAACTTGTGGATATTAAAATATTTTTAGTTATATATATTTTAATAGAATGATACTTATTACTAAAATTTAAATATTAAAATTCATAATTTAGCTAAATTTATAATAAATTTAAATATTTATTATATTTTTAAATTTAATTACTAAAATTCAAAAGATATTAATAAAATAATATTTATGTAAAAATATTTATGGACACTCACTAATCCGCAATTCAAAATAGTTCGACCTGCACCCGTTATGTCACAAAAAAATCTCCGACCTACATTTATCCTGCGGCAGATCTAGCAAGATGAGACCCACAAATTTAGAGTCAAATTCTCATTCCCAACTATAATCAAAAGTAACATATATTTTATATAATAGACAGTAAGATTTCTTATGAAATTTTTTTGAATTGATACTACAGGTTACCTTAATTTATTTTTTCTAAATCTCTACAATTAATAAGTTTTGGATTTTTCTTTATATAAATGTTATAAATTTATGTTTTTGTAATTAATTTGTATTTGAGATGTTTCCTTAATGTATCTTAACTATTTATTGAAATTTAGTTAAATTGGCTTTGTTCAAATTTTAGGAAAAAATATTTTTGTTGGGACCATATATTAAATATTTGTTTGTTAATCTAATCAGTAGACTCATTATTCTTCATTTGGGGTGTAATTTTTTTGGGGGTAATATGTGGTATTAAAAATTATATTATTTTTCTAATTCATATTTAAACTTTGTTTTTTTCTTTTCTCATCGATCTACCCATTGTAGTTTTCACATATTAACTTATATAGTTATTTTTTTTGCTAAATCGTTATTTCATTCTAATTAAATTTCCATTCATGTAGCATAATCATTTCATTTACATTTTTATAATTTTTTAAGTATTCGACTCTGACTATTTTTTTGGATATAATCTATATCATTTATAATTTTTCTGCATTAGAATCTCAAAGTGGAGAGAAAATGACTAATTATATATAAGACTAAATATTGGCCCGCGCTACACAGCGGGATTTTTTCATAAGTATTTTTTGTGATTTATTTTTAAGTTACAAATATTGTAAGAAGGACTAAAAGGAAGTTTTTTTGTAATTTACTTTATTAATGACTAAAAAAAAGAAGCTTGTTGAAGGGTCAGAAGAACTCTTATACACCAACAACATTGCTTTCTCAATAGTAGATGCTATGAAGCACACACGAATATCCCAGAAGGGGGAGGTAATCAACAGCACAGAAAAACACATATTATCACCAGAGACTGTTTCTGAAAAGTTTCTAAGTGAAATGAATAAGAGATACTTCCATGGCTTGTCTATTAAGGTCTGCAAAGGCCATATCAACTTCTTTTCGGCTACCCAAGTCACTTCCTCAGAAATAGATCAAGGTGAAAGCTTCTCTGCTACAGTAACAAAGCCTTCTTCGAACAACCTTCAGGAAAGAAAGAGGAAGCTGTAGATACATTTGAAAAGGTCCAGTTTTGATCCAGAGGAGTATGAATTATACAAACGGTATCAAGTGAGAGTTCATAACGATGAGTAGGAAAGCATCTCAGAAACTTCATACCGAAGGTTTTTGGTTGACACTCCGTTGATTGAAGTTCTCCTTCACGTGATGTTGATGATGGAAATATTCCTCCTTGTGGCTTTGGTTCTTTCCATCAACAGTACATAGTTGATGACCGTCTAATTGCTGTAGGAGTAATCGACATTCTTCCTAAATGTTTGTCGAGTAAATACCTATTCTGGGATCCGGATTTTGCATGCTTATCTCTTGGAAACTACTCAGCCCTGCAAGAAATTGATTGGGTAAAACAGAACCAAGCTCATTGCTCTACTCTTGAGTATTACTATCTTGGTTATTACATACATTCCTGCAACAAGATGAGATATAAAGCAGCTTATCGTCCTTCCAAGCTTCTATGTTCTCTCCGTTACCATTAAGTTCCCAAAACCACTTAACTTCTATGTCATCATTCATCAGTATCACTATCTCCGGCTTCAACTTCTTGAGCCACCCAATAATTGTTCCCATCCAGACTCCAAACCTTGTACCTGTCAAGAATATGAAACAAATACATCATCTCAACTCAAGAAACACTTTGTTAACAAAACAAAACCATCAATTAAAGATTAGTCATGTACTGACCTTTCGATAACTGACTACATTACCTTATTATCTTCTCATGCTGTGTCTCATGAGCATTAGCTAGCATCTCACTTTCCTTTTCAGTCGCAGTTCCAACCAATAATAAACCCATGCTCATGCCAGCAGCTTCACCAGCAACAGCACTGTCAGTATAAAGAACGCTTTTGACATCATCATATATCTCCTAATTTTCTGTTCCAAGAGCTGACAAACCAAGACCTACGCAAGCTCCATGTTGAATGACCTGCATCCACATTTTCGCAATACATATTATCTCTGAATGATCATGGTGGCTCAAGCTGAGTAAAATGTTACATTTCAAATAATTAGCCGTCCAAATAAGCACAAACATGCTCTTTTCTCAAGATTGCATTCAAGGAAAAAATAAGTGAAGCTTGCAGTCCAGTTGCATCAGATAGTTCCATAAAGTCTAGTGGTGTTAAGACCAAAGGATTTACGTTGAGCAATAAGAAGCCAACTTACATCACTCTAGATCTCACTGTAGTTATGCCATACTGCTCGGAATTCCTCCCTGGATGTGTTAAGACGTGCTTTCAAGTTTGGTGTCCTCAAGCTTGCATGAAGAACTGTTGCTGTAACACAAATACCCAAAAAATAAAAGTTGTGTGTATAAAGCATAGGGATGGATGAAGTAGAGCGACAAACTTAGTTATGAAAATTTGCGTGGCATACCAAGAAGTCCATTGAGTAGCGCCAAAGACGCTGTGAACAAACCACAAGAGATATACCAAAGAGCAAAACTCACTGTGAAACAACAACAAAAATTCCACATGATTTCAGAATATATTTCCTACAGTTTCTCACCAAGTGAAACATATATGTAGCCACATACCAAGTGAGAATATCAACACAAAGACCCAACAGGGTTGACTACATATATGGATTGCTCTCTTTGCTGATGGGCGTCCACGAATGACATGCCTATAAAAAAAGTATAATATAGATGATGGACAAGTAACATTTTAGCAGCTAACTGTGGCAAGAAATAGACATACGTCAATGGAGGTCTCATTTTAGCAGCTAACTGTGGAGAGAATCTTCTGATATGGTTCGTGTAGTTTTCTCACTAAAGGAACCTGCAAAGCTTTAGTATCAGCATGTCCGATCAACAGACGACGTTATTATCAACGAATCATATGAATACTTCTTGGAATAAACGATTTTGAAATAAAAACGTCTACTTTCTACGGAAGAATTTTTTTATTTTACCTCTGAAGGGTCGCTTTTACCAAACGATGCCCGTGCGGGCAATGGAAGGAGAACAGAGACGGACGGAATACCAGCTCCATGGTCATCAATGATCGAGGATTTCAGAGAAGAAAGTGCAGCCAAGGGAACAGTTTGAGTCGGAAAATGGGTCGCCGTATCGACCCGTTTTTCTGAAATGGATTTCACTGTAGTTACATGAGAGAAGATCAGTTTAAACGACATAGGGTTTTAAAGAGATGGATTAAGCAGAATGGGAAACGGACTGTACGAATGATCGGAGTGTATGAATCTTCGATTTTGATCTTTTCAGTGAATACAGACGACATAGGAGAGGGTTGAGACATAGTTAGGGTTAGCGAGGCACGAATTTGAGTGAAGAAGAATCGATTTTGATTTTTTCAGAGGACATCGACGACATATGAGAAGGTAGAGAGAGGGATGGGGTCAGAGAGACGATTTTGATATATTTTGTTTTTGGTTAAGTTTATACACAAGGCAAATGATGTGGGTGAAGGTTTTATTTTCATTGGTTTACACAATTTTTCAATAATTGAGGTGTCATCTCCTTAGGACTTTAAAATGTTGAGGTGTCAGTCCCAGAAACACTTCTCTTATTATATTATAGTAATGATTTCTAATAACAAAAGTTCTGAGAAAATCTCACACGTCACCTAACTTTATCTTTTTATTAACTCTTTATAATTACTTTATTCATCAGGTTTTTATTCACAGATTTTAGTAAACTAATATCTTATAATAAATCATTATACTTGATGACATATATTTCTTCCTTTAAAGTATACAATTAATTTACAAATTATTTCTCATTCATTGAAATTTCACAAATAACTCTTTTAAAATACAATTAATGTTTCACTTTTATAAATTAGGATGATATGAAAGAATAAACTTTCAAACACTTTTTATATAATTTCAAACAATCCTATATAAAATGGTAGTATTTATTTTAAATGCACTTTATGAGAAACTGTCATATGTCACTTTAATTTTATATAATATTTGTTATTTGATTTGCTAATTTTTTTCAAAATGAATACTACGTGTTCCCTTATTCTTGACATGTATTTTTAATCTGTATAATTAATTAATTATTTTTACTCATTAATTTTGTACAGAAATCAATTTTGGTAACATATACATATTTTATTTTCTCTGATATGAAATTATAATTTTCAAAATCTCTTAGATTACAGAATGAAGTAAAGTCTTTTTAAAAATACTTGTTGTGAAAGTGTGTCGAAACATAAGATACACGAAGCATTCCAGATTGTATGTGATTTCGGACGAAATGGTAATTAAGGGCGATGCAAGGAGAGATCTAAGTTATTCTCAAGTGTAAGAATCATTCTTATTTCTGAGCTCCAAGCTGATCCAAACAAGCTCCAAGAGCATCTCAACAAAGTCTTGCAATCACTCGAAAGGTCAAGACTCCTCCATCTCCTCACTAAAAAAAAAGGTAGTCAAACTTAGTGACTTAAAACAAGCTCACTTGGGAGGAAGTCCCATGTCTATCTCTTGTAAATATTGCTTTATGTTTTAAGTTTCCTAGTCAATGTTGATCTCTCTATTAGGTCTTTACAGGTTTTAGGCCATATAGGTCTTGGCATTGGGAGAAAGAAAGAGGAAAGGTCATGGCGAAATCAAAGAAGAACCGGGCTTTCATCCAAGGTTGGGGGAACTCTCTAGTCTCCACCTCCCATTCCTCCATCCCATTTCACTCCACTTAAAGCTCCAAGTAACTCATTCTAATATCTTTTTCACCTCTTTGTTTCAGTTTGCATTTTTACCTTTCTCTTTGGTCTCTTTCTCTAGCTTCTTTCACACAAAGGACTGTGTGATTTAAGTTTTGGGGAGGAGACTAGTTGCTAATGATGTGTTTTGTGTTCTTATCTTCCTTTCTTGCATCTTGAGTCTCATTCATACATCTAAGGCATAGAAAACCATAAAAAATAATTTTTTTTTTGAAATTTCACAAAAAGAAAGCATATAGCTGCATTGGCATGTTTAAGATTGAGTCTAGAAGTCATTAAGGATTGCATTCATTAACGTTTGAGAGCTAAAGCTTGTGTTTCTTATAAAAAAATTGTTTGAGCATGTGGTTATGTGATGCATCTTGTGAGCTTGAAATTAAAAAAGAACCATTCTTGGATCTCATGCATTATTGTTCACTTCTTGGTTGAAACATGTTGTGATTTGAATCATTCCTTAACTATTAGAACTCTTAATATTGACTTGAATTATCATGTTGTGCAATGAAAGGTGAACTCAAGGATACTTGATACATACTTGGATTATCTTCTCCTTTCTATCACTCTCTTGTTAGTCCGAGTAGATTTCCCCGCCTTGAACCAAGCTTTCCTTCAAGCCTAAACACTCTAGTGAGAGATGAGAGGCCTTTTTCTTGAATCAACTAGGAAAAAAAGTGTTGAGTTTGGAACGACAAGGATAGGTCTTCATTGTAGAGCTAGCCTTACATCATTGGGTTATGCATAGGATAGGAAAGGAGTTTGGGGGAATTAGGAAGAAAAGGAAAAAGGGAATGAGGAAAAGATTGAGAAAGGAAAGAGCGGATTGGAAAAGAAAAAGAAAAGTTGATAGCTCTAAGTGTTTATGAAAGATAAGTCTCAAGTGTTAAAGAAAGAAAAGAAGCCAAAGTTGGCTCAAGCATTAAAAGAAAAGGACTAGTGAAAAGATAATAAAGAGCTAAGCAAAGAAAAGAAATCCTCTAAGTGTTTAAAGAAGAAAGAAGTGATCAAAGTTGTGATAAGAAGACAAAAATGCCTTAAGGAAAGTGTAGCTTAGGAAGGGAATCTTGAGTTGGAAGAAGAGTTAAGATCATTATAGGGATTTGGGTAGAATGAGAATCTATCCTTGTATGCATGAGTTGTTTCTTACTCTTATCATTTTGCTATAGTTCATTCCTTTCTTGAGAGATCCTTTGTTTTTGAAACCCACACTTCATTTGAAATCACTTTTATCTCAGGACCTTAACCCTTTACCCAAATGTGTTCATTTTATTTGCACAAATATGATCTACCATTGCTTAATGAATGTCAAAGGGAATGAGGATAGGAATTCATGTGTAGGTTGGGACTTGAACTTGATGCATGTGTTGATGGGAATGGCTAACTCTTTTGAAGTAGAGTAAGCTTGATTGTAGCTCTTAATTGCTTGTCTTGACTTTGTTTCCATGCTTGACAATTGCTTTTGAAAGCTTTGAACTCTTACTTCAAACCTTTCTCCCATCTTAACTTTGATGGTTTGCTTGAGGACAAGCAAAAGATAAGTTTGGGGGAATTGATATCTTCATATTTTAGACATGTTTAGCTTGTTCTTAGTTCATGTTTTGATGGTTTTAGCATTGTATCATATACGTTTTCCTGAGTTTTGTTGCATTTAGATGTTTAGGAGTCTAGAGTTAGGAATTTGCATTGTTTAGTCTTTTCTTGCATCTTTTAGGTGACTTTGGAGCTTTGGAGAAGTCATTGGATAAATGGTGATGAATGATCAAATGATGTTCTTAATAGATCGAGTAAAATGAGGCCCTTCCGTGCATATTTTGGAGCATCAAATAGAAGTTGTAGGAAATTGAGTTAGCTTTCCAGTGGAAGTGGTTTCAAGTCTTTTGGAGCTGTATTCGAGAATTTATGGCCGATTTACTGACCATCGGTTTGTGTTACGGGTAAAAGGGAACATCAAGCGAGTGAAAGAAACCAGCCGGTTCGCTTGCGGTTTAGGTTGCGGTTTAGGTTGCGGTTACTTTGTAACAACAAGCGAACCAAATCAGACCCATTTAATTACCAAATTGCCACTGCGACCAAAAATTTTATATATGGTTTTAAACCTTTTTTTTTTTGAGATCTATCTTCTTCCTTATGTTCTTCGTTTACCCCTTTTGAATCAAATAACAATTTGTAAACTTTTATTTTGAGTTTTAATAAAGTACTTAGTTATCTATTTAATCTTTCATCTCTAATCATGTTTTCTCACTTGATCTTTATAGATTTAGTTGAGAAAATGGTGATTAGTGAGTAGTCATTTTGGGTCCTTGAGATGAGGTAAATTAAGACTTGATTAGGGATGATCTAAGGTGTTTAGGGCTTTATGTATGTTAATCCTTCCCTATTAGGTTGTTCTCTATGCTATATTTTCAAGAAATTGTTGATTTAGACAATAAGCATTTTCATGCCCACAAGGTGTTTGATGAAATGCTTGATAGAACCTAATTAGAGATTTTGCATGCTTAGCCAATGAAAATTGATGTCTAAGATGTTTAATAGTCAAATGAACTTGTTTTGCATGCTTAATTGATTCTTGATCACATATGATAGATTGTTCTTGATTAGGAATTGATTAAAGGGATCTTTGCTTAGAGATAAGATTGATCTAATGTTTTGAGTTCTAGACTAAGGATTAAAGGTTGCTTGAATGGTTTAATGATTGAGATTGAATGCATGCTCTTGTGATTGATATTGAGAAATGGATAATTGCATTTAGCATAGAGTTTGAAAGCATGGAAATGTGATTAGCAACTTGTAAAATCATTGAACCATCTCCTTTTGCTTGTATGATTGATTGACACCATCTCTAGATCATCCTTCTTGTTTGCCCTTTTGATCATTAAGGATTGTTAGTTCTAATACCATCTTTACTTGATTTTGCTTAGCTCATTTAGTTGAATGCATTCTTAGTGTTCTAAACTTTACCCATTTGGATTGACAACCTCAAGTACTACAATGATATGTTTAGTAGTTTTGAGGAATTGATATAGTCAAGTACCGAAAAATCTACTTATCAGTGTAGTCACCGGCTTGGATTATGACATATTATGTTTCCTGAGAAGACCACTGATGTAATTTCTCTGCATCAGATGTAATCCTGCCTCGGTGCGACTCACTTCCACACCTAGGAAGTACTGCGAATTAGTTGGTCCTTTATCGAGAACCTCTCAGCAAAGCCATTTAGTACAGCAGCGACATGATCTGAATTGGCACCGGTGACGATGATGTCGTCTACATACATAAGTACATATGTAATAGATGGACCAACTGCGTGAATAATAAGGGATGTATCGGCGTGAGATGGAGTGAAACCATTGTCCAGTAGGTGTCTGATATATCATGGTTTTTACTAGTTTTAGGCCATGATATAAGTGTGTTTTAGTGTCTCTTGTGTTCTTTTAGAGTCTTTTACAGGTATAATCAGGTTTGGAGCTGAATTGGAGATAATGGAGCATTTTGGAGATTTTTGGAGTGATTGGCCGAGAGAGAGAGTTCACTGTCCGAAACAGAGGAATGCGTCGATCGTTGCACACCTGCAACGGTCGTTGCACCAGCGAGATGGGCCAAAACTCGGCGGTTTAGAAGAGTCAAGATATTGCACTCTGATCCAGAAGTTCATGATATTTACGAAGAATCCCCTGGCCGAGATTAGACCTATATAATTAAGTTTTTGGTGTTTTATTTACTTACGCTTTGATAATTAAGAGCAGAGGATTCTTAGAGCTTTTGGGGCTGATCTGAACCTATTACTTCATCTGTATTTGGAGAAGATTTCGAACCCCTTTTACTCTTATTCTTTTATGCAATTTATTCATCATATGATTATGTTTTCATTATCTATGTCTGAGTAAATTCCTTGTTAGGTTTAGGGTTTCTCACATAGGATTTCATGACTTGCTAGACTTGTTTAAAATTCAGTTAAGGATTCATAACTATATCTGTTCTTCAATCTAATTGTGCTTAAAGCTAGTTCTAACCTGATCAATTAGAATCTAGATCTTAGGTTGCTAAATACGTCACGGAAGTGGGGTTTAGGAATCTGAACTAATTAGATTGAGCAATTAAACTACTCGCAAACGAAAGTTTGGTTTAGGATAATTGTGAACATATCAAACCTGGAATTAATGCTAGTTTAATCTGTTAGTTCTCGCAAACGAAAGTTTGGTTTGCTGCACTTAGACTTAGAGAATTATCGCAAAGGAATTTGGTTAGTTCTATATCTGTGTTTTGAGTTCTAGAACTGTGCTTAATTAGATCCTTACTGAATGAACTGTCTGCTTGTCTGATTTCCTGAGAACGCCCTAAACTTAGCGCTTTTAATTACTTGCTTTCACAACCGTTAATCTCTGCTACTGATTTACTTTCTCGCACCGCTTTTAATTTAATCACATTGTTTTCTTCCTAGTATTAATCCATTTCGTTCTATTGAATACCAGAGTCCCTGTGGATTCGATAACCCTATATACTACAACTACTGAACTGTGCACTTGCAGTTAGAGAATAGGGATTAAAACTTACAAACCTATCAAGTTTTTGGCGCCGTTGCCGGGGACTCTTAGAGTCTTCGATAGGACCGAACTTAGGGTTTTACTAGGATTTTTCGTTTTCTTTTCGTTTTTGCTTTTGAATTTTTTTTTTTAGTTACTGAGATTTTCTCTGATTTTCTCTCTGTCGCAGGTACCAATATCGCACTGCGTCGATCGTTGCACCCTTAGCATCGATCGTCACTAGGCGATTCAGAGATTGAAACGATCGTTGCACTGATAGCATCGATCGTTGCCCGACGATTACAGACAGTTTATTCAGACGCAGAAAACTAGAAGTAATCCGAACTTGGACTTAGTTAATCTCGATCTTGAAGAACTTGGACGTCTAGAAAGAACTATCAGAAGAGAAAGGAGAGAGAGAATGGTACGAGAACGTCTGATCTTGATACCAGATGCTGAAGGTACCCTGAGGGACCGAGATAACAACCCGTACAATGCTGCTGGGCAAAGGGTTGATGCTGAAGGGAATGTCATCCCTGATCCTCCTGAGCAACAGCAACAGGAGCAGAACCAGGGTCAAGGACAGGCCCAAGGTAGACAGTTAGTTGTCCATGAGAGGACTTTAGCTGACTACAACAGACCGGATGCGTTTCATAGAAACCGGTCAGCTTTAGTGCTTCCTGCTTTTGAGAGGAATGATTTTGAGGTCAAAACCATCTACTACTCGATGATAAGACAGAATGCATTTCATGGACATCCAACAGAGCAGCCTATGGACCACATTGATTCGTTTGAGGACATAATCAATGGCATGAAGTATGATGGAGTTTGCCAGGATTATCTGTTCCTTAAGCTTTTTCCTTACAGTCTCGCTGGAGACGCTGCTGCATGGCTGAAGCAACTGCCACCTGGACAGTTTACTACTTGGTCAGACCTGAAGAGTGAGTTCCTGCGTCATTTCTATGATGATGCGCGTTCAGACCAGTCTAGACAGGACATACTCACATTTTCCCAAGGAGCTGTGGAGCCTTTGAAAGCTGCCTGGATGAGATTTAAGAAGTTCCAGCGTGACTGCCCACACCATGGATTCACTGAAGTGCAATTACTTGGTATCTTCTTCAGAGGAATAGATCTGCCATATCAGTCTGCACTGGATAACTCCAGTAATGCTAACTTCAACACCAGGACTCCTACACAGGCTAAGCAGTTGATTGAGAACCTAGTTGGCAGCAACAGTTGCAAGACTATGGATGAGAGAAGGAAGAAATCTGGTGGAAGTGTAGAGAATACAGAGATGACTGAATTGAGATCTAGGATGGACACAATCTACAACCTCCTGACTAATAAGAAGGCTGTCCATTTTGCTCAAGATGTTGAGGTAATTCAGACTGAGGAGGACACTCTGGAAGAAGATGTGAATTACATTGGAGGATCTGGTTTCCAAGGTAACAGATTTGGTAATCAGCAGGGTAACAGATTCTTCAACCAAGGACAGAAGAGTGCCTTCACAGGCAATCAAAACTCTTTTGGACAGACTAGTGGTTTTCAGAAGCCCTTTGGACAAGGTGCTCAGAGAACCTATGGATCTTCATCTTATCAGACTCCTCCTGCACTTACAGCTTATGAGAGTAGAGTTGAATCAATGTTTGAACAGCTTATGGAGAGTCAGAATAAGAATGCTGCAGACACCAACGAGAAGATGGAAACAATCTACAAGGAGTTGAATGAGAAGTTTGAATATCTGAGCACACACATGAAGGAACTTGACGCTAGAGTTGCAAGGACCGCTGGGCATGCTCAAAGAGAGGATGGATATCTTCCAGGATGGACTGATGCTAATCCCAAGTACCAATGCAATGCAGTGACATTGAGAAGTGGTAAGGAGCTGTCATCTGGCCAGAAAAAGCAGCTAAGTGTAGAAGAGCTCGTGGAAATTGACGAGTTGGAAGATGAGATCCGCGACATTCGCAATGCGTCGATCGATGCAACCACGCAACGATCGATGCAGAGCGAAATCAGGGAACCAGAAGTCGTAGCACAGTCGCCTAGCATCGATCGATGCGACAGGAGCAACGATCGACACAAGGTGACTGCAGAGATTTCGAAACCAGGAAAACCAAAACAGTCGACCGAGAGGGTATACAAGCCTAAGGTACCTTATCCCAAGAATCCCAGAAAGACTAAGAATGATAGGCACTATGCAAAATGTAAGGAGTTCATAAAAAAGGTGAAAGTAGAAGTGCCTTTGTTAGACTCAATTGAAACTTCTCCTATGATGAAAAGATGCCTTAAGGATGCAATTTCTGGAAAATGGTCTGATGAGGAAAGTATAATGATGCTCAATGAGGTATGCAATGCAGTGATTCAAGGCAGAATTCCCGAGAAGTTAAAGGACCCGGGAAGCTTCGTGTTAGATTGTGCTATCTACAAAGAGAGATTCGAAAGGTCTCTATGTGATCTTGGTTCAAGTGTGAATCTTATGCCCCTCTCAGTGGCTAAAAGGCTCGGAATGACAGACTTTATACCCACTAGGATATCACTGGTTCTGGCAGATAGATCAATCAGGATTCCCGAAGGAGTAATAGAGGATGTGCCTATAATGGTTGGCAAGTGTGTTATCCCTACTGATTTTGTGGTCCTACAATATGGACAAGAGCCAAAAGATCCATTGATTCTGGGTAGGTCTTTCTTAGCTACAGCTGGTGCAATGATTGACTGTCAGGGAGGTAAGATAGTTCTGAATGTGGGTGATCTGAAGATGAGTTTCGATATGAACAAGCTGGTAAAGAGACCAACCATCGACGGGCAGACCTTCTATGTGGACACATTGGGTGATTTGGCTGCCGAGTACTTTTACCAATCATAGGCTGAAGACCCACTAGAAAGGGCTCTACTGAGCTCTATACTGGAGTTGGAGTACCTGCAGGACGAGCCAACAATGTGCTATACGAGGATGATGGATTCTGTTGAGGTTGCAATGCAGGTAGAAGTGTCTGGCGCGACCGTGCAACGATCGACACTACCTAAGCATCGATCGTTGTAAGTCGACAGAGACTGGGCAGAGGAAAAAGCTCCGAAAATAGAGCTGAAACAACTCCCATCCGGGCTAAGGTACGCATTTCTTGGACCCAATTCAACTTATCCAGTGATTGTTAACGCTAGCCTGAACAACGCAGAGCTCACTTTACTGCTAAGCAAGCTGCGCAAGCATCGCAAGGCTCTTGGCTATTCTCTTGATGATATTTCAGGTATTTCACCGGAGCTGTGCATGCATCGCATACATCTTGAAGATGAGTCTAAGACATCTGTGGAGCATCAGAGAAGGCTTAATCCTAATCTGCAGGAAGTGGTTAAGAAGGAGATTATGAAACTCCTTGATGCTGGGATTATTTATCCTATCTCTGACAGTGATTGGGTGAGTCCAGTCCATGTAGTGCCTAAGAAGGGTGGGGTTACAGTTGTGAAGAATGAGAAGAACGAGCTGATACCTACTAGGACTGTGATAGGACACAGGATGTGTATAGATTACAGGAAACTGAATGCTGCTACCAGGAAAGATCATTTTCCCTTGCCTTTTATTGATCAGATGCTTGAGAGGTTAGCAAATCATCCTTACTATTGCTTCCTCGATGGGTACTCAGGTTTCTTTCAGATTCCTATCCATCCAGAGGATCAGGGAAAGACCACTTTTACTTGTCCATATGGGACTTTTGCTTACCGTAGGATGCCTTTTGGACTCTGCAATGCACCAGCCACTTTCCAGAGATGCATGATGTCCATATTCACAAACATGATTGAGGACTTTATGGAGGTATTCATGGATGATTTCTCAGTATATGGCCCTCCTATAATGAATGCTTAGATAATCTGTGTAAGGTTCTGAAAAGATGTGAAGAGAAGCACTTAGTTCTTAACTGGGAGAAGTGTCATTTCATGGTCAGAGATGGCATTGTACTTGGACATAAAGTGTCCGAAGAAGGAATAGAGGTGGACCGCGCTAAAATCGAGGTGATGACAAGACTTAAGGCACCTGATTCTGCGAGATCTATTAGAAGCTTTCTTGGACATGCTGGCTTCTATAGACGGTTCATCAAGGATTTTAGTAAGATTGCTAGGCCACTAACTGCTTTGCTGTGTAAAGACACCAAATTTGAGTTCACTGCAGATTGTCAAACTGCATTTGAACAGATCAAGCAGGCATTAGTGAGTGCTCCCATAGTTCAGCCACCGGATTGGGATCTGCCTTTTGAGGTTATGTGTGATGCAAGTGATTATGCTGTAGGAGCTGTTCTTGGGCAGAAAAAGGATAGAAAGCTTCATGCCATATATTATGCCAGTAGGACACTGGATGATGCACAAAGAAACTATGCCACTACGGAGAAGGAGTTGTTGGCAGTTGTCTTTGCATTTGAGAAATTTCGCCCCTATCTTGTTGGCTCAAAAGTGATTGTGCACACTGATCATTCAGCCCTGAAGTATCTAATGCAGAAAAAGATGCTAAGCCAAGATTGTTGAGATGGATTCTGTTGCTTCAGGAGTTTGACATTGAAGTGAGAGATAAGAAAGGGGTTGAAAATGGAGTTGCTGACCATCTTTCAAGGATGTTGGTTGAGGAAGACGTGCCAATTAATGACTATTTTCCTGAAGAGAACGTCAATATGGTTGGGACAATGTTTCACACAGATTTGGACAGAAACCTGCAAAACTGTCGGATTAATCGCATTGCTGCACCTATCGGGGCAGCGACGATCGATGCGCTCCCCTGTGACGATCGTTGCAGTGCGGATGCGGATCCAAAGACTTTTACAATTCAGATTGGAGGCTACGAGTTCGAGATTGATGCTGTCACAACAACTGATCGACCATGGTACGCTGATATAGCCAACTACTTAGCTGCAGAGACTGAACCGGATGATCTGAAAGGGTATGAGAAGAAGAGGTTCTTCAGAGAGCTTAGGCGATACTATTGGGATGAACTTTACCTCTATAAGCACTGTTCGGACGGGCTTTACAGAAGATGTGTAGCTGAATCAGAGGTTCCAGATATTCTATTCCACTGCCATGGATCAGATTATGCAGGACATTTTGCTACTTTTAAGACTGTGTCTAAGGTTTTGCAAGCAGGTTTCTGGTGGCCTACAATGTTCGCAGATGCTCACTCCTTCATTTCCCATTGTGATACCTGTCAGAGGAGAGGGAAAATCAGCAGGAAGCATGAGATGCCTCAGAATTTCATTCTTGAGGTTGAGGTTTTTGATTGCTGGGGCCACTACAAAAAAATGAGGCATTGATAGCATATTAAGATAGCACGATTTTCACAAGTGCTATAAAAAATCATTTTCAGATTTTGATTATCGTATGATAGCATTTAAAAAATGCTAACCTGAAATTTTATTGAGCGGGAACAAAAAATGATTTTTGGAGCCTAATTTTAGTCATTGGCGCCAAACACTTGGAAAATTTTGGTTTTGGCCAATTTGTTCCCTCTATTATTCTTTCCCTCTCTTATTTTCATCCAGACCCTTCGTATGAATAAGTTTTCTTTTTCTCTCTTATTTTCATCCACAAACCCTAGATTTCATCCCAAAAAATGTCCAAATCCAAATAGTTAGTTTCAGTTCTCTTTTTGATTCCTGTGAAAAGAGACAGAGAATCTAATTTTTTGCAAGCTTTCAACGAAAGCTATGGATCCTAAATCGCAAGCGCCTTCTTAGCCTCCTCCTCCGGCAATCGCAGATCTATTCACTTCCCTTAATACGAGCGCCAGGAGAGAAAATGGCAGATGAGGCAATTCTAGGATTTCTGCAAAACAACGAGCAAATCCCAGATTCCAGTAAATTGGCTGCGGAGCACAACCTCGACAATGACGAAGTCAAAAATATCATCAAGAGCTTACAAGGTTTTCGCTACATCGAAGCCAAGGTACCAGCACTTCGACATCCTTTCTTCAGCTTAACATTCAAGTTGAATTTGGTTTTGCTGATAAGTATAATCATGGATAGTGTTTAGATTGTGGGGGTTAGTGATTAATGGATACGCATTGTTGTACTGTGATGTGCAGAAACTTAGACAGGAAACGTTCATTTTGACTGAAGGCGAATTGACTATAGGATTCCTGCTTTCTCCATTGAAGATGTACATGATGAAAAAGAGGAGAGTGTTGTGATTGAATTCCGCTGCCACCTTGTCGAGAGAGATTTGTTATCTCCAAGACATGATGAGTACCATAATCTTCTTAGGTAAGTTTGTCCTTCATTACTAGCTACATAAGCACTTTGGTCCCCTGAGTTTAAAATGTGATGTGTTGTTGTCAATAAGTGTGTTTTCCAGCTAACTAAGTATTCATTTTATATATGTAGATTTTTTAAAGCGAGGATTTTAACATTGAAAACCATCCAGATGTGGGAAGAAATGCTTAGATGGAGAAAATAATATGGGACAGATACCATACTAGAGGTAAGGATCATTGTTGGACCTGAGAAGAAGAATGTTGTTGTCTCTGATGAGAAGAAGAGACTTGTTGCATACCATGGTTAGCATTGTTTTCTAACTATATGCTGTTAGAAAAAATACATACGTTTTTGTTATACCTGTTAGCTTCTTTGAGCAAGCTAATAATGCACATTACAACTCAATAGCCATAATCGATGCTGATGGAACTGACCTTGGGATTTATAGGAAGTCGCATATTCCTGATGGACCAGGTCAGTTAAGTTTGGAGTTTGGAAATAGCTCGACTTTGTTGCTTCTACCTTCTTTTTGCTGATACCATTTCTTAACTTCAGGTTACCAAGAGAAATTTTATTTCAATCCTGGAGACACTGGCTTTAAGGTAGTTTTGACAAGAACAATCCAAAACTGAAACATTTTTTTCTTATCTATCATACTATTTGTTTCACATGATTGATCACTTTTCCCTTGGTGTCAATAGGTTTTCCAGACAAAGTTTGCAAAAATTGGAGTAGGTAAGATACTCTATACAGATCTTCCTTGTATAGCTTCAGCATCTGATTATAAGTTGATGACATCATAACTCAAGTATTGGTGCATTGTCTTGTTCAGCTATATGTTGGGATCAGTGGTTTCCTGAGGCAGCTCGAGCTATGGTTCTACAGGGTGCTGAAGTATTGTTCTATCCCACTGCTATTGGTTCTGAACCCCAAGACCAGGGATTGGATTCACGTGAACATTGGAGGAGAGTCATGCAAGGGCATGCTGGAGCTAATGTGGTAAGCTATTAGGTTAATACTGTTTCATGAGGAATAATTACATGTACCTAGTTTTTCCCATATTTCTTCTTCTAACTTGACAAGATGTGCTTCTGTGGCTAGATTAATCATTCAGTTTTTTCCCATTAATTAATCGACTTTTCTTCAATGGTTTGCTAATGAGTGGGGGAACATACGTTTGGTTTCAGGTGCCTCTAGTGGCTTCGAATCGCATAGGGAAGGAAATAATTGAAACTGAGCATGGACCGAGTCAGATCACTTTCTATGGGAATTCCTTCATTGCTGGTATCACTTTAAATGATTCAGATTAGATCAACTTCAAAGTTTAGATGAAGAATTTGTTCAACATAAATATGGAATTAATTTGGAGAGTAGATATATTAAGTTAATTTTTGTCCAATACTTATCTTTTCTTGTGATATGACAGGACCAACAGGTGAAATTGTGGCTGAGGCTGATGATAAAACGGAAGCTGTTCTCGTGGCACAGTTTGATCAAGTCAAAAAGGCAAAGTTGGGGAGTGTTCCGTGACCGCCGTCCAGATTTGTACAAGGTGCTTCTGACTATGGACGGTAACCTTTGAAAGCTTGTAATGTTGAAAGATTTGTTACATCTGTTTGAGTTGCTTTAAGAATTACACTAGGAAAATTCATTCACTACTATTGCTGGCTTGATCTTGGCAAACTCAAAAATAAAGACCCATAACAGGTTTCATTTGTATTTTTTTCTTTAATAAATACAGCTCAAAGTGGGCGGGATACAGATGCAAAAGGGATTGACGGAGAGAATGAAGAGTATACTGAGAGGCTAAGGTCGAGAAGGAAATACGAACTCAAGGTTGTGATTAGTATTCTCTCATGTTTTGATTTGTTTACTGATTTTGTAATGATATTTTTGGTAATGATGTAAGTACATATTGGTTTATTAATGAAAGTATATTTGAAACATTTTTTGAATATTATTTTTTATATAAATTCAATTTGCAACAAAATAGATTTCAATTGCATATTAAATAGCATATTAAAAACTGATACAAAGCTGTATATCATAGCCTTAATAATGAGCTATAATTTAAAGTACTACAACATCTAAAACAAAAGCTATTATAAAGTGAACCAATAATAGCATGTCAAAATACGGCGCTATTATATGGGTCACATATTATAGCACGTAAAAAAATGCTATCGTATGGGTCCGACCTATTATAGCTGGGGCAGACATAGCGTTTGATAATTCGCTATCAATGACATATGATAGCATATTTCCAACGCTATGAATGTCCATTTTTTTTTGTAGTGGGCATAGACTTTATGGGTCCTTTTCCTTCATCTCATGGGAATAAATTCATCCTGGTTGCTGTAGATTATGTGTCCAAGTGGGTAGAAGCAATAGCTAGTCCAACCAATGATTCTTCAGTAGTCATTAAGCTGTTTAAGTCCATCATATTCCCTAGATTTGGAGTACCTCGGATAGTGATTAGTGATGGAGGATCCCACTTTATTAATAAGGTCTTCGAGAAGCTCCTAAGGAAGCATGGAGTTCATCACCGAGTTGCTACTCCTTATCACCCTCAGACCAGTGGTCAAGTCGAGGTTTCTAACAGACAGATCAAGGAGATCTTAGAGAAGACAGTTGGGAAGACAAGAAAATATTGGGCAGCTAAGCTTGATGATGCTTTATGGGCTTACAGGACTGCATTTAAAACGCCATTAGGGACTACTCCATTTCACTTGTTGTATGGAAAAGCATGTCATCTGCCGGTGGAACTTGAGCACAAAGCAGCGTGGGCTGTGAAGCAGATGAACTTTGACCTTAAATCAGCTGCAGAAAGGAGGTTGATACAGCTTAATGAGTTGGATGAGATTAGACATCTTGCCGATGAGAACTCAAAGCTGTACAAGGAGAGGACTAAGGCTTATCATGACAAAAAGATTGTTTCTAGACGGTTTGAGCCTAATGACCAGGTACTTCTATACAATTCTTGTTTGCATTTGTTTCCAGGTAAGCTGAAATCAAGATGGTCCGGTCCCTACACAATAAAAGAAGTGCGTCCATATGGAGCTGTCGTGCTAGTAGGCAAGGAAGGTAATGAGTTTGCTGTAAATGGACAGAGGGTAAAACATTATTGGGCTAAGGCCGAGATTCCAAGAGGTCAGATTCTGCCTCTGGATGCTGCAGCCTCTGCCTGAAAAATCTTGTCCGTCCGGTCAAGCTATTGACCTTAAACAAGCGCTGGGTGGGAGGCAACCCACCATTAGGTACTGGTGTTTTTCTACTTAATTTTTGGTGTTTTTCTTAGGATTTTACGTTTGTTTTTGTTTTTGGTGAGTTTATGTTGCAGGTCTCGGGCAAATTCGCGTTGCGTCGATCGACGCACTTCTGTGTCAATCGTCACAACACGATCGTAATCGCATTGCAGCGATCGTTGCACTCCTGAGCAACGATCGACCATACACGAAAATCGCCAAGTAACGGTCGATGCACTTAGTGCAACGATCGATGCCTGAGCGACAGAGGTAAACCCGACAGAACTCAACAGAACTTTAACAATTTTTCTTTCTTTTTACCGATCCTTCGCTTGACACTACTGGGGACAGTGTGTCTTAAGTGTGGGGGAGGTGCTACTGACTTTTGTTTTTTGTTTTCTTAAGAGTCAGTCCGTTTTTTTCAAAAATTTTTGTTTTATTGAGTCAAAACTGTTTAAGTAAGAAACTATGATTTTCTGAGAAAATTTACAAGACTTGCAGGAACTTAAGTAACCATTGAGATGAAGTTGCAGGATCTATCTCTGACTATTAGAAAACCCCATCACAGATCAACCTACTGGGAACACCCACATCATTTCAGGTATCAGAGGATCCTTTACTGACTTCAACTTAATACTGACTTAGATTTCTCACCTAAGGGCTTGGTATACTCTGTGTCGGATTCCCTGTTAGTTCTGACACAGCCTGTCAACCTATCCTATTTAGTTCCCTTCTCCCCTTCTATAAAGTAAAAAAAAAAAGATAATAAACTGAGGATGAGTTAGTAACTCCGAAGTGGTCATGGGAATAATAGCAAACACTATTTTCTCTCATGTGATCCATGGAATGTGTCCAAAGTACACCCCATAACGGGAAGAACACTGATAAAAAAACATGATACCCAATGGGGAAAAATCAGTTGTTAAAGAAGGGAAAGAGAAGAAAGGGACTAGAGAAAGATAGTATGGTGGTCTAGAGCTGATAAGGTAAGAATCCATGTGCCCTTTGATCGATACTCCTTAGGTGAGACCGCACTTAAATACTTGCAGAAGTCAGTAGGGAGAATTTGAATGCTTGAATGTGATTGTGGAGTTTACCTAGGACAGTTGCTAAGTGTGGGGGAAGTACATGTTGGTCTTGATATCTTGTAATTGATTCTTTCAGTGGTTTACTAAGGGGAATCTGAGTATTGTAGCTTCTAGGATGAAATGAGTTTCTGAAGAGTTTTCAAACCTCTTCACCATGTTTTAGTTCTCTGTTTTGCTTGAGGGCAAGCAAAGGCTAAGTGTGGGGGAGTTGATATATCATGGTTTTTACTAGTTTTAGGCCATGATATAAGTGTGTTTTAGTGTCTCTTGTGTTCTTTTAGAGTCTTTTACAGGTATAATCAGGTTTGGAGCTGAATTGGAGATAATGGAGCATTTTGGAGATTTTTGGAGTGATTGGCCGAGAGAGAGAGTTCACTGTCCGAAACAGAGGAATGCGTCGATCGTTGCACACCTGCAACGGTCGTTGCACCAGCGAGATGGGCCAAAACTCGGCGGTTTAGAAGAGTCAAGATATTGCACTCTGATCCAGAAGTTCATGATATTTACGAAGAAGCCCCTGGCCGAGATTAGACCTATATAATTAAGTTTTTGGTGTTTTATTTACTTACGCTTTGATAATTAAGAGCAGAGGATTCTTAGAGCTTTTGGGGCTGATCTGAACCTATTACTTCATCTGTATTTGGAGAAGATTTCGAACCCCTTTTACTCTTATTCTTTTATGCAATTTATTCATCATATGATTATGTTTTCATTATCTATGTCTGAGTAGATTCCTTGTTAGGTTTAGGGTTTCTCACATAGGATTTCATGACTTGCTAGACTTGTTTAAAATTCAGTTAAGGATTCATAACTATATCTGTTCTTCAATCTAATTGTGCTTAAAGCTAGTTCTAACCTGATCAATTAGAATCTAGATCTTAGGTTGCTAAATACGTCACGGAAGTGGGGTTTAGGAATCTGAACTAATTAGATTGAGCAATTAAACTACTCGCAAACGAAAGTTTGGTTTAGGATAATTGTGAACATATCAAACCTGGAATTAATGCTAGTTTAATCTGTTAGTTCTCGCAAACGAAAGTTTGGTTTGCTGCACTTAGACTTAGAGAATTATCGCAAAGGAATTTGGTTAGTTCTATATCTGTGTTTTGAGTTCTAGAACTGTGCTTAATTAGATCCTTACTGAATGAACTGTCTGCTAGTCTGATTTCCTGAGAACGCCCTAGACTTAGCGCTTTTAATTACTTGCTTTCACAACCGTTAATCTCTGCTACTGATTTACTTTCTCGCACCGCTTTTAATTTAATCACATTGTTTTCTTCCTAGTATTAATCCATTTCGTTCTATTGAATACCAGAGTCCCTGTGGATTCGATAACCCTATATACTACAACTACTGAACTGTGCACTTGCAGTTAGAGAATAGGGATTAAAACTTACAAACCTATCAGTGTCTTCTTAGTGAAATGTACCATGCCCGTGGGGCTCGTTTTAAGCCATATATTGGTTTCTGAAGTCTGCGGACAAAATCAGAACGATCTTGATCAATGAAGCCTAGTGGGTGTACCATATAGATTTCTTCAGTAAGCTCCCTTTGAAGGAAAGCATTATTCACATCAAGTTGTTTGATTGGCCACGACTTTGTCACCGCAATGTTGAGGACGATTCAGACTGTGGTGGTTTTGATGACTGGGCTAAAGGTCTCCGCATAGTCAAAGCCGTATTGTTGAGTGTATCCTTTCGCAACTAAGCGCACCTTGTATCTCTCTAGGACGCCATTAGACATAAATTTTGTTGTGAATATCCATATGAATCCGACCAAGTTCTGATGAGGTTGTGCAGGTACAAGATCGCAAGTATGGTTCTTTGTATGTGCATCAAACTCAGCGGAGCAAGCTGCATGCCATTTTTCGTCTTTCAAAGTTTGTGTGATCGTTGTTGGTTCACTCGTCAGGGACATAGGACCTGCAATAGTTAGTGAAATCTTCTTTTTGGGTTTAAAAATCTGATTTTTGGATCTGGTTTTCAATTCATGGTCATTCTGGTTTGGTGGCTTATTGGGTACATTTGTTTGGGAATTGGTTGGCGGATTTTGGTTGGTGAGCTGGTCTTGTGGACTGGTTTGGTGTGGAGGTGGATTATTTGTTGGTGGTTCAAGCTGAGTTGTGGGTTGCAAATCATTTTGGGTGTGAGCAGTGGGCTCTATCAACAATGGGTGTGTCTGAACCATGGATTGGTGTGGTTCATTTTCAGGAGTAGCAGTGTGCTCAGAGTAATGTTGAGAAGAAGAAGATGTAGTGTATGGAAGAGTTGAAGGAGACAATACCTAAGTTCGGGCTGAACTAGTTGTTGCATCGGGAAATAGTTGAGTTGGGTGAAGTATCTCGTTCGGTGTTCCGTTACTCATGTCCAGAGGAGGTAGTCGCAGTGGAATCCTCGTCATCACTGGTGTAGGAACGGTCTGTTCTAGTTCAATGTCATGGGCTCGCGACTGGGATTCACGAAAAGGGAAATGGTTTTCTTCAAAATGGACATGTCGAGATGTATACAGTCTGCCAGTTTTGAGATGAAGGCAGTAGTATGCACTTTGCGTGATTGAATATCCAAGAAATACACACGAAAGTGAGCGTTCTTGGAGCTTATGAGTTGTATAAGGTCTCAACCACAGGAAACATAAGCCGAATATCCGAAGTTTCTCGTAATTGGGTGATTGTTGAAATAGCACTTGGTATGGCGATGACATAGACAACACCGGTGTTGGCATCCGGTTTATAAGATAAACTGCTGTTGCGAATGCATACGACTGATAGGTCGAAGTTTTAATCCCTATTCTAAACTGCAAGTGCACAGTATAGTCAATGTAGTATATAGGGTTATCGAATCCACAGGGACACTTGGTCTCAAGAGAATCAAACCGTAGGAATTAATACTAGAAATAAGCAAGTAGTGATTGTAATGAATTGCGGTGCAAGAAAGTAAACAGTAGCAGGAAATCGGTTTGTAAGCAATAAACTAAAAGCGTCAAGCCTAGGGTATTCTCAGGAAATCAGACAAGCAGACAAGTTAATCAGTCAGGATCAAATTAAACTCAGTTCTAGAACTCAAATCACGAAAATAGAATTAACCAAATCTCTTTGCGAAAACTCTCTAAGTCTAAGTGCAGTAATCCAAATCTCTTTGCAATTACTAACAAATTAAACTAGCATTAAGTTCAAGTTCGATATGTTCGCAATTAAACTAAACCAAATCTCTTTGCGAATAATTCAATTGCTCAACCTAAATAGTTCAGATTCCTAAACCCCACTCTCGTGACGTATTTAGTAACCTAGGATCTAGATTCTAATTGATCAGGTTAGAACTAGCTTTAAGCACAATTTAGTTTGAAGAACATTCTAATCATATGAATCCTAACTGAATTAAACAAGTCTAGCAAGTCATCAAACCCTAATGAGAATCCCTAAACTCAACTATGGATCTACTCAGACATGATTGATGAAAACATAATCATAGAATAAATAGATTGCATATAAGAAATTAAAATATCAAAGGGGTTCGAAATCTTCTCCAAAATAAATCAATACAAGGAAAATAGATCAGCCCCAAAAGCTCTAAAAATCTCTTAGCTCTAAGTATCAAAGCTTATCTAAATTAAACACCAAAAACTAGTATATATAGGCATAATCTCGGCTGGGGCTTCTGTGTAAATACTGAAAGTATCTTGGGCTTCTTTGCAAATCTTCAATACTGGTTACGCCGACGCGTACGGCCCATCTCGCGACTGCATCGACCGATGCACAATGCGTGTCGATCGATGCAACATCAAATAATCGAACAGTGAATAAAGCTCTCGGCCAAAACGTCCCAAAATGCCCAAAATGCTCCATATATCTCCAATTAGCTCCAAACCTGATTTAACCTGTAAAAGACTCTAAACTAATACAAAAGACTCTAAAACACAACTATATCATGGTATAAAGTGGGTAAAAACCATGATATATCAACTCCCCCACACTTAGCCTTTGCTTGCCCTCAAGCAAAACAGAGAACTAAAATGCAGTGAAGAGGTTTGAAAACTCTTCAGAAACTCATTTTGTCATAGAAGCAGCAGCATTCAGATTCCCCTTAGTAATCCACATGAAAGAATCAATCTACAGACATCAAGACCAACATGTACTTCCCCCACACTTAGCAACTGTCCTAAGTAAACGCCACAATCACATTCAAGCATTCAAATTCACCCTACTGACTTCTGCAAGTATTTAAGTGCGGTCTCACCTAAGGAGTATCGATCTAAAGGCACATGGATTCTTACCTAGTCAGCTCTAGACCACCATACTATCTTTCTCTAGTCCCTTTCTTCTCTTTCCCTTCTTTAACAACTGATTTTTCCCCACTGGGTATCATTTTATTTTTTTTATCAGTGTTCTTCCCGTTATGGGGTGTACTTTGGACACATTCCATGGATCACATGAGAGATAATAGTGTTTGCTACTATTCCCATGACCACTTCGGAGTTACTAACTCATCCGCAGTTTATTTATTTATTTTTTTTTTTTACTTTTACAGAAGGGGAGAAGGGGACTAAATAGGACAGGTTTACAGGCTGTGTCAGAACCAACAAGGGAGTCCGACATAAAGCATACCAAGCCCTTAGGTGAGAAAAATTAAAGTCAGTATTAAGGTGAAGTCAGTAAAGGATCCTCTGATACCTGAAGTGATATGGGTGTCCTTAGTAGGCTGATCTGTGATGGGGTTTTCTAATAGTCATAGATAGATCTGCAGCTTCATCCCAATGGTCACTTAAGTTCCTGCAAATGCTGCTAATCTCCTCCAAAAATCATTGTTTCCTACTTAAACCAATTTTGACTCGAAAAACAAATTTTGAAAAATTTAACTGACTCTAAGAAAACAAAAGAAACTAATTAGTAGAACCTCCCCCACACTTAAGACACACTGTCCCCAGTAGTGTCAAGCAAGGGATTGGTTAAAGAAAAGAAAAATTAAAATAGTTGAATGGTTAGTTCTCTCGGGTTTTACCTCTGTCGCAGTCAGGCATCGATCGTTGCACTAGGTGCACCGACCGTTGCTGTGCGATTTCTGTTGTAACGATCGACACAAACGTGTGTCGATCGACGCAATGCGATTTTCACGAACAGTCAGCGAGTTAGCAGGTTAATTCGGCGGTTTTTGTCAATTTCGATCCTTGCAAGCTGAAAACACTAGAAACAGAGTAAAACTGAAACAACAAATGTATCAAGTCATGCATAACCATCAAACATAATAAATCCTAAGAACAATAAAAACAAAAGTGCAAGAAAAGATAAAAAGTCAGAAATACAGAACCGATAAACTGATAATGGAGACTACGCTCACTCGCTCTCATCATCTATACCGGCATAAGGATCAGCACCGGTGTCCTCTGGAGATCGCTGTCGACGACGTGTATCAGGTACGGGCTGATGGATCTGTGGTGGCCTCTTGCAGCTGCAAGTACGCATGAAGTTCCAGAAAACTCGGAACAGACCATCTGATCTCTCTCTCCACTCTGCATCAGAATAGTCACCGTAGGCCATCGCAGGCTCTGGAAATGGACCCACATCGTCGATCGGGGCAGGGCAGGCGCAGGCGCAGGGGCAGTGGAAGTCGAAGCTCGAGAGGAAGGCTCTTCCAGCGGATGAGCCATAGAAGGAATCCCACGCTGCGCAGACTCAGGAGGCTGAAATCTCAGAGCCTCTAATGTGTCAATCTGTGTCCATCCGGCAGCAGGAAGCTCTATACCAGTCCTCCCAGTAATCGGGTCAGTGTAAATCCAAATCTTCCCCTCCTTGAGCCAAGTGGCGCTCTGCAAATGGCTGAGATCTAGGAGCTCCCGGGCTGTAACACACTCCGTGCCATGAAGAGGAATCCCGCAATACTCAAAAATGGGAGTAAGCAAACTCCCAACCGTCTCAGTACCAGCTCCATCGAAAGGCTTCGTCTGTAGATCAACCAAATGCTGAGCAAAAATAGCTCCCAAGTTGAGACCCGATGTAGGATCTCTCACTCCAGAACTCCTGAACTGATCTCTCAGGCCCATGAACAACAGCTCCATCTCATATTTGCGCATCTTGTTTGACTCAAACTTGCAAAGCAAGCTCCAGCACAAGATACGCGAGACATATCGCAGCACCGGATGTCTCATCTGCACAACTGGTGTGGTCCTAGAGTTGTATTGACCACTGCCAATAGTCCTCCAGAACTGTATGGCCTCATCCCGATCCCACTCAAGTGACATGGCTATGCGTCTCGGCTCAGTACGGAATCCGTAGATCCTGCAAAGATCAAGTAGAGAGATCCGATACCTGACTCCCCAGCTCATGAATGTAAATGATCCCACTGTAGCACTCCGGTTGTCAGGATCCGAGTAGACCACTCTGCAGGAGGCCAATAACTGTCTGGCCAGCTCCGGGTAGAGATCATAAGGTCGCATCGGCATTGTCCCTAGACCAATGCCTCTGCATACAGCGAGTACCTGCTCATCAATCCCTAGAGTCTTGCAGGTGGAGTAGTCAGCGAACTTGGTCGGCTTGAAGATCATCCCACACCAACCATTGTAGAGAAGCGAGTCATACTCGTCCCAACTGTTGAGCAATGGACGCTCTGTGAACTCATCAGACTTGAAGAACTTCTTAGAATCCTCTGGCCATTCTATGGTTGTCGGCATTTGCGTTTTGTCTGCTCTGGGCCAGGGTAAAGTAACTGGTGGTCCATATCTCTGGTATGGTGCGGGTGGCTCTGACTCTCTGCTAAACCAAGCAGGTGGTGGAATGTATTGCCTTGAAGCTGTAGAAGCTGTGGCTCGTTTCTTGCGGGGTTGTCGATTAGTTGCCATCTGCAAAACAAACAAAATTGAAACACAAATAAGTCTCGGCAACTCTCTGTGAAATCGCGAAGCATCGACCGTTGCATCTAAGGCATCGATCGTTGCAAGGCGATTTCACCTCGTCGAACATTTCCCAAAATCGCAAAGCAACGACCGTTGCTCAAGAGCAACGACCGTTGCAAGGCGATTTTGCCGCAAACAAATCATCAAAATTGGTTCAAATCAAGCCACATTGCCTCAAATCATCAAGAGTACCTTGCTAAACAACCTAAATCACGTTCATCTTAGCATAGCATCATAAATTTCGAGCCTAAAATCCCAAATTCCATAAACCCTAAAATCCATTCTAAAAATGGCGAAAATGAGAAGTCATACCTTCGATTCTCTGTAAATGGGTAATAGAATCAACTAGAGGGGGTTAAAACAACAAGATTCAAGCTTGAAATCACAGAAATTGATGAAGAATTTAGGGATTTAGGTGTTTAGCTCTCGGTTGTACGGACGGCGAGCAAATGAGGAGGAGAAGAGAAGAGAAAAGGGTTTAAGGCACTTACCTCGGTCGTGGGTTGCAACGATCGTTGCTCTAGGGGCAACGATCGATGCTTGGTAAATCGAATTCGATTTCCGGTTAAGCACAAACCTTAATTTTTGCAATTGAACCATCGAGCAACGACCGTTGCGCATGAGCAACGATCGTCACAATGCGATTTTCCTTCTTCGTCAAATCTCCTTGCAACGACCGGTGCAGATATGCATCGATCGTCACACATCTCCAGGTTCGAATTCTGCATCCTGTAACTTAGCAAAACAAAAACAAAAACGTGAAAGCCTAAGAAAAACACCAAAAATAAGAAAGAAAACAACTAAACCTATCAGTGGGTTGCCTCCCACTCAGCGCTTGTTTAAGGTCATTAGCTTGACCGGACGCACAAGATCTTTCAGGCACTTAGAGATCCTGACAGAGACTTTTTCTGTCTCTGTTCAAGTCTCCTCATCCATGGTGGAGTGTAGGCTGTTGCTGAATGCTTCAGTCCAAGAAAAGCAGGTGTGGATTGTGCTCCAGGATCTAGTATCACAGGCCCATCTGGCTGCTCATCTTCTGCTTCCAGGATCGTGAAGGTCTGCCCATCTATCAGTGGTTTCCGCAGCTTCTCCATGTCATATCGCAGCGTCTCATCTCCCAAGTGGAGGTCTATTAGACTTTGTCTGACATCAATCACAGCTCCTGCTGTAGCCAAGAATGGTCTTCCAAGTAGCAGTGCTTCATCCGGATCGCAATCATATTTCAGCACAAGGAAGTCTGTTGGAACCAAGTAGTTTCCAACTCTCACTGGTATGTCTTCTAAAACTCCTTCTGGAACTCGTATAGACTGATCAGCTAGGATAAGACGGGTTCTAGTAGGAGAAAAATTCAGCACCCCCAGCTTCTCTGCCACAGAATAAGGCATCATACTCCCAGCAGCTCCTAAATCACAAAGAGAGCGTCTAAAGCTATTCTCGAAGATGGAGCAATCAAGTATAAAGACTCCAGGGTCAGGTAACTTCTTTGGGATCTTGTTCAGTAGCACTTCACTAATGTGTTGGGGAACTACAATCACCCATTCTTTCAGGTCATCATCCAATGGTAGCATCTTATTCAAATACCTCTGCACACAGGGATGATAAGGTGGATCATCAGGCGGTGGAATTTCTTCCAAGTCTTCACCACTCTTCTCCAGTTTCTTCAGCTCCTCAATCTCCTGTTTAATTACCTCAGATACCTTGGGATATTGCCTAATGGCTTGTGCATAAATCTCCTCCTGAGTGATTTCAGACACATCAGGGAATAGGCGGGCCAGTTCTGCATCAGTCTCATAATCATCCGGCAACACTGTCTGTTCACGTCCTGCATCGACCGACACAAGGTGTGTGTCGATCGTTGCAATGCGATCGTCGCGGATTCCACCCGTGAGTTTTTCACTCAATTCCGAAAATTCTGCTTCATCAACCAACTCAGCTGTGCTTAGCTCAAACTTCTCACCCAGATGAGATCCATCATTAACGAGTACAGACCAGGCTTTAATATGAGTATCTGCAGGTCCTTTTCCTTTCATAGTACCTGAAATCTGATTAACCTGAGTGTCCAGTTGCTTCATGTGAGTGTTCATAGACTCAATCTTCCCATTGAGATCTCCATACATAGCATCAATCTTCTTGTTGCAGTCCACAGAAGTCTTGATTTGGCTCTCCAGCAACTGTTCCATCATTGTCGCCATCTTAGTCTCGAAAGCAGTAGGTGTAGTAGGTGTTTGATAAGATGAAGACCCGTAGGTCCTTTGAGCATTCTGTCCATAAGGCTTCTGAAAGTTGCTGTTCTGTCCATAGCCTGAAGAGTTCTGATTGCCCGTGTAGGCAGTTTTCTGTCCTCCACCGGAAAATCTGTTCCCAGATTGATATCCAAATCTGTTTCCTTGGAAACCAGATCCTCCGATGTAATTCACATCCTCTTCCTGAGTGTCCTCCTCAGTCCGAATTACTTCTACTTCTTGAGCAAAGTGGACAGCTTTCTTCTCTCCTAGAAGAGTGCAGATTTTATCCATTCTGGACCTCAATTCAGCCATCTCTGAGTTATCAATACTTCCACCAGATTTCTTCCTCCTATCATCCATAGTCTTGCAACTATTGCTGCTAATCAAATTCTCGATCAACTGCTTAGCTTGTGTAGGAGTCCTGGTATTGAAGTTGGCATCACTAGAATTATCCAGCGCCTGCTGATACGGAAGATCTATTCCTCTGAAGAAGATACCAATCAGCTGAACTTCAGTGAATCCATGGTGCGGACAGTCACGCTGATACTGCTTAAATCTCATCCAAGCAGTCTTTAAAGGCTCCACAACTCCTTGGGAGAAAGTAAGTATGTCCTGTCTAGATTGGTCTGAACGCGCATTGTCATAGAAATGACGCAGGAACTCACTCTTTAAGGCTGCCCAAGTAGTATACTGACCAGGTGCCAGTTGTCTCAGCCATGCACTAGCGTCTCCAGCAAGACTGTGCGGAAATAGCTTAAGGAACAGATAGTCCTGGCAAACTCCATCGTATTTCATACCAGTAACTATGTCCTCAAACTTATCTATGTGATCCATAGGCTGTTCTGATTGAAGACCATGAAAAGCAATCTGCCTCATCAGTTGGTAGTAGATAGTCTTTACCTCAAAGTCGTTCCTCTCAAAGGCAGGAAGCACTAAAGCTGCTCGGTTCGCATGAAACTCGTCAGGTCTGTTGTAATCAGCTAATGTCCTTTCACGGGCAACCATCTGGCCCAGTAGCTCAGCTTCATCAGGGATCACTTGTCCCTCAGCATCAATCCTATGCCCAGCAGCATTGTAAGGATTGTTCTATGGATCCCTCAGGGTTCCATCAGCATCTGGTATCAAGATCAAGCGTTCTCGTACCATTCTCTCTCTCCTTTCTCTTCTGATTGTCCTTTCTAGACGTCCAAGTTCCTCTAGATTGAGATTAACCAAGCTCGAGTTCGGATTACTTCTAGTGTTCTGCGTTGGCATAAACTGTCTGTAATCGTCCAGCAACGATCGATGCTATCAGTGCAACGATCGGTTCAATCTCAGAATCGCTTAGTGTCGATCGACGCAAGATGTGCAACGGTCGACGCAAGGCGATTTCGGTACCTGCGACAGAAAGAATCAGAGAAAAGAATCAGTAAAATCAAAATAAAGCAAAAACGAAAGACAAAAACAAAAACGAAAAATTTCTAGTAAAACCCTAAGTTCGGTCCTATCGAAGACTCAAAGAGTCCCCGGCAACGGCGCCAAAAACTTGATAGGTCGAAGTTTTAATCCCTATTCTAAACTGCAAGTGCACAGTATAGTCAATGTAGTATATAGGGTTATCGAATCCACAGGGACACTTGGTCTCAAGAGAATCAAACCGTAGGAATTAATACTAGAAATAAGCAAGTAGTGATTGTAATGAATTGCGGTGCAAGAAAGTAAACAGTAGCAGGAAATCGGTTTGTAAGCAATAAACTAAAAGCGTCAAGCCTAGGGTATTCTCAGGAAATCAGACAAGCAGACAAGTTAATCAGTCAGGATCAAATTAAACTCAGTTCTAGAACTCAAATCACGAAAATAGAATTAACCAAATCTCTTTGCGAAAACTCTCTAAGTCTAAGTGCAGTAATCCAAATCTCTTTGCAATTACTAACAAATTAAACTAGCATTAAGTTCAAGTTCGATATGTTCGCAATTAAACTAAACCAAATCTCTTTGCGAATAATTCAATTGCTCAACCTAAATAGTTCAGATTCCTAAACCCCACTCTCGTGACGTATTTAGTAACCTAGGATCTAGATTCTAATTGATCAGGTTAGAACTAGCTTTAAGCACAATTTAGTTTGAAGAACATTCTAATCATATGAATCCTAACTGAATTAAACAAGTCTAGCAAGTCATCAAACCCTAATGAGAATCCCTAAACTCAACTATGGATCTACTCAGACATGATTGATGAAAACATAATCATAGAATAAATAGATTGCATATAAGAAATTAAAATATCAAAGGGGTTCGAAATCTTCTCCAAAATAAATCAATACAAGGAAAATAGATCAGCCCCAAAAGCTCTAAAAATCTCTTAGCTCTAAGTATCAAAGCGTATCTAAATTAAACACCAAAAACTAGTATATATAGGCATAATCTCGGCTGGGGCTTCTGTGTAAATACTGAAAGTATCTTGGGCTTCTTTGCAAATCTTCAATACTGGTTACGCCGACGCGTACGGCCCATCTCGCGACTGCATCGACCGATGCACAATGCGTGTCGATCGATGCAACATCAAATAATCGAACAGTGAATAAAGCTCTCGGCCAAAACGTCCCAAAATGCCCAAAATGCTCCATATATCTCCAATTAGCTCCAAACCTGATTTAACCTGTAAAAGACTCTAAACTAATACAAAAGACTCTAAAACACAACTATATCATGGTATAAAGTGGGTAAAAACCATGATATATCAACGACCAATATATCTTTGGAACAGACGCTGTGGATAACAGAGTAAGGCCTGTTTCGACGATGTGACGATGTTTTCTCTCCGAAAATCCATTGTGTTCCGGAGTATGAGGCGGTGACGTTAGATGCAATATGCCATTACCCGCAAGAAAAGAACGTAGAGAGATAAACTCCCCACCATTATCGGAGAACAACGTACCAATCCGGGTTTGAAAGCGATTTTCAACAAGGGACTTAAAGGTGATGAAAGTTGGTTTAAAATCAGCCTTTCTTTTGAGTGGGAAAAGCCACGTATAACGTGTGAAATGATCGACAAGGACGATGTAATATTTAAAATTGTCAAGAGAGAGTATGGGAGATGTCCACACATCTGTGAAAACGAATTCAAGAGGACGAGTGGAGACAATTGTAGAGTATGAAAAAGGCTGTTTATGACTTTTATTGATACGACAATCCAAGCAAAATAGCTCTTTTTGTTTTGAAGAATAAAATGAAATTTAAAAAGATGAAACAATAGAATGTAAAATAGAAGTAGATAGGTGTCCCAATCGTGAGTGCCATGATTGAAGACAAGTTTTCGGACTGGCAGTGGATCATAACGCCATTGCGTAAGAGCTTGATACCGGCCATTCATACAGATCGTTCCTAGTTCTGCCTTGGAGTAATGGGACCCCTGAAGTGAGATCCTTCACCTAAAACGAAGCAGGGAAAAATCAACAAATACATTATTGGTGTTGCATAGTCGAAAAACAGAGATAAGGTGATAGGTGTTAAGTTTTAATCCTATTCTACTGCAAGTGCACAGTTAATGCAATTATAGTATATAGGGTATCGAATCCCACAGAGACTCTCGGTCACGATAGATTATAGAACGTCGAATTAAGCTAGGTAAACGGTAAGTAAGTAGTAAATCAGAGCAGCAGAAAAGTAAATAGATCGGTTTGTAAATCAGAAGCGAAGGCGTTAGGTCCAGGGAGTTCTCAGGAAATCAGGAACACATGCAATCAATCAATCGGGATCTAATTAAGAACTGTTCTAGAACTCAAACACGGATATAGAACTAGCCAACTTTCGTTGTGAAAATTCTCTAAGTCTAATAGCAGAAATCCAAATGTCTTTGTAATTCCTAACAGATTAAACTAGCCTTAAGTTCAGGTTCGATATGTTCACAATTCAATTAAACCAAAATTCTTTGCGAGTAATTCAATTGCTCATCTAGGTTCCTAGTTAATCAACCAACTGTCATTGTGGAAATTAACCTAACATCATAAATCTGGATAGCTACTTCAGATTAAGCATTAAGAACAATCCTAGATGAAGAACTAGCAGATATGAATCCCTACAGATTTATCAACCTATAATTCCATGAAATCCCTAATGAGAATCCCTAAACCTAACAGGTAATCTACTCAGACATGATCATCGAAACTGAAGACATCTTGAATAGAAAACTAAATATCATAAAACAGAATAAAGAACTGGGGTTAAAAATCCTATCTCTTTCAAGAACATGATCAGCCCCTAACTCTCTCTGAATGTAAAATAAAGCGTAAGTAAAGCGTAGCCTAAACAATGGCTTAAAAACCCTAATATAATGATCTAAACTTGGCTGGGGCTTCTTTGTAATTATGTGAAACTTTTGGGCAAAAGTAAAAATTCCAAATTCTTCATAAACTCGCTGAGAATAAGTCGGTGTCGCGTTTGCATAGATCGATGCCATAAGTGTGTCGATCGATGTGTCTGTTGTGTCGATCGATTCACGTGATGTGTCGATCGACACATATCTTTGTTTTGGGCAGTGAACTCTCTCTCGGGTTAAATCTCCAAAATGCTCCAGAAAGCGCCATAATGTCCAAATCTGCTCCAAAAGCCCTAAAATCCATGGTATATCAACTCCCCCACACTTAGCTCTTGCTTGCACTCAAGCAAGTAAAGAACCAAAGTATAAGAAAAGAGGTTTGAAAACACAGAAACTCATTTCGTCCCAGGAACTTTCGCATTCACATTCAGTTAGTAAACCACTGAAAACTTTCCTACAGAACTCAAGACCACAATGTACTTCCGCCACACTTAGCAACTGTCCCAAGTAAACTCCACAATCAAGTTAGGACATCCAAATTCACCACACCAGCCTCTGTATACAATTAGATGCAGTCTCACAGAGGGAGTATCGAATCAAAGGACACATGGACTCAACCTATTCAGTATCTGACCACCAAACTGTCGGTTTCTGGTCTCTTTCTTTTCCCTTTCTCCCTTAGCAATCTGATTTTTCCCCATTGGGTATCATTTTATTTATTCTATCAGTGCTCTTCCCTTTTTATTAGGGTTTAAACTTTGGATCTTTCCATGGATACACAGGAGGTAATAGGGGTCTCTACCACTCCCGTGACCACTTCGAAGCCACTAGCTTATCCTCGGTTTTTATCTCTATATTTTTTTTTTACTTTCAAAGGAGGGGAAAATCAGAAACCATACTTAAGAACATGATCATAGGCTGTGCCAAACACATAGAAGGAATCCGATCCAAAGATTACCAAGCCCCTAAGTGAGAAATTAAAGTCAAGATTAAGTGCGAGACTAGTGATGGATCCTCTGAATACCTGGTTAGATATGGGTGTCCTTGGTAAGCTGATCTGTTTGGGGTTTTCTAATAGTTATAGAGGTCCTGCAAGTCTGTCCAATGGTCACTTAGTTCCTGTTCAAGCGAAAAATTTCCTCGAAAAATCATAGTTTCATACAAATTTTGAGTCAATAAAACAATTTTGAAAAACCAAAGACTGACTCTAAGAATACAAAAGCGTGCGTCAGTAGCTACCTCCCCCACACTTGAAACACATTGTCCCCAGTAGTGTCAAGCTTAGGATCGGCGAGAATAATAATCAAATTTGAATAATCCGAAAAGTTGCAGATTACGTACTTGTTGTCGCCATGTGTCGATCGATGCCACAAGGGTGTCGATCGACGCTAGGAAAATTTTACTCGCGGTTATTGAGATAACCGGTGTCTGAACCGCAATCGAATCAGTAAACCATAAATCACGACTGCATCGACCGATGCACTATATGTGTCGATTGATGCAGTGCGATTCTGCCTGTTTCTCACGCCTCTGAACACCTTAAACAGAAAAATCAAAACACCAAAATAAAAACGAAAAATGAAAACAAAAACGGACCAAATAGTGGGTTGCCTCCCACTCAGCGCTTGTTTAAAGTCAATAGCTTGACTATGGATAGGAGATCGGACTTATGGGGGATTTAACAGAGACTTGGAGTGTCTCTGTGAATGTCTCTTCATCCAAGGAGGTATATAAGCATTCAGATCATGATATCTCCCAAGAAAAGAAGGAGTAGAAACAGGGCGGGAGCGAAGCGTGGGTGGGATACTGCGTTTTCCTGCATTCAAAGTAATGCGGTTAGGAGGTTTAAGCTTAGCTGATTTGTGCCTTACCTTTGGTGGAAATGAGATGTCTGGAGCTTTCTGCTTATGAGCAGTTGCAGGTACTGAAGATGTTAGAGCAGGTTCAAGAGGAACCGCCATCTTCTTCTCTCGATCGGACTCTCTGGTTCCACTACAACACTGAAGCTCTGTCCATCAATGGTGGATTTCTGCAGCTTATCCATCTTGAACCTCAGTGTCTCATCTCCCAGTTGGAGATCAATTAGCCCATGTTGCACATTAATCACAGCTCCAACAATAACTAAGAATGATCTACCAAGTAGTAGAGGATCATCAGGCTCAATCTCATACTTCAGCACCACAAAGTCTGTTGGAATCAAGTAGTTTCCAACTCTGACAGGAATATCCTTAAGAACTCCTTCCGGATATCGCTTTGAACGATCAGCTAGGATAAGAGAGATCCTAGTAGGCTGGAATTCCATCTTTCCCAATCTCACAGCTACTGAGTACGGCATTAGATTCAGACAAGATCCTAAGTCACACAGAGAATGCTTGAATCTGTCCTTAGAGATATAACAGTCTTGCACAAATGCTCCTGGATCTGGAAGCTTCTCTGTAATCTGAACCAGGTTTCTGGTCCCGTCTGCAGTGTGTGTCGACCGATGCACGTTGTGTGTCGATCGACACAAGGCTATTTTGAGCAATTTCAACAGGCGTATCGGGACTGTGTCGATCGATGCACGAGTTGTGCCGATCGATGCATGTCTCAGACATACATAATTCTTCCAAAAAATCCGAGATTATACTCTCTTCTTCTTCTAGCAACTCAATCTCATCTCCTGTGGTCACAGCATGGACGTATTGCTTCTGTTCAGCTGTCCTAGCTTCATTCTGCCTCTTCATTGCTTGAGATGTCTGTTGGACTTGAACATCTAGCTTCTTCACATGTGTGCTCAAAGATTCAAACTTCCCATTCAGATTTTCATGCATAGCATCCAGCTTCCTGTCGAAGTCTACAACAATCTATCCTCTAGCAACTGCTCCATCATTGCTTCCATCTTGCTCTCATAAGCATTAGCAGCAGGAGGTGCCTGATAAGAAGATGATCCATAGGTTCTCTGATAAGAATTACCTTGCTGAAAAGGCTTCTGATAATCAACATTCTGTCCATATCCAGAAGAGTTCTGATTGCTTGTGAAAGCACTCTTCTGTCCACCATTAAAGAACTTGCTACCTTGCTGACTACCAAACCTATTTCCTTGGAATCCAGAGCCATTGATGTAGTTCAAATCCTCTTCCTGTCTTTCCAGTAACTGCTCCATCATACTTATCAGCTTATCAGACTGCGTATTTCGAGGAGGAACAAGCTGATATGATGAAGATTCATAGTCTCTGGTGAATGAATAGAAACCATAGTTTCTGCAGAATGAGTTATTCTGCTGATTTTCCAAGATCCATTCCATCATTCATCATCTTACGCGCAGTGTCGATCGATGCAGTGGTCCGCAATGATCGTTTCAGTTCGAATATCGCGTTGTGTCGACCGATGCAAGAAGAGCGTCGATCGATGCAATGCGAAAACGATGTCGATCGACACGGTCGACACACATGACCGTGTCGATCGATGCAAGCCGATTCTGTCGAACCTGATCTGCAAAACAGAAAAACAGAAAATATCAGTAAAATAAAAAAAAAACGAAAAACCTAGTCTTAACCCTAAGTTCAAATCTATCGAGGACTCAAAAGAGTCCCCGGCAACGGCGCCAAAAACTTGATAGGTGTTAAGTTTTAATCCTATTCTACTGCAAGTGCACAGTTAATGCAATTATAGTATATAGTTTATCGAATCCCACAGAGACTCTCGGTCACGATAGATTATAGAACGTCGAATTAAGCTAGGTAAACAGTAAGTAAGCAGTAAATCAGAGCAGCAGAAAAGTAAATAGATCGGTTTGTAAATCAGAAGCGAAGGCGTTAGGTCCAAGGAGTTCTCAGGAAATCAGGAACACAAAAAATCAATCAATCGGGATCTAATTAAGAACTGTTCTATAACTAAAACACGGATATAGAACTAGCCAACTTTCGTTGTGAGAATTCTCTAAGTCTAATAGCAGAAATCCAAATGTCTTTGTAATTCCTAACAGATTAAACTAGCCTTAAGTTCAGGTTCGATATGTTCACAATTCAATTAAACCAAATTTCTTTGCGAGTAATTAAATTGCTCATCTAGGTTCTTTCTAGCTAATCAACCAACTGTCGTTGTGGAAATCAACCTAACATCATAAATCTGGATAGCTACTTTAGATTAAGCATTAAGAACAATCCTAGATGAAGAACTAGCAGATATGGATCCCTACAGATTTATCAACCTATAATTCCATAAAATCCCTAATGAGAATCCCTAAACCTAACAGGTAATCTACTCAGACATGATCATCGAAACAGAAGACATCTTGAATAGAAAACCAAATATCATAAAACAGAATAAAGAACTGGGGTTCAAAATCCTCTCTCTTTCAAGAACATGATCAACCCTAACTCTCTTTGAATGTAAAATACATCGTAAGTAAAGCGTTGCCTAAACAATGGCTTAAAACCTAATATAATGATCTAAACTCGACTGGGGCTTCTTTGTAATTATGAGAAACTTTTGGGCAAAAGTACAAATTCCAAATTCTTCATAAACTCACCGAGAATAAGTCTGTGTCGCGTTTGCATCGATCGATGCCATAAGTGTATCGATCGATTCACGTGATGTGTCGATCGACACATATCTCTGTTTTGGGCAGTGAACTTTATCTCTCGGGTTAAATCTCTAAAATGCTCCAGAAAGCGCCATAATGTCCAAATCTGCTCCAAACGTGTCTAGACCTGAAAACATAGATAAAAGGACTCCAAAGGACTCTAAAAGACTCGATAAGAAGACATATACCATGGTTAAAAGCCCTAAAATCCATGGTATATCAACTCCCCCACACTTAGCTCTTGCTTGCCCTCAAGCAAGTAAAGAGCCAAAGTATAAGAAAAGAGGTTTGATCCTTTGGCCCTAAAATCCATGGTATATCAACTCCCCCACACTTAATATATCAAATCCATGGAACACATAATATATTATCCAAGCTTAATGGCCGAGTGTGAGAGGGTATAGATTTAGAACCAGTATGAGTTATTGGGAGACTTGTGCCATCTGCCAATAACATATCTTCTCCACCATTGTAACCCTGATGCAGTGATAAATTGCTGAGGTAGGAAGTGATATGGTGTGTCGCACCTGAATCGAGAAGCCAACTATTTTTTTCCGATGGTGTGTTGGACACGAGATTTGCTTGTGGTTTCCAAGGACGAAATGGGGATGCTGGTCCCTGCATTGCAGCAGATTGCAGGTTTTGGAGTTGAGGACACCATCTAGCACTGTGACCTTGAGTGTAGAAGAACTAACACTTGCCCCAATATGGTCTCGGAGATCGCGAGAGACTGCGATTCTGGTACTGCTGAGACGACTATGTATAGTCATTTCTTGGCTTAGACTGATGGTGGCGGTTGTTGTTGTGTCTGCCATTGGAGTTGTTTCTATTGGATGAGTAAGACCGAGTGTTGTTGTTTTGATGTTGAACATTGTTGGCAGAGACCGAGAACGTAAGAGCATTCGGTGAAATTGTTGAGGCAGAGAGAAGCTTTGCTTCTTGATTCAACAAACGTTCATATATTTCCGTCAGAGATGGAGGCGTGTCTTTGTCTTCAATTTGATCCTTGACAGTCTTGTATTCTTCTGGTAAACCTTCAAGAATAATTTCAATAGCATCTTCATGATCAAATGGCTTACCCAGTATAGCGAGTTGGTCAAGGTGGTTTGTGATTTCTTGTAAGTACTCATCAATCGATTTGATTCCTTTGGTGAAATTTTTCAGCTGCGTCTTCAACTGAATGATGTGTCCACGACTTGGCTTAGCGTAGATAGATTCAAGCTTGTACCAAATCTCGGATGCTGTCTTCATACGAGAGTCAATGGGTTGAAGCAGCATAAAGATCGCTCCAATCAAGGCTGAATAGATCAGTTTGTCTTGTCGGTTCCATTTGACATACACCGGATTTGCGGTTGTGACACTTCCGACTGTGACAGTATCATCTGGTATGAATGTCGAACCATCAAGATGCCCAACAAGACCATGTCCATCTAGGAAGGAATGTACTTGAATGCTCCACATCAGGTAGTTGGAACTTGTCAACTTAGTAACGTGAGCCATATTTACGTTGAGAACAGTGTCTGTGGCAATAGGGATTTCTTCTAATGTGTTTGAGTTGGTTTGTGGTTTCTGCCATTGATGGCGGCTGGTGGTGTTTTTGGAGAAAAATTTAGGTTTTTAGGAGCTAAGCTCTGATACCATATAAAGAATGAATGTGTTAATTTATTATTCGTACAGTACTTATACAAAAAACTCATAGACCCTAATTAGAGAATATCTAGAGAATATGCTAATTACAATTAAGAGGAAATAACATATATGGCTTATACGGATCACTTGGATCAAATGGGAAATCGTTCTCTCTATGTCATGGCCGGCCCTGAGATAAAGCTGGTTAAACCAATGTTTTAGTCGCCAAAAATATATCTTATACTTAGAGAACATACACTTCAGAAAACAGTTTGTGGTGTAGTGATTGGAACATGCATTTGAGAACATTTTAGGCTTTAGAAGCGGGCCGGGTCAGCCCATTACCTTCTCCTTAGAATTCAATGTTCCTTCGGTAATGCGAAAGTCTTAATATTTATAATGGTGTTTTCCCTCTTTCGGAGATCGTAGTCGACTATGAAATGTCCCTCGTTACATGTCCTTTATAGCTTATAGCGAGTGTCATCGTGCAGCTTCCTTGAATTTTGGATGGAGTAGGTTGGTGATAGGTCATTATGACGAAAACTAGTAGGAATATGAAAGAACAAAGAATTTTATTTTGTGATGTTCGGTATCTTTAGTGGGCACGGGTTGACTTCCTCGTTTGTCTCGGAGTGTGTACAAAACATATCTTTGGTTTTGCTCATTGATGGGCCGTGATGGGCCTTGTTGCTTCATTGGTCCACATCCTTAGCGGGCCGAGCTAACAATGGATGTTCAGACCACCACCAACAATTCTTCCTCAGTTTAGCAAATATATATATAATACTCGTCCTCGTTTAGTGTTATTTTTGAACATTTTTAATAGGGATTCCGTTTTTGCAATCGTTAAAGAGATATTTCGGATTCCTATCAACATTATTGTAAATTTTGTAATTTCTATTTTAATTTATACCATAGAATTCATGCATATTGTGTTTTTCTGTTTATTCATGGTTGCCTCCAAAACTAGTATTCCATATTTGTAAATATTCATGATTTAAAAATGAGAAATTGCACCGTATATACATGACTTATCATGTATTTAAGTATTTGGACAAACACTGTAGCTTCTTATTTTTATTCCAACTATACCCCTACTCTCCTACGAGATTTGGTTTGATTCTATGCCTGCTCTCCTATTTTGAATTTTCGGTCTTTATTTTTTTCTACACACTTCTCTAAATTCAAATAATAATTGGTGATATAACATGGACATAAAGAACTCTGAACTCTCTCAGCTCCTCTCTCATCTAGCTTTTTCCCAGAAAAGTTCTTCAGCTATCCGACGAAGATCTTATCATGTGCATGTCCGCGAATAATGGTAAGCTTGTGAAGAATTTGAGTATACGATCTACCGACTATATTTTTTTCTATTTAACTATCTGGTTAGTATATCTAGATTTGAAACAATGATTGTGTTGCATGCATTTCAGGCGAACGCAGAAAGCGATGAAATTCCGGAACTACCTAGCCGGATTTTTTCTCTTGGTGAAGAACCCAACGGCCAAAGAGTTAATTCCTATCAGAAACCCAACCATATATGCTCTATTTTGAACGCTTTACACCCAGATGAAGCGGCCGAAATTCGCGAGTCAACCTTTGGGAAACTTATCGCTACTACTGAGAAACCTAGATTTTCTGGTGCTTTTGGTCAGTTCATCATCACCAGGATGATGTATGTTAAAAAGAAACATGAAATTTGGTTTATTTTTGCGTGATGGCCAATTAGGGTTTCACTTAGGGAATTCACGATTGTAACTGGTCTTCCTTGTGGAAAATTTCCGAAGACTAACAAGAAGAAGAAGCAAAACCTGGTGAAAGACAAGAAGTATTGGGGCGAGTTGTTTGGAAAGCTTGATTCCTTAACTGTCGACTCCGTGGTTAAGTTGCTGAAGAAGAGAATTGTTCGAGACAGACCACGGACGATTAAATATGCATATTTAGCTCTGGCTGCTGCGGTCTTGTGTCCCTCCAGCCATTTTCCCAAAATCATTGATGTCCACGTGGAACTGATCAGAGATCTTGACCAATTGCTTGCTTATCCATGGGGTAGGCTGTCATTTGATATGGTGGTTACAAGCATCAAAGATCGGGATGAAGTGTCGTTAGCTCAGAAATTTGTGGCTTTCCAAGGCTATTTTCATGCGTTCCAGCTAGTTATGGTTGAAGCTGTACCAGCGCTGTTTGAAGTTGTTGAAGTCGGTCAGTCCTCATCGTCTTCTGACTCAGACAGTGATCTTGAAGAGGAAGCTAGAGATAGTTTTGTTGATTCTCTTGGTGAAGTCAATTCTCATACCATCGGTGAACAGACTAGAGTGAATGAAGCAAATACTTCAAGAGAAGATGTCCATGTTTCTACTTCCAGACAGATGACGCAGAAGGTCTCTTTAAGCCCTGGCCATGCCAGAGACATAGATGAGAAATGTGATGTAAGCAGTTTTCCCTGTAATTTTTATGTTAGCCAGACTAACTTATTAGCAATTTTCAATTTGAAACCTGCTAATGGATGTTTTAGCAGTTAATATTGAAGTTGTCATTTAAGATATTGAATCATTAGCCAAATATGGCAATTCTTTGATTTTTGGTTCTTGTGCAAGCTTTTGTTAGGTGCATAATACCCACTGAACTTGGAATTGAATTGGATAAGTCGTTGTTTGTGTGGTCTGATGATGAGGAAGACGAGAAGGTTTGTAACATGGCTAGACTCATTTATGAGGGTTTTCACTTTCAGAAAAGTTCGTTCAAAGGTGGGGTTACTGCCTCCGAACTTGAACTCAAGAGGAAAGCGAAGGAGGAATCAAGAGACAAAAAAGGGAAGGAGAACGTCAACCAATCATACGCTGGTGGGGCTAATGCTGATTGCAAGCAGATCTCTGAGATGGTTTTGCAGAAGGTGAAGCCTTTAATGAAGGAGGTTTCTACCAAGGCGTCAGCATGCTGCTCACAAATCAACAATGTTGAGAGTGTGGTTTCATCATGCCTGTCCCAAATCAAACAAGTGGCAGGTGCTGTTGTAGATGTAGATAAGCGTTGTCAGTTAGCTATCAGCGGTGCAATCCAATCTATACAAGAGGCTGTTATTTCTGCTGTCGCTAAATCACTAGCGGAGTCAGCCAATATGCAGTTTGTGTTGGGAATGTCCTGAAATCTACTGTACTATCTCTAGAAAGTATGATAAGTGTCGAGATCAGACATAAGTCATAAATACTGGGTGATCATGATGACTTGCTAGAGCCCGCTCTTGATCTATAAGTTTAGGACTTATTACCAGTATTGTATGATCCCAAAGGATCACACACCATAGCTAACGGGAAAGTTAAAAGGAATTAATACAGTAAGATGCAAGGCATTTACTGTATTTGTACAGAGAATTGGGCCAGACAAAATACAGTCTTTTGTCTGATTTGGGCTTTGGGCCCAAAAGCCCAATAGGCTGTTAGGTCATTTAATGGACCTATATAAAGCCAAGGAGGGGACGAATTTTAGGCAGAGCTTCTGCGATTTCTACCCTAGCCGTCCTCCTTGTTTCTCTGTTGTTCCAGCTTGGTCTATCAGCCTGATCCAGTAGCTTGTAAGCGTGTGTATACCTAGGAGGAGCCGGTTTCTATCAGCTCTCAGTGATCTCTTCATTACCACCAATCCGCTGCACTTAATATTAAGGTAATGATCTCGATCCGTTTATGATTCATATGCAAATCACCTAGATCTTAGATGAATATGTTAGTAGGTTAAACTGAAAGAATTAAACCAAGAGACTAAATATTCCTACAGTGGTATCAGAGCCTAGGTTGTTAGGTTTTGCATGTTTGGATCATATAGGTTGTTTTAATGTTTGTAGAATCGAATTTGAATGTAAATTTGATTAAGAAAACTTTAAAAAACCTAACAAAACTAAATCGCATTGCCGGATCCGTTGATCGGCATGCGTCGGACTGCGATGCGTCGAATCGATCGCATGTCCGGATGCGCAGACCGATCGCGGGATCGATGCGTGTATCGATCGATATGATCGTATCACGATCGACTCCCGGGTCACGTTCAGCGCATCAGCTCTCCCGGCTATCTCGTTTCGCATATCGATCCAGATGGATCGTGACAGTATGCGTGACGAGTTCGAGGTGGTCGCGTGAATCGATCGGGCACATCGCATGTGCTGATCGGCCCGGCTCATCGCCTCAAGCCGTCCCGCTCCGCGTCCCGCTGTGTCTCGATGTGATCCGATCAGTCGAGCTTGACGCGAGCATCCGGCGAGAGAGCATCACGACCCGCGAGTAGCCATTCGGTTAAGCCGAGCCTCGCGGTTCGTCCCACCTAACCCGAGACGCGAACCAATCGTGCCATTGGGCCATTGCGGTTCGTCGTTGGTTTTGCCTTATCCCGCAAGTTAGGTCAAAATTGGCTAAAACGCAAGGCGTTTCTTCCCGGTTTTGGACTTAACTGAACCGATCCAATTTAATTGGTGGTTCAAGCGGTTAACCAAATCGCGGTTTGCTGGAAATTATTTAATACATTGGTATTATTTAATTTCTGGTTAAACCGAATTTAAATTCAAAATTGAATTTTAACCTAAACCGAAGGCTGGTCTAAGTTTGATTTGGTTGGACCAAATAATTTAGAGCTGGTCTGGTTTAGTAAATAACCAGTTGGATTAAGTAATTAATTTGGTCTTGGACCAGAATTAATGAACCGACTCGGATATGTCAAATTATTGGGCTAATTGGAATTCCGTGGTCTTGGGCCAAGAATTGGGCCTATAATTTGTGACCCAACCGAAAATTTTAATAAAATATCTAATTATTTCCAAAATCAAAATTAAAAGGTTTCTAAGTTTAGAAATTTCTAGATTAAGAATGTTTTGGAAAATAGGAAATTTCTAGATATAGAAAGTTTCCAAATTTAGTAAGTTTCCTGAAATGGAAAGTTTCCAAAAATAGTAATCTTCTATTTTTGGAAGGAAAACCTAAAAAAAAAAAATCCTCAAAACAAATATCAAGCTTGGATGTCTTGCCCAATCTTGTCAGCTACTTAACGCTTATTCAATTACAGATATGGCTTATAGTGTGAGGTGTCTGTTTTTGCGTAAGTAAAGTAGTACATAGTCATTACTGTCATTGGGAGTCCCAGACTTTAATGATTATTTGGCTGTAAGAGATTGGTTTCCTTGACTGGGCCATCGGGAGTCCCGGGCCTTGAGACATCTGGTGAATTTGGGCCTCGGGTCCAATTCACAACCGAGAGTTATATGAGTTGTAACTAGCTGTGTGTATGCTTACCTAGTTAGCTAATTCTGGGTGACGGCCAGTGGCCCACTTTGGTTTTAGTTTAACATGGATCTCGGAATCATTGTATTCTTATGAGGATAAACAAAGAAATTTTGAATACAATGCGAGTTTTCTTATAAGTTGTTAAGATTACTCTTTTATGAACTAAATAACTAAAACTCTATTTATCTCTAAATTTCAGTTATGACTAGCACAAACAATTAAAACACTTTCTCGATCCGGTCTGTCCTTGAGATGGACAAACTGAACGGATCAAATTTCTTGACTTGGTCGCGGAACCTGAGGCTAGTCCTCAGGCAGGAGAGAAAGGACTATGTCCTTGAGAGAGCTCTCCCCGAGAGGATCGGGTCCAATGCCTCTCATGCAGTATATGATGCTTGGAATAAGCATTATAATGATGCGGTAGATGTGCGTGGTCTGATATTGGCTACCATGGACTCAGATTTGCTGAAGCAATATGAGAACATGGAGTCGCCAATAGAGATGATCAGCAGCCTGAAATTGAAATTTCAGGAGCAGGTAAGAGTGGAGAGATACCAGTTGGTTAAGTCTCTCACTAGCTGCAAGCTACCAAATGATCATCCAGTGAGTCCTCATGTCAGTAAAATGATGGGTTACATTGATAGCCTGAGGAAACTGGATTATCCAGTTAGCCAAGAATTGGCAACTGAAATCATTCTGCAGTCACTGCCGTCAAGCTATGATAAGTTCAAAAGGAACTATATTAAGAAAGGCTTAACGAAGACGCTGACTGAACTGCATGATATGCTCAAGACAGTTGAGCCAAACGTGAAGAGTACCCTGTATAATCTCATAATGGAGAAGGGTAGGTTTACTAAACCTAGTGCTGACAAGGGTGAAGACAAAGTTGTCCAGATTTTGAATCATGGCAAGCCTGTGTCTTCTGAGCCCGAGTCAGATACATCTTACGTTGGTAAGTGCTGCTACTGTAAAGAGACTGGGCATTGGAAGAGAGATTGCATTAAATTCATGGAAGATTATGAGGAGTTGAAGATGATGTATGAGACTACTTCCTCAGGTATTCATGTTATTACTTCAAGTTCTACCTTATAGGTATTGGATACTGGTTGTGGCACTGATATTTGTTATAATATGCAGAGCCTAAGCAACAGTAGAACGTTGAAGGAAGGACAAGTGGAACTGCGTGTCTGGAAGGAGCTATGGATGCTACCTCAACCATAGGGTTTTCACTTGTAGATGCCTTTGAGGCTTGGTTTTGTATTAAGTAATTGCTACAATGTACCTGTTTTAAGCAGAGTTGTCTTTCATTTTCTTGTAAGAATTTGAATGTTTTTCATTTTGATAAAAGACAAGTTTTGTTCTTTTGATCTTAATGAAATATTAATTGTAGCACCCTATTCAAGGAATGGGTTCTATATCTTAAACCAAAGAGTGCCTAAATGTAACATAAATACCGAATTGGTTTAAATCTGATGAATTAAACCTGATTTTTCTTGGCGTAAATGTTTTGGTCACATAGAGTGAGTCGGATTCAGAAATCCCATAGTTATGGACTTTTGGGCTCATTTGATCGGATATCTTATGAGACTTGAATTCTGCTTATTGGACCAAAAGATAAAGGGCCCATCTTAGCCGAGCTAGAGAAAGGCCCAAAGGCTTATTGGACCTTGAACATACTCATGTATGTGGCCCGATGAGCAGTAATGCCAGAGAAAATTTCCTGTACTTCATTATCTTTACTGATTACTTCAGTGAGTATGACTGTGTTCATTTGATGAGACACGAGTCGGAATTCTTTGAAATGGTCGAAAGAGTTCCAGAATGAGGTATATAATCTGAGTGACAGAAGTATTGAGACTCTGGATTAGATCACGAGTGAGAATACTTAAGTCATTGATGGTGTGATCATCTGAATGAGTGTGAAGTCGTTTCACAGCTCATTTCTCCTGAAAACCTGGAGGTGTTTCTGTGAGAAAGAATCAGATCTTATTAGAAATGATTAAAGATGAGTCACACGAATCTTCCATGATATTCTTTAAGAATAACGCTCTAGAAATATCTAAGTTTTCGCTGAAATAGTTCCACCAATATCAGTTGAAAGACACCACATAAATGTGGACTGGAAATGATCCAAATTCGTCTTTACTGAGTATTTGTAGTTGTGCTACTTCGCTGGTTGTCCTAGGGAAACCAAGGCTTGTTACTTTTTACGTCCATTCCAAAAACGAAGTTAGGTTGTTCGGAATTCTGTTTTCTAAAAGGAAAGTTTCTTTCCAAGAAGAACAGTGGGAGTAAAAGTATAACTCGAAGAAATTCGAGAAATACAGGAGGCTGCTCAACCTGTTGAGGGAGAGCAGCGGATGGATTTACAGATTTCTGTAGAATCTACACCTGTAGAGCCTGAAGTTCGCAGATCTGAATGAATCCGTCACTAATCCGAGAGTGATTTCTCGTGATTAATTGCCATGATCTGATGATCATTGAAAGTGACGAACCTGCGAAATTCACAGAAGCGAAAGTGAGCCCGGACTCCGAAAAATTATACTGTATGTAAGTTAGCTTCATCGATCCATTCATGGATAGAAGCAAGCATATCGGAGTTGGAATCTTCGTTATGTTGAATTAGTCAAGGTTTTGACTTGAACAGGAACGAAGTGGAACTGTGCGTTTACTAATAGATAAGTGGGAGCGATGTTGCATTTCTCATAGTGTATGTCGATGACATACTGATTCTCGGAAATAACGTTCCAATGCTACAGTCGGCAAAGGACTGGCTTGGGAGTTGTTTTATGATTGACATGGGTAAAGCCACATATGTTCTTGGATTTTGGATCTAAAGATAAAGATCCAAAAGAGCTGATAGGACAAAGTCAGGATTCTTATATTGACAAAGTCCTACACGTTTTCAGCATTCCAAGAAGGGTTTTATGCCAATGTCACATGACATTACGTTAAGCAAGATACATTGTCCTACGATATCTGCTGAGCTTGAATGCATGGATGAGATTCCATATGCGTTGGCAATTGGATCTATCATGTATGCCATGACATGTACTTGTTTTGATGTTGCTTTAATATTAAGCAAGACAAGTAAAGACCAGTCAAATCCAGCAAAGAATCACTGGATAGACGTAATGAATATCCTCAAGTATTTGGTAAACACTTAGGATAAGTTCTTGATTTACGGAGAAAGTTAGGTGATAGAAGTCGGTAGAGTCTGAAAGGCAAGTTTCCAACAGACAAAGATGATTTCCGGTCACAGTCCGGTTATATCTTATGTCTGTCTGGCGGTGCAAGGCACTGTTGCTGACTCCATGACTTAAGCTGAACATTTCGCAGCTTGGGTAGCGGCGAAAGAGGTTGTTTGGAAAGAAGAATTCATCACTGAACTTGATGTGATTCCTAGCATAGATGAGGCTAACTGCACATCAGAGGTCCAAACACCTTGAGGGTAGGTATAACCTATTCCGTGAAATAAATGACAGAGGTGTTAAGTAGATCAACAAGTTTCAACGAATGAGAACGTTGCTAATCTATTAACGAAGCCACTCCTTAGGCCTAAGCACGAGTCGCGGACTGTAGCTGTAGGATAAGTGAAATTAAGATGTAGTCTTAATTTCAGTGGGAGTTAGTAAAGGGCTTTATTTAGTTGTTTTGAAAGGTTCATGTAAACATAATATTTTATGTTTATGAAATTTATGATTTCTGGATTATTTTAACTGTGATATAAATAATCGTTCCAAAATGATTCATGTCATTATATATAGGCCATCGAAGTACATGAGAAAGACTTGATCATGAAACCCTATATTTAACAAAATGACATAAATCAGAGTGTCCATAGTCGAAGGTTGTTGAAATTGGAACACCAACAACCACTTGAGACTAGAGTGTGTTGAGACTTATGACCAAGTTTCATGGGTCATAGATGCACGGCATCAAAGTCGACACATAGGTATATGTAGGGGAGAATATGACCGGACATGACCCGCTGATGAGAACTCTACAAGATATTAATATCTGTGTCAAAAGAGGTTCTCATCTACGACTATAGAGTATAGTCCTTAGACCTGAGTTCGCATGCATGTGGCTGCACATGGATTGATGCACTTTGATCACTGTCTAACGCTATTTCGTTACTGAGAGCAATAAGGACCTTGGTTGGGTGTATTATAAAGTGAGTAGTTCATAGTGATGGAACAAGATGGGATTTGTCCCTCCTGTTAATGGAGGTAATATCTCTAGGCCAATCGGAGACTTGATAGCTGGTAAGAGTGTGGCCACACCCAAACGGACTTGCCCAAGTCGTTTGCATTGTCAGTATCAATTCTGGTCCGATGAACATGATCTTGGCTATATAAGGATGACACACATCTTGCCTTATGCCAGATCGAGTTATTGAGACAAAAGGATTAGGGAATGTAGAATTCCAGTACAAGTGGGAGATTGTTGGGAATGTCCTGAAATCTACTGTACTATCTCTAGAAAGTATGATAAGTGTCGAGATCAGACAAAAGTCATAAATACTGGGTGATCATGATGACTTGCTAGAGCCCGCTCTTGATCTATAAGTTTAGGACTTATTACCATTATTGTATGATCCCAAAGGGTCACACACCATAGCTAACGGGAAAGTTAAAAGGAATTAATACAGTAAGATGCAAGGCATTTACTGTATTTGTACAGAGAATTGGGCCAGACAAAATACAGTCTTTTGTCTGATTTGGGCTTTGGGCCCAAAAGCCCAATAGGCTGTTAGGTCATTTAATGGACCTATATAAAGCCAAGGAGGGGACGAATTTTAGGCAGAGCTTCTGCGATTTCTACCCTAGCCGTCCTCCTTGTTTCTCTGTTGTTCCAGCTTGGTCTAGTAGCCTGATCCAGTAGCTTGTAAGCGTGTGTATACCTAGGAGGAGCCGGTTTCTATCAGCTCTCAGTGATCTCTTCATTACCACCAATCCGCTGCACTTAATATTAAGGTAATGATCTCGATCCGTTTATGATTCATATGCAAATCACCTAGATCTTAGATGAATATGTTAGTAGGTTTAACTGAAAGAATTAAACCAAGAGACTAAATATTCCTACAGTTTGGTAATGCAACATCAGATAGAGGTAAATTCAATTCACCCTCTATACGCAATTCTGAAGGATCACAGCAAAGGAGCCCGTTGGAAGTGGCGGAGAAGACGACTAATCAAACCTCTGACGTTGTTATAGGCAATGTTCTTGAAGATTTGTCGAAATCCATGGCTCAAGTATTTAGACACATATCAAGACTCATCGCTTGTATTAGTTGGCTAAAAGTTAAGCATCAAGAGTAACTTATTTGTATTAACTTGCTAACAACGCTTTTTTGATTTCAAGTTTCTCGTTCTTCCCATTTCTGTTTGGTAATTGTCAGAAGAAGTGAGTAGAGTGTACAATGACTATTTGCTTTGATATCGTACAATGCATTGGATGGACAGACTCAACCACATGCTGAGGCATTCTCTGAGATTGGAGATAACTTGGGGATGGTCTATTGAACGCAAGTACTCTTTCTCCCCATGTAACTTTTCTGATTTTATATATCCATTCTTCTAAAAGTTCACATATCTATTTAACGAAGTGTGTTTTGTTTTTGGCAAGTTCCAGGGAGCTAAGTTGGTTGATGCTAGTGGTCTTTCTGCTAAGCGGCTTCCTGTTGCTGCACCTGCTGTTGATTGTGACCAGCAGCAACGCAAGAGCAAACGCTTGCGTACGCAGTCTATTGGCCTTGAAGGTTTCCAATGCACGAGAGTGTCCAACCCGCGCACGGCTTCCCAGCCGGTTGTGCATGGTTTGTTTCTAGAAGTTGATTACGATGAAAAATACTTAAAGCTGGTTCAGCGCCTCAAGACAAACAGGTTAGCTAGCTGTATTCCCGGTTCTTGGTCGTTGTAGCTAGTTAATAGCGAACTTAGCATTTACAATTTTTTCTTATCCAGGATGGTGAATGTTAGCAACGGCACACAAGTCAGTAGTGAAGATGTTCTTGAGATTGCGGAGAGAACCAAGGTTATGGCTCCAAAGGTATGTTGTAGTGCATGAAATTGTTTTTCAGCTCGTTAAACGCATGTACTTTATATGTGCTGTCCTGTTTTTGTAGGTTGTAGACGCCCTTGTTCACTTCTCACGGATACTTTTCATGAGAGCGCTTCCTGGTCCTCAGTTGAACAAGATCCGTTTTTTCGACACCAAGTTTGTTGCAAGCTTTATCAAGCACTACACCAAGTTCTCTAAAGTTGCAGTTAAGGACATGGCAAGATTCATCTTCCAGGATCAAGTGTTGGAGATTGTTAGAGCTGCATTTTCGGTAATTCCGTCGCCCGACATGTTTTATTTCCCATTCTTCGTGGACAAATCACTCTGGGTTGGTGTTTGTGTTGACACTCGTGTGAGATCCATGCAAGTTTTAGATTGTAATACATCACTCCGGAGCGACAACTTGGTGAAGAAGGACCTTACTCTTATTGTTGTGATGTTGCCGTTTATATTAAAAGCTGCGACCATGTACCCCATGTTTTCTGTTGAACGATCATTTTCACTGGACCGTGCTAGAGGTGTCCTCCAAAACCCAACTCCAGCTGATTCTGCTGTTACCACTATGTTGCTTATTGGAGCCCATTCCATGGTCGGTTTCGAAGGATGTAAATACATTACCCCGAAAGCACTTTCCACTGAGGCAAGGAGGCTTGTTGTGGTTTTTTTACCAAGATTTTGGCGGCACCATCTGATTAACTATGTACTTTATCTTTTTAAGCATTTGACTTTCGAGTTTTCAGCTAGAAACACTTATGTTTTATCGTGGCTTTGGACAAAAGTTTATGGTAACGTTGTGCTTGTTTGGAAAACTACTATTTCACGGATGCTAATATGTTTTGTAGTCACTACTTTTTATGTTGCTTACGACGTACGTTAATAGCATAAATGAATATGCCATCGTATGGTAGATACTCGTTATATCAGAATCAACTTCAAACATACTCTAAAATAGCTTGGAGAATATCATAAACATATTCCAAACATAAAAAAAAGAATTCACACACATGTTTTTCATCTAACCAATGTAAGTATCTCACTTAAGCATGCTACATCTTTAAGATTTATTCAATAGAAAGACAAGTTCCAAAAGATTCTAGTGCTATTTTGCAGAAATATAGACTTTTGATTGTCCGAAAAGATTCTTTGCACATATTTTGTCCTTTCCGCCCACGGTCACACAAGGTATTTGCATGGAATCCCTGTCCAAGGATGCCTATAATTATTACTTATTTAGTAATTTATGTCCCCAAGCTTATGCATAAATGTCTCTATGCATTGGGGCATATACTGAGTTTTTAATTGTTAACATCTACAATAGGATATCTACATATTTTATTGTTTTTTTCTAACAGTCTCGTTAGCTTGCTAGAATTTGTAATGTAACCAACTTGTTCAAGTCAAACATATATTTCACATATAAGAGGGCATGCTTATTCAAACCTAGTCAAACTTATTTATTAAGTTATGTCCCAAAGCTTATGTGTAAATGTCTCTATGCATTGGGGCATATACTTTGTTTTTAATTGTTAATATCTACAATATGACATCTACATATTTTATTGTTTCTTCTAACAGTCTTGTTAGCTTTCAAGAATATGTAACAAACCAACTAGTTCAAGTCAAACATATATTTCACATATAAAAGGGCATGCTTATTCAAACCTATGTCTTAGTATGACTATAATACATTGGGGATTTCCGAAGTTAATATATCACATAAAAGTTTAAAATTGGTCGACCCCAATTCCGACCTATATCAAAAAGAGAACTAAGTTTCCATTCCGATGCCCTCTTCGATACTTCTTGCCTCAAACTAGATAGATTTTTTTGCATGTTGCACGGTTGTGATCAACTCCCCTGCAACGGCTGCAAACTTTGAGCTTCCTCTGAACTCCACTCTGCATATTACATTAATATTAATTTCAGTATCGTGTGAACGTATACGTTAATATTACATTATTTACGTTACCAAAACCATTTGTACCTGAATTTCGCCCTGGGATAAGAACCTTCGCTTTCTTGGTCTTCCTGGTGGACGACGTGTCAACGGAATTTCAACGTTTTCCATGTCATCTTCTCCCAAAATATCTTCATAGTTTGGTGGCACTGGATATATACTTCCTTCGTATGCCCCACGCCAAAACTCACAAGTAAACTTCTTACCAACCATTGTGTCGACAGAAATTTTTGATTTCACAGCTGCGGCTATTGCCTGTGTGCACGGAATTGTCAACGTTTGGAACTCGTAACAGCTACAAGTTTTCATTCCCAAGTCGACATGGAAAAGAACTCCCTCCTTAGTAACCACCTCAAATTCTGTGTTATTGATATTCTTCACATCAAACCCGGTACTTATCTCGAATTTTTGGTTGATACTCTTCTGTATCCTTGGAGTCAGACCAGTTGTGCAGTTTTTTGAAGGTTCTCGGCGGACATGAAACCAGCCCATCAAAGTTGCCCTTATGTACTCAACTAGGGGTATTATCGGATAATCCCTAGCTTCAGAGAGTGCAGCGTTCAATGACTCCGCAATGTTGCTGGTCATGAGGTCGTATCTATTTCCCTTGGAATAGGAACGAGCCCACTTATCCAGGCCAATGTTTTCCAGATATTTTCCACTTACTCACAATCTCCATGAAGTGTTCTATGAACTCCGGTACACGATAGGCTCGTCCAGCCCGAGAAACCAGGTAAGAGAGGTGCTTCTTTTTGAAGATAGACACTATGTTCCGTTGAAGGTGCACTATACAAGAACAATGGTTTGCCTGTGGGTATACCTTGCAAAAAAACACGAAAACATGTTAACAATGAACGCTTTGGTCCTGCTAACACTGACGTTATAGAACAATAGCCCTATGACACAAGACCAAGATGCCTATTAGAGTGAAATATCTAGACTTAGTCATGCTACTAAATCAAATATAGGCCATGATATCTACTCTCCCATACAATAAAGTGACTCAGAGTACCTGGCTCAAAGATGTGAGAATTGAGTTGTGCCTATCTGAAACAAATACTAGCTTGTCACCATCTGGAACAATTTCTTGTAGCTTTCTAAAGAACCACATGTAAGCCTTATCGTTTTCTCCATCGAAGACGGCGAATGCTAGTGGGTAGATCTGGTAGTTAGCATCCTGACCATTTGCAGTCAACAAACAACCTGCGTACTTGCTTTTTAAAAATGTCCCATCGATAATAATCACCCTCCGCATGAACTAAAAGCCTTTGATTGACGCGCCAAGGGCCAAGAATAAGTACTTGAATCTTGGTCCAATGTCTCCAGTGTACTCTGTGTCAATATATATGAGCTATTGAACCTGGATTGGCGAGTATTAGCAAATGCAGAAATTTAGCTAACTTCTTGAAAGACTCTCCCGTTGATCCCTTGGCAGAATCCATAGCAACTTCACGTGACCGCCACGCTTTATAGTAAGAAATTGGAATGTTGTGACCGTCACGCATGATCTCCCGTACAACACCAGGACGTGGACCACATGTGCGCCCACTGAATCTTGTTCTTATCATGTCTCCGATCACCTCGGTTGTGGCGTGCCGCTGGAAATCTACACGCTAGTTGACAGAACATGCGTGTCCTTGTCTAATGCGTCTTATTTGGTACCAGTCCGAGTCACTCATTTTGATTGCGTAAACTCGCCATGGAAAATTTCTTTCAACACACTCCATGACTATCATCTTTGGGTTGGACTTTTTGTTATGGAAGCGGAATTTGTTGGCTAGAGCGTAAAGTGCCATGTGATGCCTAAAAGCATCCCTGTTTTTGAACATCATACCAATGTATAACTCTGTTGGACTATTCTTAACCGAACCTTCATCAAAAACACACTTCATAAACCATGCAACGTTAGCAATATATTACAGAAAAGTAACAAAACTACATTGCTAATACAATAGTTAGTTGTAAATAGTTTTAAAACACACCACCAAAGCATCTCCTCATCGCTTTGAGAACCATCACCATCCATGCCCCCTAATCCACCGTAATATCCATCATCAGGTTCACTCTTTGATCGCCCTTCTTCTCCACCTACCGTCTCTTTGCTTTTGGTCGTGAAACAACTGCAACACCATGTAATAACACGATATAAATAGTTACTGCCATTCCTAGCAATGTGACGAGCCAGAGTATCAGTTTCGTACATTGGTACACTCATGGCTTGTATTTCATTCATTCCTGAAACAAATAAACAAATATTTATCCACTAGTCCAGAAAATATCAGCCAACATTCTTGTTAACAACAATATGCACAATTACTTTCGCTATCATTTGTTCCAATGCTACCAATGTCAGCTGCAATAGGAACATGAGCCTCTACTATTTTTGGATCAACACTCACTTCACCTCCTTCACTATTTTCTTTGCCAGAAGATCTGATCATATCAACAGCTTCATGTGATGACTCTTTTGCATGGCAATTTGTTCTGCAGAGAAAAGTTCCTCCAAAACATCCAACGCTGCTGGAAAGAATCCCAGTTTCCTCATTGCTGCAATGTACATGAAATTTTGCCCATGTTATAAAATAGTTATACATATATTTTCTTAGCAAGCAATATTTTATATTACCTTTCTCGTCAAACTCATTATCGAGCATTTCAAAATCAAGGGAAAGGTTTTTCTGAACCGGTTTCTGGTTAAGACCTTCTCTCCAGTTTCTGGAGGTATTTCCAGTATAATATCCAGACCTGATAATAAATCCAGGACTTGTTATTCTTTTAGCTAACTTTGCACTTCAAAGTCATATATATATATCACTTCTGTTAGAATACCTTATTCCATAATCAGTATTAGGAGTTCCTGCCAAAGTTATCAAACAATAATTGTCTTAGGCCTGTTCCTTAAACAATTAATTTACTTGTTAATACTCAATACTATCTGAAGTTCTTTAGATTACCGCTCAATGATTGTGATCTGGTGCCCTCTACACTTGTTTCTTTTTGCCCTATGTTCTCCATCATGTCAGTGTCAGGTTCGTCTACAAGTCTGATTACTCCAACAACTTGTTTTGGAATATGGCTATCAACATTGGTTGATGGTGAGTTTGCTCTAACACTATCTTTGTTTTGGACAATATTCCTCAGCATATTTGTCCCAGCATCTATAAACAGCCCCATCTCCTGGGCCGTGAAAATCTCTTCCATTGCTTTTACGCTTGCTGGAATGAATCCTGCCCCTTCCACTACTTAATGGTAAAAACTCAAAGGTCAAATGAGCAAAACATGACTTGTTGTAAATCAAATCATATTGTTTAATTATCCATAGTTTACCGCTATAATCTCCGTTCTGTAACATGCTATATAGCTGAAAATCAAAGCCGCCTCCACCCCCGCTGGCTGTATTCATTCCCATGGTTAATTGCATAGATGATCCCCCACGAACACTACTGCTAGTTAGTATCCCTTTCCCTTTGTCCCAACGGGCCAAAGCATGCTGCAATGACATGTATACATATACGTTAGTGAGCTAATATGAATATTGTATCACTAAATATTTTGCTGTTGATACCATCACACATACCCCAAAACATCATCGTCAGCATTCGGTTGGTCTCCTGTTTTACCTGTTAAAAAAATTATTATCAGGTCAGTCACTTCATTAACACTCTAAGGTTTTGTTTTGTCAAAACATTACATGGGTTTGTCAGGCTGAGGCTTGCTATGGTTGTCCCCAGAAGAGAATCTTCTTCCACCCATTTCTGAATAGATTGTCCACATTTTTCAGGAGTGAACGGAGATCCTACAGCTTGTCCATCGGAAGATCCTGTTGATGAACGGTCTTCATCCACATGCTCGACGTCTCTGATAACAGGCCCCGTTCTTTCCTCCACATCCTCTGCTTGAACTGTATTTTGCTTGGCCATTATTTCATCTAGTGTGGCCAAGGAGAAAGGAACTATACCTGTTGCAAGGAGAGAATTCCAGTAATAGGATGCAGCGTCTCTTATGCCTTCTTTGGATCCAGAAAATTATTCAGATATGAAGTTTTGTTTATCATTTCCCAATAGACCGTACCGAGGAACTCCTAGTGACAAACTTGGTTCACCAAAAACGTGAGGCATCCCAAACATATCTATAGCTGAACGACGATTAAAGTGATACCTCTCTACGGCCGGGTTACCGACAGTCACACATAGAGGCATCTCGACATGCTCAACCCGGATTGACATGAATAACTCCACATCTCCATCTACGTTAATATCGATGGGTAGTGTCTTCCTACCCTCAGGCCCCAACATGTGCAATGGGAAGTGGTATGTTAGAAGTGCATGGTCTTCGATATGGTATCTTGTTTTAACCATATCCATGAGTGCTCCATACTTCTCTCCCTCTTGCACAATAATCCCATATCTGCGCTCCGATGGATCTCCTTTGAAAGCCCACTAGCCAGACATAGATCTTTCCCATTCTCCTCGCACTAGCCTAACCAAACGTCCCACCATTTTTACACCTGCCAAAACAGTAGATTATGCATATCAGTTGAAAATAGAGATTTACACTCCTATCACACGGCCATTTTAGATGGATTTTACATGTTTCGTCATAAGTTTCTCCATTTTTATGTCATGTCCCCACGTAAACTGGAAAATATCAAGTCATATGTCGTACTGAGACTCTCTGAAGAGTATTTACATGTGGTCGTCGCTTTCAGGTAGAGATTCCAGTCATTTATCAGCGATTCTTAGGTAAAATTTGTCGGCCAAACCGAAACTAATTTATTATGCCTTTATTATGATCGACAGTTCTATGAGTCAGTAGTCTCTAGTATTTAACATCAGACAAACGAATAAGATCGAACAGATGGGGGACCATTTAATGTGCACAGCTATTTAAAGATTGGAGAAACATAGATTAAATAAGATAGAGACAATAAGAAGTTACTTACACGAAATGAAGGTAGCCGACAACGCCACCAACGACAACCACTGCCTTATTTGAACTTTTATCCTTTTTAGACTGGAGATTCGGTTAATGTTTCACTTTTCTGGGTAAGAAGCTTTTTTGCCTTAAAGAGGGTGAATACACACAAATATATAGAACTCTATATCTTACACACGTTGCTCGTCGATACATACAAAAATTGTAAAGAATTGCAAGATAATCTTTAAGATTATCAACATTTATTACCGCATTGGCGGAAAAAAGAATTTGTGGTGCACATTCGCTTTCGTAGATATTTTAGTATCTTTGCATTTCGTAGGCGTTCCATCACGGGCAGAACAAGTTACAAGGTCATTTTTTACGCTGTAAGTTTTCGAGGGCAACTGTGTCATTTTTGGCTGCCGAAATTGGTTTTGAAAAACCCATGTCTACCAAATTGATTTTTCTTCATTTCATGATTTTCTAGCTAATTGTCTCTTTAAAAATAGTCCCAAATTCGAAGAAATCAAAGAAAGTGTCCATATTTGTCTAGATGAATCGTTTCTTCTTTAGCCCCACACCACACACATTGCATATGGCAATTAATCTTTCTTGACACTAGTTTTTTTTTGTCACTGATAAACAAACCAAAATAATTTGTTAGACGAAATATTTTCAATTTTGGTGGACATCACATTTTCTATTAGTGAACATGCAATGGTTTTACATTAGCTCCTATCTTCCATCGTTCATCGTATAAAATACATATTTTAAATACAAATTATTACATATTTTATTATATTAATTTGAAACTCATGTAACTAATAATGTAAACTTTACCAGTTTTTACCAATTTCTTTTATTGACTAAATTTTAAGATCTTTCTAAGTGTTCCTAAACAAACCGTTTTAAGAAATGACATTATATAAGGATATTCCCACAAATTTTACATATTATAGTACCTTAAAAGAGTAAGCACAATTTACTTTTATCTTAATAACAAAACTGAAACTTAAATGACAGATACATGTGAACACCAGCTTCTATCTTGGTTATATTGGCTAGCAACAGCATCCACTTTAATTTCACCTAAATTTTGGCCATTTTGTTTTTTTTCCCACGGCCATCTCATTTTCGTTATTAAATTATCATCTCCATACAGAGATGGCTCATATCAAACCGATCAAGCCCCCAATTAGGACAAAATTTGGATATCTAATTAGTATGAAAAAGTAACCACATCAAAGCATAGATCCATATTTAAATAGATAATGTTGAATTCAGTGATTAAAGTGGGTGACATGGCAACATGGTTGTTGTTACGGAAATTCAACCTAGTCAATATTATGGACTACGATCTGAATATTCGAACTACGAGGTGAGAAAATAACTTTAAATGAGGTCGGAATTGTTCTTTATTGATCTTAAGACCGAAGCCGAGTTGTGAACAGGATGGTACGAGGTGGGAGTCCGTCTAATGACGTGCTCCCTAAAGATTGCTTGAGATCGGAGCTTTATAAAAGTAGCTCGGCACTCTCGCAAGTTACAATGTGTCTAAAATGAAGGGTGAAGGGTCCTATTTATAGTGCTTGTGCGCTGACTTCTCTTTGGGCTGTTGACTCCTTAGTGGGCTTGTCTTCGTGGGCCGACATGAAGTGTGATTGATTTAGCAAGATTTCCAATGGGCTTTGGATGGGTGCTAAACACATATCTAACAATTAGTCTCTGCCCCCAGTTCGTCGAGCTGTGATGCTGAGTTCGGCGAATTTCTTCGAGTATTTAAGTCAGGCGGAAATCTTGTTAGGTCGCTTTGCTTTGGTTTGAATCGTGTTTCCAGCGGAGCAACGTGTCTTCACGGATGTGCGATTCTTGAATCGTTGCGAGATTTATTATTTATTTTTTATTTTTCGCCTCCTCGGCTTCCGTATCTTTCCTTATGTAATTTCCGTCTAACGCTTTCTCCTTCAGTTACTAGTGTTTATTGGTTCTTCTTTAGATCTCCTGGGTTAGTATGCGAGCAGGGGCGACTTTTTATTTATCTTCCAGCAGCAGTGATTCGGATTCTTGCAGTTCGCAGGGTGTGGACTTTGTGTAATTTAGGCTTTCTCGTGACGACAATGAGTTTTTTTATTTCTCAAGGTGGCTGGATACTTTATCCGTTCTGAGGGAATCCGATGATGAAGAAACCCCTTGCGTATCAGCCGTTTTCTGATGCTTCTCTTCCCCCGCTTTGAGAGGGGGAAAACTTGGGTTCGCCTGTAGATATTGAGCGGGGTGAAGGGAATGAACGCGATTCAGGTATTGGTGCAGATACGTCAGGTCGCGAGGATGATGGCGATGATTGGGTTGAGCCCGGAGGCGACGCTTCGGGGGCTAGTGCTTCTGCTTCTGTTAGTCGTTCTCAACCAGCGGTTCCAAAGGCAGGAAAGAACAAGAAGGCGGAGAAGGAGGAAGTTACGTCTAGTGAGGAAGATTCTCGGAGAAAGGTGGTTGCTCGGCAAATTCCTTCATCTATATGTAAGCAGGATTCCCTGGATGCCCTTTTGCGAGATCGTATCCGTATTCTTGGTCTTGATTATCGTCAACCGACCCCGGACGAGAGGCCCTGGGATGCTCCTCTCGGGTGGGTTTGCTTGAATGAGAGTTTATTCTCTGAGTGTCATTTATTATTTCCCCTTCCGAGACTCCTGGTTGAGTACTGCGAGGCGAAGAAAATAGCTTTTCCGGGCGCCATTCGTAATATGGTGGCGCTCTGATCATGGCGGCTGATGATGGCTTCTATATGTCCACCAATTTCTTTTGTAGGTTGACGTCGATAGCGGTTAATCGAGGGACCGTCGGGACTTTTTATACGAAGCTTTTGCCCAGGCATCGCCTGAAGATTGTGTCCGATCCTCCGGACAAGATGGACCGCTGGCAGGATGGCTATTTCTTTGCGCGAATTAACAGTGCGTTGACGTTTGATAGGTGTAATTTTAACCCTATTCTAACTGCAAGTGCACAGTGATGTAGTTGTAGTACTTAGGGTATCGAATCCACAGGGACTCCGGTCAACGATAGATAAGAACAGAAGTGATTAAACTAGGAGAAAGCAAAGGTGATTAAAATAAAAGCAGAGCAGAAAAGTAAATCAGTAGCAGGAGTGGTTTGTGAGCAAGGAGGCGAAGCGTTAGGTTTCAGGAGTTCTCAGGAAATCAGGAACACAAGCAATCAACCAATTTGGATCTAATCAGAAACTGTTCTAGAACTCAAAACACGGATATAGAATTAACCAAATTTCTTTGCGAGAATTCTCTAAGTCTAAGTGTAGCAAATCAAACTTTCGTTTGCGAGAACTAACAGATTAAACCAGCATTAAATTCCAAGTTTGATATGTTCACAATTAACTTAAACCAAACTTTCGTTTGCGAGAAGTTTAATTGCTCATCTAGGTTATTTCTAGCTAAATTAACCAACTTTCGCTGCATTAATCAGCCTAACATCATAATTCTGATTAGCTACTTCAGATTAAGCATTAAGAACAACCTAAACAAAGAACTAGCAGATATGAATCCCTACAGATTGATTTAAACTATAGTTCCATGAAATCCCTAATGAGAATCCTTCAACCTAACAGGTAAACTACTCAGACATGTTCATTGAGACAGAAAATATCATAAATAGAAAACCAAATATCATTAAACAAAATAATCAACAGGGGTTCGAAATCAAGTCTCTTTCGAGAACAAGATCAGCCCCTAAGCCTCTCTGAAATAAAATAAAACTAAAGTAAAGCGTAGCCTAAACAATGGCTTAAAAACTTTTATATAATGGTCTAAAGTCGGCTGGGGCTTCTTTGTAATTATGGAAACTTCTGGGCAAAGTTGCAATATCCAATTCTTCTCATTAAACGCTCGCGAGAATGTCTGCGTCGACCTTGCATCGATCGTTGCCACAAGTGTATCGATCGATGCAGGTCTGTGAATTCGGCAGTGAAGTCCATCTCTCGGGTTAAATCTCCAAAATTCTCCAGAATGCTCCAACAACTCCAATTCCGCTCCAAACGTGTCTAGACCTGTAAACATAACTAAAAGACTCCAAAACATAGTAAAAGACTCGATAAATAACACATATACCATGGTTAAAAACCCTAAAATCCATGGTATATCAACTCCCCCACACTTAGCTCTTGCTTGTCCTCAAGCAAGTAAAGAACCAAAGCATTAGAAAAGAAGTTTGAAAACACAGAAACTCATTTCGTCCTAGGAACTTTCACAATCACATTCACTTAGTAAGCCACTGAAAACTTTCCTACGGAACTCAAGACCACAATGTACTTCCCCCACACTTAGCAACTGTCCTAATTAAACTCCACAATCATATTCAAGCATTCAAATTCACCCTACTGACTTCTGCAAGTATTTAAGTGCGGTCTCACCTAAGGAGTATCGATCAAAGGCACATGGATTCTTACCTTATCAGCTCTAGACCACCATACTATCTTTCTCTAGTCCCTTTATTCTCTTTCCCTTCCTTAACAACTGATTTTTCCCCACTGGGTATCATTTTTTTTTTTTTATCAGTGTTCTTCCCGTTAAGGGGTGTACTTTGGACATATTCCATGGATCGCATAAGAGATAATAGTGTTTGCTACTATTCCCATGACCACTTCGGAGTTACTAACTCATCCTCAGTTTATTATCTTTTTTTTATGGAAGGGGAGAAGAGAACTAAATAGGACAGGTTTACAGGCTGTGTCAGAACTAACAAGGGAATCCGACACAAAGTATACCAAGCCCTTAGGTGAGAAATCTAAGTCAGTATTAAGGTTGAAGTCAGTAAAAGGATCCTCTGATACCTGAAGTGATGTGGGTGTTCCCAATAGGTTGATCTGTGTCTGGGTTTTCTAATAGTCAGAGAGGCTCTGCAAGTCTGTCCAATGGTCACTTAGTTCCTGTTCAAGCGAAAATTTTCCTCGAAAAATCATAGTTTCATACAAATTTGACTCAATAAAACAAATTTTGAAAAACTTAAGAAAACAAAAGCGTGCGTCAGTAGCTTCCTCCCCCACACTTAAACTACAATGTCCCCAGTGTAATCAAGGCATGAGCTCGGTGAGAATAATAATCAAATTTGAAACAATCCGAAAAGTTGCAGAACACTTACCTGTCGTCGCCCTGCGTCGATCGATGCCCAAGGGTGTCGATCGATGCAAGGCGATTATCGCTCGCAGTTATGTAGATAACCGATGTCTGAACCGCAATCAATTCGTTAAACCGTAAATCGCGACTGCATCAACCGACGCACAATGTGTGTCGATCGATGCAATGCGATTATTCCTGTTTCCCTCAGCTCTGAACACACTTAAACAGAAAAATTAAAAATACCAAATCAAAACGAAAAAACAAAAACAAAAACGAACCTAACAGTGGGTTGCCTCCCACTCAGCGCTTGTTTTTAGTCATTAGCTTGACTATTGGAAGAGATTTGACTCAAGGCGGTTTCAACAGAGACTTTGAGTGTCTCTGTGAGTATCTCTTCATCCAAAGAGGTGTATAGGCTTTCAGATCATGAGGTTTTCCAAGGAAAGAGTAATCAGAATCAGGGCGGGAGCGAAGTTTGGGCGGTCTACTGCGTTTTCCTGCTTTCAAAACAATGTGATCAGAAGTTTTAAGCTTAGGTGATTTGTACCTTACCTTTGATGTATATCTGATGTCTAGAGCTTTCTGCTTATGAGCAGTTGCAGGTACTGAAGATGTTAGAGCAGGTTCAAGAGGAACCGCCATCTTCTTCTTTCCACTATCAGATACTGTAGTTCCACCAATCTGAACTTCTTCTTTCAGATGACCATCAGTGGAGATCATCTTCTTTGCATGAACTCGCGAAGTTTCAACTGGTGGTGTTTTATTCACCTTCTTATCCATCACTTTCATGCAGTTAGCCACTTCTAGCTCCTGTTTAGAGGGTTTAGGAACCTTAGGATATGGCACAGTGGGCTTGTAGACTTGTTCTGGTACTGTTGCAGGTTTCTGGTCATGTCTGCGTTTTGTGTCGATCGTTGCATGATGTGTGTCGATCGATGCAAGGCGATTCTGTTTGTCGTAAGAACTCGAAATTGCCGTCAGAACGGCGTGTCGATCGACACTAAGAGGGTGTCGATCGATGCATGTCTCAGACAGACAATATTCATCCAGAAAATCCGAGATTATGCTCTCTTCTTCACCTAGCAACTCAATCTCATCCCCTAAGGTCACAGCTTTGATGGATTTGTACTGTTCAGCTTTCCTAGCTTCATTATGCCTTTGTATTGCTCCAGCTGTTTGTTGAACTTGGACATCTAGCTTCTTCAAATGTGTGCTCAAGTATTCAAACTTCCCATTCAGATTTTCATGTATAGCTTCCAGCTTCCTGTCGAAGTCCATAGCAGTCTTAGTCTGATCCTATAGCAGATGCTCCATCATGGATTCCATCTTGCTCTTATAAGCATTAGCAGCAGGAGATGCCTGATAGGAGGGTGATCCATAAGTCCTTTGATAGGAATTACCTTGCTGATTTCCATACCTGTTTCCTTGAAACCCAGAACCATTTATGTAGTTCTTCTCCTCTTCCTGTCTTTCCAGTAACTGCTCCATCATGCTCATCAGCTTATTAGACTGTGTATTGTGAGGAGGAACAGGCTGATATGATGGAGATTCATAGTCTCTGGTGAATGAATTGGAACCATAGCCTCTGCAGAACGAGTTATTCTTCTGATTTTCCAACATCCGTTCCATCATTCCCATCATTCTTTCGCACTGTGTCGATCGATGCAGAGTAGCGTCGATCGATGCAACCTCGAGAATGCAACGATCGACACACAGGACAGTGTCGATTGATGCAAAGCGATTACAGGCGTACCTGAAACGCAAGAACAGAAAAAAGAAAAAAATTAGTAGCAAAAATTAAAAACGAAAATCCTAGTCTAAACCCTGAGTTCAAATCTATCGGAGACTCAAAAGAGTCCCCGGCAACGGCGCCAAAAACTTGATAGGTGTAATTTTAACCCTATTCTAACTGCAAGTGCACAGTGATGTAGTTGTAGTACTTAGGGTATCAAATCCACAGGGACTCCGGTCAACGATAGATAAGAACAAAAGTGATTAAACTAGGAGAAAGCAAAGGTGATTAAACTAAAAGCAGAGCAGAAAAGTAAATCAGTAGCAGGAGTGGTTTGTGAGCAAGGAGGCGAAGCGTTAGGTTTCAAGAGTTCTCAGGAAATCAGGAACACAAGCAATCAATCAGTCTGGATCTAATCAGAAACTGTTCTAGAACTCAAAACACGGATATAGAATTAACCAAATTTCTTTGCGAGAATTCTCTAAGTCTAAGTGTAGCAAACCAAACTTTCGTTTGCGAGAACTAACATATTAAACCAGCATTAAATTCCAAGTTTGATATGTTCACAATTAACCTAAACCAAACTTTCGTTTGCGAGAAGTTTAATTGCTCATCTAGGTTCTTTCTAGCTAAATTAACCAACTTTCGCTGCATTAATCAGCCTAACATCATAATTCTGATTAGCTACTTCAGATTAAGCATTAAGAACAACCTAAACAAAGAACTAGCAGATATGAATCCCTACAGATTTATTTAAACTATAGTTCCATGAAATCCCTAATGAGAATCCTTCAACCTAACAGGTAAACTACTCAGACATGTTCATTGAGACAGAAAATATCATAAGTAGAAAATCAAATATCATTAAACAGAATAATCAACAGGGGTTCGAAATCAAGTCTCTTTCGAGAACAAGATCAGCCCCTAAGGCTCTCTGAAATAAAATAAAACTAAAGTAAAGCGTAGCCTAAACAATGACTTAAAAACTCTTATATAATGGTCTAAAGTCGGCTGGGGCTTCTTTGTAATTATGGAAACTTCTGGGCAAAGTTGCAATATCCAATTCTTCTCATTAAACGCTCGCGAGAATGTCTGCGTCGACCTTGCATCGATCGTTGCCACAAGTGTATCGATCGATGCAGGTCTGTGAATTCGACAGTGAAGTCCATCTCTCGGGTTAAATCTCCAAAATGCTCCAGAATGCTCCAACAACTCCAATTCCGCTCCAAACGTGTCTAGACCTGTAAACATAACTAAAAGACTCCAAAACATCGTAAAAGACTCGATAAATAACACATATACCATGGTTAAAAACCCTAAAATCCATGGTATATCAACGTTCGATGTGAACATGGTCTTCTTTTCAGCTTGGAATACTGATCCTGGTAGTTATTTTCCCATTTTGTTCTTCTTTTATATTTGGATGTTTGCTATTGTTTACGTGGCTCGTCTTTGAATCTGCATATTTTGTTCTGCAGATTGCTCCTTTTCTGGTTTCTGGACTGCGGATTTCTCTGAGAATTTGATGAAGATGAAGGCTCATCTTCCGATACTCTGGCCTTCGAGGAGGAATAAAGATGACAAGGCTCTTTTTGATTTGAGGGTTCATGCTTGTTTTAAGAAAATTGATTCAGGTATGGATCCTTCCGCCCTCCCCCTTTTTCTTTCTTGCGGCATGGCGTCCTCCTATTGACCTTTTGAATGTTTTGTCAGAATTTTTGGGGTTGCTATCTCCTGGCCGTCTGGCTAATGTGTCGCTATCTCCTCGTCTTCATGGAAAACGTTGTAAGGTTTTTGAGTGAGGACCGTGATCGCCCTGTTGCGAGTTATTCCTCTGGGGAATTTGCTTCGTTTGCAGGGGGTCCGCCTGTTATTGATCTAAAGACGAGTCCCATTATTGCGGAGCAGGTTGTCGCGCGGTCGTCTGCTGCTGGTGGAAGCTGGAGTGAGGGGGTTATTTTTGCGGAGATAGAGGTTGGTTGTGACCTTGGACGGGACCGGAAGGTCCCGTCTGATCAGATGTCCATTCCTGATTTTGGTGCTCTGGGAACGGGGCCCGCGCTTCCTGAGGGGGAACGTGTTGGTTACGTGGCTTCCGACGCTTTGCACGTTGGAGTTGCTGAGAAGGATCACGTGAGGAGAGACCGGGACGATCGGGAGCCTGATCTGATGGATTTTTCTTGGTCGTATCATTATACGGGAATGACTCCTTTGGTGGACAATAAATTGTCATGTGCCAATCTACTCCAGCTAATCGCGGTAAAGCCTCCTCGGAAGTTGTTTCCTGTCGTTGAGATGCTCAGGCCCGATCTCCAGGAGAATTTCAATCTATGTGTTGTTAATGTACGTTTTGTTGGTCCTTTTTATTGTTTTGCTGGGCTAGGTATTTGGCTGACCGTTTCCCTCTCTTTCTCTTCTCCTTTTTTTTGTAGTCGGCTGTTGTTTTCAACCGGCTTAGGGATTGCTACGAGCTTGACATGAAACATTCCAGGTCGACAAGTGGCGTTCTCAGAGAACAGGTCGACGAGTTGTGTGGTTCAGCTCGTGAGTTGGAGGCTGCTCGCGAACAGCTTAGGGAAGCTGAGGTGTCCGCAGCTGCTCTGGTGCTTGAGAGGCAAGGTGTTGAGGATCTCGAAAAGAGAGTTGTAGGCCTCGAGGGTGCGAATCGTGATGAGCATCTCAAGGTCGATCGCCTGAGATGACTTCTCAATGTGACGAGTTACAGGCTTCTTTTGACGAGCGTCTTTTGGTTGAACAGAGAGCTTGTTATAAAATGCTCGCCGACCATCTTGTGAAGTTGAGATTGGAGAGGGAGCGGAAAGAGCATTATGTCGGGAAGCTTCTTGTTCTTAATCAAGTGGTTGCCATTCTTGGTGCATACCGTGGTTCAGGAAGGAATCCATGTTCCTCCCGCGTTGATCACTCAGTTGGAGCTAGATGAGCCTTTGCTTCGTCAAGAAGTTAGTGCGTTGAAGCCTGTTGCTCCTGACTCTCATGACCCGTTTGCTTTGCCTTTTTCTGTCAATATGGCGGTTATCCCTGAGGAGCCGGGCACTTTAGATTAGTTTCCCGTTTTGTAAAGCGGTTATGTTTCTTAGGTTTTATTGTGGGAGGTGCCCACCTTTTGGCCTTCTCCCCCCTTTTTTGTAGCGGACTTTGGTGGTTCCTGACTGTGTGTAAACACTTATCATGTTTTTCTTGTGATTGCTTATTGTGTTTCGATCTTGTTTTCGTGCCCGTGCTCGGAAACATTTTAATGTACTTTGGCGGTATTTTTTCTTTGGTTTCCGAATTTTGTCGTTCGTATTTATTGCTTCTTGACAGTTGTTTTTGGGGAGGTGAGCCGCTGTCTTTGCATTGAAGGTTGCGTTGGTAACCGTTGTGCTGCTTTGAAAACCGTTCCCTTTTTGGTTATAAATACTCCCCTTTTTCTTTTGTTTTGCCGACTGGGTCTATGTCTTTGGCTGGTAAACTGCCGTGTTCAGGTGGACCTTGGCGGTGTGGCTGTCAATACCGAGAGCCTCTCCTACTTATTGTCTTTGCGGGTTTGAGGGCGGTTTCGATGTGTCACTGATTTTAGTAATGCGACGGGGGTTACCTTTTTGATATATCATGGTTTTCTAGGTTTTCAACCATGATATAGTTGTGTATATTGAGTCTTTAACCTAGTTTTTCGAGTCTATTGAGTCTTCTACAGGTAGGCTTGTGTTTGGAGCAAAGAGTGGGATTATAGGACGTTTCTGGTGATTTGTGCAATGAACTAAAGTTGGTGTCTCGGCCACGACTGGATGTCGACCGACACTAACCTTGGTGTCGGTCGACACTGAGCGTGAGAGAAGCTATACGCCGAGTTGAGACAAGTTTCAAAGAATTGCAAAAAGACCCCGAGTTTCTCCTAATTCTAATCTAGCCCCAAAACGAGTTTATGAGTTTTAATTAGGTTTTCAGACTGATTATTCAGTTGATCTTGTTCTTACTTTGTTCTTGCTTTTGGAGATTGAGAGATTTGCTAGGGGCTGATTCTTGCTACTTGTAACCTTGAGAGAAGGATTTCGAACCCCTTTATCTTATCTATTCAGTCTTTCGGTTTTCTATTCATGATGTGTTGTTTAATTGATAATATGTCTGAGTAGTAACCTAATTAGATTTAGGAATTTTCATAAGGGTTTTATGCATGTTTAGATAACTGATTTATTAGGATCCATAATCTGTTCGTTCATCACCTAAGTTGTGTTTGATACTGAATTCGGGACTGATCACCTACGATTTAGATCTGAGATAATTAACTTAGCACGAGAGTGTGAGTTATAATCTGAGTAAACTTAGTGTGAGCAATTTGACTAGATACAAAGAGATTTGATTTAGGAGAATTGTGAACCGATAGAACATGTTCTTAATGCTTGTTTAGAACTCTAGGATCACAAAGAGATTTGGATCGCTAGGTTGCTAGATATAGAAACAATCTCAGCGAGAGTTGGATTGTTTAGGATTTTGTTTCTAGTTCTTGAACCTGTGTTTAATCTGAATCCGGTAGTTAAGTATCTGACAATGCATAATCCCCGAGAACTTCCTAAGTGACGCTTTTCTCCTATTGAAAACACTCCCTTGTTTACTTTGCTTTCCTTTACTGCTTTCTTCTGATTGATTTAGCTTGACTTGAGAACATACAATCTATCTTGTGAGTCGTGAGTCCTTGTGGATTCGATACCCTAAGTACTACATTCGCATCACTGTGCACTTGCAGTAGAATAGGATAAAACTCTGAGCCTATCAAGTTTTTGGCGCCGTTGCCGGGGACTCAACTGAGTTCGCCGATAGATTTTGTTTTAAAGTTTAGTCTAAGTCCTTTTTATTTCCTTGTTACTGATTTTTCTCGGTTTGGCTTGTTTTGTTGAGAAAATCGACAGAAGCTCTCAGTGTCGACCGACACCTCCTTAGTGTCGCCCGACACCACTCACGATTTCAGACTTGAGATCACTGTATGCCAAGTCGACATACCCGAAGCAACCAGAGTGAAGAACTTTTGAACCTCAGACTTGAGGAGCTTGCTAAAATTGAGAGAACGAACAGAAAGGGTCAAAAAACAAGAATGATGAACAATCGTTTGATTTTGATACCAGATGCTGAAGGAGTTCTGAGAGACCCACAGAACAACCCATACAATGATCAGAGGCAAAGGATTGACGCTGAGGGACGCGTAATCCCTGAACCTGAACAGCCTCAAGGTCAGGGGCAGATGGTCAATGCTGGAGGTAATGGACACCAACCTAATCCTCCTGCTACTGAGAGGACTCTTGCTGATTACAACCGACCATATGAGTTTTATGCTAACCGGTCAGCAATTGTACCTCCTCCTTTTGAAAGGAGTGAGTTTGAGCTCAAGACTGTCTACTATACACTTCTGAGACAGCATCCTTTCCATGGTCTTCCCAATGAGCAACCCATGGACCACATTGAGGATTTCGAAGCCTTTGTCACTGGGATGGAGCACAATGGAGTGGGTTATGACTTCCTTTTCCTCAAGATTTTTCCATACTCTCTTGCTGGAGAAGCTGCTGCTTGGCTTAAGCAACTTCCACCTGAGAAATTAACTACTTGGGATGCAGTGAAGAGAGAATTCCCGCAACATTTCTATGATGATGCTCGCTCAGATCAGCTCAGACAGGATCTTCTGACATTCACTCAAGGACCTATAGAGCCATTTAAGCCTGCTTGGGGTGAGGTTTAAGAGGTACCAACGAGATTGTCCTCATCATGGATTCTCTGAAGTTCAGCTGCTGGGAATTTTCTTCAGAGGTGTGGATCTCTGGTACCAGTCTGTGTTAGATGCTGCCAACAATGGCAACTTCAACAAAAAGACTCCTGAACAAGCTAGAGTGTTGATTGAGAACTTGGTGAGCAGCAACAGTGCTAAAACTACAGATCAGAGAAGGAAAGAGTCTGGTGGAAAACTGGATCATCTACAGATGGCTGAGATGCAGAACAAGTTGGATTCTGTTCACATCTTGTTGACTAGTAAGAAGCATGTCCACTTTGCTTGGGATGTTGAAGAGTTTGGACCTGAAGAAGGCTGCACAGAAGAGGATGTGAACTACATAGGTGGTTCTGGATTTCAAGGAAACAGGTTTGGAAATCAGCAGAACAACAAGTTCCTTAATGGTGGATAGAAGAGTACTTTCACAAGCAATCAAAACTCTTCTGGATATGGTCAGAATACTAGTTACCAGAAGTCTTTTCAGCAGAACAACTCTTATCAGAGGACCTATGGATCATCTTCCTATCAAACACCTCATGCTACTAATGCTCAAGAGAGTAAACTGGAAGCTATGATGGAGCAGTTGCTGGAAGGTCAGACAAAGACTGTTGTGGATTTCAACAAGAAGATAGATGTTGTATATGCTGATTTGAATGAGAATTTTGAATCCTTGAGTACACATATGAAGCAATTGGATTCTCAAGTTGCTCAAACTGCTGGAGCTGTTAAGAGGCAAGCCGGGTTCCTTCCGTGAAGCACAAATACCAACCCCAAGCATCACTGCAATGCCATATCACTGCGGAGTGGGAAGGAGCTGCACACCATCCCTATTAGGCAGATTAGTGATAAGGAGATCGAAGAGATAGAATAATTTGAAGAAGAGTATGAAGCTATGAAACGAGCGTCGACCGACACTGCCCTGTACGTCAGGCGACACCAAATTCTTCGAGTCCTCATGACGAACGGAAATCGACCGAGATCGATTGTGAGGTCGACGACAGATCAAAATTGACCAATGCCGACCGACAACAAGCTGATGTCGGTCGACACCAACAATGTACAGACTCTGATGTTACGCAGAAAGCCCTTATAGCTGGTGGGAAAGTGTATAAACCCAAAGTACCTTTCCCGAGAAACCCGAAGCAGTCTAAGTTTGAACGGTTCATGGCTAAATACATGGCTATGCTGAGCAAGCTCACTCTCCCAATGCCATTGATGGATGCTATCAACAACAACCCAGTGTTGAAGAGATGTTTGAAGCAGATGTTGACTTCTGACATGGGAGATGAAGAGAGTTTAATGATGATCACTGAAGTCTGTAGTGCTGTCATCTTAAATAGAGTTCCCGAGAAGCAAAAGGATCCTGGAAGCATTATCTTGGACTGTACCATCTTCAGAGACAGATTTGAGAGGTCACTTTGTGATTTAGGTTCAAGTGTCAATCTGATGCCATATTCAGTCGCTAAGCAGATAGGAATGACAGATTTTACACCAACTAGGATCTCTTTGATCCTGGCTGATCGCTCCATAAGGATTCCCGAAGGTCTCTTGAAAGATATACCAGTGAAGATTGGTGAATTTGTTATCCCAATTGACTTCGTGGTCCTACAGTACAATGATGAGCCTAAGGACCCTCTTATCCTAGGCAGACCATTCTTGGCGACAGCTGATGCAATCATTGATGTGAAGAGAGGAAAGATTGGACTGAATGTGGGTGATCTGGTGATGAATTTTGACATGGACAAGTTGATGAGACATCCCACCATTGATGGACAGATCTTCTATGTTGATCCAATTGAGAATCTGGCTGCAGAAGTTCATAAATCGAATGCATTCTGTCGACCCTTTGGAGAGAGCCTTAATGAGTTCCGAGCATGAGTTGGAGATGGAGGATGAAGCTGCTACTGGATATCTGAGGCTAATGGACGCTACTGAGCAAGTTATGAACTTGGAAGTGGCCGATGACATTCAGTGTCGACCGACACCACAAGCTAATCGGTCGACACCAGTTACACAGGATTGGAGCGAGGAGAAAGCTCCAAAGATTGAGTTGAAGCAGCTACCTGCAGGCCTCAAATCCGCATTCTTAGGTAAGAACTCCACTTATCCTGTCATTGTCAATGCTGATTTGAATAACGCAGAACTCACTTTACTGTTAAGCAAGCTGCGTAAGCATCGCAAAGCTCTTGGCTATTCTCTTGATGATATTTCAGGTATCTCTCCGGACTTGTGCATGCATAGGATACACCTTGAGGATGAGAGCATGGTCGTCAATTAAGAACCAGAGGCGTTTGAATCCTAACCCGAAAGAGGTTGTGAAGAAGGAAATCATGAAGCTGCTGCAAGCTGGGATCATCCACCCTATTTCAGACAGTAACTGGGTCAGCCTAGTTCATGTGGTTCCTAAGAAGGGAGGAGTCACAGTGGTGAAGAATGAAAAGAATGAGCTAATTCCTACGAGGACAATCACTGGTCACAGGATGTGCATAGACAACAGGAAGTTGAATGCAGCCACCAGAAAAGACCACTTTCCACTCCCTTTCATTGATCAGATGTTGGAAAGGTTGGTGAATCATCCTTACTACTTCTTTTTGGATGGTTATTCTGGTTTCTTTCAGATCTCTATCCACCCAGAGGACCAGAAGAAGACCACATTTACCTGTCCCTCTGGCACCTTTGCATACCGCAGAATGCCTTTCGGAATGTGTAATGCCCCTGCAACATTTCAGAGATGTATGATGTCTATCTTCACAGACATGATAGAGGATTTTATGGAGGTCTTCATGGATGATTTCTCTGTCTACAGACCATCTTACCATGCTTGTCTAGATAATCTATGCAAAGTGCTAGCTCGCTGTGAGGAAAAGCACCTGGTTGTTTTGAATTGGGAGAAATGCCATTTTATGGGCAAGAATGGCATTGTACTTGGGCATAGAGTTTCTGAGGTAGGAATTGAGGTGGACATAGCTAAGATTGAAGTGATGACAGGATTGCCAGCACCGGATTCAGTCAAGAGAATAAGGATTTTTCTTGGGCATGCTGGTTTTTACAGGAGATTTATTAAAAACTTCAGCAAGATAGCTAGACCACTTACTGCACTCCTCTGCAAGGATGTGAAGTTTGAGTTCACAGATGAGTGTCACGCTGCATTCAAGGAGCTGAAACAAGCCTTGATCTCAGCTCCAATTGTGCAACCACCGGACTGGACTCTTCCTTTTGAGGTAATGTGTGATGTCAGTGACTATGCTGTAGGAGCTGTGCTTGGGCAACAGAAAGACAGGAAACTCCATGCTATCTATTATGCCAGTAGAACTCTCGATGAAGCTCAAAGAAATTATGCAACCACTGAGAAGGAATTGTTGGCAGTTGTGTTTGCATTCGAGAAGTTCCGCCCCTATCTGATTGGATCCAAGGTAGTTATGCATACTGACCATTCCGCGCTTAAGTATCTGATGCAGAAGAAAGATGCTAAGCCAAGGCTACTAAGATGGATTTTGTTACTCCAAGAGTTTGACATAGAGGTGAGGGACAAGAAAGGGGTAGAGAATGGTGTTGATGGTCATTTATCACGGATTAGATCGATGAGGACGTTCCTATAGATGATTTTCTACAAGAGGAGAACATCTACAAGGTTGAGACAGGATTTCAGGCCATTTTTGCGAGTTCACTGCCTTCTACACGGGTTGCAGAGAAGGTTTCGGTTTACACCCAGTTCATGTCGGTCGACACCCGACTCGAAAAAGCGGACGATAATCGATCACCCTCGACACCGTTTGGCCGATTAGGGACAATGTCGGTCGACATCAACCTTGATGTCGGTCGACACCAGTCGCGATTGCAGGCTGTTGTTCTCGATGATGAAGCTGACATGTACATAGTTGCAGTCGCCCAAGGTTCTCTCTCCACTAGACCTTGGTACGCTGACATAGCCAACTACCTTTCTGCAAATGATGAGCCTGAAGTGTTTAAAGGCTATGCTAAGAAGAAGTTCCTTAGGGAAATTATGCACTATTATTGGGATGAGCCCTACTTGTACAAGCACTGCTCTGATGGTATCTACAGACGTTGCATTGCTGAGTGTGAAGTTGATGATGTGTTATACCACTGCCATGGTTCTGAGTATGATGGACACTTTGCTACATTCAAGACAGTGTCTAAGGTTCTTCAAGTAGGCTTTTAGTGGCCTACAATGTTCAAGGATGCTCAGTTATTCATCTCTCAGTGTGATGTGTGTCAGAGGAGGGGGAAGATCAGCAAGATACATGAGATGCCACAAAACTTCATCCTCGAGGTTGAAGTCTTTGACTGCTGGGGCATCGATTTCATGGGTCCGTTCCCATCTTACTATGGGAACCGGTACATATTGGTTGCTGTGGACTATGTGTCCAAATGGATTGAAGCGATTGCAAGTCCGACCAATGACTCTTCGGTAGTTCTTAAGCTGTTTAAGACTATCATCTTCCCTAGATTTTGAGTGCCTAGGATTGTGATAAGTGATGGTGGCTCTCACTTCATCAACAAGGTATTTGAGAAGTTGCTTAAGAAGCATGGTGTGAATCATCGTGTGGCTACTCCATTTCACCCTCAGACTAGTGGACAAGTTTAGGTTTCAAACCGACAGATCAAGGAGATTCTGGAGAAGACAGTGGGAAAGACTAGGAAGGACTTGTCTGTTAAGCTGGATGATGCTTTGTGGGCCTACAGGACTGCGTTTAAGACGCCACTAGGGATTACACCATTCCGTCTCCTCTATGGGAAAGCCTGTCACCTTCCAGTTGAACTTGAGCACAAGGCTAGATGGGCTGTCAAACAAATGAACTATGACCTCAAGCCTACAACTGAGAGAGGTCTGATACAACTTAATGAGTTATATGAGATTCGCCACCATGCGTATGAGAACTAAAAGCTGTACAAGGGGCGTAAAAAGGTATATCATGATAAGAAGATCATCTCACGCAACTTCGAACCCAATGATCAGGTACTTCTCTATAACTCTTGTTGAACATTGTTTCCTGGGAAGTTGCGTTCTCGTTGGTCAGGTCCATTCACCGTTAAGGAGGCTAGACCTCACAGAGCTGTTATCCTGATGAATTCCAAAGGCGAGGAGTTCACAGTCAATAGGCAAAGGGTGAAACATTACTGGGCGAAAGCTGAAATTCCAGAAGCAACATTGTCCATCTGGATAATCCACCCAATGCCTGACCGCATTACGGTCAAGCTATTGACGTTAAACGAGAGCTGAGTGGGAGGCAACCCACTGTAGGTTAGTTTTTCGTTTCTTTTTTAGTCTTTGTCCTTGAGTCTCTTGATTTTTTTGGTTCTTGCATGTTGGGGTCGTGTAGGACAGGTCTGCAGACATCAGTGTCGGTCGATATCGCCATTGATGTCGGTCGACACCAAACTCGAAACACGGATGGAAATTGACCACGCTCGATTACGAGTAAATCGATGTTGACCAAAGGCTAATGTCGCCCGACGTAGTCTGTGTGTCGGTCGATATCGATTGCGACAACATGTAAGATTTATGTTCCTCAAGTTCTCGGTTACTTATACCTTGATTTCTCCTGATCTCATGCTACGATTGCACTGGGGACAGTGCAGTCTAAGTGTGGGGGAGGTGGCTACTGACATGGTCTTTTGTTTTCTGTCAGTCCCTTGTTTTCAGTTGTTTTCAAAATTGTTTTATTGAGTCAAAATGTGTATGAAACTATGATTTTTTCGAAGAAATTTTTCAGTGGAACAGGAACTAAGTGACCATTGGACAGACTTGCAGTAATTCTATGACTATTAGAAAACCCCAAACGGATCAACTTACCAAGGACACCCGTATCTAACCAGGTATTCAGAGGATCCATCACTAACTTCACCTCTAAACTTGACTTGATTTTCTTACTTAGGGGCTTGAGATCTCTGGATCGGATTCCTCTGATGTACTTGACACAGCCTGTGATCCTGTTTGAGTATGGTTCCTGATTTTCCCCTCTCTTGAAAGTAAAAAAAGAGATTAAAACCGAGGATAAGCTAGTAGCTTCGAAGTGGTCACATGCCCCTATTACCTCCTGTGTATCCATGGAAAGATCCAAAGTTACACCCCGAATAAAAAGGGAAGATCACTGATAGAAAAATAAAATGATACCCAGTGGGAAAAAATCAGTGCTAAGGGAGAAAGGGAAAATAAAGGAACCATAAACCGACAGTTTGATGGTCAAGTACTGACTGAGTTGAGTCCATGTGTCCTCTGATCGATACTCCCTCTGTGAAACTGTACCTAATTGTATACAGAGGTTAGTGTGGTGAACTTGAATATCCTGACTTGATTTTGGAGTTCACTTGGGACAGTTGCTAAGTGTGGGGGAACTATATTGTGGTCTTGAAATCTGCAGGAAAGTTTTCAGTGGTTTACTAAGTGAATGTGAATGTGAAATTTCCTAGGACGAAATGAGTTTCTGAGTTTTTAAACCTCTTTCTTATGCTTTAGTTCTTTTGCTTGCTTGAGGGCAAGCAAGAGCTAAGTGTGGGGGAGTTGATATATCATGGTTTTATAGGTTTTCAACCATGATATAGTTGTGTATATTGAGTTTTAACCTAGTTTTTCGAGTCTATTGAGTCTTCTACATGTAGGCTTGTGTTTGGAGCAAAGAGTGAGATTATAGGACGTTTCTGGTGATTTTTGCAATGAGCTAAAGTTGGTGTCTCGGCCACGACAGGATGCCGACAGACACTAACCTTGGTGTCGGTCGACATTGAGCGAGAGAGAAGCTATACGCCGAGTTGAGACAAGTTTCAAAGAATTGCAAAAAGACCCCGAAGTTTCCCCTAATTCTAATCTAGCCCCAAAACAAGTTTAGGAGTTTTAATTAGGTTTTCAAACTCATTATTCAGTTGATCTTGTTCTTACTTTGTTCTTGCTTTTGGAGATTGAGAGATTTGCTAAGGGGCTGATTCTTGCTACTTGTAACCTTGAGAGAAGGATTTCGAACCCCTTTATCTTATCTATTCAGTATTTCGGTTTTCTATTCATGATGTGTTGTTTAATTGATAATATGTCTGAGTAGTAACCTATTTAGATTTAGGAATTTTCATAAGCGTTTTATGCATGTTTAGATAACTGATTTATTAGGATCCACAATTTGTACGTTCATCACCTAAGTTGTGTTTAATACTGAATTCTGGACTGATAACCTAGGATTTAGATCTGAGATAATTAACTTAGCACGAGAGTGTGAGTTATAATCTGAGTAAACTTAGTGTGAGCAATTTGACTAGATACAAAGAGATTTGGTTTAGGAGAATTGTGAACCGATAGAACCTGTTCTTAATGCTTGTTTAGAACTCTAGGATCACAAAGAGATTTGGATCGCTAGGTTGCTAGATATAGAAACAATTTCAGCGAGGGTTGGATTGTTTAGCATTTTGTTTCTAGTTCTTGAACCTGTGTTTAATCTGAATCCGGTAGTTAAGTATCTGACAATGCATAATCCCGAGAACTTCCTAAGTATGACGCTTTTCTCCTATTGAAAACACTCCCTTGTTTACTTTGCTTTCGTTTACTGCTTTCTTCTGATCAATTTAGCTTGACAAGAGAACATACAATCTATCGTGTGAGTTGTGAGTCCTTGTGGATTCGATACCTAAGTACTACATTCGCATCACTGTGCACTTGCAGTAGAATAGGATAAAACTCTGAGCCTATCACTTTTCTTGGGCTCGCTGCCTTGACGTGAGCGTGCAGCTCATTCGTTTGGGCGTTTGTGTGTTCCTTTCCAATTTTGCGTTGCCATTTTTCTTCTTAATATTCCCTTTATGTTCTTTTTGCAGGGTGGGGAGCCAGGGGTCGGGCTGGCTCTCCTTCTCTTTTGGTGAGGGAGATGCCCTTTTGGGGGGTGTGGTCGTCGTTAGACTGTTCAGGATATCGATGGGGTCTATTCTTGGGGCTTAGTCGGTGTAGTGGGGTCGGCTTTTACCCCAGCTTGGACTGCTTCGATTAGTTGCCTTTGTTCGAATCCTCTGCTTTTCTGAGGGCGGCTTTGCAGGGAACAGCCGTTTGATGCGGCGCTTGTTGTGCGGATTTCCGTTTGTTCGTTGTCATTGTTTTGTTTTTGGTTTCCCTTGTAGTAGGGGACGTGAGTTCTGGTTCGGATGAGACCGTTTTCAAGAAATAAGATTCTCTTTTTTTATGCATTTTTCTTTTGTTTGTTTCCTTGTAATTTTGACAAGAATATAATGGAAGAAAGGGGAGACTCATTATTGTCTTCCTCCATATATTTCTTTTTGTGTTGTTTGCGGGTCGTTTCTCGGCTTTGGGCGATATCAAATTTTAGGCGCGAGTGCGTGCCCTGTTATCTTGTCTTTGATTTTCTCGAAAAGAAACAATGCTCACCCATTTATACACATATGTTTGTGAGTGCGAGCTTTGGCTCGGCTTACCTCGTCATTTTTTGAGTCACGTAGGCGCGAGTACGTGCTCGGCTTATCATGTGGAGTCCCTGGACATAGTTGTGCGAAGGAGGTTCGGCTTACAAAACTTTTCCTAAGGACTCGTGCGAGGTCTGGGCCCGGCGTACAAAGATGTGACGCAATATGTCATTGTGCATGGGACACGTGTTTATTTAATCGATCATTTGGCAAAAATGTTGATAGTTAGTTATTAGGGGGCTAAGTCGTACGAAAGTGCATAAAGATTTTTGACTTTAAGAATATAAAGGTGAGTGCACCCCATATGGGTTGCCTACGTACTCTCCGAGGAGAGATCAAGTCGAGTGTAGTTCTTTTCGGTTTTTACAATAACATGGAAAAAACTTGCTTTTACCTTTGGTGGTTGTGGTCTGGTAATGCCACTAGAAGGTGTTGGAGTGCTCCGAGATGATTGACGTGTTTTCTCTTCTCGTAGTGAGACTTTTTCTGCTTTTGTTCGTCACGATTACCTGTTCGATATGCCCGGAGAGTTTGAATGGCTCGGCCATGTCGCTGGTGTGGTTGGTGAAGGGCTTTCACAATCTTGATGCTCGCGGGGTTCTTTTGAAGGCGAGGTTGACTGAGCTGTTTGGTTCTAGCGTGATTTTGACGGCCTTCTGACCGCCAGAACGGAACTTGATGGTAAGCGTGTCGTTATAGCTCATCCCGAAATTTGCTCGATTTTCCATGGTAGGAATGATTTCCTCGTTTTTCCCAATTTCACGGTGATGGTCTTGTCCGCTCGTCATTGCGTGCTGGCGTCCTTGGTGCGCTCCTGTGTTGATTGCTCCGAGCTGTTTGAAGTTGATGATCCTCCAGTGGTTGCGTGAGCACTTTCGCCTGTTATGAAGGTTTTTTCGTGGTCTTTGTGGCGAGTTTGTTTAGGCTGTACTGCGACAGTCGTTTCCTGTTTCTCCCACCGCTGGTCAGGCCGCTCTAACTGCTCTTCTTTGAATATGGACTGTTCTTCCATTTCTTGTCTTTCGGGGGAGTTCGTTGGCATGCTTTGATCGGCTGGGACCGCCGCTTCGCTTTGATATTTTCTGAGTAGGAGACTTCGTAGGTGCCGACATTCGGTGGTGTCGTGTCCGGATCGCTGGTGGAAAATGCAGAAAAGCCGGTCTTGGTTGTCGATTCGTATGGGCTTTCTTTGTGCCCAGTGTTGCTGGTTGACGCTGTGGTACGTCCCTGGCCTCTTCCTTTTTTCACTGAGACGTCCTTGTGTGGACTCCCTTATGCTCTCGGTCGAAGAGAACTTTTTTATCAGCGAGTTCCTTTTTTCTTTCGTTGCGGTGAAGCTTGACGCCCGGAGAAGGGCGTCTTCGAGGGTTAGTGCTTTGTTTGTCATTAGCTCGTAGCGGAGAGGCGACTCGTGCCAGAGCCCGTATCGCAGCGCTGAGAGCCCTTCTTTGTCTGCCACAGGGACTCTGGAAGCGGTGGCTTCAAATCTATTGATGTACGATCTAAGAGATTCCCTCGGACCTCGGTTTATGGCCCATAAATCGTTGTTAGGAGTTTCTTCTTGGTCAATCACAGAGTGGCTTGAGAAAGGCGGTTGATAGTTGGTGATAACTGTCGATAGAATGTGTTTCCAGACATGAGAACCAGTCGAGGGCTGCGACACCTAATTTTTCGACGAAGAGTCGACAGTAACCAGCGTCGCGTTCTTCTGGGGGGAGTCGCCTTCGTGCTAATGCGGTGTTGAAATCCGTCTGGTATCAGCGCGGGTTTGAATTTCCTTCGTAGATTGGCAGCTTGATTCCCTCGAGGTGCCCGACCGTCGTGCTTGTTATTCTTACTGTGAATGGCGTGCTCCGCTTTTCTTCGTGGGGTTGGTCGTCCGGGGACGAGTTGTGCATTCCGGATTCGTATAACGTTTTGCAGGTCAGATGTGTCCTTGGTGATCTGTGCTCGCCGTGTTTGCTAGTGGTTGCTTGGTGCCGGGTCACTTCGCTCGTTGGTTGGTAGCCGTTGTTGTTTTTGGTCAGTTCGTCGATCAACTCTTCTAGAGTCTTGGTGAGAGGATATGGACCTCGATTTGGGACGTCGGGAGCTATGTTTCTTAGCTCGTAGCCTTGAGGGGTGTAGGCTGCTACGATTTCGACTGATTGATTGCTTGTGTTCCTGATTTCCTGAGAACTCCTGAAACCTAACGCTTCGCTTCCTTGCTCACAAACTCGCCTGCTACTGATTTACTTTTCTGCTCTGCTTTTAGTTTAATCACCTTTGCTTTCTCCTAGTTTAATCTTTTCTGTTCTTATCTATCGTTGACCGGAGTCCCTGTGGATTCGATACCCTAAGTACTACATCTACATCACTGTGCACTTGCAGTTAGTATAGGGATTAATTCTTGACCTATCAGCTCTCGGCCAAAACGTCCCAAAAGTCCCAAAATGCTCCAAATATCTCCAATTAGCTCCAAACCTGATTAAACCTGTAAAAGACTCTAAACAAAGACAAAAGACACTAAAAAACACATCTATATCATGGTCTAAAATGGGTAAAAACCATGATATATCAACTCCCCCACACTTAGCCTTTGCTTGCCCTCAAGCAAAACATAGAACTAAAACATGGTGAAGAGGTTTGAAAACTCTTCAGAAACTCATTTCATCCTAGAAGCTACAATACTCAGATTCCCCTTAGTAAACTACTGAAAGAATCAATCACAGGATATCAAGACCAACATGTACTTCCCCCACACTTAGCAACTGTCCTAGGTAAACTCCACAATCACATTCAAGCATTCAAATTCTCCCTACTGACTTCTGCAAGTATTTAAGTGCGGTCTCACCTAAGGAGTATCGATCAAAGGGCACATGGATTTTTACCTTATCAGCTCTAGACCACCATACTATCTTTCTCTAGTCCCTTTCTTCTCTTTCCCTTCTTTAACAACTAATTTTTCCCCACTGGGTATCATTTTATTTTTTTTTATCAGTGTTCTTCCCGTTATGGGGTGTACTTTGGACACATTCCATGGACCACATGAGAGAAAATAGTGTTTGCTACCATTCCCATGACCACTTCGGAGTTACTAACTCATCCTCAGTTTATTATCTTTTTTTTTTTTTTTACTTTATAGAAGGGGAGAAGGGAACTAAATAGGATATGTTGACAGGCTGTGTCAGAACTAACAAGGGAATCCGACACAAAGTATACCAAGCCTTTAGGTGAGAAATCTAAGTCAGTATTAAGGTTGAAGTCAGTGAAGGATCCTCTGATACCTGAAGTGATGTGGGTGTTCCCAGTAGGTTGATCTGTGATGGGGTTTTCTAATAGTCAGAGATAGATCCTGCAACTTCATCCCAATGGTTACTTAAGTTCCTGCAAGTCTTGTAAATCTTCTCAGAAAATCATAGTTTCTTACTTAAACAATTTTGACTCAATAAAACAAATTTTTTTTGAAAAACGGACTGACTCTTAAGAAAACAGAAAACAAAAGTCAGTAGCACCTCCCCCACACTTAAGACACACTGTCCCCAGTAGTGTCCAGCGAAGGATCGGTAAAAAGAAAATAAAAAAAAATTGAAAAGGTGAAATTATGTCTGTCGGGTTACCTCTGTCGCTCAGGCATTGACCGATGCACTAAGTGCATCGACCGTTACTTGGCGATTTTCGTGTATGGTCGATCGTTGCTCAAGAGCGCAACGATCGCTGCAATGCGATTCCTTTCGTGTTGTGACGATCGACACAGAAGTGCGTCGATCGTTGCACTGCGATTTAACCGAGACCTGCAAACATAAACTCACCAGAAACAAAAACAAACGTAAAATCCTAACAAAAACACCAAAAATTAAGTAGAAAAACACCAGTACCTAATGGTGGGTTGCCTCCCACCCAGCGCTTGTTTAAGGTCAATAGCTTGACCGGACGGATGGGAATTTTCAAGTACCAGGAGGTCCTGACAGAGACTTTTTCTGTCTCTGTTCAAGTCTCCTCATCCAAGGTGGTGAGTAGGCTGTTGCGGAATGCTCATGTCCAAGAAAAGATGGAGTGAAATGTGCTCCAGGATCTATAACCATGGTATGATCAGGCTGCTCAAAATCTGCGTCCCTTATGGTGAATGTCTGCCCATCTATCAGTGGCTTTCGCAGCTTATCCATCTCATAGTGCAGTGGTTCATCTCCCAGATGGAGGTCTACCAAGCTGTTCCTAACATCAATCAACGCTCCTGCTGTAGCCAAAAAGGGTCTCCCAAGCAATAATGCTTCATCCGGATCACAGTCATATCTCAGCACAAGGAAGTCCGTTGGAACTAAGTAGTTTCCAACTCTCACCGGAATGTCCATAAGGAGTCCTTCAGGAACTCGTATGGACTGATCAGCTAGGACAAGAGAAGTCCTAGTAGGAGTAAAATCCAACATACCCAGCTTCTCTGCCACAGAGTAAGGCATCAAACTTCCAGCAGCTCCTAAATCACACAGAGAGCGTCTAAAACTATCCTCAAAGATAGAACAATCCAATACAAAGACTCCAGGATCAGGCAGCTTCTTCGGGACCTTAGTTAGCAGAACATCACTAATATGCTGAGGAACTATTATCACCCAGTCTTTCAGATCATCATCCAGGGGCAACATCTTGTTCAGGTACCTCTGTACACATGGATGATAAGGTGGATCATCAGAAGTTGGAATTTCTTCCAATTCTTCACCAATCCCTTCTAATTTCTTCAGCTCTTCAATCTCTTGCCTAATCACTTCAGACACTGAGGAGTGTTGTCTAAAAATCTGTTCGTAGATCTCCTGTTGAGTAATTTCAGAGGCTCCATTGAACAGGCGATCAAGCTCCAAGTCAGCATCTATGCCATTATCATCCGACAGTTCTGTCCATTCACGCCCTGCAACGACCGACACTAAGGATGTGTCGATCGTTGCCATCCCGACTGGTGTATCGATCGGTACAGATGTTGCATCGATCGACGCACTGCAGCAGATTTCACCCGAGAGTTTTTCACAAATATCCGAAAATTCTTGTTCTGTCACCAACTCAGCTGTGCTTAGCTCAAATCTTTCACCTAGGTGAGATCCATCATTAATGTACACAGACCAGGCCTTAACATGAGTGTCTGCCACTCCTTTTCCCTTCAGTGAGCTGGACATCTGGTTTACCTGAGTGTCCAACTGCTTCAAGTGAGTGCTCATAGACTTAAATTTCCCATTGAGGTCTTCATAGACAGCGTCCAACTTCTTGTTGCAGTCCACAGAAATCTTGGTCTGACTCTCAATCAGTTGTTCCATCATAGCCTCCATTTTGCTCTCATGGGCTGTAGGTGCAGGAGGAGTCTGATAGGATGTAGATCCATAGGTTCTCTGAGTACCTTGTCCATAGGTCTTCTGAAAACCACCAGTCTGTCCTCCATTGGAGAATCTGTTCCCCTGTTGATTACCAAATCTATTACCTTGGAAACCAGAACCTCCTATGAAATTCACATCTTCTTCCTGAGTTTCCTCCTCAGTCTGAATCACCTCTACATCTTGGGCAAAGTGGACAGCTTTCTTACTTGTCAGGAGATTGTAGACTGTGTCCAATCTGGATCTTATATTGGCTATATCAGAATTCTCTACAGTTCCACCAGATTTCTTCCTCCTTTCATCCATTGTCTTGCAACTGTTGCTGCCAATCAGGTTCTCAATCAACTGCTTAGCTTGTGTAGGAGTCCTGGTGTTGAAATTAGCATTACTGGAATTATCCAGCGCAGTCTGATACGGGAGATCTATGCCTCTGAAGAAAATACCAATCAGTTGTACTTCTGTGAATCCATGGTGTGGACAGTCACGCTGATACTGCTTAAATCTCATCCAGGCAATCTTCAAGGGCTCCACAGCTCCTTGGAAAAAGGTGAGTATGTCCTGTCTGGACTGATCCGAGCGCGCATCATCATAAAAGTGACGCAGGAACTCACTCTTTAAGGCTGCCCAAGTAGTATACTGACCAGGTGCCAGTTGTCTCAGCCATGCACTAGCGTCTCCAGCAAGACTGTGCGGAAATAGCTTAAGGAACAGATAGTCCGGGCATACTCCTTCATACTTCATGCCAGTGACTATGTATTCAAACTTGTCAATGTGATCCATAGGCTGCTCTGCTTGAAGACCATGAAAAGCAATCTGTCTCATCAGCTGGTAGTAGATGGTCTTTACCTCAAAATCATTCCTCTCAAAAGCAGGAAGCACTAGAGCTGCTCGGTTTGCATGAAACTCATCAGGTCTGTTGTAATCAGCTAGTGTCCTCTCATGAACCACCATCTCTCTACCTTGGGCCTGTCCTTGACCCAACATCAACCCGATGCCCAGCAGCATTGTACGGGTTGTTATCTTGGTCCCTCAGGGTACCTTCAGCATCTGGTATCAAGATCAGACGTTCTCGAACCATTCTCTCTCTCTTTTCTCTTCTAATAGTCCTCTCTAGACGTCCAAGTTCCTCTAGTCCGATATTAAGCAAGCTCGAGTTCGGATTACTTCGAGTTTTCTGCGTTGGCATAAACTGTCTGTAATCGTCCAGCAACGATCGATGCTATCAGTGCAACGATCGATTCAATCTCAGAATCGCCTAGTGACGATCAACGCAAAGGGATGCAACGATCGACGCAAGGCGAAATTCGTACCTGCGACAGAAAGAATCAGAGAAAAAGTTAGTAAAATAAAAACAAAACGAAAAAAAAAAAAAGCAAAAACAAAAAGAAAAATTTCTAGTAAAAACCCTAAGTTCGGTCCTATCGAAGACTCTAAGAGTCCCCGGCAACGGCGCCAAAAACTTGATAGGTCAAGAATTAATCCCTATTCTAAACTGCAAGTGAACAGCAATGTCAAAGTAGTATATAGGGTTATCGAATCCACAGGGACACTTGGTCTCAATAGATCAGAACAGTAGAGACTAATACTAGAAATAAGCAATGTGATTGAATTGAAAGCGGTGCGAGAAAGTAAATCAGTAGCAGAGATTAACGGTTGTGGAAGCAAGTAATTAAAAGCGTCAAGCCTAGGGTATTCTCAGGAAATCAGACAAGCAGACAGTTCATTCAGCAAGGATCTAATTAAGCACAGTTCTAGAACTCAAAACACAGATATAGAATTAACCAAATTCCTTTGCGATAATTCTCTAAGTCTAAGTGCAGCTAACCAAACCTTCGTTTGCGAGAACTAACAGATTAAACTAGCATTGATCCCAAGTTTGATATGTTCACAATTATCCTAAACCAAACTTCCGTTTGCGCAAAGTTTAATTGCCCAATTTAATTAGTTCAGATTCCTAAACCCCACTTCCGTGACGTATTTAGCAACCTAAGATCTAGATTCTAATTGATCAGGTTAGAACTAGCTTTAAGCACAATTAAATTGAAGAACAGATATAGTTTGAATCCTTAACTGAATTTGAACAAGTCTAGCAAGTTATGAAATCCTATGCGAGAAACCCTAAACCTAACTAGGAATCTACTCAGACATAGATAATGAAAACATAATCATAGAATGAATAAATTGCATAAAAGATAAAAGATTAAAGGGGTTCGAAATCTTCTCCAAATACAGATGAAGTAATAGGTTCAGATCAGCCCCAAAAGCTCTAAAAATCCTCTGCTCTTAATTATGAAAGCGTAAGTAAAATAAACACCAAAATCCTCTATATATAGGCCTAATCTCGGCTGGGGCTTCTGTGTAAATACTGGAACTATCTTGGGCTTCTTTGCAAATCTTCATATCTTCATTAAACCGACGCGTACGGCCCATCTCGCTAGTGTGTCGACCGATGCACAAGGTGTGTCGGTCGATGCATGATCAATAAATCGGACAGTGAGTTGAGCTCTCGGCCAAAACGTCCCAAAAGTCCCAAAATGCTCCAAATATCTCATATTAGCTCCAAACCTGATTAAACCTTTAAAAGACTCTAAACAAAGACAAAAGACACTAAAAACACATCTATATCATGGTCTAAAATGGGTAAAAACCATGATATATCATACACCTACCGGCCTACATGGACCTATCCCGAGAGTTACGGGCATATGTCACACTATCCTACACACAAGGGAGACACTCCTACGCTTCAGACGGTATACTCTTTTCTATATTAGAGGCAATGCTTATGCACTATATATTCCCCAGCTTTGCGACGCCCTTAGATTGGAGTACCATCATGAGACCAACATTACATATATGCCCGACAATTCTTTGTGGCTTATTATAGGCAAAGGTAACTATGACCCCAGGCGATCTAAGTCCAAAATGCTCACTCATCCATCATCCGTCTAGTGCATTTCCTTCTGGAGAATTCACTCTTCTCCAAGACCATTCAAGCCGGCGTCCTACGGCCCGAGCTTGTCATCCTTAAGTCTCCCTTCGTGCCAGACTACATACCTGCTTGCCTTGTTAGTGTACTTTCCAGGATATTAGTATAGGTTAAGCATGATGTTTCCGCTTCCCGCTGCACCACCATTTCCACTACTTATGGAGGAATCACTTCTGTCCTACAAACTGTCGGAGTTGACTTTACCGGAGAGATATCAGTTGCTGATGGCTGGTATGATCCATCACAGTTGTCTAGAGACAGTACACTTTGTGGAGCAAGGAAACACCTGGATAAATTTGGTTACAATTACTTCACAGGAGTTGCATTCAGCCGAGTTGTCATGTTACCATTTTAGACCGTCCTTAGGATGCACGACAGAACCCCGCAGTGGATTTTAGATGAGACGGAGTTCGAGCCCGTGATCTCCTGACTCATGCACACCATTTGCAAGTTTCCTATTATCCGAGCCCGTAGACATGCAGCCGCCCATATATTAACAGTTCCACCTAGTTCGACACCCATCGCACCTCCCGATTCTAGTGCACCCGCACTTGAAGACTTGTGTCGAGCCATTGATAGACAAACCGGAGAGTAGACCATGTACTCCGCTACCTCGAGAGGACATGTCAGATTAGTGGAACTATTTCTGACGCGAGTCAGACGGTTATACATTGCCACACTTGTCACGCTTATCATCTTTACGGTCCATTCGTTCTGACCCTTTTTTTTTCTTTTCTGTTTTGATTTTTATCGAGTCTGTTCAATCCTCTCACCACTATTTTCCACTGTGGATGGTGTCATTTAATTATGGGGGAGGATGTTTATCCAGTTTTTCGCTTTTTCGCTTTTATCATTATCAAGGCTGTTTTCAAAAACTACTTATGATTATCTAATGTTTAGGATTTGAGTAGGTTGAGGACACATAACTATGACAATTACGACATGTGTGCTTCTACACTATTCCTAGTGACATCTATTTTAAGATTCATTACTAGATTAGGCGGTAGCTAGAGTTCTGTTTCTATGACATCAATTTGAGGGATTGACTCTATAGAGATTTCCTTTGAAGGAATATGCTAGATCTATAATAGATAACCTAACATGATCTTAATTATTTCTCATCTTAAGTTTTAGGCTTGACGACGAATCATACATTTATGACATCTTTCACCCTTTCATCACTACTCTCTTTTATCACCTTTTCACCACTCTTTGATGTTCCTGAATGGCCAGCTCATCTTTAGTTTGTTCCCTACCCTGAACTTAACCATCATTCTGAACCTCATACAATCTCTTTTTATTTGATACGCATATACGTGCAAAAACGTCGGAGAGAGAGTAACGACGCAGTTCTCAGCCACTGAAAACGGAGGCACTATACACATTGGAGTAGGAGAAACGGAACAACAAAAGGAGCTTTGCTTTGCCTTCATCATCTCATAAAAAATGGTAAAATTTGTTTTCATCATGGCTCTATCACTATAAGGCGTTTCCCCCCTTGTGAAAACGTGAATAAAGTAAGGGAAAGGAAATAAAAGACAATAAGAGTCATGGGAAAACAAAAATAAAACCAAGCCAAGCAATGGTTCGATCACAATGAAGTCTTAGAGTCGTTTCTATAAAAATCAATGCAAAAACATCCAAGTATGGGGGAAGAAAAATGAAGAAATCTAGCTGGAGGAACGAGTAGCTGGACTGACTTGTGCAATATTGACTGAGGGTTGTGGACGCCAACAATGCTATTTTGCGCGATATCTAGCATCCTCCAGAAAAACGGTAACCCAAAACACTTTGAGCCTCACCGATAAATTTCCTTTTTGATACATAGCCTTAGCTCTTTTATGAGAAATCCACATAATACCATTAATGAATGTAGATAACTAGTTCTCCTGATTTGAAGTCTAGATAGTTTATGTTTTCTATGATGGCATCATTGACTAGTATTGCATGGCTTTGGCGAGAATTTTCTTGACTAGGTTTTGACTGATGTATATCCGATGGTTATGGTTTAGAAGGATAGTCACTGAGCTATTGTGAATTCACCAAAATAAATCCCCGCTTTTCAAACTTCTTTCCTAACTTAGCTTTTTGTTTTGTTTGGGACAAACAAAGGTCTAAGTCTAGAGGAGTTGATATAAACCGTCTTTTACAACTTTTTAGCTATCATTTATATAATTTTTATTGGTGTTATAACATGTTATCTAATGGTTTTCAAGTGTTTTCTATCATTTGTAGTTTTATGTGACTTTTTAGGAAAAGAAAGCGAAACAAGCAGAAAATCCTCATTTTGATACCAATGCTTCCGTCGGAAATTCCTCACCAAATGTAGGACTTCTCATATCAATCTCAAATTTGGACACAAGGTAGAAGGATATACCATCAACACATATCAACTTGTTTCAGAGGAATCCAATGGTTAGATCTCAAGAGCTGTTATAAGCAAGATGGCCCGATGAGCAGCCAAAGCCAAGGGAACCATGTCCCTGGCCGAGATCAGAGCAAGCTAGACTGGGGTGGGGGGGGGGGAGGGAAGGCCTCTTGCCTGCGAACTTGAGGCTCACAGCCAAGACCATGAGAACCACGAAGATCACCGACTTTATACCACTTTGGGCCATTTTCACCAACTTAAGCCCACCATATGGAGAGATTAAAGTCCCACATCGAAAATATGAGCCAAAACACCCCTCTTCAACACCTATATAAGGACATGCTCCCCCTTGTTCTCAGATTATAACCTCACATATTCACTACAAAAGTTTTTTTTTTTTTTTTTGAACTAAGGTTTTCAATTAAAAGCAGATGGATAGGTTACAGCATGTTAAAGTAAGGAAAGCAGCTGAACAACACTAATATTTCTAGCTACTATCTTACAGCTAATAGAGATAAGCAAAGGATACACAAAGGATACAACACAAACAAGACTGGGAAACCTAGCCAACTCCAAGAAGATAGTTACGCCACAGCCTACACGCACACACAGACGACGGCATAAGGAAGCAGACAGAACGAGAGCAGCCCAAACCCAGAAACCAGTAGGGGATGCCGAACCCACAGACTGCGACGAGCTGATGCGAAACACTCGCTCTAACTGCACCTTTCGACCGCGGATGAGGGCCAAGGAAGACACAAAACCAAAGCCAGCCAAAGCGTCAGACCAGAACATGTCCAAGCCACAATCCCAACAGCCCCTTCGACCACTCCACAGCAGCGCAAGAAGAGCCCAGAAACCAACAATATTCGGATCTTACCGGAGAGTAAGACAGAATCAGAACAACAACACAACGCAGACACAAGGAGGCAGCAATCCTTACAACTGAAACACAGAGCAAGAGACAGGACAATGGCGCAGGCATAGTAAACCGGCGGAGAACAAACCTTTGACCAGAGTCGCCGTTGAAACAGGAGAGAAATAGAGGAGGAGGAGGGACCGCCGCAGCTAAACAGAGAGGAGACCGAGGAAACGAAACTCGACCTTGTTAGTACCCGTCCTCGAGACACCATCCAAGGAGAGAAAAATTCCCGAGCTCCGGCAAGAGGAGAGCGGCGCTGCTACAGAGACCCACACCCACCAGGAGAAGAGGCACGACACGGCAGAGAAACACCGGATCGAGAGGAACGAGAGCCATGAACCCAACAAAAATATCTCACCGTCGAAAATAGGAGTGGACCAGGGAATCAGACCTCTGGGAGCACCGGAAAGCACCAGCCATGCCTGCAACAACTCGCCGGAGAGAACATCCGACACAAACCTCCCAATCTCGAACGACGCAGAAACCTAGATCCGCGAGCTCTGCATGAATAAAACCAGTCGAGGAGGGTATTGGAAGAAAGAGGAGAGAGAGGGGGTCCCTCTCACGGCGGAGGTGAGAAACACCGCTCGCCGGAGAGGGAGATCGAGACGATAGTAGGTTCGCCGGAGAAGAAAGGTTGAAAAAGAAAATCGCCTCTCAAAGGCGCGTTCTTATTAATTTGTTGTTTTTTTCTATTATAAACTACAAAAGTTTCTTAGTAGTTTATAGTTTTTCTTTAGTTATTAGGTAGTTTAATAAGGACTCTAGATCTCTAGCTTTGGGATTGTCCGAGCTAGAATCTGAAACCCTAAACTACAATTTTATTTTATTTATCTATTTTATGCAATCTTTTATTATGGTTTTCGTTTTGAAATCCGAGTGGTAATCTTGTTGGGTTTTTAGGTGAATTTTTGATAGAGGCATAGAGCTTGTTATGGGTAAGGCCCTTATGGCACGATTTATAGATTAAAAGTTCATAATTTATACTGTTTTTTTTTTGTTATTGCCTTATGTTTACTTAGATAGCGATTGGGAAGGTTCAAATGAAGACAAGAAGAGAGACAACTCTTCCTGAAAAGACACAAGTAAGAAAAAACACAACTCTTCACAAGAAGACACAACTCTTAATTTGTATTGTTTCATTTTGTATTATAACCTGTGTTATTGTGAGATAAAATATATACACAAATTTCTGATTTTCACTCTCATAATAAAAAATTCTTATGTTATTTTTCCTTTCTTTGCACTTGCATAGAGTTCACTTATATTCTATTTTAGAAATACTAGTTTCTTATACAAAAGAGACAAGCGACTTTCCTTCCAGGTCAATAATATTAACTTAAAAAAAAAAAAAAACTAATCTTATAAACAGATTTTTTAATTCCTCTATAGAAAAGCAAGTTCTTATTCGTTTGTTAAACAAGAAAAAACAGGTTATGAGATGGTGTTCTTTGTGTTGAACTTGGTACAGCTCGTAGGGTTGATTCTAACGTTCATACCGTATATTTCCCACAACCAATAAAAAGGATTATTACTCTTTCTCCATAGGTGAGGAATAAATGGGAAAATCATTATAGTGTTTCTCTATGATTCGGTACCAAACGAATGAATAATAATAATGTGTGCATGTAGTGTCATTTACTAATTGTTGCGTTGTCTTTTTGTAGGTAGCGGGTCAATACATTCACACCAATAATTTTCATCAGTATTTCTCATTTTGTCTGCATAGCTCAACTTTAAGAAAGCAACTACACTTTTTTTTTTGTCAACTGGATTTTTGTATATATATATATATATATATATATATATTCATTTTCCAAAACAAGAAGAGTTCCATTTTTCTCACCAAGAGAATGGAGGAAAGATATACCACACACATACTAGCCTACAGGCTACAGCGCATCATATGAGCTTTGTTTACCAAAAATGGGAACACAAACAAAAGTGCTTTGTTTACCAAAAATGGGGCTAGTAAAAGGAGCTTTAAAGAAAGGGGGCAACTCTCATCAACAAAGTGTTGCTTTAGCCAAAACCCATAAGGGTGGTCCTTCAGCTACATAAGACTGAGCAAAGGATAAGAAAGAAAGCCGAAAGCAACTACACTTATTATTTATTTTTATTTAAAGAGCTAATAAAAGTTTTCACGGGGATAAGGAGAAAGGTATAGAAAATTATGATACTAAAAGATATTTAAAAAGTGACGTTTAAAAGTGATGTATTTGGTCGCATTTGTGCCTCCATTCAGTTAACTCTGCAACGGTCTATAAACTGTTTTTGTTTTGACAATAAATAATCAAGCCACGATTACCTCTTAGGTATTAGAAGTTATCGTTTTTGTTTTATACGCGTTGCTTTTAACAGTTTTAAGTTGACATCAACTAAACATTATTGAATTTTGGTTCCTGAGCAAGACTCGCGAGTGGGAGGACTCCAAGACGCTTTGTGGACATAACTCGAGAGGATCGAGAAGTTTAATCAATTATCATACATAAAAAGGAACAAGACCACCGATAAATTTAAAAGTAATACAGACAAAACTAGGGGTGAGACAGAATTTTACTATATCCAGATTCGAATATTTGGCTTCCGAATATCTAAGTTTTGGATATTTTTCTAAAATCAAGATATATGCGGATATCTACATCCAGATCAGCAAAAATAATTTAAAATAGTTTAAAATAATAATAATAATATGTTCAAAAATATAATATTTATTATAAAAATAATATCTATATAAAATATTTGAAAATAAAATTTAATATAATATAAAACATAATTAAAACTAAAATTTATACATTTTTATATAAAATTATATATTATATGTAAAAATATATATATTAAAAACATTTTTCAAAAACATATTTAATGGTCTGGATTCGGATATCCGACCATCAAAATTAAGATATCCGGATCATTTTTGGACGGATCCTGAGTTTTATTATCCAGATCCGCCCCGATATCCAGATTTTAGGTGCAGATATCATATCAGAAGAATATCATCCAAATTAATTTTTTTAAAAGCAACTTGTGTATCAAAGCAACTGACAGGGAAGAAGCGCATCCAAAATTACAGCCCATATGTAACATTACAAGAACTGATTGGGCGAATTCCCAAGCCATCCTCCGCTTTTTGGCATAAGAACATCTAACTATGCAACATTGCACCATATGTTGCGTGTTACCTATTTAGGGGTGAAAAAGGCAGAAGTCCAAATGCCAATATTCACGCAGTGACAATTTCAATTTGTCTCAATCTTTCTGCCAAACTGAGATGCTTAGGCATCCCACCATTAAACTTCGATCTAATAGCTTGCAAGAGAGGATCAAAATCTTTGACAGAAATCTTTTCAGGCATAAGGGAAGACTTGGGTATCAGGTCGGAAGGGAACACATGACAAGCGAGACCTGGTTTCTCAACTGATTCAACACATGTATAGAAAACACTGAGGCAACCATAGACATTGTGGATATATTAACGCTAGTCCAGTTAGCTTCAAACTGCAATAAGATGGAAAATACATTGCAATAGACTGAAACGATCTTTTCAAAAAGATAAGAAGGTTTTAAGTTAATGTTTTACATATTAGATTTGGAAAATAAGTTTTTTTTTTTATAAGTGTGTATTCTAAACTTTAGTTATGTTGTAGTAATTGAAGTTTTAGTAATTAGATTTTTGTTTATATTTTAGGATTTAGAGTTTGTTTGGGATTTAGGGTTTTGAATATCTACGGATAGCCACAATCGTTTTCATGGCCATCTCCACAAATAGCTACGGAACCAAATCATAGCTATATAGCCACAGTCATTTCGTGGCTATTCATGGATAATAGTTTTCACGACTTATTCGTTGTTATTCGTGGTTATATTCTCTAAAGAAAACCACAAAATCGTTTGTGGCTAGTTATCCACGATTTTTTTTTTGTGTGACTAATCGTGGCTAATTGCTTCTACGAATATTCTGTGGCTATTCGTAGTTTTATTAGCCACAAATAACTACAAAGTGTTTTTTATGGTTATTCTCCACAGAGCCACGAAATAGCCACAAAATTTGATTTTTTTTTTCTTTCTTTCGTGGCTATTTCGTGGTTATCTGTAGCTGGTTATTCATAGTCACAAAAATTGCATGGCTAGTTCGTGGCTTTTGGGCAGTTTTCTTGTAGTGCTAGTAGCTATTTAGTGAAAGCTTAGAGTACACATATCCCAATGAATTTGATTAATAAACAGTAAATTTTCTATCCTAGCAAATACGGTCGGATTTTTGTATGGACCGCTGACTTCTTAATGGGCTGATCGGTTCTGATGGACCAATCAGGTTTAGGCCAAGCTTATGGATAGGTGCTAAACCCATATCTAGGAATAAGCCCCCCAGTTCTATGATCTTTGGTGTTAGGCAATGTCGGCGAATTCTTCAAGTGTTAAGTCTTGTGAAAATCTAGCATGCTTCTAGTTTTGCTCGGCATCATCACCTTTGAATTTCCTTCGTCTGTGGCTTACATGTCATGTCTTGGGAAACAAAAAAGGCAGTTATAAATGTTGAATTTGTAGTCACATCCCCTTAATGATGAAAGGACGCCTATAGTCTTTGAAGTCAAAGAGTCGTGTAGGGATAATGATGATGTTTCCTCGATAACCACCACTGGCTTTGCTATAAAATCCCTTCTCGACTTTCTTTTATCCACTTCTTTCTCCTTATCAGGTATTTATTCTCTCTCTCTCTCTCTCTCTCTCTCTCTCTCTCTCTCTCTCTCTCTCTCTCTCTCTCTCTCTCTCTCTCTCTCTCTCTCTCTCTCTTTCTCTCTCTTCATTTCTTTCATTTTGTTAGTAAGTTGTATTAGAATCGAATCTAGCTGCTCTTCATCTTCCAATGGCGTCGACGATCGCCGTCAGTCAGGTCGTCGAGCGGGAACTCATCTCATCTAAGATCAGACAACAAAGCGGCCGAGTTTCCAAAACTAATCGACCAATCATATAACCAGAATCCGGTCGGTAAAGGATTGTCGAGGTTGCCTCACAACAAAACGTTAAGTCGTAGACTACATTTACTGCAACTTCAGGAGGAAGATCTAGACAGCTTGGATTAAGATGGTCAAGGTGAGGATCTTCCAGGAACCTCCTTGGTCGTGGTAGACGAAACTCGGGATCAAATCATTGATGAGTTTACCATTCCGTTCACGGTGCCGTGGGGATAAAAAAGGTGAAGAAAACTTTCAAGAGCCAGGAGATTCGACCATTCAAATGTACCTAGAAAATGTTGGATGAGTTAACACGATTTTAGGATCGTCGTCCAGGTCTCGAACTTTGACTCCTAGAAACGCAAGATAGGCCGTGGACGGTTCCAAAAGAATGGATTTTTCTTTACGACTGTTGGTTTTTCAAATGCAATCTCTGGTTTCATCTTCCCACGCTTAGCATTGGATATTGTGAGCAAATGAAGATTTATGTTTCTTATCTTTGTCCGGCTGGGATCCAGAAGAAGAAGATAACTAGCAAGACTATAGGCGTCTTTTCATCATTAAGGGATTTTATGATTTCCATGCAATTAGGTCAAGTATGCCAAAAGAACTTCCCCTGATTTCCAGTCTTCATAGGCCCGACCTTAATAGAGTGGTGGGTCACGACTTTGTTCGGGTAAGAGTCTCTTTCTTGTTTTTTTGCTTTTAGTTTTTTGGTGATTTTCTGACCCTTTGCCCGTATGTTAGGCTTTTGCAAACAACAACCCACTCATCGAGCCCTATGAGTTTGAGATAAATTTTTTAAAAATCGAGAAGAAATAACTAAAGAAAAACCTTTGAGAGGCATGAGATAAGGTTTGGGAGCTTGAAGATGGTGGAGAGTCTTTGGAACAGGAAAGGAAAAAGGTTGAATAGCTTAAGAAACAGCTGACAGTTTTGAATCAAGGAATACTCGGCTAGACACGAAGAAGGAGATATATCTGGAAGATTTCTATGAGGCTCGTCGTATGGTTGTCGAGGCTTAAGACACAATTTTTTCTCTTCAAGAGGAGCAAAAGTCTGAATGTGATAATCGTCGCCGCTCCGCAAGGAGGAAGCAGCCTAAGAGAGGGGAAAGGTCTTTGAAAAAAAGTGAAGCCCGCCTAACAAAAATCAAGGAAGCTAAGGAGGAGTACGTTCGGGCAAGAAAGAAAACCAGGTGGTCGCAATCCTCGAATCTTACCAGATCCTTGTCCGTGAACGTATAGAAGTTCCAGCGTCCAAAATCGAGATGCTAGTTGCCAACGACGCATGTCTGAATTTTGAGAGCGTGAACTAACCTTAATATGGCGATTAGAGCATTGTATTCTGCTTCGTTGGTCGAAGCGTGAAAAGTTAATCAGAAAGATTGTCCCAAGATTTCTCCAGTTGGCGATGTTAGGCGGATTCCTACTTTGGAGCCTTGATTTGATGATGAATCGTCAACGTGGAGAAACCATGCTGAATCTTGTGCCGGCTCTTCCGCTTCTTCATGTGGTAATTCGACCAGAAAATCTGAGAGTACTTTCGATTTTACGCACGTTCTGGATCGATACTCAATATCAAATTTGCTGGGCTCTATCGCCCACTGTTATAATCTTCCATATTGTCTTGGAATATGAAGGATCGTCCGTAACGGGAACATTGTTAGAACTACGATAAAGTGAGATTGAAAATACATCCTTAATTTCCGAGCAGACATTACTAGTGCCAGTGCCAGCTTCACGATCTGAATATAGCGATTTTCTGCGTCTGTTAGCGTTTGACAGACGTAGAAGATATGATTTTGTTCCTCTTAATCTTCTCTGATAATAACTCTGCTTATTGCCATAGCTGATACTGCAGTATATAAGAGCAGTGGCTCGCCTTCTATTGGTTTTCGAGTACCGGTGGATTTGCTAGATACTTCTTCAACTGTTGGAAAGCTTCCTCGTATTTTTTCCGACCACTATAACATTTCTTTTCCTCTCAACGTGTCGTAGAATGGAAAATAATTGTATGTTAATCGCGAGATAAACATGTTGAGTGATGTTACACGTCCCGTTAACCGTTGAACTTTGCATTTTGTCGTTGGCGAAGACATTTGGATCAGGGTGATGATCTGATTAGTTTTTCTTCGATGCCTCGGTGAGTGACGAGGTACCCGAGAAACTCTCCTGATGCGACTTTAAACCTGAACTTGGCTGTGTTGAGCTTCGTGTTATGCTTGTTTAGCTGTTCAAAATATTCCCGCAAATGCTCAACGTGATCTTTTTCCTCGAGGGACTTAACCAACGTGATCCTTTGGCTCAAAATATTCCCGCAAATGCTCAACATGATGTCTATGTATACTTCCATAGTTCTTCAGAGTTTCTCAGCTAACATCTTATTCACTGGACGTTGATATGTCTCTACGGCGTTCTTTAAGCCAAAGGGCATGACCTTTTAGCAGTAGATTCCCCTTTCACTGATGAATGTGGTTTTGTCGCGATCGTCTGGATTCATCATGATCTGAGTGTAACCTGAAAAAGAGTTCATGAATGTGAGTAGTTTCTTTCATGGCATTGCTTCTACTAATCGATAGATGTGCGGAAGTGTGAAGCTGTCTTTAGGGCACACCTTGTTTAGGCATGTCAAGTCGACACAAACTCTCCACTTTCAATTTTTCTTCTTTACTACCACATGATTAACGAGTCAGTTTGGGTACTTGACTTCGATGATTGAACCGACTATGATTAATCGTTCAACTTCTCCGTTAACTGCATTGGCTCGTTCAGATCATAATTTCCTTATTTTCTCCTAACGGGTTTGATCGTTGGTTCTACGTGTTGGGATAGTGTCCTGAAATCACACTTGTACTCACTCCTGTGATAGTTGTGTGTCGAGATCAGACATTCGTATAATACTGGGCGTTTGCAATGCTTTGCTAGAAGCCTCTTGCATTCTGTGGGTCGTGGACTTACTGCCAGTATTGTATGATCCTATAGGGTCACACACCTAAGCGAACTGGAAGCTACGACATGGGAATGATCATTGTGGAAATGATCATATTATGTGTATTGAAATACACATAAGAATCGATATAATGGTGTTGTGTCGATCGACACAGCTTGTGTGTCGGTCGACACAGTTCGGATTTTCCGAACAGGCTTTTCGGGTTAAGGCTTAATTAAGTCTGGCCCGTTAAGCACGTTTAGGTCGAATAAAAGATGATTAGTTTCGACCTAAACAACAGAGCCGTCCAGTTTTCTTGAGAGAAACACTTGACACACCAGACACCATCGATCCCCATTGATCCGGCACTAGCATCCCGTTTCCAGCGAGCGTGCGTGTGTATCTGGTAGAGGCAAAGCGTTGCGTTGCTCCACTGATCTCGTTCACCATCTTCTTCCGCTGCCAAAGGTAAGAACGAGGTTGGTTCTAAATTTCAATATAACAAACCCTAGATCCATCGGGATCCAACAGTGGTATCAGAGCATGCTTAGGGTTTAGCTATTGAATTTGTTGCAAAATAATTCGAATCCTGATGTTGTTGAATTGATTTTTGCATGTTCAAATTGTGTTTTCATATTATATTCTCGGTTTTGTTCCTGTTGAAAAGACGAAGAATTGATGAAAACGCACTGTGTCGATCGACACAAAGCGTGTGTCGGTCGACACGCCGCGGCGCAAATATAAAATTTTAGGGTTTATCGTGTTGGGATTATGTCATGAAATCACATTGTACGAACTCTAGAGATAGTTGTATTGTCGAGATCGGACAATTCATGTGATACTGGGTAGTCATAACGTTTTGCTAGAAACCGCTTATGACAAATGAGTTGTAACTCAATTCCAGTATCATGTGAACCTACAGGGTCACACACCTAAGCAAGTTGGATATACTCTGCATGGGATAGATCATTGGCATATGGTCTGATCGATGTGTATTAGATACGCATCGAATTAAGTTTCAAAGAGGTGTATCGATCGACACCATTAGGTGCGTCGGTCGATACAAGACTTGTGTCGATCGACACCAATGGATGTGTCGGTCGACACAGTGGCGAATCCGAAACTGATGTTTCGGTTTATGACAGAGTCGATATATAAGTGATCTTATTATTCGACCTAAGACAGACGAGCCGCCCAGACAGTTTTCTGAGACAGAAAACAGAAGCTCTTCCTCTAGAAACTAAGGTCCCAAAGAGATCCGAGCCCCGGCGCTAGCAACCCAGCGGATTCCAGCTTGTGTGCGTGTGGACTACGATAGAGGCGCAGCATTTGAGGCGCAGTAGATCTCGTATTACCTGATCCATCTTCCGCTGCTAAAACTCCAGGTAATCACGAGGTGAGATCATGATTCAATTAACTAGACCCTAGATCCTAGGCTATCGGGAACTCGCGAGAATTCTGAATCTGTAGAATTGGCTCGGATTCCCAACAGATCGCAGGGTGTCGATCGACACAAAGCGTGTGTCGGTCGACACAGAGCGAAAACTCGCGAATAAAATTTAGGGTTTGTCGCACAGTATCGATCGACACAAAGCGTGTGTCGGTCGATACAAAGCGAAAATCCGCAAATAATCTTAAGGGTTTCGATCTGAGATCGAGTACCCGTAATCGTGCTGCGTCGATCGATACACTGGGTGTGTCGGTCGACATAGGCAATACAATTAGATAGATCAGTTCAATTGGATTGAACTGGTTATCTAGCTCGGTTAATTTTATTAACCGAATTGATTCTGGTTTGGTCATATCGATCGACACACAGTGTGTGACGATCGACATGGACCATTAAACCGAACTGGTTCAATTGAATTGAATCGGTTGAGTAAATTCGATCCGGTTTGACCGGTTATCGAAGATCGGTTTAAAACCAGTTGCATCGATCGATACCAATGGTTGGCGTCGATCGACACAACGTCCGCAGACTTGTTGGTTTGACCACAAATTTGCATGAACCAGAATAATTTAATCCTAAAAGTATTAGATGAATCTAAACTTAATAAAACTAAATGTTTTAATTAAAATTTATTATTTTGATATATATAGTGAATATAAATCAAGATAAGATTAGTTCTTTTCCTCAACTAAATATCAAGTGATCTTGATGTCTTGCCCGATCTTGTCTACTGTCAAAAACTCGTGATGTTGTTGGGTATCCTTGGAGTCCTTGGTATCCACAGCAAAATGAGTAAGGCAGGTGGTCAGTGACAGACTTGCAGTGCAACTGTCAGTGATCACAAGACAGATAAAAGATTGGTTATACTTGACTGGGCTGTCAGAAGTTCTGGGCCCAGAGACATCAAAGTGGATTGGACATAGTTTGTCTTATTCACGACCAAGAGTTGTACTGAGTACAATTAGCAATGATTTGCTTACCTAGATAACTAAAGCTTGAGTAACGGCGAGTCGCCCACTCGAATTTTAGTAATCTGAGGATCTTGGATCATTGTATTCATATGAGGAAACATAGTTTGAATACAATGGGAGTTTTCTTATTAGATAAGAATTCTCATTTCTTGTGCTTTATAACTAAAATCTACCTTTTGTTTGAATTACAGCTATGTCTGTCTCAAATCACATCAACACTTTCTCACTAAGATCCGTCCTTGAGAAGGACAAGCTAAATGGATCTAATTTCTTGGAATGGTATCGGAACCTGAGAATAGTTCTCAGGCAAGAGAACAAGGAATATGTCCTTGAAAGAATTCTCACCGAGAGGCCACGTTCCAATGCTCCGCAGACAGAAAAGAATACTTGGGATAAGCATTCAGCGGATGTCAAAGATGTTAATTGTCTAATGCTGGTGACTATGAACTCTGAGCTGCAGAAGCAATATGAGAACGTGCTGTCACCCATTGAGATGATTAACAGCCTGAAAGCTTTGTTTCAGGAGCAAGCTCGCACAGAGAGATACCAGACGGTTAAATCTCTCATGGATTGCAAGCTGGCTAAGGACAGTCCAGTAAGTCCTCACGTCCTTAAAATGATGGGTTACATTGATAACCTGGGGAAACTGGACTGTGCCATTAGCCAGGAGCTGGCCACTGACATGATTCTGCAGTCATTGCCGTCGTGTTTTGATCAGTTCATTATGAACTACAACATGCAAAACATGACTAAGACATTGACTGAGTTGCACGGTATGCTGAAGACAGCAGAACCAAATCTCAAGAAGGCTACTCCCAGTGTCCTGATGGTACAAGGGAATAAGAGGTTTAAGAAACCTAAGAAGGGTAAGGGTAAGGCCCAGGTTGTCCAGGCTGAAAGTCAGGACAAGCCCAAGCCGAAACCCAAATCCGGGCCTTCTCCTGAGGATAAGTGCAACTACTGCAAGCAGTTGGGGCATTGGAAGAAAGACTGCAAGAAGTTCATGGAAGATTACAAGAAGCTGAAGAAGACGTATGACACGTCTGATTCAGGTATTTATGTTATCGAACTTGGTATTATATCTTCTCGTTCTACTTCGTGGGTATTGGATACCGGCTGCGGTGCTCATATTTGTACTGATGTGCAGGCACTAAGAAACAGTAGGACGCTAAAGAAAGGACAAGTAGAGCTACGAGTCGGGAATGGAGCTAAGGTTGCTGCACTGGCCGTAGGCACCTACGAGTTGTCTTTACCTTCGGGCATGGTTTTAATTTTGAATAATTGCTACTATGTACCTGCGATTAGCAGAAACATAATTTCAGTTTCCGTTTTGGATTTGGAAGGTTTTGATTTTGCTGTTAAGAATAAAGTTTGTTCTTTTAATCGTGATGGTAATTATTATGGTAGCGCCCCATTAGATAATGGGTTATATCTGTTAAACCAAGAAATGCCTCTCTTTAACATAAATACAAAGAGGTTTAAGTCCAATGACGAAAACCCGACTTTCTTATGGCATTGTCGTTTGGGCCATATCAATGAGAAACGCATCCAGAGGCTCCATCGAGATGGGCTTCTGGGCTCATTTGATTTTGAATCATGTGAGAAATGCGAGTCTTGTTTGGTGGGCAAAATGGCTAGAGCCCCTTTCAACAAACCAAATGAAAGGGCCAGTGATTTATTGGGCCTTGTTCATACTGATGTATGTGGGCCAATGAGTACTGCTGCCAGATGAAACTTTAAGTACTTCATTACCTTTACTGATGATTTCAGTAGGTATGGCTATGTCTATTTGATGAGACACAAGTCAGAATCCTTTGATAGATTCAAGGAATTCAAGAATGAAGTACAGAATCAACTTGGCAAGAGTATCAAGATTCTGCGATCGGATCGCGGAGGAGAATACTTGAGCCAAGAATTCAGCGACTATCTGAGCGAGTGTGGAATCGTTTCACAACTCACTCCTCCTGGTACACCCCAATGGAATGGAGTGTCGGAGAGGAGAAATCGAACTTTATTGGATATGGTTCGGTCTATGATGAGTCATTCTAATCTTCCACTATCCTTTTGGGGATATGCTCTAGAAACGTCTGCGTTTACACTGAATAGAGTACCATCTAAATCAGTAGAAAAGACACCACATGAACTGTGGACTGGGAACGTTCCTAGTATGTCTTTCCTAAGGATTTGGGGTTGCGAGGCTTATGTCAAACGTTTAATCTCCGACAAGCTTGCACCCAAATCAGATAAATGCTATTTCGTTGGTTATCCTAGGGAAACTAAGGCATACTATTTTTACAACCAATCTGAGAACAAAGTATTTGTTGCTCGGGACTGCTCTTTTCTTGAGAGGGAGTTTCTCTCTAAGAAAAACAGTGGGAGTAAAGTACATCTCGAAGAAATTCAAGATGCACAGGAGACTGCCCAACCTATTGAGGAAGAGCAGCAGTTGGATCCACAAAGTTCTGTGGAACCGGCGCCTGTGGAGCCTGAAGTTCGCAGATCCGGAAGGATCCGTCACGAACCCGAGAGATACTATGGATTTCTCGTAACCAATTCAAATGATCTGATGATCATTGAAGGTGACGAACCAGCGACCTTTGCGGAAGCAATGATGGGCCCGGACTCCGAAAAGTGGCTTGGAGCCTCTAAATCCGAAATGACATCCATGTCAGAAAACCAAGTATGGTCCTTGGTCGATTTACCTAGTGGTGTAAAAGCCATTGAGTGTAAATGGATCTTCAAGAAGAAGATTGACGTGGATGGCAATGTACAGATTTACAAAGCGAGATTGGTGGCTAAAGGTTTCAAACAAATTCATGGTATTGACTATGATGAAACCTATTCCCCAGTAGCTATGCTTAAATCTATTCGGATTCTTCTAGCGATTGCTGCTCATTATGATTATGAGATTTGGCAGATGGATGTCAAAACCGCATTCCTGAATGGTATTCTGGAAGAGGATGTGTACATGACACAGCCTGAAGGTTTTGTCAATCCTAAAACCGCTGGGAAGGTATGCAAGCTTCATAAATCCATTTATGGATTGAAGCAAGCATCACGGAGTTGGAATCTTCGTTTTGATGAAGCAGTAAAACAATTCGGTTTCATCAAGAACGAAGAAGAATCATGTGTATACAAGAAGACAAGTGGGAGCAAAATTGCATTTCTTGTACTGTATGTCGATGACATACTCCTCCTCGGTAATGACGTTCCGTTGCTTCAGTCTATTAAGACTTGGCTAGGAAGTTGTTTCTCCATGAAAGACATGGGAGAAGCCGCATACATTCTTGGAATCAGAATCTACAGAGATAGAACTAACAAGCTGATTGGATTGTGCCAAGACACTTATATTGATAAGGTGTTGCACAGATTCAGGATGCACGATTCCAAGAAGGGTTTCATACCAATGTCTCATGGCAAGAGTCTCTGCAAGAAGCAGTGTCCGGCGACACCTGCTGAGCAAGAACGCATGAATAGGATTCCTTATGCCTCTGCAATAGGATCTATTATGTATGCCATGCTCTGCACTCGTCCAGATGTAGCTTACGCGTTAAGCATGACGAGTAGATACCAATCTGATCCAGGTGAAGCTCACTGGACAGCTGTCAAGAACATTCTCAAGTATTTGAGACATACTAAGGATAAGTTCCTTGTGTATGGAGATAGTGATGAACTTGTGGTGAATGGATTCACCGATGCGAGTTTTCAGACGGACAGAGACGATTTTCGATTACAGTCTGGATATGTCTTCTGTCTAAATGGCGGTGCGGTGAGCTGGAAGAGCTCTAAGCAGAATACCGTAGCTGACTCCACAACGGAAGCTGAATATGTTGCTGCTTCAGAAGCGGCAAAGGAAGCTGTTTGGATCAAGAAGTTCATGACTGAACTTGGTGTGGTTCCTAGTATCTTGGAGCCAGTGGCTTTGTTCTGCGATAACAATGGAGCCATTGCTCAGGCGAAAGAACCCAGGTCACACCAGAAGTCCAAACACGTTGAGAGGAAATATCATCTGATTCGTGATATTGTCAATAGAGGTGATGTGAAGATCAGCCGAGTTCCGACAAACGAGAATGTCGTTGATCCTCTAACCAAGTCACTCCCAAGGCCTAAGCATGAGAGTCATACGACTGCTGTAGGCATTAGAGATCTTAAGATGTAATCTTGATTCTAGTGGGAGTTTTGGATTTTGTTTTAGTTATAATAAGACGCCCTTGTAAACATTCTTTTAGAAGTGTTTAATGAAATTTGATTTCAGCATTATTTATTGTGATCTAAATAATGGTCCCGAAATAAGTTTATGACATATTATAGGTCATCAAGTTGAGAACTTGATCATGAAACCCTATAAGTTAATAAATTATTTTGTCCCTAGTCCAGGTTGCAGAATCGGGACACTGACAACCGTTAGAGACTAGATTGTGAGGTGACTGTTGGCTAAGTTTCATGGAGCCAATGATATGAATATCGCAGTCAGTCACATAGATGTATGTCAGTGGACATATGATCGGACATGACCCGCTAATGAGAAGTCTACAAGATAGTAATATCTGTGTCATAAGAGGTTCTCATTACGACTATAGAGTATAGTCCTTAGACCTGAGTTCATCATGCTTTCTTGCATATGAATTGGTACATTTTGACTTTGTCAAACGTCGATCCGTAACTGGCGGCTATAACGACACTGTTCAAGTTTATCATGAAGTGTGCGTTGAAACAGGGATGGAACAAGATGGAATTTGTCCCTCCTGTACAACGGGAGATAAATATCTCAGGGCCTATCGAAGATTGAATACTGAGAGAATGTGTGGCCGCACTCAAACGAACTGTAGTTCAGTTGTTTGTAATGTTCAGTATGAGATCAGGAGTTCGATAAACACGATGTTGGCTAAATAAGGATGACACTGATCTTGCCTTATGCCAAATCGAGATATAGAGACAAAAGGATTATAGGAATTGATGATTCCAGTACAAGTGGGAGATTGTTGGGATAGTGTCCTGAAATCACACTTGTACTCACTCCTATGATAGTTGTGTGTCGAGATCAGACATTCGTATAATACTGGGCGTTTGCAATGCTTTGCTAGAAGCCTCTTGCATTCTGTGGGTCGTGGACTTACTGCCAGTATTGTATGATCCTATAGGGTCACACACCTAAGCGAACTGGAAGCTACGACATGGGAATGATCATTGTGGAAATGATCATATTATGTGTATTGAAATACACATAAGAATCGATATAATGGTGTTGTGTCGATCGACACAGCTTGTGTGTCGGTCGACACAGTTCGGATTTTCCGAACAGGCTTTTCGGGTTAAAGCTTAATTAAGTCTGGCCCGTTAAGCACGTTTAGGTCGAATAAAAGATGATTAGTTTCGACCTAAACAACAGAGCCGTCCAGTTTTCTTGAGAGAAACACTTGACACACCAGACACCATCGATCCCCATTGATCCGGCACTAGCATCCCGTTTCCAGCGAGCGTGCGTGTGTATCTGGTAGAGGCAAAGCGTTGCGTTGCTCCACTGATCTCGTTCACCATCTTCTTCCGCTGCCAAAGGTAAGAACGAGGTTGGTTCTAAATTTCAATATAACAAACCCTAGATCCATCGGGATCCAACACTACGTTCAGCTCTTTACAAGCGATGTCAATGCTGATCCCATGCATGTCTTCTGCGGACCAGGCGAAGCTGTTTACGTTCTCTCATAGGCATAAGATTATGTGCTTTTTTATTGTGTCATCAAGATTTGCTCCCACGTCTACGCAGCGTTCCGGATGGTCATTGTCTATGAACACATATACTACCGGCTCACAAGGCTTATCGTCATTATCTTCTTCTTGTTTCATGTTGTCTTTTTTGGTTGTTCCACAACTCCTTGATTCGCTTCTATTCGCGGCCGCTTTGCTTTCCGTGAGATCTTGATCGTCGAATTTCTGAGTTTGTGCTCGGTTATGAAACAAGATCGGGATCGCTCCTGACTTCCCCATATCGTTGTGACCCTACCGGGTGTTGGGAATTTCAAGCAGAGGTGATATGTTGACGGAACGGCTCTCATAGAATTTATCGATGGAGTTCCCATGATTACATTGAAAATTGACGGGGTGTCTGCTACAGAGAACTCGACAACTTTGGTTACCCCTCATGGTTGTACGGGTAGCCTGATTGTCCCGAGAGTCATTGTCGTGTCTCCTGTGAATCCCAATAATGGTTTCAGGAATGGAGAAACTTCGGATAATCCAATGTTAATCTTTCTTAGAGTGTCGTGGAAGATTAGGTCCACGGAACTCCCAATATCGACCAGGATCCTTGCTACGTCTTGGTCTTTTATGATCAGTTCAAAGACGAGAGGATCGTTGTGTGGTCGATCGATTCATGCGGTTTTGCATTCCTAGAATGTTATCGTGTCGTTTGGGAACTGAGAGGGAGGGGACTAGTGAACGCTTGTTCCTGCTCGTCGTTGGTAAGATTTGATTGAGAATATTGTGTCTTGGAAATATTGCGATCCTCCAATGATCATATTATTGGTCAGTGCTCGCCTTCTCCTGAATCTGAACCTTCCACACCGGTTATGCTACCATCTTCTTCAACTCAATCAGCATCGTGTCGGCTGTTGTGCTTGTTGCGGTTATGTCCGTAACGATGTTGTTTTCCGCAGCGTTGCGTTGTTTATTGTCACATAGCTCGTCATAGTGTTGTGTGCTGCAGTGTTGTTGTCTGTTCCAATAATTTTTAGTTGTTGATTTGTCTTGTCTCAGTTTCCATCTCTGTCGGTGGCCGTATCTTCGGATCTGCTAATCTGTGGTTTTTAGGTGTAACAAACTTATATTCCCCACAAACGGTGCCAAACTGTGAGAGTCGAAACTCGCACTGTCGATTTTTGTATAGCAAACTTTTAGTGTATAGAAGAATTTAAAGTAGACGTAGACGACACGAAAAGACCCAAATGATATTTTATTGATTTGTTTGACAGAATACAGAGTACAAATCGTAAGAGATAAGAGTAAGTTTAACACTAGTTGCTCGGGTTTTTCGAGATACCTTGATCGTAGGAAGTCCGTCATCTTCTATAGTCGCGAGGAGTCGGTTATGAGTATATTCGTCTCCGAAATTTTCGGAAATCTTCCTAATATCGCATATTTTATTTCTGTTGGGATTTGCCTTTCTGCTCGAATTTTGCTCTTCTTGCTCGAAATTATCTTTCTCTTTTCTTCTTTGATTTTATCTTTCAGTTTTCTAATTATTCTTCTGCGGTTTAACTTTATCTACTGAAGGGGCCAAAAGGGACGATCTTTGTCCGTTTGAGTGTAAGAATTCTTAATCTGCCCAATGTCTGTGAAATATGAGTCTTGGGGGTTAGAACCAAGTTCATATTTCGTATCAAGTATTCGACGATTTTGTTAACGACTAATAATGTATAAGCCATCGTTATGAAGATGGGTTGCAGCTAGTCGCACATTTGGAGGAAGATGTCAGAAAGTGTCCGAGCAGTTAGTTTAAGCAAATTATTCAGTTGGAAGATTCAAGAAGTACGTTCTGCTCGGAACTCAAGAAAATGTGTTCTGCTCGGAACTTTCGAAGAAGTGTGTTCTGCTTGGAACTTCCAAGGAAATTTGTTCTGCTCGGAACTTCCGAGGATATGTGTTCCGCTCGAAACTTCCGAGGAAATGTGTTATGCTCGGAACTTCCGAGGAAATTTGTTCTGCTCGTAACTTCCGAGGAAATGTGTTCTTATTGGAACTTTTAAGGAAATGTGTTATGCATGGAACTTCCGAGGAAATGTGTTCTGCATGGAACTTTTGAGGAAATGTGTTCTGCTTGGAACTTCAAAGGAATGGATCATGCTCGAAAATTCCAAGCAGAGTTTCATGCTCGGAAATTCTAAGCAGAGTGTCATGCTCGGACTATCCGAGCAGGTAGTTCTGTCGGAATCGTCCGAGCAGGTGGTCCGAGCGTCAGTGCTTGTCCATGGATTTTTCGAGAGATATACTTGTCAGAACGACCCATCCGAGTAGTTTTAATTGATCGGGAGTTTGGCTAAGTTGTTTCATACATTTCACACAAAACGTTATTCGGAGATATTATCCATATGAAGTGTTGTCTATGCGTAAAATGTCTATTTCCGATTGTTTAAAAACGTTTTTGACTATTTATTTCGTCGAGGGGGATTTTTATCCCAACAGTGACGTACTTCTCCCAGTTTCCACAATTATGGCCAGAAATCTCCTTATCGCTTGATTTTAGGGTGTTTCATGTGACTTCCTCCATCACCCGTTTGACTTCTTGTCCGTAAATACAACTTAGGAGTGCTTTCGACACGCTCCAACGGAGAAAGACTCCTTTCTTCATAATGTAATTTTCACAAACTTTGCTTTTAGTCGCCGGGCTGCCCATCTATCCTTATAGACTACGCAATCAAAAATGTAGCCTTGATATAGTCTCTTCAATCATCAGTCTTTGATGTTTCATTCTTTATGAAAGGCTTATTTGTTTCGTCGGAATCATCCATTCCCTCATCAAGTTGAGTAATAGAAAATAATTTTGTAGTCTTTTTAGTGCTTGTCATGGTGATGCATACATCTGGTATGACTTATAGGAGATCTAGATCAGACATATAAGCTAGGGAAGCCAAGGCGTCAGCCGATGATTTAACTCTCTGGGGAATTTTAGTGAGGGTGAAGGCGTCGAGCTCGTTTGCTAAACCTTGAAATATTTTGAAGTAAGCCTCCATTCGAAAATTCTTGGCCTCATACTCTCGTTGTATTGGTTGGCGGCGACTTGAGAGTCGCAAATTGCATCGATTCGCTTTTCCCCAAATCCCATTTCTAGTCGGATTCCAGCTATTAGAGCCTCGTACTCAGTCTCGTTGTTCGACGTTGGGAAGGCAAGTCAATAAGATTGTTCCGAAATTTCTCCTGCTTGAGAAGTTAGCCTGACTCAAATTCTCGAGCCAGTACGAGCCGTGGACATGTCGACGAACAACTCCACTTGTCTGCTACTTCGTGATCGTCGTTATTGATGAGTTATGGGGCTAACTCAATGAGGAAATCTAACAACACTTGAGATTTTGCGTTTGTTATGTTTTTGTACTCATGGGTCATATTCTCTAACTTCAACTACCCACTTTTCCATTCTTCCCGATTGACTTGGACTGTGCTGTATATTTATAACCGGTTGATTGGTGAACTTGACCACCAAATGAGATTGAAAATATGGCTGAAGCTTCCTTGCCGAGGTTACTACTTCCAAAGAAATTTTTTCTGATGTTGAGTATCTGGTCTCTTCATCTTCGAGGATATTTTTGATATAAAAGATTGGCCTTTGATTCCCTCGGTCTTCCTGAACGAGGATGCCACTGATTGCCAATCTGGATAACGATATATACAAGTACTGAGTTTCTCCTTCTTGTGGCTTTGCTAGGATTGGTGGTGTTGACAGGTATTTTTTCAGTTGCTGGAAGGCATGTTTGCACTTGGAGTCCCACTCAAACCACTCTTTTCTCGAAGGATCTGACATAAAGGTATACACTTAACCGTCGATATCGAGATTAAATAGTTCAAGTGAGCAATACGACATGTGAGTCTTTGGACTTCACAAGTATTTTTGGGTGATGGGAGTTCGGTGAGTGCTGCAATCTTTTTGGATTTTCTTCAATCCCTCTCCTTGTATCTTTATAACAGATGAACTCTCCTGGCGTGAAGCGAAAGTGAACGTAATCTTAAATTCATGCCTTATTTGTTCAGGCTATTGAAGAAGGTGGTTAGATGGTCGATGTGATCATCGGCTGATGCTTATTTTACGAGGGTATCGTCTATATATACCTCCATTGCGCCTTTTATATACTCGGTGAACATTTAGGTAACCAGCATTTGGTATGTTGCTCCGGTGATGAATGAATTTTTTTCGCGGTTGTATGGGTGCATCATGATACGGTTATAACCGGCGAACACGTCCATCAATAAACGGAGCTCATTGCATGCTGTTGCTTTGACGAGCCAATCTATATGAGGAAATAGAAAGATGTCTTTAGGGCATTATTTTTTAAGATCGGTATAATAAACGCAGACATTCCATTTTCTATTCTTCTTCATAATGACTACCTCGTTTGTTAACCTGAATGGATATTTACCTCGATGATCGAACCTTTTTGATAATCTTCTCATTGTTAACTCCCTTGGCGCGTTATGGGCCGTGCTTTATCCTCTTTTGCTTGATGTGTTTGAACATTGGATTGACGTGGGGTTCATGACAAGCGATTGTTAGGTCGATGCCGATCATATCACTTGTTTCCCAAGTAAAGTTTAAGGCGTTCTTGCGGAGACATTTGAAGAGTTGGTCCTTCATATCCTCCCTTAATTTTGTACATATTCCGATGCATTGCTATGGATTGCTAGTGATTGTCATGCCGTTGCAGCTCTATATGGGGTTCGACAATGAGGCAAGTTAGAGGTTTCCGATGAATTTGTGCTCGATGAGGAAATATGTTCTTGAGATTTTATGACTTCTTGGGAGTGTGAAAACTCCGTTTGGAGTTAGGAATTTTACACATTGTTAGTAGGTCGAAGGGACTGTTTTCATCTCATGGACCCACGATGTTCCCATGATGACGTTATAGATGGCTGGTCGATAAATAATGATGAATTTAACTATCTTGGTAACTCTTCCGAGTAAAATACAGCTTGATCGTCACGAATTTTGTTGTTGTGTCACCCAAGAAATCGGTTAACGATCTTTCTAAATACTTTATCTTGTAGTCTCTTAGTTCCATTCTTCACGGGTTTTTCAAAGATGATTTCGACCGAGCTTCTAGAATCGGTCAATCTTTGATCACCTCATAATTATTTATCCACAACTTGGCGATAAGAGGGTCGTTGTGTGGCATATGTACGCCTCCTCGTCTCCTTCGGTAAATGTTTTTTTAACTAGTGTCACTCAGATCATCGCCGGTGTTTTGTTTCCGCCGCTGCTCTGTATTTGTCCTTCTTATGTATTTCTTTATCGATGATACCTTCTAGTTGTAAGTCAGGAGACCTCGCGTGATCATGTTGATGTGACTCCATGATGTAAATTGTTTCTTCTTTATTCTGCTCATTGTCCATATGTGCACCAACCATCGGAGTCTGACCAGCGAGGTTGATGGTCAGTGTGGCCTGAGAAACCATTTCCTGTGTCGTCATTGGTTGAGAGGCCGTTCCTGGGTTTGGGTGCACCAAGGAATTGGCGTTGTCAATAATTGAGAGTGGTCCTGTCATCGTCGATCTCATTTAGAATAGAGAAGAATTTTTTAAATCCCTACAAACATCGCCAATTATTGCTATAGGAATTCAATTAAGTAACATGTCATCAATATTTAGGTCCAAATGCCCAAACATAGTGTAAATGAGTTAAAGAGATTAGAGACCGAAAAATGAACAATAAAAGAAAGGTCATCGATTAGACGAGCTCTTTACAAAAAGTTCAGAGTACATAAATTCCAATAAATGCGATTAAAGAACATTAAATTCTCTATTTATAGCGAGTATGGTCAAAAACTTTTACTGGCCATTGATTTTTAATGAACTTTTATAATCTAATCTATTAAAACAGGAAGGTTTGCCATGGTACATAAATGTTGTTCCCGGAATTTGCCTTTGATATTATTAGGATTTGTAACATTCATTAAGGGTAAAACTGTAAAACAATTTATATTTAATTTATTATCTCTACAATCCATGTTTCCAAACAAGACAATTATTAAACATGTAGCCAAACAACCAAAATCTAATGGGTCCCACTTTCCTAATTAATTAAAATCAAAACAAATTAATTGATAAATATAATTAATAATTTATACATCAACTATTATATATAAATTAAGATTCTCTAATTTATGATTTAATTCAAAATATATTTATAATATATTTTAATATCTTTTTATTTTATTTCATATATATATATATATATACATATTACGATTGATGTTTTTACGATTGTACTTTTTAGCAGGTTTTTTCATCAAACTGAAAAATATTTAATTAATTAAACGGGTTGAAAAATTAATTAGCCAATCTCGATTATAATTTTTCTATAAAAAAATTCGCATATAGTAAATAATTTCAGTTGATATATTTTAAAATTAATAAAATATTAAAATGATTTCATACTTATATTATTCAAATATTTGAAGCGTCAAATTATGCTTTATGTTTGAATAAATTTTTTAACGGATAGTTTCATCAAATTTGCAAATTATATATACGACTACAACATGTATTTTATAAAATAATATTTTAGATAAATAAAATAACAATTAAACATATACCACATAATTTTTACAATAGTTGTTTTCACATATATATATATATATTTTTTTTTTCAAACTATGATCTTACGATACAACACAGATTATTTAAAAAAACACATAATTAATTAAACGGGTATAATTAAACTATGATCTTACGATACAACACAGATTGATTACATCGTTATTTTAATCTCTTAATCCTTACGATATATCTCCTCCAAATAACACATAATTCATTTAAAAAAAAACTAAATTGCTAACTTACTGTTTATAATGTTGGTTAAACAATTATAATCAAAATTAAATTACATAATTAAAAATCTAAACTACTATTAACAAAATGAATAAAAAGTAAAATTTGTAAAGAAAATTATACCCGCACTTAGAAGTGCGGGTCAAAATCTAGTGGAGTTGTTAATTATGATAGATTGAGCATATTGGAGTAGGTTTATGAATGTATGCTAAACTTATATCTAACATGATTGATATGTGTACGTGTATTTCCAATATTGCTTTTGAGTTTCCAATAGTGCGGACTTGTGGATAAGTCATACTACATGTTAGAAAATAAAGTAAGAGAACCACTAGCAAATGATGAGGTATCAAACGAATGATATTATTTTTTATTCCTTTTTTTTTACAAAAAAGTTATCAAACCATATGTTTTATCAATTGAATTGATGTGACCTGAATATCTCTATCGATGAACTTGTATGTGCGGGTACATGAATATACTAATCAACGCTATAGCTTTTTTTAGAACCTAATTAACGCTATAGTTGTTATCAAATAGCTGAATATTTGTGTGAAAGGGTTGTGCCGTGAATTAGAATTCCAGATTTGTAACTTGTGGGGCACTTTATTTGCTATCATAAAAAATAATCAAGTGCTATTTATTATTTAGTTTTTTTAATCCCACAAACTATTATGGAGATAAATAAAGAAAATACTTGAAATAATTATAAAATTAGTATCCTATGTCTACTAACTCGATCGTTGAACAGTGTATTGTAAGATTTTTTTTTAAATGAACGTAAAATTTTATTCAAACAAAAAATCTTTTTTTACGACAAATACAATTTGAATTTTTTTAATTGTTATTGTTGGAACATAGGAAAAAAAAAGAATCATAATATATTATGTGATTAAGGTATTGGCTGCCGAGTAACAAACCAGATTTGTAGAGCCTTGTCGAGAGATTTATGTAACGTCCAGCCCCTACCGGTGAGTCATTCATCTCTTTATCGGGTTCGTGGGCCTCACCCCTGTCTGACGGTCGGTGCATTATTTTTCGTAGGCCCGACCGAGTAATTTACTGACTCTGTAATCACCACGTGACCTTTTTCCCATGTTTTGTCATCACTCGCATGATACCGTGAGTCACTTCCCGGTAGGTCACCCATCATTTGACTACTCCAGCTCAAGCACGCTTAACTCTAGAGTTCTCTCTGGACAAGTGACCGAAAAAGTAATTGCACTTTGGTGACATAGGTAGCCAAATTAATTCATTTAAGCTTTTCTCAAATGGGCTGGGCCCAAGATGTTACAATTCTCCCCAACTTAATGGGAATTCGTCCCCGAATTCCGCATCTTGTTAGGGTCCATCTCTGACCCTCCGACTCATAACCGGCGCAGCCATAACCCCCAAACCCCAGGATTGTCTCCCGAGACAGAATCAGTTTGACATTCCTGAGCTCTGATACACTTTGTATCGCCCCGTCCGCCCCTACCGGTGAGTCACCCATCCCTCTATCGGGCTCGTGGGCCCCACTCATGTCCGACTGTCGGTTCGTTATTTTTCGTAGGCCCGACCGAGTAATTTACTTACCGTGCAATCTCCATGTGATATTTTCCCATGATTTATCCTCACTCACATGATAATGTGAGTCACTTCCCGGTAGATCACCCATCCTTTGACTACTCTAGTTCAAGCACGCTTAATTCTGGAGTTCTCTCTGGACAAGTGACTGAAAAGGTAAGTGCACTTTGGTGACATAGGTAGCCAAATTAATTCATTTAAGTCTTTCTCAAATGGGTAGGGCCTAATATGTTACAATTCTCCCACACTTAATGGGAATTCGTCCCCAGATTCTGCATCTTGTTAGGGTCCATCTCATACCCTCCGACTCATAACCGGAGCAGCCATAACCCCCAAAGCCCAGGATTGTCCCCGAGACAGAATCGGTTTGACTTCCCTGAGCTTTAATACCACTTGTAATGCCCGTCCACCCCTACCGGTGAGTCACCCATCCCTCTATCAGGCTCCTGGGCCCCACCCCTGTCCGACGGTCGGTGCGTTATTTTTCGTAGGCCCGACTGAGTAATTTACTGACCTGCAATCACCACACGACCTTTTTCCTATGTTTTATCGTCACTCGCATGATACCGTGAGTCACTGCCCGGTAGGTTACCAATCTTTTGACTACTACAGCTCAAGCACGCTTAACTCTGAAGTTTTTTTTTGGATAAGTGACCAAAAAGGTAAGTGCACTTTGGTGACATAAATAACCAAATTAATTCATTTAAACCTTTCTCAAATGAGCCGGGTCCAATATATTACAATTCATCTTCTGTTCATATTGAGAGATGTCTGTTCCGAACACCCTTATCTATAAATTTGTGAAGCTGATCATAAGACTGTGACTCATTGCCGTGGCACCGAGAGTCAGGGCCATATACATCACGGGCCCTAAGGCAAAACAAGATTTGTGTTAAATAATTTGAAAATATTTGGACCCCTACACTCCGATTTTTTAAAGAAAATTAGGCCCTGTTTTACTGCAATTTTTAATAAAATACCTATGGACCCTGGTAATGAAACCATATAATTTTACAACTTCTTTAGAATGTTTAACCACTATCTTTTCTTTTTCCTCTTCCTTTGCGTAACTAATTTAAGACCTAGTATTCGTTATGAACCTAGCATAAGATTTTTTACGGTTCTTGAAGGAGAAATGAGTCAAGTTGATGGTATAAACTTGTCTTTGCATCATCTTGACCTGTCTTGTGTGAATTCTTTTCCTAAGAACATCATATTTAATGAACGTTTCAATCTAATGATCCACCGTAAGATTCACTCTCCAATTCGGAACAAGAATGTCTGGCCAGATTTGCACATATGACCCACGCAAATCACAAAATTTCATGAAATAATCACTTGATTTTCAACAAATAGTAAAATTAGTGTTTGCAAATTAAAAAAGTTTCTTGATCCAGAGCCACCTACCAAGAAAAGAAAAAGATTCCTGACTTTCGAGGCAAAGAGCCAAAGACTAAACACATACGGGACATCATTTAATTTTTTTTTTTGGTCAACCATCATTTAATATTTCCACCCTTCACTAAAAACAAATAAAACCAGCTGGTATTTCTTAACTCCTTTTCATTATTAATTAGCTTTCGTTTTCGGCATGACTATAAATATTTCGATAAATGTAGCTTATTTAAATAGTATATATGTTCCGCGCACTCGGGGGATTATATTTTGTATTTCTATGTTTGTATTTTGCAGTTTAAAATATTATATTATAAATTCATATATTTGTATTTTTAAGTAATATAATATTTTTTTTCATTTCATTTTATTTTCTTTTTCTTTCAATAAGCAGTTATTAATTATATTATTTGTTTTGTCAATACTTTACAAATCTTCTTAATAGAGTGTAATTATATATTGATTTTTATTATATAGACTTGATTATATTTTTAAAAATTTTAAGTTTTGGTTGTACTTATAATATATCTTTTTTTTGGAGCAAATATTAAATTTAGCATCGTTATTTAAAACAATTTTAGTTATTTTTTTGGTTGAACATCAAAACTTTATCTCTTGTTTTTTATGGATATGTCGGCTATATTTTTTTTTATATATTTACCTGTATATTTTTTCTAAAAAGTTATTTTATTGTAATTTCATTATATTTTATGTAATTTAATTATTTCAAATTTTTTCATCTTTGATTCTGAATATTTTATTCGTTGTCAAGATATGGTAGGTTGATCATATCATTGTAGAAACTATTTAAAAAAAAATATTAATATAAAAAATTATATAAATTGTTATACCTGATAAATTTAACATTTTTATTTTTTTGGAGTTAATATTTTTATATATATAATTTTATTGTTGTCGCAATTTTTTTAGTAATGAAAATTATATATGTCTATTTGGTAGATTATATTTGATGGGTTTTGGATTTAACAGTGTATAAAATATGTGATATTAAATGAAATGTAAATTGATATTAACAGTTTTATAGATTTTCCTAAATATCAATTGTGTGAAGTGGATACTGTAAATAGAAAGATGAAAGTAGAAAGATAAAAAAAAAAAAAAATAGAAAGATGAAAGTATGTTATGATATATATAAGAGTTGACTGTGGCGACTTATTTGTTTACGTTAGGATAATTACGGCGTCCATTTCAAATCGAGTTATGCAAACTGTTCCGTTTCAACATTTTTATGACCGATCAACCTAAATTACTTAGGTACAAGTTACTAAAAGTAAAACTTGGTCTATTTTTTTAAGAGATTATATTCTACTGACCAATACGTGACATACGATCATATTTACTGATGATTTAGAAATCACAAATAATAATAAAAAAACTATACTATTAATACATATCACGAATAATCAAATGGTGTTGGTGTAGTGGTAAGGAAATGGGTTTTGGATGCATTACACTCAAGATTCGATTCACCTGCTTTACAAGATCCACGGTTATCAAAAAAAAATATATATCACGAATTAAAACTCTCCTGCGTGAAAGTGATACTGTTTGTTAAAGAATTATTATCCTACAAAATAAACTATCCAAAATATATCTTTTAAATTTATAATGATATGATTAAATAATTAGTTTTACAAACTCGAGATATCCATGTCATCTGTGCAGAGCTCAGATCCCGCCGGTGCCATCGGGAAATCTTTTGATTGCGTTAATTGTTCCTTCCAGCGTGATCGTGTTATTCGCTAATGGAACCTTCGTCTCCGATGCCTAGGCTCAGTGCTAGTCCCATATTTTTTGAATGCTCTATTCAGAACTAAAACATTATTTAATATAGTTACTGTTTACAATTTTATTTAATATATCTTAATAAAAAACTATATTTAAAAATATCTATATTATCAAAAATATATTTAGAAATGCTCTTTTAATTTTTTTAATATATACTAATGAAAAATATATATAAAAAATACTATTTTTAGTCGGATGTCCTAATCCGTTGTTTACGTGGTTTATGCTCAAGGCTGACTCTGCCTAGGCTTTAGCTCTTTCGTCACCATTCTATTTTTCCATTAATTAGTTAAGACATAGTTCAAATTTATCAATATTTTAGATTTGTAGGCAATTTTTTTTGTAGCAGATCTACATCGGATTAGAGGAAGATTCATAATTTTGGATTCGACATAGTTGAGAAGATGAGGAAGACAATTAAGAAAAATAGTTTTTTTTTTATTTCTTGATTTTTAAAAATTTACATAAATAAAATTAAATAATTATTAAAATTAATTTACAAACACCTACATGTCATCATCATTTTAAAATTGAACAATTCCGGTTATTTTTGGACTGGGCAAATTAAAAACCTTACTTAAATGTTTTATATCTAAATATAATTAGATTGAAGGTTTAAGTGTGAGTTTAATAATTTTAAGATTTAAAGTGCTACGTTGATCAAAGTTAAAAAATGGATTTTCCAAGTTAATTATGTAATCATAAATGTGTTTTTTTCGGGTCAACTGCCTCTATAAGTAAACCCCACCGAAAGGCTTCTCCACTGATTTGACAAAGAAAAAAAAAGTCAGACAAAAAAGATGTCAGAAGAAGTGGTTGTGTTGAACTTCTGGCCAAGCATGTTCGGAGCAAGAGTGATCATGGCGTTAGCAGAAAAAGAGATCAAGTTCGAGTACAAGGAAGAAGATGTATTTGGTGAGAAGACCGATCTATTGCTTCAATCCAACCCGGTTCACAAGAAGATTCCGGTTCTCATCCACAACGGTAAACCGGTTTGCGAGTCCAATATCATAGTCGAGTATATCGATCAGGTCTGGACAAATGATAAGACTCTCCCTCTACTACCTTCTGATCCTTATGAGAAGGCACAGTGTAGATTTTGGGCTGATTTAATTGACAAAAAGGTAACATCTAAATATTTGTGTACAGTAGTTGTACTAAATAACATTATTGTGTTATCAATTGAATCCAAATCTGTCTAAACAGGGGTGACACAAACTCTCGTTTAGTTTCTACAGAAAGAAGAGAAAAACCTTAATTTATTAGTCATTAATACAGAAAAGAAAACAGGTTTTTGATGCAGGAAAAAGAACTTGGACGAAGAAAGGCAAAGAACAAGAAGAAGCGAAACGAGAGTTCATAGAGACACTGAAAATATTAGAAACAGAGCTTGGAGAAAAGGTCTACTTCGGAGGAAACGACACCGTTTCAGTGGTCGACTTGGTCCTCATCTCCTATTACCCGTGGTTCCACACGTGGGAGACAATAGGTGGTTTTAGCCTCGAGGATCACACTCCCAAGCTAATGGATTGGGTCCGTAGGTGTTTAGCCCGACCAGCTATCTCTAAATCTCTACCCGACCCGCTAAAGATCCTTGATCGAGTCTCTCAAATCATAAAGGTCCATGAGTTCTTCTATGGTTATTGATATTCCAATGTTTCTCGCTTTTAAATTTAATAAAGTTGTGAGTCATGAGTACTCATGAGTGTGGTGGAATCGACTTTCATTTGAGGTGGTTGTATAAAAAAATAATATGTCAAGTTTGATATTTTAATTGAAATAATAAGATTATTGTTCTCAAGCTATTTTATTTTTTTGAATATATATTAAATTTACATCAAGTACATCCTCAATCGAAATCTTATTGAAAAGAGTACAATTACATACTAATGAATCAAGTTGAAGTCGTGGGATTTCTTGTGCCAAACCAAAACACAAAAACCATCATTGTATCTTTCATCCCAATCTGCTTATGAAGCATAATCGATTTTTAATGCCCTTTTTAATGAGTTTGATCAATCGGTCTGGAGTAGAAGATTGCTCTCCATATCTTCGTCTGTTTCTTTCAATCCAGATGTGATAAGCCGTCGTTTGAAATGCATATCAGATAATGAATTGCTTCAGCTTGTTTTCACCTAGAGCAGCAATGAGATTGATAATGTTTGTCCAATCTGCTGTGAATTGGTCATTCATATGAATCCGAAGATTAAAAATTTAGAAAAACGTAAATAAAAATAGTTAGCTCATATGAATGAAAATAAATTACAAAAAGGAATGTCCAGAAAAAATTTACAAAAATGGCTCAAACAAAAATATTCTCTTTGTAAAATAGAACTAAGCCATATAACAAAACCAATAATTATTTACGCCATATAAAATAGGCATATCAAATATAAATGTACCACAAATAAATCTGTAATATAGATTGTGAGAGTCAAAACTCGCATTGTCGATATTTGTAGAGGAAAACTTTTAGGGAACAAAAATTTCAATGGTAAACAATACTACAAGAGACCCGGAGGATATTTTTATTGATAAATTGATCGAAAACAAAGTACAAAGAGAAAAAGCTTAAGAAAGTCCTAGGTCTAGATACTAGTGTTTTTCGAGTTGATCTGATCATAGGAAGTTCTTGTTCTTTTATAGTTGCGGCGAGCCGGCTTCGAGGATATTCGCCTGCAGGATTTCCGGAAATATTCCTACTATCGTATATTCCATTTCTGTTGGAATTTACTTTTCTGCTCGAATTTTTCTCTTCTGCTCGGAATGATCTTCTCCTCTTATTCTTCAAGTTTATATTTCCATTTTTATGATTATCCTTCCGCGGTTTAACTTGTTCTGCTGAATTGGCAAAAACACGATCCGAGTCCGTTAGAGTGTAAATTTCTTGATTCGGCCAAAAGTCTAGGAAATACGAGTCTTGTGGGTGATGCCCAAGTTCGTATTTCATATAACTTATTCGGCATCCAGTTAACGGCTAGAAACATATAAGTTATCGTTTCGAAGATGGGTTGCGGTTAGTCGTGCATCCGGAAAGAGATATTGGCGAGTATCCGAGCATCTGCTCTAAGCAAAGTGTCCGTTTGGAAGATTCGAAGAATATGTTGTGCTCGGAAATTCCTTAGGAGTATGTTCTGCTCAGAACTTCCAAGTGAGTGTGTTATTCCTGAAAATAAGAAGGAATGCATTGTGCTCGGAATATTGGTAGTCGCTAAATTGGTCGCATTTTAGTCGCAAATTAGTTTAAAAAGTCTATATATACAAACATCGGTCTTCACTTCTCCCCACTAATAAAATTCTACGACTTGTTAGAAGGAGCGAAAAATCCATTGTATAATGGTTGTCGTGAAGGTCACTCACAATTATCCTTAGCTGCTCCAGTCATGCAAAGGAAGGCAAATCATAATATGAGTGAAAGACTAGTGGATTCGATATGCGAAATGTTTACAGAATTTCTACCAAAAGGAAACCAGGCAACCTATTCACAATATGCGACATAGAAATTGATGTGCAGTTTAGGCCTCCTATGTCATCCAGTTGATGTTTGCTTTAACAATTATATGATATTCTAGAAAGATGACGAAAGGTTAGATAAGTGTCGGTTTTGTAATGCAGCAAGATGGAAGCCTAACGAGGAACGCCATAGGACCAATATACCATATAGTCGTATGTGGTATATCCCTATTGCTGACAGATTAAAGAGAATGTATCAGAGCGAGAAGATTGCAGTGGCAATAAGATGGCATGCCGAACACTAAGCAAAAGAGGGAGAAATGTGTCATCCGTGTGATGCGGCAGAGTGGAATTATTTTCAAGATCAATATCCCCTGTTTGCACAAGAAACCGCAATGTTTATCTTGGACTATGTACATATGAGTTCAATCCATTTGGCATGTATAATAATCATTCGTTGTGGCTTGTGATCTTGACTCCATATAATTTACCCCCTAATATGTGCATGCATACAAAGGACTTGTTTCTTACAGTAATGAAATATGGGCCAAAGTGATATATCATGGTTTTTAGGTTTTTTGACCATGGTATAAGTCATTGTTATTGAGTCTTTTAGTATGTTTTGGAGTCCTTTTATGTGTTTTACATGTTTAGGTACGTTTGGAGCCTATATGGACATTATAGCGCATTCTGAAGCTATTTGGAGCATTCGGGCGAGAGAGAAGAAATCAGAGTCGATACTGGAATTGAGTGTCGATCGACACAACATCAGCATGGATCAACATAAAAGACCATCAGAGTTCTCTCACGAGTTTAATGAAGATTTTTAGAAATTGCAGCTTGGCCAGAAGTTTCTCATAATACAAAGAAACCCAAAACGTGTTTAATTATTATTTAAAGGTTTTAAACCATTGTTTAGGCTAAGTTGGATTCTATGAGAGATTGAGAGATTTTGGGTCTGGTCTTGTACTCGAGAGAGAAGAGATTTCGAACCCCTGTTTCTTTACTTCTTTTATGATATTTGGTTTTCTATTCATCATGTTTTTTGTTTCATCTGCCATGTCTGAGTAGTTTACCTGTTAGGTTTAGGGAATCTCATTAAGGATTTCATGGAACTATAGGTTAATCAATCTGTAGGGATTCATATTTTCTAGTTCTTCATCTATGGTTGTTCTTAATGCTTAATCTGAATTAGCTACCCAGATTTATGATGTTAGGTTGATTTTCGCAACGAAAGTTGGTTAATTAACTAGAAAGAACCTAGATGAGCAATTGAACTATTTGCAAAGAAATTTGGCTTAGGAAAATTGTGAACAAAAGAACCTGAGATTAATGCATGTTAGGATCTCTAGAATTCGCAACGAAAGTTGGTTTGCTAGGTTGCGAGACATAGATAGTACTCGCAACGAAAGTTGGTTTCTCATGCTTATGTGATTCTAGTTCTAGAATAGTTCTTAATTCGATCCCGATTGATTGATTAGCATGTGTTCCTGATTTCCTGAGAACTCCCTTGACCTGACGCTTCGCTTGCTTGCTTACAACCATTCGATTTACTTTCTTGCATTATTTAGTGCTTATTCGCTGCTGTTGCTTAGCTTAATTTGACATTCCATAGTCTATCGTAAGATTCTTGAGTCTCTGTAGATTCGATCCTATATACTACTAGTCCCGTCTGTGCACTTGCAGTGTAACTCTAGGGATTAAACTCTGAGCATATCACAAATCATACGCGAGGTAGTCTCGATATATTCCTCCAGCCTCTTGTTGAGGAGTTAAAAGAATTGTGGTGCAATGAAGTCGATGCATACGATGTGTCCTTGAATCAAAATTTCAATCTAAAATCAGTTCTGTTGTGGAGCACCCATGGAAAATTAAGACTTTCCTGCGTATAGCATGTTATCAGGATGGACCACCCATGGAAAATTATCCTGTCCATGGTGCATGGATGATACAAAATCTTTTTATCTGCCGAATGGAAAAAAGACGTGTTGGTTCGATTGTTACCGAAGATTACTTCCTCAAGGTCACCCACTAAGGAAAAAATAAAAAAGACTTCTTGAAGGGAAAAGACGCTAGGAATGAATATCCACCTGAGTTTTTAACCGATGAGCAAGTCTATTCCTGCCGTTTGGGTCATGTAAATCCACCAAAAACTAAGGATGTTGGTGGAAAGAGTCATGCAAATAAGATGCCCGACTATGGGAAGAAGCATAACTGGCACAAAGAAAGCATATTTTGGGAGTTACCGTACTGGAGGGACCTCAATCTTCGACATAACCTTGTTTTGATGCATATAGAGAAGAATGTTTTTGACTACATTTTAAAAACTCTTATTCGTGTGAAGGGTAAATCAAAAGACAACATCCCATCGAGATTGGATATAGATCAATTCTGTTCTCGGCCATATTTACATGTTGATAGTGTTGGTAGAGCTCCTTTCCCAGTCTACTCACTGAAAAACAAAGCCAGAACTAAGCTGTTGAAATGTGTGAAACATGAGGTCAAATTCCCAAGTGGTTATTCTTCAGACTTAGCAAGTTGTGCTGATATGGGTAATGCACAATTTTCCGGGATGAAGAGTCATGACTGCCATGTCTTTATGCAGCGACTACTTCCATTTATGTTTGCAGAACTCCTAAACAAGAACGTCCACCTTGCATTAGCAGGTACTGATTTTTCATAGTATTTTGAATATGTAGTTTAAAGTTTGTATTTTGTATTAACTATTTGTTGTTTTAATTTCTTTATGTTGTAGGGATCGGAGGATTTTTTCGTGACTTATGTTCAAGAAGAGTCGTGTCCAAATTCTAAAGCAAAACATAGCTTTGATTCTGTGCAATTTGGAGAAGATATTTCCACCATCATTTTTTGACGTGATGGAGCACCTTCCTATACATCTCCACTACGAATCAGAATTAGGAGGCCCTGTTCAATACCGGTGGATGTACCATTGTTTTTCAAAAATTTGAAAGGGAAAGCAAATAACAAAATATATGCAGCTGAATCTATTGTTCAATCATATCTAAATGAAGAGATTGCTTATTTCACAGAGCATTATTTCGCCTTGAACATACAAACGAATTGAAGGTAAATTTCTATCTAGTCTATGGAGACATGTACATGCTATCTATTCTAAAGTTCTATATATTAACTCTTGTTGTCAGGTTAACAAGATACAATAAAGGTGGAGTCCCCAAATATCATGACAAAAACGTATCTGATATATTTACCCAGGTTGGTCGTCAAAGTGGCGAAATGCATGAAATATAGCTTTCTCCGGAAGATTATCAATGTGCACATGCTTATGTTTTGCGAAATTGCGCTTATTTTTGACCATTTGAGAGGTATAACACAACTTAAATTAATTTATATATTGTGTTGGTCTCATATACATGTTGTTCTTAAACAGTATGTTCGAAGACTATATCTCTGGAAAATATCCATATCTCTCCGCGAAAGAACTCTCTGGGAAAAGGGCTGACAAATATCATACTTGGGTGCAAGATTATGTATGTTTGAATAATATTTTTTAGGTATACATTATATATGTATGTGTCTATACTTCTATATATTTGATATTGTCTGTTTATCTATATGCAGGTAACTTACTGGAACACCACCCATCAATTTCCTCCTTGGGTTCAAGATATAGTGCATGGACCCGTCAACAAGGCTAGAACTTGGCATATATTTTAAACAAGAGGATATATGTTTTATACAAAAAATCACAGAGAGGGACGAAAGACATATAACTATGGTGTATGTGTTAAAGGAGAGAATTACAGTGATGCATCTGATGCAACTGATTTCAACGGGATCTTAATAGATATAATATAACTTTAGCACGAGGGGATGGCTAATGTGAGAATCACACTCTTTAAGTGTAACTGGTATGACCATGTTATTGGTAGATGAACTCGAAGGAGCAATGCTGGTATTGTAGACGTTCGTGCATCGAGAAAGTACAATAAATACGAACCATTTATTCTAGGTACGTAAATATATCTATCTCTATCTTTTTTAACTAATCTCTGGATATCATTAATACTAATGTACAATTTCCATATTTAATTTGCAAAGCCTCTCAAGCAGAGCAAGTTTGTTATATCCCGTATCCATACACGAAGAAACCGAAGCATTTGTGGCTCAATGTTGTTAAATTCAACCCGAGGGGAAATATTTTATGGGAATATGTCAACACAGAAGTGACTCTTTTGCAACAAGAAAATGATGATCCGGTGATGATGATTACAATCGAAGATCTCATTCTCTAGAATTTGGTGCAGCACGGAAACCCAATCAATCTCGATTACAATGTCGAAGATGAAGAACCAGAAGAAAAACTGGTGTAATCTATCATCTTCTGATGCTGACGATGAAGATGATGAAGCGGAAGATGATGAAGCGGAAGATGACGAAAAACAATACTGATTAATGTATTTCAGATTTCAAATAATTTCCACTTGGCATGATAATAATTTCATATGGAGTATGTTAATGTTTAATGTATAATGTTAATGTTTAATGTTTCTTAGAGTCAGTTAAATTTTAAAAATTTGTTTTTTTGAGTCAAAATTGTTTAAGTAAGAAACAGTGAATTTTTGAGAAGATTTATAGCACTTGCAGGAACTTAAGTAACCATTGAGATGAAGTTGCAGGATCTATCTCTGACTATTAGAAAACCCCATCACAGATCAACCTACTGGAACACCCACATCACTTCAGGTATCAGAGGATCCTTTTACTGACTTCAACTTAATACTGACTTAGATTTCTCACCTAAGGGCTTGGTATACTTTGTGTCGGATTCCCTTGTTAGTTCTGACACAGCCTGTCAACCTACCCTATTTAGTTCCCTTCTCCCCTTCTATAAAGTAAAAAAAAAAAATAATAAACTGAGGATGAGTTAGTAACTCCGAAGTGGTCATGGGAATGGTAGCAAACACTATTTTCTCTCATGTGATCCATGGAATGTGTCCAAAGTACACCCCATAACGGGAAGAACACTGATAAAAAAATAAAATGATACCCAATGGGAAAAAATCAGTTGTTAAAGAAGGGAAAGAGAAGAAAGGGACTAGAGAAAGATAGTATGGTGGTCTAGAGCTGATAAGGTAAGAATCCATGTGCCCTTTGATCGATACTCCTTAGGTGAGACCGCACTTAAATACTTGCAGAAGTCAGTAGGGAGAATTTGAATGCTTGAATGTGATTGTGGAGTTTACTTAGGACAGTTGCTAAGTGTGGGGGAAGTACATGTTGGTCTTGATATTCTGTAATTGATTCTTTCAGTGGTTTACTAAGGGGAATCTGAGTGTTGTTGCTTCTATGACGAAAAGAGTTTCTGAAGAGTTTTCAAACCTCTTGACTACATTTAGTTCTTTGTTTTGCTTGAGGACAAGCAAGAGCTAAGTGTGGGGGAGTTGATATACCATGGATTTTAGGGATTTTAACCATGGTATATGTGCTATTTATCGAGTCTTTTACTATGTTTTAGAGTCTTTTCAGGTGTTTATTAGGTACAAGCACATTTGGAGCATATTTGGTGATTTTGGCACTTTCTGGAGCTAATTGGAGTATTTGGCCGAGAGATAGAGTTCACTGTTGATATTTCCGAGCTGCAACGATCGTCACACTTATGGCATCGATCGTTGCACCAGCGAGATGGGCCAAACGGCGGTTTAATGAAGGATAATGAAATTGCAGTCCTGCCCAGAAGTTCCTGATATTTACAAAGAAGCCCCAAAACGTGTTTTAGGTTATAAATAGAGTTTTTAAGCCAATGTTTAGGCAACGCTTTTACAAGCTTTTCTTACGTTAAGTTTTACTCAGAGAGAGTTGAGGGGCTGATCCTGATCTCGGAAGAGACTTGATTTTGAACCCCAGTTCTTATTTGATTATATGATATTTGGTTTTCTACTTATGATATCTTCTGTCTCGATGAATATGTCTGAGTAGATCACCTGTTAGGTTGAAGGATTCTCATTAGGGATTTCAGAGAATTATGGTTTAATTAATCTGTAGAGATTCATATCTGCTAGTTTTTTATCTAAGTTGTTCTTAATGCTAAATCTGAAGTAGCTAATCAGAGTTATGATGTTAGGTTGATTAATTCAGCGGAAGTTGGTTAATTTAACTGGAAAGAACCTAGATAAGCAATTAAACTTCTCGCAAACGAAAGTTTGGTTTAGGATAATTGTGAACATATCAAACTTGGAATTAAAGCTGGTTTAATCTGTTAGTTCTCGCAAACGAAAGTTTGGTTTGCTGCAAAGGAATTTGGTTAATTCTATATCAGTGTTTGAGTTCTAGAACAGTTATTGATTAGATCTAGATAGATTGATTGCTTGCGTTCCTGATTTCCTGAGAACTCCTGAAACCTAACGCTTCGCTTCCTTGATTACCAACTCACTTGATTTACTTCGCTATTTCGTTTACTGTTTTCACATCTGCTTCGCTTAATTTAATCTGAACTACTAATAATCTATTGTGTGACTAAGAGTCCTTGTGGGATTCGATACCTTATATACTACGATTGCATTAACTGTGCACTTGCAGTAGAATAGGGATAAAACTATACACCTATCAAGTTTTTGGCGCCGTTGCCGGGGACTCTTTGAGTTCACCGATAGATTTAGTATTAGGATTTAGACTAAGCATTCTTTTTAATTTTCCTGTTTACTCACGTTTTTGATTTTTGGATTCGCAGGGATTCGCACTGCATCGATCGTTGCTTACCTCGCATCGATCGACACAAGGCGAGAACAACGATGCTGAGATCTGAGACGTTCAATAGGTTCCGCGCCATGGAGCCTGTGATTTTGATTCGCGGTGAAAACGGCGTTTTACGAGACCAAAAGGGTCACATATGCAACGCAAAAGGTCAGAAAATAGATGGGGAAGGAAACCCCATCTTACCAGATTACCATGTATTGGTTGGGCAAGTAGCCGAGATGCAGAATAAGATAGATGACATCCACGACATCTTACTTAGGGAGAGACAGTTCCGAGCAGAGGCAAAAACTGATAAATTTGCAGAGGTACACTATATGGCTGGAGCCGACTCTTATGGACATACATTGGGACATTAGCAGAGACAAGGTTCTAGGCATGCTCAAGGATCAAGAGACCATAATTATACTTCCTATCTGGCACCTCCTACACAAAGGAACAAACTAGAAATGATGATAGAACAATCAATTGAAAAGCAACAGCAGAACACAGCTTCTTTCAGCTCGAAGCTAGAGAACCTGTACACTAATTTGAATGAGAAATTTGAATCCTTGAACACTCGTATGAAGCAGCTGGACACACAGATGGATCAAGTTTCAAGTTATACCCCAAGGGAGGATTCTCAAGAAGCTCATGCCAGCAACATTCCCATTCAGGATGACACACAGATGGATCATGGATCATGTCTAGCAGTTAAGGCTGTGGAATTTGTGGAAGACAGAAGGGGATTTGATGTTGAATTACCTGAGTTTGAAAGCTTCGATGCACCTGACTCAACAGAGATTGACATGGATCTCTTGACTTGGATAGTTCAGATTGAAACGGGACCAAGCCAAGGAGAGAAATTTGAGTCTGAGATGGCTGGAATGGACCGAGAAGCGGATAAACCCGAGACTGTAGTTGAAACCCGAGCTGAGACGACAGCATCGATCGTTGCATCACATGCACCGATCGTTGCACCCCGAAAGAAACCAGTTTCGCTCATATCTCAAGGACCTGCTAAAGAAAGAACCTACAAACCTCCATTACCATTCCCGAAAGCTCCCGTTAAGTCTAAAGATGTGGTTCAGTGCTCAGTGGTGGTTGACAAGAAGATGGTGGTTCCACAAGAGCCTATTCTAACATCTTCAAAGCCTAAAACTACTCATAAGCAGAAGGCTCCGAGCATCAAATTTTTGCCAAAGGTGAAGCGTAAATCCTCTAAGTTTAAACCTCCTGACTCCACTGTTTTGAATGCAGGAAAGAGCGTTAAAACACCCAAGTGTCAATCTCACCCTACATTCCTCCCGACGTTCCTTGGACGACATCATGCTGCTACCGCTTACACACCACCGTGGATGATAAGGCATTCACAGAGACACTCAAAGTCTCTGTTGAAACCTCCATGATTGCGACCTCATTTCCAAAAGTCAAGCTAATGACTTAAAACAAGCGCTGAGTGGGAGGCAACCCACTGCTAGGTTTAATTATTTCTCCTTTTCATTTTTGGTGTTTTTCCTAAGATTTCACGTTTTTGTTTTTGTTTTTGCTAGTTTTAGATACAGAACCCAGTCTGGAGATGTGTGACGATCGTTGCTCACATGTGCAACGATCGTTGCAATTGGTTCAAATCGAAAATTAAGTCGACACACCGAAAACCAGTGCGTCGATCGACACACCATTGTGTCGATCGTCACAATACGAAAGAATCGCATTGCAGCGATCGTTGCGGTCCTGAGCAACGATCGATCCCCAACGAAAATCGCACAGCAACGGTCGGTGCACCTAGTGCAACGATCGATGCCTGACTGCGACAGAGGTAAGAACCCGAGAGAACTAACCAATCCATTAACAAATTTTTGTTTTCTTTCTTTTAACCGATCCCTTGCTTGACACTACTGGGGACAGTGTGTCTTAAGTGTGGGGGAGGTTCTACTAATTACTTTCTTTTGTTTTCTTAGAGTCAGTTAAATTTTAAAAATTTGTTTTTTTGAGTCAAAATTGTTTAAGTAAGAAACAGTGAATTTTTGAGAAGATTTATAGCACTTGCAGGAACTTAAGTAACCATTGAGATGAAGTTGCAGGATCTATCTCTGACTATTAGAAAACCCCATCACAGATCAACCTACTGGAACACCCACATCACTTCAGGTATCAGAGGATCCTTTTACTGACTTCAACTTAATACTGACTTAGATTTCTCACCTAAGGGCTTGGTATACTTTGTGTCGGATTCCCTTGTTAGTTCTGACACAGCCTGTCAACCTACCCTATTTAGTTCCCTTCTCCCCTTCTATAAAGTAAAAAAAAAAAATAATAAACTGAGGATGAGTTAGTAACTCCGAAGTGGTCATGGGAATGGTAGCAAACACTATTTTCTCTCATGTGATCCATGGAATGTGTCCAAAGTACACCCCATAACGGGAAGAACACTGATAAAAAAATAAAATGATACCCAATGGGAAAAAATCAGTTGTTAAAGAAGGGAAAGAGAAGAAAGGGACTAGAGAAAGATAGTATGGTGGTCTAGAGCTGATAAGGTAAGAATCCATGTGCCCTTTGATCGATACTCCTTAGGTGAGACCGCACTTAAATACTTGCAGAAGTCAGTAGGGAGAATTTGAATGCTTGAATGTGATTGTGGAGTTTACTTAGGACAGTTGCTAAGTGTGGGGGAAGTACATGTTGGTCTTGATATTCTGTAATTGATTCTTTCAGTGGTTTACTAAGGGGAATCTGAGTGTTGTTGCTTCTATGACGAAAAGAGTTTCTGAAGAGTTTTCAAACCTCTTGACTACATTTAGTTCTTTGTTTTGCTTGAGGACAAGCAAGAGCTAAGTGTGGGGGAGTTGATATACCATGGATTTTAGGGATTTTAACCATGGTATATGTGTTATTTATCGAGTCTTTTACTATGTTTTAGAGTCTTTTCAGGTGTTTATTAGGTACAAGCACATTTGGAGCATATTTGGTGATTTTGGCACTTTCTGGAGCTAATTGGAGTATTTGGCCGAGAGATAGAGTTCACTGTTGATATTTCCGAGCTGCAACGATCGTCACACTTATGGCATCGATCGTTGCACCAGCGAGATGGGCCAAACGGCGGTTTAATGAAGGATAATGAAATTGCAGTCCTGCCCAGAAGTTCCTGATATTTACAAAGAAGCCCCAAAACGTTTTTAGGTTATAAATAGAGTTTTTAAGCCAATGTTTAGGCAACGCTTTTACAAGCTTTTCTTACGTTAAGTTTTACTCAGAGAGAGTTGAGGGGCTGATCCTGATCTCGGAAGAGACTTGATTTTGAACCCCAGTTCTTATTTGATTATATGATATTTGGTTTTCTACTTATGATATCTTCTGTCTCGATGAATATGTCTGAGTAGATCACCTGTTAGGTTGAAGGATTCTCATTAGGGATTTCAGAGAATTATGGTTTAATTAATCTGTAGAGATTCATATCTGCTAGTTTTTTATCTAAGTTGTTCTTAATGCTAAATCTGAAGTAGCTAATCAGAGTTATGATGTTAGGTTGATTAATTCAGCGGAAGTTGGTTAATTTAACTGGAAAGAACCTAGATAAGCAATTAAACTTCTCGCAAACGAAAGTTTGGTTTAGGATAATTGTGAACATATCAAACTTGGAATTAAAGCTGGTTTAATCTGTTAGTTCTCGCAAACGAAAGTTTGGTTTGCTGCACTTAGACTTAGAGAATTATCGCAAAGGAATTTGGTTAATTCTATATCAGTTTTTGAGT